>CM034405.1:4261400-5461400 GCA_019925095.2 Dendrolimus kikuchii
ATGTGAAAGCCTGTACCCAATAAGACACATTACATATTACATACATACATAACTTCACGCCAGTTCCCTTGCGGGGTAGGCACGAACAACAGAGCGCCATTTAGGCTTATTCTTACACACCTCACTTGCTTCTTTGACATTCCTAGCTCTTGTCATGCACGCTCGTCTGTTCTTAAGGCTCCTGACATCACCTTCTGCTAGTACACGATCAATTTGATCATGGAAGCCAGACAAACACACATATTGTATATCCCCTAATTAAGCAAGTTACGCTGTGTTATAGGTAATTTACAACGCACTACCCTGGGGCCGAACCCAGACACCCAGAGCATAGTAAATAACGAATAAAAATTCGTTTCCGAAATTCACCATACCAGGATCGAACCCGGAGTATATGTATTGCAGTGAGGTAGGCCGGTAAAGGCTTAGCCCATTCAACCACAGAAGCCGTCAATATAGTATTATTAATAATTAATATAGTATAGTCGTGGAAGGCCACGACACACCTTCCATGATCAAATTGATCGTGTACTAGCAGAAGGTGATGTCAGGAGCCTTAAGAACAGACGAGCTTGCATGACAAGAGTTATGAATGTCAAAGAGGCAAGTGAGGTGTGTAAGAATAAGCCTAAATGGCACTCTGTTGTTCGTGCCTACCCCGCAAGGGAACTGGCGTGAAGTTATGTATGTATGTATGTATGTATGTAATATAGTAAGATATACAAGCTGGTCAATACTCGAAACATTGAACTAGGTACTGCTACGTAGTAAGTAATTTGGCCAACGCTTATCAACGTTACAGTCGTGGTAGCGTAATGGCTAGTGCACGCGTCTCAAACTCAAAGGGCGCGGGTTCGATCCTGGCCGGAACGCATGCACCACTTAGTTTTCTGATCTAATAATATGCTATGCCTAACTGTAAGCTTAACAAACCGCCATCTTATTTAAATTTTACAGCTTTCACAACTTAATACTTACTTTCATGGAATAATTGATTATTCATATCTAACCTCTAATGTTTACTAAAGTGAATGAATGAATGAATAAATGAAAAGTGCTGCTTTTTTAGGTATATTTTCATTATATCTATTGATTATGATGATTGTGATCATATCTATTGATATATGATATGATTGATGATTGTGGTTAGTTTCTTTGGCTGGCCGAATTTATGTTCAAAACATAACAATCTCCTTTGTCTATATATAATTATTAATCTATACATGTCATTGTCTATTTATAATACATTTGTTATCATTATAGGACGTCACTTACGTCTACAATAAATATCATTAAATTTTTATTTTCATTACATTATTTGTGTGCAACACAAATTGGTTATTATTATTACTATTCATCCATTTTTCTATATCACCCGTTGAATTTTGACATTGCTATCTATCTATATATATATAAATCAATTGCTGTTCGTTAGTCTCGCTAAAACTCGAGAACGGCTGGACTGATTTGGCTAATTTTGGTTTTGAGTTATTTATGGAGGTCCAGGGAAGGTTTAAAAGGTGAGTAAATATGAAAAAAACAATGCTTGGAATATAGTAAAAAGAACAATTTCGCTTTCTCTTAGAAACTATTCCTACATGGCAAACATCTGTTGTTCGTTCCGTCGTTTAGAGATCAATTAAATTTAAAAGTCGTTCAGAAATAAAAAGAAGTTTTTTTTCATTTTTTTGGTTTTGAATGTCAAACGTTAGATGTTCGTCCCGTCGTTCAGAAATCAACGTTTTCTATTTATTGATTCTGAGGCGATACGAAGTCTGCCGGGTCAGCTAGTTTCTAAATCAAAATAAAATAAATAAATATTTAATTGTGCATTGCTTAGTATTTAAGGTTATACATAATTATAACATTGAAACATTAGCAATAATAATTATAACTAATTAAATATTGCAGTAAGAATAGTAGGTATATATATATATCTAAGTTTAAAAAAATTGTACGCTGAACTGGCAATAAACATATGATTATTATTAATATAACAACACCTATTTGTATAGCTATCATGTTATTATACAATAAATTATTTGATTGATTGTATTGATTTGCTTCAAATTTTAACCAATAGGCAAATGAACGATCGGTAAGATATAGGAACCGGGCCTTAGTTAACTCTTTATTTTACTATTGTAGTTTACCATCGTTCGAGGTATAGAACATTATAGGCGAATTAACTTTACCTTTCTATTCATATTGTCCTAGGTTTGTAGATATAATATGATGACATACATACATATTATTACGCCTGCCTCCTATAGGGGTACGCAGAGACGATGGATCTCCATTTGCGACGATTCCGACAAACAATTCTATATCTTCATTAAACTCTTCATACATGCACGTTTATTTGAGGTAATTTGATACTATAAAAATCCCTAATCGACAATGATTTGTGTTTTACCTTCTTAATAGTCAGGTATTTTAGATTATGTCGCCTGTTTTCCTTGTAGTTTAAGCGATCGCTTGAAGGTTTTTCTACGTAGTCTAATATGAGGGCTCTCGACGGCGAAGGCGGGCGGGATGTGGGATGGTTGGGCGGGGGCGGGCGTCGCGACGTTCAGTCGGGCGCCAGCCTCGTGCAGCGCCGGTCGCCGCGCATGGGTTCCGTAAGGTAACGCGGCATGCGGCTCGCGCTCGCCGCGCTCGCGGCCTGGTGCGTGGTGGCGCGCGCCGAACTGCCGCCTGCGCGCCCCCCCACAAACAACACCACCCCCCACCATATCCTCCAGTGCTCTGAAGGCCTCCTTCTTCCCGTATGGATGCCCATCGAAGATGTGCCAACCTTCGATATCGCTGTCCGTGGGATCGTCTACTTCCTCGCTCTGATGTACCTCTTCATCGGAGTTTCCATCGTTTCCGACAGATTCATGGCAGCTATCGAAGTCATCACCTCTAGGGAGAAGGAGGTGCGCGTACGGCGCAATGGAAGCGATCAGATCGTGGTCGTTCGAGTCTGGAATGAAACAGTTGCCAACTTAACTTTGATGGCTTTGGGATCCAGTGCACCCGAGATCCTCCTATCGGTAATTGAGATAGCCGGAAAGAATTTCGAAGCTGGTGAACTCGGACCTGGGACTATTGTCGGGTCTGCTGCCTATAATTTGTTTGTAATTATTGCGATTTGTGTGATGGTAATACCAGATGGAGAAGTGCGTAAGATAAAGCATCTTAGAGTATTTCTTGTTACTGCGACTTGGTCAGTATTTGCTTATGTCTGGCTCTATTTAATCTTAGCAGTGATTTCACCAAGCGAAGTAGAAGTTTGGGAAGGAGCTGTGACCTTTCTCTTTTTTCCGGCAACCGTTATGACTGCATACATTGCAGACAGACGTCTATTAGTGTACAAATATTTAAAGAAAGGATATAGAGTGAATGAAAGAGGTGTGATAGTTGAAGCAGAAGGAGATGGTTCTGTTGAAATGGCGTTAAAACCTGCTGGAGATGACTTCGCCTCAGATGACGATGAGGGTAGAGAACTAGAGAAATCCCGTAAAGAATACGTAGCTGTTCTTCGCGACTTAAGAAGACAACACCCAGAAGAAGATTTGGAAACTGTGGAACGCATGGCTTTGGAAACATTGATGTCTAGAGGGCCTAAATCTCGGGCTTTTTATAGAGTAGCAGCGACGCGAAAAATGACTGGAGGTGGTGACTTTTCGAGAAAAATATCAGAAAGGGCTCAGAGTGATTTAAGTGAGGTCAAAGCTGAGTTACAGAGGAGAGAATCAGGATCTTTTTCGATAGAACCACGAGGGCCAAATGTACGGTTTGATCCTGATCACTATACTGTTATGGAGAACTGCGGATCTTTTGAAGTGAGAGTGGTGAGAGGCGGTGACTTGAATGGAGATATAATAGTTCACTATACTACTGAAGACGGGACAGCAGAGGCTGGTTCAGACTATGTTGCTACACAAGGTGCCCTGCATTTTAGACACGGGGAAACAGAGAAGACATTCAACGTACAAGTGATTGACGACGATGTCTTTGAAGAAGACGAGCATTTCTACCTTCGATTGAAGTCACCAAAAGGAGCGTCTTTGGCATCGCCATCTACTGCAACAGTGGTGATATTGGATGACGATCATTCCGGTGTGTTTTCGTTTCCGCAACGTGACTTTGAGCTTACAGAGTCTGTGGGGACTTATGAGTTAAAGGTTGTGAGAACAGCTGGAGCAAGGGGAAAAGTCCGGGTGCCGTATTGGACTGAGGATGGCACGGCGAAGAGTGGAGTTCAGTACGAACCGGCGCAAGGGCATATTATCTTTGAAAACAACGAGACCGAGTGAGTATTTTTTCGACTTATTTTAATACAAGGTCAGATAAGAGTAGTTTAACAAGTTATTATTGTGAACATTGATTTTCATCTTCATGTCTTTAAATATGCGATGTGATCTACTTGAATAGGGTGATTAAAAGGCAATAATATCGATTTTTATGATTAAAAGGTATCAACAGTTTACCAATGCTACTGTGTTTTTGCTTATGGGAAGTCAATAAATATAATAAGTGAGATCTTATCTATGTTTATTTGACCTATTCACATACAGGTCATTAGTTAATGCCAATTTAATAGTATTAAACAATATTTTCTCAATTAATTACTCGCATTAATACGTACATATAGTACGTTTATATTTTTTAATCGTGGAAGGCCACAACAGACCTACCATGATCAAATTGATCGTGTACTAGCAGAGGGTGATGTCAGGAGCCTTAAGAACAGACGAGCGTGCATGACAAGAGTTATGAATGTCAAAGAAGCAAGTGAGGTGTGTAAGAATAAGCGTAAATGACGCTCTGTTGTTCGTGCCTACCCCGCAAGGGAACTGGCGTGAAGTTATGTATGTATGTATGTATATTTTTTAATCCTTCTTCTTCCTTTTTTATTCTTATGTATGTCACAGAACTAAACCGCCGGACTGATTTTGATGATTTTTTTTGTGTGTTTTTGTATTTCACTCTGGATGGTTTAGAATCATAAATATAACTGGTAGGTGGAGCTAGAAACCGGTTCTCTGTTTTACTTTTTTCGGAGCAGGACAACTTCTGGCGGGCCTTCTAATATACCTACATATTTTTAATGTAGTTAATAATACTACACCTTTTAGTTTAAATATAAAAATGTTTAAAAATATAAGAGGACCAAATTAACCTGCGGTCCCCTTTCTCCCCCGAGAACTGACATTTCAGAAGATAGAATGATCTAATATCCGTCTCCGTATTTTAAGCTCTACACTATTCTGTTCATTGAATTAATCAGATATTGATGGACACAATAAAATCTACCTATTATATATAGGTTAAACATTAATTCAGTTATATATAATTGGAGAGATGACGCATGTTACAATAAGTTATAAATGTTTTTTATATAAAAGATCAGCCGTTAAAAAGCTATACTTTTATTTTATTTTTTAAATATCGTGATAAAAATAACTGTAATACCTGTTTAAATAAAAATTAATACGTTATCTGAGTCGTTTAATTTATGACGTCATAACTTCCTCTTCTCGTAAAATTCTACGCGGCTTCGACGTTTTGAATAATAAAAAAGAAACCGACTTCAAGAGTAACTAAAAAACAAAAAATAAACCATACACATTGTTACAACAACAAAATGTTGCAAGATGTAGTAATTTTTATATTTTGCTTGGCACCGACTTCAAGATGTTGTAGAAAATTTTATTGTTTGCTTTTTAGTTACATGTATGGTAACCCTTATAAGGTAGCTTCTCGAATGCGGACACGTTAATTGATGAAATGGAAGATTATTTAGAATTTGTTCATAAAATGAAAACAAGCAACAAACCCAAAAACTGGGACCAAATGGCAGCTGTTACGCATCAAACTAAAAAAGAATCACGTAAATCGGATCATAAATCTCAGCGTAATCGCTGTACATACATAAAAAGATACCAATCAAGTTGAGAACCTCCTCCTTTTTGAAGTCGGTTAAAAAGTGTCTTATTTTTGAGCTTTTTTGACAGCTCGGCAGGTCGACTCCATGATAGCTGCGATTCTGTAGCGAATATTTTTTTTTTAATCCGCCAGAGAAGTCGGCCTATTGTAAACTTTAAACTTGAGATAACTCCACAGGAAAAAGTCCATAAGAGTTAAATCAGGACTGCTTGGAGACCAGTTTACGTCGCCTCTTATGGAGATCAATTTGCCAAGGAAAATTTCACGTACTCTTGGCCTCAAGCCTATGACTGGCATCCTGGGGTTTTATTTTTGCACGGCTACTGTTTTAGATCTTTATGCAAAATGCGGTGTAATTTTTTTTTATTGCAGAAGGTCAGCAGACAGGCAGACGACCCACTTGATGGAAAGCGGTTACCATCGCCTATGGACATTTGCAACACCAAATGTGCTACAAATGCGCTGCTGCTCTCTTAAGGGAGACTCCAAACCTGGTCACTAATGCCGGCACACAACACAAGATTGTTATGGCGGCTTTCTTCTAGACCAGGGGTGGTCGCCATCCAGTCGAGCAAATACCTTACTACCTGGCTGTGGGTTGTTAAGTCGCCTCTTACGACAGGCCGCCCGGCCGCAGGAAATTGTATTCTTTCTCCGTTCCTGCACGAATGCGGTGTAATGATGATGGATCCTGCACAGATGATCTATACATATTTAAAGCGCATCCGAATTGAAAGATTCAGATCCCCACAAACAGACTGCTTTACACTGCATTTTTTGCCGTACATATAAAAGTTGTGTTACAATTAACAAACAAATAATATTGTTACCGTCGCAGTAATGACCCCATGAACAGTCATATAATAGCAGCCTATAAACGTCTCACTGCTGGGCTTGGGCCACCCATTTGTAGGGAGAACGGACAGTACACCGGCCACGCTTGTGAAAGATATAAATAGGATCGTGCGCCAAACGATCTCGTGCCTAAATAGGTCATTTTTACCTGTTGTGTAAGAATCTACTATTGCAATACCAGAGGCGAAGCCAAAGCATTGCCAGGTTTTGGGACAGGATAGATGGGACAGGAAAATTCCTTCATATTCTCCTAACAAACACGAGTTGTCAGAATTTCCTTTTTTATTATGTATTTTTTATTTCTTTTTCTTTCTCTTTTTTCCATTAATATCAACTTATATCTATTACAATGTTTTCTGTAACTATTTTAAATGTTTTGTTATCTCTATTATACCTATATATTACAATCTACTTTATATACCTAACTGTTTATATCATACCCTATTCATTTATGTTTATCACCTTCTTAAACTGTTACAATGTTTTAGCCCACTGGATTACATTTGTCTTTTTTATTGCTGAGGCACAGCAGACAGGCTGACGGCCCAAGTGTGATGTAAAGTGGTTACAGTCACCTACGGGCATTAGCAACACCATAGGTGCTTCCAATTTGGTGCCGGCCTTGAAGGAGAAGAAGAAAGAAGAAGAAGTTGTTATGGTGGCATACACTGGACCAGGGGTGGTCTGGTCTGGCTATCCAGTCGGGCAAATACCCTACCACCTAGCTGGGGGTTGTTTTGTCGCCTCTTACGACAGGCCGCCCGACCGTAGGAAATTGTATTTCTTTTTCCGTTCCTGCACGGAGAATCCTGCACTGTCTTATTTCTATTTATTTCATTACTTGCTTTATATTTATACATTTTGGATACATATTATACTGCTAACTATATTTTTTCTTTCTCTATAAACGGGATAGGGGAGTTGCAATACAGAAGGAGGAAGTGGGTTATCGGAACTCTTAGGTACTCATCGCAATAAATACAATTAGTGCCATCTAACCATTTCAAGCCGATTTCTTGTATTGTGTATAAATAATTCCTAAAGCTATTATATAAGTATATGTATGTTTGTATTGTCATGTGTATATATACGTGTGTGCATATGTATGTGTAAATACAAAATGCCGTTGGAATTACTATAGAGTTTATTAGAACTGTACAAATACGTATAAAACAGGTACAAATATACTGGATACAACCAGTAACACTGCACGATTCAATAGCACGCGCAAAGTCCGTCACTATATCGCTAATCGAAAGTACTACACACGTCTTGCTAGTATCGTAATCGTCGCTTGACTGCCGATCTCTCCATTCGCGCTTTCCTTTATACTCAGTTTACCATAGATCACCACCGTGTAAATAATTCCCAGACAACATAATTCTGCACACCTGCAGGATTATGCCTGCGAACGGCTATAAACAAGTACAATAACAATAGGCTATTGTCTAATTGCAACTTTTAAACACAAAAGAACTTCAAATGCGGAGGGTAATAAAACCCTGATTTATGGCAGGCCGGTGTGCTTCGTGGAATTTTGGCTAAGTTGTAACAATATGTATATAAATTTATATTATTTTTACTTATATGTAATATGTTTATTTATCATTCGTCATTATTTATTAACTGCACCAAAGTCTGTATTAAAATTGTTATCTATCAATCTTTTTCTACTTCTGTTAGTATATGCTTTGGATTATAATAAAGAATTAGCTATCTATCTTTCTTGTGAGACCATGGTATCACACAGACCGAGCCGGCCCTAAGAGCTATAATAAAGATAATTATTATTCCAGCATGACTCTACTACGTACCAGTTTTACACCAAAACAAAATGGCATCGGTCGAAAACTACTTGACAACAGTTGTACGGTTTCCAGGGAAGCCATACTAGCCGGTAGATTTTAAGATTACGTACGGGCCGCTGCCTGAAAGCCTTCTATTCAATGTTATGTATTAATCCCTTTTAGATAATCCTTGGGTGATTAACACCTGCGATGCGTTAAGAATTTGAATTAACGTAACTGAAAAGAAATCCCCATCAGTCTTGTTATAGGTTAGAAATATTTTTAAGCTTTTTCGAATAATATATAACAAAATGATGGAATTATAAATAAGAAACCTTCGCCACCACGTTTGAAAACATAAAACTTGTAAACACGACATGTTTGTTCCTTTCGCCCCTTCCATTTCCTAACATCCAGAGAACTCATGGCCGGAGTTTGTCTTTCCCGATACTTACAACCTGGGTGTCTTCAAGTCTCGTGGGAATAGGTGGATTCTAAATAAACGTGCGATCGTGTAGAAAATCTTTCGTCGTATAATAAGCCTTCTTGCACAAGCGTTACTTTAATATTTTTTTAAATTTGTTTACTGAAAGCTCTTGAACGTTTTATGGGATCAGATCCCTCAGATTCCATCAGATCCAAAACATAGATAAACAGAAGTATCGAAGTTATTCAATCCAGATATTGGAATTCAAAAACTTTCCACTTTACCCTATCTGCATTCGTATGAGGTCGGCTCGGATTTTTATCTCGTAACGGGAAAATCTACTTTCCGAAGTTTCGATCAGATTAATGCGTGATGACAGATACTTTTTTATTCTGTTAGAGCAATCCGTATCTATATCCATCCTAATACAGCGTAAACTCCATGTAACGTCACTCGATATAACGACAAACTCCCTTAAACGTCTAAATCACTTGGCTTAGGTTTGTTTAGCTTGTCTTCCATACAATGACGGCCTCTGTGGTGGAGCGGGCTAAGCCTTTGCCGGCCTACCTCACTGTAACGCAGAGGCTCTAGGTTCGATTCCTGGTATAGTAAATTTCGGAAACATATTTTCTCCGTTATTTACTATGATCTTAGTGTCTGTGATCGGCTGCAGAGTAGTCCGTTGTATATTACCCATAACACAAGCGTAACTTGCTTAATTTGGGGATATACAATATGTGTGTTTGTCTGCCGATTATTTATTATTATTATTTATTAAAAGATACACTTTATATAGCGTTTACACCCACTCTCAATAACGACAACAATTAAGTAATAAAAAGTACCTTTTAAGTTTGCAAAATTAGTAAAAGCTGCGCAGCTGTGTCCGTTATTTTATCGCTTTATTATCCTAGCCCGTAATAAAGTCGACTGTCGGCATCATGCATACCGATTCTAAGTACTTCCTTTATCACCAAGTTGCCTCAGTATCGCAAGATATGAATAAAATAATACTGGTGCAGCAAAAGACATCAGATAGAAATAACAGACTTCTCTCTATTTAACGACAACTCTCTATAACGCCATAAAATGCACAGTCCCTGCGGTGTCTTTATATAAAGTTTACACTGTATTTGTTTTTCTTTTAATGGGAAGTAAATAAATAATTATTATTATATATGTCTCTACAGACCAGGGGCCATGAAAGGGGCCCGGATATTTGGAGGGCTTGCGTGGCGCCATGGGAAGGCCAACACGTAGAGGCCCCTTGATAAATTTTATCTAAATGTGGCGTGAGACTGACCGGCGATTGTCCTTGTCTACACCACATAAAATGCACCCAAGTTCATACTCCGGTCAGTGTACGACTATTGTAAGGACTGAGAACAAAAGGTACCGGGCTATTGGGATGAACTGCTAGTGGAATTGCAGATCGGGGATTATGGCGTCTGCCCGTCGCAATATTCAAGGAACATGGAAAAAATGGGCAGACGGTGACTCGCCACTCACTGCATGGGCCCCTAAAAATGCCAAGATTAGCGAGGGGCAACATGGGTGTGGAGAGGTGGGCTGCAGGTTTACCGAAGCTACTTCCGACGTTATTCCTTATTAAATTATTATTATTAAAATATAAAAATCATAAGTGAGTTTGTTGATGTAATTTCTGTATTGGTTGCAAAATGAAATTATTGGACTGTTCTATAGTTTCATTTCACAATGCCTTGAACTGAACTGAACACAGGTTGTTATAAAATGTCCTTAGAGCAACCCATGAGTACAGTCCTTTTCAGGTGAAGATACGTGCGATCACTAGGATGAGTCATCTAAGCGATCATCTAGCCTCTTGTCGCTAAGCGTGCCACTTCAGTGAGGCCGAAGCCTAACGGTCTTATTCATAGAGAGTTAGAGTAAGTTTGAACACTTCTTTAAGAACCACAAAGAAGCGTTCTACCTAATACTAACTCTCTATGAAAAAGACCGTAAGTGAATACTGCCTTATTAAAAGGATGAGGGTCCAAATATTTGCCCCCAAAAATAACTTACATAGCAAAAATTCGACTTTGAAAAGAAAAGGCTCTTGTCCACTTGAATTTATATTAAAATGAGAATACACATTGTCGACCGTAACCGCCCGCGCGACGCCTAACTGGGTATATTGCATTTCGTATGCAAAACGGCTCAGAAGTAAGGACGAACCCTTATTTGTATACTAAAAATATGTAAACGGAATGTTGAACACACTTGGTATTTTACTATTTATCTACACTAATATTATAAAGAGGAAAGATTTGTATGTATGTATTTCTATCCGTGCAGGAACGGAGAAAGAATACAATTTCCTGCGGCCGGGCGGCCTGTCGTTAAAGGCGACGTAACAACCCACCGCCAGGTGGTAGGGCTTTTGCCCGACTGGATGGCTACCACCCCTGGTCTAAAGTATGTCGCCATAACAACCTTGAGTCATAGACTAGGTTCCAGTCTCCCTTAAGAGAGCAGCAGCGCATTTGTAGCAACTTTGGTGTTGCAAATGTCCATAGGCGATGGTAACCGCTTTCCAACAAGTGGAAAAAAAACATCTATAATAAATATGTATTAATGAATGTAGATGAAGCAAAAAAAGGTATGTTAAGATCGAAGCAAGTGGACATTTCGACAACTCATCACCTCTGCCTATGCCTATGGGAATCAGCCGTGATAAAATGTATGTATTATATTAGTATGGAAGTATGGCCGATTGCTCAGTGTATAGTTTAACTGACAAGAAAATGCCTCCACCCCTGCAAAATTAAATGCTCCGTCAGAAGCAATTTTCCGCCTCTGCAGCAAGCAGTTCCATTACAAGACTCCCAAGGTTTTCATTATAACCAGTATCGGTTTTTTCTTATCTATAGAATGTACTGCCGCCTAATGCATAATCAATGCATCCAACATTAACACCCTGTTAAGGTTCCGATACCGGTTATGTTATAGGATGTTCATGTTGCCGACTTTCCTGATCAAAATTGTATTTTTTAATCGGATTATATGTGCTTCGTATTCGACTATTGAAACCGTATTGCAATGCCTACAAAATAAGGTAATACAAGTATTCGAATACATGAGTACATTCTAGTCACCATTATTATGTTAACAACCATCTCGCCAAAACAAAGAGACACACTAGAAAAATGAACTCTATTCTAAATGTGATTAGTGTCAAATCGAGATGATTTCATACTAAACCAAAATTGTATTTCGAATTATGTATTTCAAATTGAATTACTTATTGCTAAATTTGCATTGAATGAAAAGCACCTTTCTTTCCTAATGTGAAATTAATGAAATCAATTCTGAAGACGTTTGAAACTTAAAAAAAACTCCTGATCACAGCAGTGTGATTGACGAAGAGGATGATATGTGCATAATAATATTTATTACGTTTAATCGAGGGTAAACACTGGGATTGGAAGTATCACTTATTGACTACTTACAAACATTGTTAAAACTTCTAACCCATAAGGGCAGAGATCGAATCTTTAGTATTTTTGACTGACCCACCTATGTTTTATTACTAACTCTATGGACACAGAACGATTTCACGTCGATAGATTATAATCTATCGGGAAATAATGCGTTAAATTGTAAGCAGTTTGTTCCGGTTCACAATATTTCAATAGCTCTCGAGATAGATTATAATCTAACGGTCTGTACAATTTAACCATGACATATATACTCTAATATAGCCAATTAATAACGGCGTTCATTTTAACTTTATAACTAAGTTGCATTTGGCCACAGTACCTAACTATAATATTATTTCAGATGGAACAGAGATATTAGCCGAGCCCAGCTAACTAAAGATATATTATTAACCTACAAATTTTATAAATAGTCTCAAGTTCCTGTTTCTAACCAGATATTTCAGTTCTCTTAATTAAATCAGGTTTTTCATACTTTTGTTTACATTCTTTAATACTTGATGACACTGCTTTTCAGCTTTGAGTTTTCGTTTTTACTAAATACTAACTGTCTTATTCATAGAGAGTTAGAGTAAGTTTGAACGCTTCTTTAACCACCATAAAGAACTGTTCAAACATACTTGACTATCAAATGTATCATCATCATGGAAACGCGAAGGAAGTTTCGCGGGCAGACGATAGTCTATAATATTATAATATGCTAAATATGTCGTCTCTCTACATTGAAGTTATTAAAAAAAACACAATTGGAATAGACTATATAAACGATGGAGACACGATGATTTTTTTTAGATTTCTTGTCTGTTAGTCGGTTTTTCTGTTTGTTCGGGATTTACGTAAAAACTACTAGGCCGATTGCGATTCGATTTTCGCTGATCGTGAGCAAATTCTCACACTTAAATTCTGCGCTACCTTTTATTCCGGAATCGCACGGGAAATTTTCCGGGAACGGTTTAAAGAGGCCAGAATAAAAAAAAGCTTTCTTATTTCGATGCGATGTTTTTACTCATTGATAGCAAATTTTCTGAAATTAAATCTGTGATACTTTTTATCCTGGGGATCCCGCGAATTTTCTCAGGAGCTGGTTAAAGTTGTTAGGACGCTTACAAATTAGTTTATTTATTCTTACACGATTTTAGACACGATACATTATTTTTTAAATACAGCAATACTTTGTGTCCTGGGCATCTCACGGAAATTTTCCCGAGGGTGGTTTCTAGTGGTTAGTATGCATATAAATTAGCTTATACTAAAACACAATGCACTTTCTTTTTCAAATAAGTAAAAATAGAAAAAGTATAAATTATTTATTTGCATAACAATTAGTTGATTCAGATTCAATTGATACTAAAACGATGGTTTACGTTCTTTTCCGAATGCTTTGTTAGTTTATATTCCGGGAACCCCGCGAAAACTTCCTTGGAGTGGTTTAAACTCGTTATACTGCTTAAAAATTGGCTGATTCCGATACGATTTCACCAGAACGTTAGATTAAGCTTTTTTCAATGACTGGGGTATATTATATATATGTATAGTATGATCTCAGTATAGATCATGAGAATTCATATACGTATTAGACATTAAAATAGTATCCAAGAAACATCAATTATTCATTGCTGATAAAAAAAGGTTTATCTCGAATTCTAAATTTCTTATGTATTGAAACTCTTTAGTAGATATTTCAACAAACTCACATATACATAGAAAATATACTCACATATACATAGTGTATTATGTCAAATGAAATGTTAAAATTAAGTTAATATTGTAAAATAGCTTTGTCTGTACATTGAAGCTATTAAAAAAACCAATTGGGATCCAATTGTTTGATTGATGGAAAATTGAAACAATTAATGTTTTTTTTTTCATAAATATGTTAATTTCTATGAGGTTTTCACTATTATACAGACATTTTTTACTTAAATGCTGAAAAAGCTAATATCATGGGAATTCTAGTGTAATTTTTCAGGAAACCGGATTCACTTTTTCATGTTTTTACTCCTATACTTTAGTGACGGAAAGTTCCAAAATTTTCTTGGGAATAATGCGCCTAGATATAGCATGAAAACTATTCGTGTTACTCTTATTACAGCATAGTTTAATACTTTATGACATTTTTATACATGACCATATTGGGACTCTTGAGATTTCCCGGGATTTCCTTCCACTTCCAAACCACTAGATCAACTTTGACGCAATGTTCGCAAATCACAAGACACTGTCTGTAATTATTAGAAATCCTTAGTGAAGAAACATCTGTAGTTGAATAAGTCTTTAGTAAATTACAAATATCGGGAGTTTATAAATATATCCAGGATTCATGTATTGTCATATTAAATATTTATTCAATTTTACATATTGATAAAATAACTTTAATCTTTGCTATCTAAGTAATGAAAATGAAGTCGAAGGCAAATACTAGTTACGTTATAAAAATGAAAAAGATTTTTATAACAGTAATAATACTATTGGAATTTTGATTTAGTATGAAATCATCTCGATTTGACACTAATCACATTTAGAATAGAGTTCATTTTTCTAGTGTGTCTCTTTGTTTTGGCGAGATGGTTGTTAACATAATAATGGTGACTAGAATGTACTCATGTATTTGGCGTTGTCGGTGTAATATACATATCTACAAAATATATAAATGTTTATCTATTTGAATGCTTCTTTCTAATGACTGTAAAATATCATATTCCAACGACGCTAAAAAGCGATAGTAATTTTTGGCGATGATCATAGTTTTAAATATCGCTAGCGGTTTTGCTTGACTGATAGCAACAGAAAGCGTGTTCCAAAGCTGTATAGCCTTAACAGTAAAATAATTGTTGTAAAAAGTTGAGTTATGCTCAGAAGTGTTCAATTTAAGTTTAGAAGAAGGCCGGTAAGTGTCACGTCACATTTAGATTAAATTTGTCAAGGGGTCTCTACGTGTTGGCCTTCCCGTGGCGCCACGCAAGCCCTCCAAAAGTCCGGACCATTTTTATGGCCCGTGGTCTACAGAGACATAAAATCTTTAATATGTTTATACATTTCCAATAAATGTTTAATTGTTGATATGTTTAATAAAAAAAAAAAAACAAAATTTTATGTATTTTTTCATAAATAAATGTGTAATCATTTGAAATATTTAGTAAAAACATGTAAAATATTGAGAAAAGAAAGGAATGTTTCATACGAAAATCTGTGATAATATCAATACACAACAAAAGCAATAGAAACTATTTTTTATTTCATTCACACTGATTCGTATTGTATTATTTCATATGAATAGAAAAGCTATTACTCAGCTTTTATTTTAGCACGGTTTCTATAGACTTATTGTTCTGTGGGAAACACTTAATGTACCTGTCAGATTTCCATACAATCGCTGTCAATCAAATGCAAAAATGGATTTTTATATACAACGAAGTGGTCGTTTGCAATTATTTTGTATATTGGAAACTCGTGTCTTAATTAAAATCGTCGGTATGTCGACATGCAACGGAGATTTTATTTTTGCTCAAAATTTTGTTTAACTGTGACGATTTACATGTGTTTTTCATGAAATGATGTTATTTTTGAGGTTTATTGCAATTGAATGTCTTTTTTTTATTGCATGAGTTCAGCAGATAGGCAGACCTTAGAAATGTCATACTGCTGCATCCACGCAATTTTCGTAAAAAGGGGTACAAAGTTTATGCTTCACGTACTAATATTGTTACGAGTTGCAGGACTCGAATTAAAAATGCCGTTGGAATTACTATAGAATTTATTAGAACTTTACAAACATGTATAACTCAGGTACAAATATAACTGAACTCAATCAGTTCAAACGTAATGCGCGATTCAATAACACGCGCAAAGTCCGTCACTATATAGATTATTAAATGTACACACGTCTTGTCTCGCTGCTGATTATTGCTCGATTGCCCTCTCTCCATCCTGCCGTCGTTTTATACTTAACAAATACAAGTGTGCCCGCCCGTATCGTCGACTTAATTTCCTAGAAATCGTAATCCGCACACCTGACTAATTATGCATGCAAACGGCCATAAACGAGTACAATAGGCTGTTCTCCACAATAACCAATAAATAAGTAAACAAAAGAAGACAATCATAAAGGTATTACAATTGGTTCAAATGCCGACAAGTAATAGCGTGCTTCGTGGAATTTGTCTTTGTCGGGGGGGCTAAGTTGTAACAATACAATGATACTATTTTAGAATTTATTGTAATATTTGTCAAATACCCGGTTCATTACAACCAACGAACTTTCCAGTACTTTATAGCTGAATAGTAAACTAAAATCTTCTGCTGAATCTAAATTGATAAACACCGTTCTCCATTGCCATATTGGGACTGTGATATATGCTGCTACGGTCTCAATATAGGGATAGTTTACTGCGAAAATATTTTATTCAAGCGTCGCCTCGAATACAAATAGTGACGCGGGTGCACTCTCGGATATTTGCGGATAAAGGCTCTTATTGCGTTTAGGTATTTGATTCAACCACGAGGTAGAATATCCGAATTAATTCGTTATTTTCAGGGAAGTGTATTTTAAAGACTGTCTTAAATTATTTTATACTTTTATTTCTAAATTTGTCACATGCTACAATAAATCCCAAGATTATTTAGGCATATACAAAAGAGTGCATGGTAAAATACCATACTATAATTTTACTTCTATAACAACACAATAAAAATTAGAGATGCCACAAATATTTGGCAACTTTTTTAAGTATTTGGTATTCGGCCGAACACTGTGTAGTATTCGGCCGAGACGAATATTTCTGGTATCTCTAGTTAAGACGTCGTTTAACAATTAATTATTTGTAATTGAAATATACACATTTTTGAATAATATGTGCGTTCTTTTTCCTCGATTTGGTGTTCGGTATTCGACCGAATACTCCACAATAATCGGCCGAAATCCGAATAATTATTAAAGTGGCCGAATACCAAATAGAAGCCGAATAATCGTGGCATCGCTAATAAAAAATATTTTTCAAATCTATATATTAATGATGATATATAAGTGATGGAAGGTACACCACTGATATAGAAAGAAGAGTGAATTTGGGGAATAGTTTGAATGGAGCGTTAGGTAAACTTCTAGGCGCTAAGAACCTCAGCCAGAAGGCCCAGCTCGCCATACACAACGCGGTGCTGGTACCTACGCTCACGTATGGAAGCGAGAGTTGGGTATGGAAGAGAGAGCATGAAAGTAGAGTAAACGCGGTTGAGATGCGAGCACTGTGCAAAATCTGCGGAGTGACGCTCGCGGACCGCGTTCGTAATACCGAAGTAATAAAGAGAGTTGGTCTGAAAGAGAGTGTCGGGATGAAGGTAAGGAAAGGAAAGCTCCGGTGGTTCGGGCATGTGGAAAGAATGCATGATGAAAGAATGACTAAACAGATATACAATGCAAAAGTGGATGGATGCAGAAGTCGTGGAAGGCCACGACACACCTTCCATGATCAAATTGATCGTGTACTAGCGGACGGTGATGTCAGGAGCTTTAAGAACAGACGAGTGTGCATGACAAGAGTTATGAATGTCAAAGAAGCAAGTGAGGTGTGTAAGAATGGGCCTAAATGGCGCTCTGTTGTTCGTGCCTACCCCGCAAGGGAACTGGCGTGAAGTTATGTATGTATGTATATATTAATATGTGAAGCAACAACTTTGTATCCCTTTTTACGAAAATTGCGCGGACGGAGGAGTATGAAATTTCTCACACTTAAAATTTATATAGAGAAGCAGTGCAAAATGTTAATGTTTTTTTAAAATTATGCATAATTAATACATTAAATCAATAAAAAAAATATTACACACACTACCATGTAATTGGCACACACACGTATATATATAGTCTTTTGTTTATTGTTAAAGTCAAATTAACAGTGTAGCCTTAGCGAAATCTGTGATTATAGAAGTATAGTCTTTGACAACAGAAGCTTAATAATATTCAAAGTTAGAATTTAAATTAATTATGGTCGACTTTCAACCACTGGGCGAGCACTAATAATAATAAATACCCAAATTGATTTGTTATAGTTATAATATAACATCCATGAAATGCGCACTTCGGTGCACTTGTTTCGTTTTCCTACTTTGTCTTCTCTACTTCGCGTGACCATTGGTATTTCCTAACCTATTAATATTGTAACCTGACATTTAATAATTGCTTAATATTGTGTAATTAGGAAATATTGTGAAATTAGTATTTATAATCACTCTGTAGGGTTAGCATGGAGGAGATCGCCTGTGGCGAGAAGACCACCCATTATACCATTATGTATGGTACCATATGTATGGTACCACTATGTATGGTACAATAAAGTTATCCATTCACTGATTCCTTATCGTGAAACCATTGGTACAGATCATATCATCCTTCACGACTTTAACCAGCCTCTGGGTCTATACTTTATAGGACCTGGGGGAGCCAGTATGACTAGACATTTGTTTTTCACATAATTAGTCTATTAATGTAAATAGTTGTCTCTGAACTAACTAATAATTTTGCTCCTGGCTCGTGCCTTCTGAGTTCAAAGGTATACTAACAATGCTTTATTAAGACGAATTAGCCAGTTTCATACATCGGTAATCTTGATCCTTTTTTTATTTTTATTTTATTGCGGGAGTTCAGCAGACAGGCTGACGGCCCACTTAGTGGAAAGCGGTTACCATCGCCTATGGACATTTGCAACACCAAAGGTGCTACAAATGCGCTACTGCTCTCTTAAAGGAGACTGGAACCTGGTCACTAATGCCGGAACACAACACAAGGTTGTTATGGCGGCATACTCTAGACCAGGGGTGGTCGCCATCCAGTCGAGCAAATACTCTACCACCTGGCTGTGGGTTGTTTAGTCGCCTCTTACGAAAGGCCGCCGGGCCGCAGGAAATTGTATTCTTTCTCCGTTCCTGCACGGATAAACGGCCTTTACAGTAAGCCAACGCCTTTTTACAACCACACCGCTTGCTATCGACGGGATGTTTATCCCCATTTCCTCCAGCTTCCATGCTCAACTACACAACGGTTCGCTAGAACGTTTATTCCGCGTACAACAATCATCTGGAAGGAACTTCCCGCCGAGGTTTTTCCTCTGCTCTACGACATGGGCCGGCGACGAGTTGACAACGCCCCTGGTGTTACAAGCGTCCATAGGCGATGGTAACCACCTTCCATCAAGAGGGCCGTCTGCCTGTTTACCTGCTTCAGGCAGTAAAAAAAGCACATAGTAGTGGCGACAACATGCCTAAGCGGACATGGTCTCTGGTGAAGATTCGAATCCAAGTTATTGAAATAAAATCCAGCTTCCGTAGCTGTAAAGCTACCACTTACCATTAAAACCTGTTTTAATTAATTTAAATCAATTCTTATGAATATTCATTAGTTTGTCGATTGAACATGTAGGCAGTCTAAGTTGGGTCGCAAGTACATCCTAATAAATGCGGCACTCGTCCCGAACTTAAAGTAGACTATTTTCTGGCTACCGAAGTTTGTTTTAAGTGATTTAAGTTTGGTTTAAGCATGCTAAGTGCTTTAGCCGAACGTGTGGAATCGGTAACATTGGATATTGCAATATCTAGTAAGCGTCTCACGTAATAGAAAAAACTTATTGTTTTGCCCCAAAGTAATCTCAAGAGCTGATTTTGGTATATGTATTTTTTTTTCATTTCGATCCATTTGTCGTCTGCTACAGATTTCTTTCATAGAAACTCTTGAAACTGTATGGATGAAATTGACAGGAAGGGGTGGTCTTTTTTATTATCGCCTCTCCTCTCTCATATGGCAGGGAAGGGGGTTTTGTTTTTCTTTTCTCTTTTTTTTATTTCCTTATTGCAGGAGTTCAGCAGATAGGCAGACGGCCCACTTGATGGAAAGCAGTTACCATCGCCTATAGACATTTGCAACACCTAAGGTGCTACAAATGCGCTGCTGCTCTCTTAAGGGATAGTGGAACCTGGTCACTAATGCCGGAACACAACTCAAGGTTATTATGGCGACATACTTTAGACCAGGGGTGGTAGCCATCCAGTCGGGCAAACGCCCTACCACCCGGCAGACTATTTACACAATATCCTAATTACACAATATTAAGTAATTATAAAATGTCAGGTTACAATATTGATAGGTTAGGAAATACCAATGGTCACGCGAAGTAGAGAAGAAAAAGTAGGAAAACGAAACAAGGGCATCGAAGTGCGTATTTCATGAAGGTTATATTATAACTATAACAAATCAATTGACGGCCTCTGTGGTTGAGCGGGTTAACCCTTTGCCGGCCTACCTCACTGCAACGCCCTCCGGATTCGATTCCTGGTATAGTAAATTTCGGAAACCTATTTTCTCCATTATTTACTATGGTCTGGGTGTCTGGGACTACTCTGGGGCCGACCCCAGAGTAGTCCGTAGTATATTACCCATAACTCAAGCATAACTTGCTTAATTTGGGGATATACAATATGTACGTTTGTCTGCCGATTAAAAAAAAAAATTAGTATTTATTATTACTAGTCTCTTTCTATCTTTTCTTTATTTCTTCAATAACTAGGGATGTAAGGCTATTTTTTTTTTATTTCTGTTTCTTATAAATTTGCAAAGACTCTTAAATCTAATAGACTTCTTTCTTATACACCATTTTATTACTTTCTACTACATATTTTATTGTTTATACTTATTTTGTATCACTATTTACTCTTATATATCTATTTATTTATAATTTATTTACTAATTACATACATAGTTTTTTATTATTATCTTATCATGATGGTGTATTAAAATCGTGAATAGATTCAAAATTTAGAGTCGCCGCCATATGTGTATATATATGGTGTAAATACGACCATAATTGTGCTGAAGTGTAGATTTATCAAATTGATATAGAAAATAAGTAATGACTGAGTAGTTTTTGAGATACGGAATATTTCCAATTTATGCTTTCGTAGCTAAATGACAAAACAGTTGACATCTGCCACCTTGACCGAATCCTTCATGATTTGTAGCGCAGACTCGTTTGTTTATAATAATAACAGCCAGTAGCGTAGTTTAGACGGGCCCTGTATCAAAATGTGTTGGGGGTCCAAAGGAAGGGTACAGTTTCTTTTAAAGGAATCAAAAATTGCTCGAATTAAAATAAATACATATTGAGTTATTACTTATACTTAGTGCTCCTAGGAGCTAAGTGAGACAAACAATTTAAATCAAGTATATATTTTTCTCGCCTTTTTCGGCAAACTTATTTATCAAATGGATGATTTGAAGACAATTTCAATTTTTCTAGATTTGCTGCCTCTATAGACAATAATGACAAGTCTGATAGCCGTTCCGATTGGCCTAGCAGAAGGAATATTTGTATATTTGTAACGAGTAAACTCAAAAACTACTGGACCGATTTCAACATTTCTTTCACCGTTCGAATACTACATTATCCCTGATTAATAGACGCTATATAAAATTAGGGATACCTACTAACACTTCAATAATGTAACCAATCAATCTAAATAAAATACTTGGCGCTGGAATCGGGTTCTATAATTTTGATGAAGTTTTATGTGCGTTTGAGTGGTTGTATGTGTGTAGAGTGGTTTAGATTCACAATTAGACTTGGTAGGTGGCGTTGGAATCGGGTTCTAGATTTTTATTTTTTCGGACAACGTCTGCCGAGACCGCTAGTCAATCATTATAAGAGTTTTGCTTACACTTATCCATGCAGGAACAGAGAAAAAATACAATTTCTCGTGGCCGGGCGGCCTGTCGTAAGAGGAGATAAAACAACCCGCAGCCAGGTGGTAGGGCATTTGCCCGACTGGATGGCTACCACCTCTGGTTTAAAGTATGTCGCCATTACAACCTTGAGTTCTGTTCCGGCATTAGTGACCAGGTTTCAGACTCCCTTAAGAGAGCAGCAGCGCATTTGGTGTTGCAAATGTCCATATGCGATGGTAACCGTTTTCCATCATGTAGTCCGTCTGCCTGTCTGCTGAACTCCTGCAATAAAAAAAAACACACTTCCAGGACTCCTTTAGTCTGGGACCCCCGCATCATTGATACGGCTGATACGGCGGTAGCTTCGCCCCTGATAACAGCCCATAAACGTCCCACTGCTGGTCTCGGACCTACCACTGGGAACGGATAGTATAACAGGCTTGCCAGGTTTGACACAACGGTTATCTCGATGTGCGGGTTTCATCACAATGTTTTCCTTCACCGTTGTTATTGTTTGCTCTATTTATTTAAATAAAAGCTTTCTTAATAATTTTTCGTGATGGAAATGAATTAATTGCGTAATAATAAACATTATTCTTTATATTCATAAAGGAGTAAGGACTGCTAGAAGTACTCCGCTAGGAAAACTTAACTAATTTCCCAAGCATTCGCCATTTCTAATAAGATACGAGCCTGCAACTGTAATACCTAAACGAAATTAACTCCAGCAGAATCCCCCTTTCATTATAATTAGTTTTCGCGGTTCGCATCTGTGAACTCTATTACACAAGTAATAAGGGCGACGATGTCCTGAAGCGATTTGATATTATTACCACAGTAAAAGATTACACCAGTGTGGAATTTTCGTGAACACTTACCTAAGTTTAGCTATTATTAAGCCTTAATGGATACTTAGCTATGACTCTAAGTGCAGCTATAATTATTTGAAAATTACAGAATGTCTTTGTCGATATATATATTGTTATACAGTACAATACTTTAGTTCTTTGAATAGACACAATTTAAATCTTACAAAGTTGGAACATAATCTTCAAACGTCTCCTGATTGTATGTTATACTTGATACCGTTATTACGCTTGATCAATGACTATTTGTATATTGAATAAAAATTGTTGTATTAAATATAATTATTTATTTATTTATTATATCATTATTCGCATATAATAATATATGAACCACCTATAGGAACGAAGCGCTTTGCTTTTACCTTTATCATGAGCACCACAAAAGAATGGAACTCATTGCCGGATTTTGTCTTTTCCTACACATACAATCTGGGTGTCTTCAAGTCCCGTGTCTATGGATTCCTTCTAGGTAAGCATGCTCCATCTTAGACCATGTCTTCGCTCCACTTCGGACGAGGTCATGGTCAAACGCGAACTTTCACTACTATAAAGAGATATATAATCTATTTAATTATGTATATCTGTAGTCGTTTATTTTTTATTAGTGTTCATGACGATTCTATTAGTTTTATTTTAGTTACACCACAAAATGATGTTTAATTTTTCTTTAATTGTCGATTTACTGCAAGAACTCATTAACTGCCACTGTGTCTGTGTGTCACTTAATGAGTTCTTGCTGCAATACAAGGACACCTTGGACACCAGGTTGCATGGAAAAGATCTTTCTGAGTGATAAGGCCGCCCGTTGTTCTAATGCAAATGTATCTTTATTAATTGTATATAGGTTTAAGTTTATGTTGAAGAATAACGAGTTTTCATTAATTAATACTTGCCATATTCATTCAACATATATTAGTGGGTTTCTAGGTAATATATAGGTTTTCTTCATAGTCAACACGTGGTGACTGTAACAACTTACTTATTGGTCTGTATATAATAGGCCTTACATAACGTTAAGCCAGTAAACTGATTACGCGGTACATTCGATTTTGGATTTAAGCACCTACGACTACAGCAAAGTTGAGTTAACACCAAATAATGCCATTTAGTTATTAAGCTTCAATAGCCGTAACACATGAGGTCCTTTCTATGGTTTATTAATGATTAAACATGTACCTGTTTATACTTTGGCTCCAATACATAGCAGTATTTTTTTTTAGCTTGAGATTATTAGAAGTAAGATTAATATTCTGTTTGTAGATCTGAGAGTGATAATAAAATTAAATATTAAATTGTTATAACTACCACGTGCTAACAACTGCGAGGGAAAATATCTTGATGCAACCTGCACATCGAGATAACCGATGTGTCAAACCTGCCAAGCCGCCTAGGACAAGCGTGGTGGGTAAACTGTCGTTTCCCCTATGATGGGAGGCTCGAGCCTACCAGTGGGACATTTATATGAGGTTTTTCGAAAGATGGCCATGAAGAAGATTTTTATTGAGTATCATAGAATTTTTCAAAGTCGGCAAAACGTTGACAATACTTCTGATATAATAGGTTTATAAGTGATGGTAAATAAATCCTTAGGCGATTTGGCCGTTAAGCCGATATTAGACGGACCATTCAAATGGAATCGATTTGATTGAAAGGCAAAGCACTTAAAGGATTGAATTGAATGATTCAAGTTTATGTTTATATGGATAACTTTGGTTGATTTTTCCAAATTGAAAAACGGAAATGAGCCGTTCAATATCGGCTTTATCTTATCTATCGTTAATAGACATTTATATGTGTATAACTGTAAGAAAAAATGCATTATAAAATACAAAAATTGTAAGCATTTTAATCATAGTTGCTAGTAACTTAATATCTCATAATTAGTATTTTTTTAAGTTTTCGCGACTAGTACATATATATATAATTAAAACTATCACGTTTTAACGGTTTTAAGCGCAGCATTTTATTTGATTTTTATTTCGATGTTTTGGCCACTTTTTGTCACTTTGTTGACGTCAAGTGTCAAGTCAAATAAGTAATGTTAAAGTTATTCAGTCTCCCACAACTTGTTAATTTTAATTTTTGTTTATGGTTATCATTTACTCGATGGGAGCCTAGTTTGATCAAGCCGAAAATCGTGATCAGTGATAAGTGGCCGAAACGCCGAAATAAAAATCAAATAAAATTGATTACATAATTATTTACATCACAATTTGAAACAGACTTACCCCTCTGAACAGACTTAAACTGTACCACTGCGGAAGCTTGAAGATTCCTCTGTGATGTCATTTTACTGAGCGGATGATAGGGTGGCATTCCTTGATAGGCATTTTGGAATAAAATACGAAATATAGGTCAGGTTAAGGGTACTATGACTAAGGTATGTATAACGTCATGGTTGATAACAGATAGTTTAATATGGGGGCCTCCGAAGGGTAAAAAAGTTTGCGGATCAAATATCTGGGAAGGACTTTTAATTGGGCTTTCTGGCAATATATTAAAAATTATATTTATTTTTATTTTATTCGGAAAACAAACAGTTTATGTTTCCACATATAGATTTCTACGTAAATACTATACAACCTATTAATTAAATTAAAAAGAGGAAATTAACAAAGAAAAAAAATGAAAGAATTGATTATTTTAGAAATGACCAATTAAATGCAACTCACTAGTATTTAGACCAGTGCGTTACCAAGACCTGTCTTGACATTTTGTGGATTAGTATTAAATAAATCTATGTCATGTGTAACAGCTAAAAGATTATAGTTAATAGAAAAGCTAAAAGATTATAGTTGTGGTTAAATAACACATGATTAAAATAAGAATTTGCCTGATAATGACTAAATATCCGAGGAACAAACAATTGTATTGGATTCCGGAATTAGTCTTGTTGGCACTTGTAAACACATTTTCGATAATAAGTAAGGTGAGTATATTAACCTGTTACCAGCGGCGAGAGTCACATGTCATTTGTAATTGTAGGGCATATGGCCAAGTGCGTTTTGGGCTACGAGCGTCAAGGAGTTCTAACTAAACATAATTATTATTTATTTAGTTCGAGTTAGACATGTTTTAGTTCGAGTTAGACATGTTTTAGTTCGAGTGTTTTTTGTTTAATTTTATACAGTTCATACAGTATAAACATTTTGATACATACAATCGTTTATTATTAATACTCAGCTATAATCGTCAATCGGAATATCAACTTATGACATATCGTTTCGATGTCATCTGTGATGTCATGTAATGTGTGATGGCGGCCTCTGTGGTTGAGCTGGCTAAGCCTTTTCCGGCCTACCTCACTGCAACGCAGAGGTTCCGGGTTCGGTTCCTGGTATGGTAAATTTCGGAAATAAATTTTCTCTATTAGTTACTATGGTCTGAGTATCTGGGATCGGCCCCAGAGTAGTCCCTTTGTTTACCCTTAAGAAAAGTGTAACTTGTTTAATATGGGGATATACAATATGTGTTTGTCTGCCGGTCTGCTGAGGTATCATCCATACCGTCCTTTTTAAAATAGACCATCTCTTAGATCGAATCGAAGTCGAATCTCACAGGAGGTGCCTCCTCAAGCGTGCTGCCTTAGGGCTAAAAGATGCTGCTCCCACGGAGATTGAGAGCCCACCAAGCCCGGTATCATTGAAATAGCCATCTACGACTATTCCGCTGGATCCTGCACAAAAATCTAAAGGGCTTAGGTCTTCTCGTTTTTAAAATGGGAGAGGCCAGTATACCTGCTACGCTTACCCAAGGCGGTTTACACACATTCGTTATTTCTACGAACACTGATGAAACCATCATAAGGTTTTCATTCACCGTCGGTCAGCACATAATATATATTTATAAAAATATACACATTGGGTCAGAAAACTGAGTGGTGCAAAATTCTCGGCCAGGATTCGAACCCAAGCCTCCTTAGAAACGCGTATTTAAGATTTGACAATGCTACCAGGGTTATATATCTTCCATTTGTTTTACTTCAATAGGTATAAAATAGAAAGAGAGAAAAAACATTTATTTAGAACTACAACACAAATAAGAATACAATACACAAGCATAAATAAATAATTGTACAATGTAACATGCAGTAAAAAAAAAACGAAGCAAATGTAGCTCTAAATTGGTCCTAGCTCAACATGTTGCTGGTTAAGTTAACCAGCGCTGATCTTCCGTTAGGGCCATTCAAGTGACATACACAGACACTGAAGCAAATTGTAATGTATGAGTGTATTACATAAGAAATAATAATGTACTATATATGTAGGTAGTTCAGTAATAAAATCAGTCTGATCACGGAAAGTACTTGTGTGTGTTTTATTACCAATCTATACGAATTAAAGGCTTAAATACTATACTGGCGACGAGGATGGGAAGAAATCAACACACATTAGAAAACAATGTATTTGATAGACAGCGCCGTCAATCGGGGTATACAGATAGAACACCTAGAACCTTAGATATTGGTGATACTGTGTGGGCTAGAAATTATGGTTCACCTGATAAATGGGTAGAAGGCACGGTTAGGAAAGCAGAAGGATCCCGTAGATATATAATAGATAGTGGTGACGGTCGGTTTCTTAAAAGACATGTAGATCAGGTACGGCGCAGGTCATTATTATCAAATGTTACTAGTCCAAATAAAAGTCCAAAAAAAAGTCTATGAATAACGATAATAATGGGGTTGAGGGTGTCGTTCCTCAAGCTGATGATCACAATACCGATGATATTTCGAAAGAATTACCATTGGAGGAGTATGGTGGGATTAATAGTAATGAAAACGTTGCGAATCCTGGGTGTAGCACTTTACCTCCAACGACTGATGTTGCGAAGTCGGTTTCACCCCGTAGCCATTACCCAAGCCGTCAACGCAAACCCGTAGTAAGATTTGCAGTAGAGTAAGAATTCAGGAGGGAGGTGTAATGTATGAGTGTATTCCATAAGAAATAATAATGTACTATATATGTAGGTAGTTCAGTAATAAAATCAGTCTGATCACGGAAAGTACTTGTGTGTGTTTTATTACCAATCTATACGAATTAAAGGCTTAAATACTATACAAATAAATACAAAGTGAAAAAAGAGTATAAAAGAGAAGAGATAAAAAGAAAAATGTACAGAACAGTTGTAAAAAGATTAAATACATATTATTAATATGGTTTAAGATAGTCATAACAATAAGGGCCTTACTTATAATCGTTTCTTAAATTTAAAGAAACTGCTATGCAACTGATCAGTGAATTCTTTTACTTAAGAGATGCCTAATCGTTTCTTAACGAGATTATTATGAGTAAGGCCGTAAGAGCTTAAAAGCAGCAATATTAAGAAACACGCGAAACAACACATACAGGATAGGTCAGGCAAATATCTTCCTTTTACAAGTAAATAGTCCCTTTATCGCCCTTTTCGTGATAGATTGCACTTAGATAAGTGTTACTAACTTTAGAATTATCGTTTTGAGGTGATACAAGTCACGCTATAACAGGGTGTGTTTGTTCAAGTAACTTTGAAAGTTATGTTTTAGTTGCTATTGTAGTTGAGGAAACCAGACGGATTGACCTTGTTTTGTCCTCTCGCTTGATGCATAGTTTTGCTGGAAGAAAACTCTTTTAGGCTTAAGCTCATCTTTTTACATCACTATTATATAGTACTTTTATAATAATGTTTTTTTTTATTGCTTGAGTTCAGCAGACAGGCAGACGGCCCACTTGATGGAAAGCGGTTACCATCGCCTATGGACATTTGAAACACCAAAGATGCTAGAAATGCGCTGCTGCTCTCTTAAGGGAGACTGGAACCTGGTCACTAATGCCGGAACACAACTCAAGGTTGTTATGGCGGCATACTCTAGACCAGGGGTGGTAGCCATCCAGTCGGGTAAATGCCCTACCACCTAGCTGTGGGTTGTTTTGTCGCCTCTTACGACAGGCCACCCAGTTACGAGTGTGGGACTCGAATTAAAATGCCGTTGGAATTACTATAGTATTTATTAGAACTATACAAACACGTAATATTTTCTTAAGTTTTCGCGACTTGTATACATAATAAAACTACGTTTTAACGGTTTTAATATTATATAAAATTATTAGAGCTAGGCATGTTCGCTGAAGAGTTTCTTGCGCCGCTTCTTCTCTTCAAGCCATAACATGTTGCGAAGCGGTAGTAAATTAGATTAGGCTTCCATAGATTAAATAATAACCATAAACAAAATTAAAAATTAAATAATTAAAATTAATAAGTTGGCGGTAGGCTCAATAAAACTTTAACAATACTCGTTGACACTTGACATCTTTGTCTTCCGTGATCACGGCCACTGAAAAGTGGCCGAAACGTCTGTTTCAGCTTCCAGAGTTCGTAGTGGGAAATCATAGGCGCTAAATTCTTGAGAATAACTAATTTATTTATTGGAAGATTACAAAGCCGTCCGTTGAAGTTGGTATTCAAAAATGTAGTTTTTAAAATTGAAGTAACGTTCTTCTTATGTCACATTGACGTTTTGTGTTTAAAGTTATAGTCGCGTTCGCGACATCATCCCGCCCGGCATGAACACTGTATGATGTTCAGGATGAAGTTTGAAGAGGGCAGATGTTGATGTATGCTCGCATTATGGGTTTATTTCAGCAACTCTGCTGACTGCGTCACCTCCCTGGTAAAGTTTTACCACTCGGCCCACGAACAACAGTAGAAGAGGCTGGTTGCGATTCTTTCCAAGAATAAGAGATCCAACTTTCAATTTCCTTGATGAATGATTTGCTTTTGGTCTGAAGGAGAGAAATTCATTCTGTTGAATAATGTTGCCAGAAATGTTGTCGTAATTTTTCAGCTTGTAATATTATTGACGGCGATGTAAAGTTTGCTAAGTCTTCGTACGACGCTGACAAAAGAGATCGTCCGATGAGGAATTGGAACGGAATTGCAAAGGATGGATCATAACGGTCTGTAGAGAAGGGTTTAGAGGACAAAAAAATTAAAATTGCCCTTACTTGCAGCAAGCACGTACATATAAAAATAAATTTAAAATAAATACCTTACACAAGATGAAAGAAAATAAATCCAAACAATTTAAGAAGCTTAACCAGTTAATTGCTAGCACCAACAAGTGTAGACTGTAGTGTCTTTATTTAAATATGTACACGGTTCTGGGCTTGCCACAGTAAAATATGAAATAGTTTAGAGCCACCGGAAGAGCCCTTTTAGTAAGATCAGTGACAAGCATGAAATGGATGGCCGTTACTGTAAAAAACGCGAAAACATACATATAGGTATATTATATAAATGATTTAATCAGACCACTACTACCTCTGCTTCATCAATCGACTATAAATACTGGCCTGGTGTGCATGAATGTTCAGTTTAGTACTAAGAAGAGTTGATTTGGCGTCTATGGATATTATAAGTTATAGATGTAAAATAAATTTAAGTAATGATGTTAATTTTAAGAATGCATGTATTATTTTAATTTTATTTATATGATTATAGCTGAATCGTTTTAAATAATAAGATATTTTGATAAATTTATTAAGATTAATAAATGTGTGAATGCGATGAATGATTGGATTGTTGTTTGGTATAAGAGTTTTAAATATGTATGATGTAATTTCTGTATTTTAAATAGATTAAGGAAATGAATAGGCTGCTAATATGAAAGTCTGGCCCCGGCAGCCAGAGGGCAGCAGCGCTGATGGAATCAGCCTTCACCCCGCGAGATACTAGTTTGGCAGGGTAAGATATAAACAGCACGTAACTCCACGTCTGTCCTCTTGTGCTCCTTTGAATTGCATCAACTCTATTTTGGGCAAACTGAACTAAATTAGATGATGTAAATGATAACCAATCTAATACTATGCTGTTTAACCACAAAGAGTGTTGGTTAATTTTGATGATAAGAGCATCAACTACCTTTCTCCAGAGTCTTGTGGTTAGCACTGGGGCTGATAGTTTTAAACCAGATATTTTGTATTTAAATTTAATGGAATAAACTTTAATTTTAGATGTTAGAAGCCTACCAATTACAGAACCGCAATTATCTGTGTTGGTAATAAAATTAAGAACATATAATGTCGAATTAAAATTTAGACCTAATATTTTAAGAGGTAAAATATTATTTATATTAAGTACTATATCTAAATTATGCTCGGCATCGTATATAGCTTGCAATACCCCAAGACTATTATATTGCCATATATGAAGGTCTGTGTTCAATGTATAGTTAAATAATGGCAGAAAATGATCAAATTTGAAGACGATCTGTTGAAGAGATCGCTGTGAAGGCTCATTGCAAATAGCATTGTACAGTTCTTGTATGTTACCCGATACTACAATTTTACATTGTTTAAAAAACAACAAAATTGTGAAGATATCGTCCTGTGCAGTTGGCACTATTGTTTTATTGATACTATAAGACTTACCAGTAGACGTGGCGGTCGAAGTTCCAAAGACCACGCGAAGTTTCGTTGTCGAATTTGACTCACGAACTATACAATGATAAGGTAAGTTTACATTATGAATAATTTTCTTAGATGATAACTCGTTCGATAATGGATATAATAATTTATTAGATGTTTGGTTAGATGATGGATGTAACGATATTGAAAACGATAGATACGATGTTTTATTAGATAATATATGCGACGATTCATTAGATGATAGATGTGAAGCTTTATTAGATGATAGATGTGACGATGTATTTGATGATAGATGTGATGTATTTGATGATAGATGTGATGAATGATTAGATGATAGATTCGACGATTTATTAGATGATAGACGGGATGAATGGTTAGATGATAGATGAGATGAATTGTTAGATGATAAACCTGTTAATTCATTAGATGCTGGATGTGAAGTTTGAGTAGGTGATTGACGTGAAGGATTATTAGATGTTTTATTTGATGAATTGTTAAATGCTAGATGATTTTGGTTTTTATATAGTGTTTTCTCTATAGATGAATTGTGTTTAGAAGACACTTTGTCCGGTTCCCAGTACTGGTTAACTAAAGATTTATCATTAAGGTTTATAAAGTGACAGAGCGTAACAGATGATGGTTTTTTATTGAAGAGACAGCCAGTTAAGAGCCATCCTAGTTTTGAATCGCGGAGTTTAGGCTGGTGTTTACCAAGGTCCATTATGCCTGTACCTAGTATACTCCAAAAGACCTCTGCTCCAACTAAAATGTCGATCTCTGACGGTATATTGAAGTTAGGATCCGCTAAGTGGATGCCTTTAGGAATATGCAATGTTTTGATGTCGATGTATGTAGAAGGTAAGTATTTTGTTATTTCTGGTAGTATATAACACGTAATATTTTGTTTGTAATTACCGCATAATGATAAGATTGCTATATCACAAGACTCTGAAGTTAAAGAAGATTGACAATTAATACCGTGCACCGTGAAGCTGACGTGCCGTTTTACCAGACCAAGCCTTTCACTGAACTGCTTTGACACGAAGTTGGACGTGCTGCCATTATCCAACAGCAACCTGGCAGTATGGAGCTTGTTGTGTACGTCGGCCACTCGTACCAGCGCTGTGGATAGTAATGCAGTAGGCTGATTACCCTGGTTAACCGATAATTGTGTTGACAATGCTAATGTCATCTCCTCAGACTCCTTAGGGGATTCTAAAGACATATGTAATAAAGTGTTGTGTTTATTATTACAGTATTTACAATGTGTCAATCTACATTGATTATGATTATGTCCTGGACGCAGACAATTGCGACATATGTTTAATTCTTTAATCCTTTTGATCCTAGACTCAATATCTAATTTCCTGAATGTTTCACAGTTAAAGATAAAGTGAGCCTGTGAACAAATAGGACATTTGTATGATGAATTGAATGTATGGTTGTCAGGTGACTTGTTTAATTTATTTTTATGTGTGTCTGGTGATGTATGATATAATTTTTGTTTATTGCATGACTTATTATTGTCATAGACGGCCTCGAGTAAGTCAGCCCTATTGTTTATGAATTTTATGTATTGTTGTAAATTTGGAATACCATTTATGTTGTTCCTGTATTCTTCCCATTGACGACTTGTTGTAGGATCTAACTTTTTAGACATAATATAAATAATTAATGTGTCCCAATGGTCGGTAGGTTGGCCAAGTAAAGCAAGGGCGCGTAAGTTTTTATTTGTTATATCTACCATATTACGCAATAAACGACTAGATTCTCTAGTTATATTTTCAAAGTTAAATAACGCTTGAATATGATGATTGACAAGTAGACGCTCATTATCGTATCTTTCTGTTAATAATTGCCATGCTAAATGATAATTATTTGATGAAAACTCAAGGGATTGTATGGACAATGCTGCGGCACCCTTGAGAGCAGCGCGCAAATAATGAAACTTGTTTATCTCACTTATGGTAGTATTGTTATGAATAAGAGAAATATACGTATCTCTAAACTCGAGCCAGTGTTGATAGTCGCCGTTGAAATGAGGCAGATCGATTTTGGGTAGCCTGACGAAATCATGCCTGCATTCCCTGCTGGAAGATGAACCATCATCACTCGCCGCAGAGGACCGCCGTCGACTTTGGTTAAGTAAAATGGACGCCTCCGAAACCAGGCGAAAATAATTGCTGTCGAATGTTTCATGATCTAAAAAAGCTGATTCCGGCGACTCCGATAATGTTTCAATCTCCGTCTGTAACACGTCAAATTCGTTGTATACAGCATCTATTTTACTTAAACGGCACTCCAATTCCTTGTGCTGCAATTCACTGATATTGTCACTATTCACAAGTGTGTTTAGATATGAAGCAAACTGAGTAACTTTGGATTTGATTGAACCGCGTTTTTTAACTAAATCTTTTAACTTTGACTCTGACATTTTTACTAAAACTGAGTATTAGGATGTTTACTTTGATTATATGCAAAAATTAACGATAAGGATACTGACCATGGGTAAAAAAAAATCAATTTAAATTAAACTTTGCGTAGATGATTTCTTATAGTGCACTATTGATGCGGGTTGTTTACGACTGATCGGCTGAGCGCCGGGAAGCAGCGCGAAACCGGTTTTATATGAAATGGAAGTCGCAATGGATTGTGTTATAATTATTTTGTAAAAGGTATTGAATAGTTCGTTGATGTATTTGTTCTTAGATGAATATGTGCAACGCACTTGATACATATAAGGCAATTATAATTTAGGATATAATGAAGGAAATATAAAGGAACGGACTCACTCGATTGTTGAAGTTCTGCAGTGAAGATGACTTGACTTGTATAATCCGCCAATTTGTTAGTTCTTCTCCTTGTTATCGAAGGACCAGATGTTTCAGCTTCCAGAGTTCGTAGTGGGAAATCATAGGCGCTAAATTCTTGAGAATAACTAATTTATTTATTGGAAGATTACAAAGCCGTCCGTTGAAGTTGGTATTCAAAAATGTAGTTCAAAATTGAAGTAACGTTCTTCTTATTAAAACCGTCACATTGACGTACAACCAGTTCACACTGCACGATTCTATAACACGCGCAAAGTCCGTTATATCGCTAGTTCTACGTTCGAAAACAATAATAATAAGGATTAGTTCGACACTAATGACCGCCATAAAACAATAGCATGTTTTTCCTAATTAGAAATTCTAAACACATATACCTATATCCGTGCAGGAACGGAGAAAGAATACAATTTCCTGCGGCCCGGCAGCCTGTCGTAATAGGCGACTAAACAACCCACAGCCAGGTGGTAGGGCATTTGCCCGACTGGATGGCTACCACCCCTGGTCTAGAGTATGCCGCCATAACAACCTTGTGTTGTGTTCCGGCATTAGTGACCAGGTTCCAGTCTCCTTTAAGAGAGCAGCAGCGCATTTGTAGCACCTTTGTTGTTGCAAATGTCCATAGGCGATGGTAACCGCTTTCCATCTAGTGGGCCGTCTGCCTGTCTGCTGAACTCCTGCAATAAAAATAAAAAAAAGTAAAAAAGCGGGATAAATAATAACAAGAGTTGAGAAAGGAATGTTAAGATGTTTTGGACATGTAAGAGAGGGGATGAAAAGAGATTGACAAAACGAGTGTATGGCAACAGTGTGGTGGTGTAGTTGATGCTGATAGATATGATCGCCTTGTATGTATATCAAACAAGTTGCAATATTTGTATAAGAAAATCCCGAATTGTTCCCTATACATCACGAACTGGGGACACGGCAACTTAGGGTGAAAACAGATAATAGATTATTGTTCCCCAGGTGCGAATTGTCACTACAAATAAATTCAAATTATATATCGGTAAAGATTTTTAACAAATTTCCCGAAGTCTTTCTTTGTCTTTAAATTTAATCAAACATATTCAAATAAAGACTACTGACTACCCGTGCGCAGAAGGTTTGCCGATAGCCTCATGATGTCACGCGACGATGATCAATAGGGTTGACAAAAAAGGTTACATAAATAGTTGTTGCAATAAAATTATTATTTTAATTTATTATTGTATATTCTTTACATTACATATATACAATAATAGTAAGTAGTCATCGGTAAATCTTCTAAAGGCTGTTGGATAAATATTTTTAAGTCGTAAATGAATTTATTGGGTAAATTTTGTTAAAATTTCATATGATTGGCATAAATATATATTTTTTGTTATTTTTGTAATAATTGTGTATTTTTTTATAATCTTAATTTGCACGCCTCATAGGTAAAACATGTGTCTTGTATCCTTCTTTCACCTCAAATTGATGTGCCATGTTTTAAGCAAATACGGCTACGTCCCACAAGAGACCTACAACGACCATGTCCACGACTGCGATTTTTCCCGTGCCATTTGGTTGCGGGCGTTACAATCATAAACTTTAGTCGAACGGATTATGAGGCGTTGATGTCATAAACGACGAAATACACAAATGCCATTGGTTGATTTGAAAATCGCGCCTTTTTCAATGTTAAGAGATAGACAGAATTAATGTTCTGTTGTCAACGCCCATTTCGACCCACCTCTTGACAAGGGTCGTTGTGAGCGCTGTGTGATCGAAAATGATGATGAAATTTTCGCCGCGACCATAACGACCGTGGTCGCCATGTGGAACGGTTAATCGAGCATTTTAGGCGTTGTGAGCTACTACCAGAACGCATCCTATATAAATTTAAATTTGATATCTTAAAGAATGGCCAGGTAAAAAGCACCTATATAAAGAAAAATGTAAATAATTTGAGGTCAAATAAATATATAACATAATCGGCAGACAAATACACACATTGTATATCCTCAAATTAAGCAAGTTACCCTTGTGTAAGGGGTGATATACAACGGACCACTCTGAGGCCGAACCCAAACACCCAGACCATAGTAAATACCCAGTAATCGAATAAGGAGCCTCTGCGTTGTAGTGAGGTTGGCAGGAAAAGGCTTAGCCCGCTCAACCACAGAGGCCGTCACCCTTCCTTTCTAATTGTATTTCGGTTTCACTACACCAATGTATAGTGCCGTATATTCTACACACTTCAAAAGAAACCCCCCAAAATGTATCACGTAACCTAGCTAAAATATGAAATAGTCATAATACTTTCTTCTATGCAATAAATACATTAAATGCGTAAATAATAGAGGTACAGAGAGCCTTTCTTCCGAAGGTTAGACATTTGGGCCCTGTGGGAAATACACCCAACCTTTATGTCCCTTCAAAGTTTGTTACGCAAATAATCTTTGTGTATTTCATTTTGAGATTGATAGAGTTGCTGATAATAAAGCGTTTGCAAGTGTCTGATTTATTTGTTACTAGTTGTACCCGCTACTTCGTTCGCGTTCGTCTGAAGACAAACCACTGCGGTAGAAGCATGGTTGCTGAAAACTTACTTCGTACAGACTAGATATAAAAACCTTGCGAAGCCATATTAAAAAAGAAGGATAAAATATTTTTCTTTCCATACTTTCGAAGTTCTTTAATGTGTCCTTCGTATGTTCACAGATAATAAAGACCTAGTTTAATGTTAATGCAAACACGCGATCGACTTGAATTTTAATTAAAGTGTTGCTATTTTAATAACATTTTATCTTTTAAAGTGTTTTACGACAATATTTGCTTTTAATACACAACGAATAATTTAAATATGTATGACCATTATGTAAGTTAACTACAGTGAGACCTTGTTACCTATTATTGTTCGTTGTGATTCACTTCGCCACATTGGCTAAGGAACTAAGCTCATACAGCCATGTCAGGTGTATTAATAATTTCAAAATAATCAATTGAATAGTTGACAAATTATAATAATAAATTCTAAAATAATTTACATAAAAGTGAGGGTGTCTTCAAAAACATTTCTATCTTCTTTTTTCTTCTTATTTTTCTTTTTCTTTTAAAAGTTAATTTAAGTAAATAATTTTAATTATCGTTTAAACAACAATCAATATTGTTTATGTCTTCTAGTGAAAAAGAATCAAATAAAAATAACTTCCTTCAGATAATAGGTTGGGAAAAAGTCTTTTCGCATATAGTATGTATGAACTTCTAATAAGATCACTTTGGCTGTACCATTTGTATCTGGCTGGTTTTGGTATCATTAAAAAGTTTAATTTTTTAAAGAAGACAATTCCAAATTCAAATTAGGAAAATGTGTGATTTTCATTTGTTTTTCTTATTGTTAAAATGAGTGAATCTAATGAAGAAATTCGATACATTTTAAAATTTTACTACAAAAAAGGTAAAAATGCAACACAAGCCGCGAAAAACATTTTTGATGTTTATGGACCTAATGCAGTATCTGTGAGAGTAGCGCAAATTTGGTTTAAGCGTTTTCAATCCGGAAATTTTGATATCAAAGATGCACGTCGCTCTGGTCGCCCTGCTACGGACAAAATTGATGCCATTTTTGAAAAAGTGGAGCAAGATCGGCATATTAGTAGTTACGATGTAGCTGGAGAACTGGGAATTGACCACAAAACGGTTTTGGCGCATTTGAAAAAAGCTGGGTACACAAAAAAGCTCGATATTTGGGTGCCTCATGAGCTCAATGAAAGAAACCTAATGAACCGTGTACTCATTTGTGATTCTTTATTACGACGTAATGAAACCGAACCATTTTTGAAGAAGCTGATAACTGGTGATGAAAAGTGGATCACGTACAACAAGAACGTGCGAAAAAGATCGCGGTCAAAGGCCGGTCAGGCTTCACAGACTGTGGCGAAACCCGAGTTAACTCGCAACATGGTGATGCTGTGTGTATGGTGGGATTGGAAGGGCATTATTCATTTTGAGATGTTACCGCCAGGCAGGACCATCGATTCTGAAGTGTACTGCGAACAACTGATGAGATTAAAGCAAAAAGTTGAGAGAAAGCGGCTGGAATTTATCAACAGAAGGGGTGTGGTTTTTCACCATGATAACGCTAGACTTCACACATCTTTAGCCACTCAGCAAAAATTACGAGAGTTTGGCTGGGAGGTGTTAATGCATCCGCCGTATAGTCCTGACCTTGCACCTTCAGATTTTCACCTGTTTCGGTCTCTGCAGAATTCCTTAGGCAGTGTCAGGTTAACATCACGAGAGGACTGCCAAAACCACTTGTCGCAGTTTTTTGATCAGAAGCCCCAAAATTTTTAAAGCAATGGAATCACGTCCCTACCTACAAGATGGCAAAAAGTTATCCAACAAAATGGCACCTACATACTTTAGTCAAATATAAATAAACTTTATAAAAAAAACCTTTTGAATTTTTATATAAAATGCGAAGAAACTTTTTCCCCGACCTAATATATGGTAACCAATCCCAGATTTAAAAAAAATATTGAACGAGTTCAGCAGACAGGCAGACGGCCCATCTGACCGAAAGCGGCTACAATCACCTATGAACATCTGCAACACCAAAGGCGTTACAAATGCGCTGCAGCTCTTTGAAGGGAGACAGGATCCTGGCCAGTTATGCCGGAACACAACTCAAGGTCGTTATGACGGCATACTCTAGACCAGGGGTGGTAGCCATTCAGACAGGCAAATACCCTACCTGACGGGTTGACATGTCGCCGCCGACAGGCCGCTCAACCACAGGAAATTGTATTCTTTCTCCGTTCCTGCACGGATAAGAAAATGACGACTATTTGATCTCAATGTCATTGCAGTACTGTGTATCGGCAAAATGTGCTATCAAATTTCGTAGTAGTAGTAGTAGTATACGCCACAAACAACGGCAGGCAAGGGAATCTTAGTCCATACATCCAATTCTGATGTATTGCTCAGTGTAATTGTAGGTCTTCAACTGACGCCATTCAACAGAATTCTTGTATAAACTCCAAAGTCCCTAGTTCACATTTCTGACAAAAACACACAATTACTACTCAACAACATCAATATCCTGCAACTATTGTTAATTTTACACGTTTGTAGAAAATAAAACTGCCTTTCATTTCACACCAAAAAATCCTATCAAATTTCGTATTTAAAGGCTAATTTACATTGACCCAGATAGTGATATCAAATTCGAAGAAAGCCAGTACTGACTTACTGGAATCGTGTAAATTGAAGTAAGTATAGCGCTACGAAGTCTGACTGACTTCAATATGCTCGGCTGAATATTTTAACGTCAGTAGGCTTCCCAAGTCAGCAGCTGGATCAATGTAAATTAGCTTTAAATAGTAGATTTCTGTAAAAATATCTACAATACACTTAGACAGTCAAAAGAACTTATAATAATTTTAAGTTATAAAAATCTAATCTCTCTTTTCTTTCATCTTCTCCCAGTTATTTGGCGTCGGCACAATATGTCTTTTCCTTCCACACTCTTCTATTCTGACATACGTTCTCTGTCACACCACAAATCATCATATCATCCTTCACACAATCCATCCATCTCTTTTTTGTTCTATCTTTACGTTTATCCATCAATCTTGTAGTTTATCATTCTTTTTGTCACGTGACTTGCATCGCTCCTCATGCCCATATCACCTCAGTCTTCTTTCTCTCAAGTTTTCAGTCACTGGTGCAACTTTCAAAGATTTGTTTATGTACTTATCTAGATTATCTCACTCCAACTAAACATTTATACTCTAAAACTAACCTATTTAATATTTCTCAAATATACACATACAATACCTGCATATTAATAAAAAAAATAACTAATAAAAATATACACTCCAAGCTATCCTCCTGCTATGCCGGAAGAAAAAGCAATTTCAATTAAGTGTACCAAGAACCTACGGGAAAAGTCTTATTTAATAAATTATCAGATGACCTACAAAAATGTAAAAATACAAACGTTTTCAAGATAAAACTAAAAAATCTTTTATTAAAATTAATGTTTTAATTCATCGCAGACTGCATAGGACTGGTGCAATTTTCAAAGATTTGCTTATGTACTTATTTCATTTTCATTGCAACATTCTCATCTCGAGTCAAGTCGTTTGTGGTCTATCACTTTATTGGCCCAACATTCAGACCCGTATAACATTACTGGTTGTGTGATAGATTTAAAAGTCCATTATATAGTAAGGATAATTTGTATATACATCTAGATCTTTATGCGCGAATCCAAACTGTTCTAGCTATGTGGAATTGCAGATCTGATACCAACCAATTTACAGCCATCTCTAGAATTGTAACTAGCAACGAACTCCAAATTCGCAATCAAATCGCGACCTAATTGTCAGCTGTTTAAAGTCGTAAATAACTAATTTACCTATTCATACATTAATCTACATGGTATGCGAGATTACTCAGTTCCTACTTAACCGCAAATGTACGGCAACCCACTCGATTTACTCGTGTTTCTCGAATGACTCATTGTTATATTTTTGTATCCATTTCATTCATATCTCTTTTGCGTCACTCTGCCATTATGAAATGAAATGAAAGTCTTTTATTGTATGAAACATGAATATAAGGGCTTATGCTATAGTGAGAACATGTTTCGTTATTGTCTGGCATATAATTTTTTCTCAAAAATTAATATGGTTAAGTATCATTGATCTTTTATTTAATAGTAGTTTATTATAATTTTTACACACAGCACAACATTGTTTCTCCGATACGCATGGGAGACAAGACGGTGGTCCAATGTCTAATGGAAGACCAATAATCCCCCTCCCAAGCCATCCATCATCACTAACACCAACTGAACATTTTTCAAGAACAATTCCCATTCAACACATTGTCACAGCAATTAAATAATAAATTATAACACCATATAGAGTCACAAACACACAACTAACAACAAAACTTACACACATGCCCACACCAACGCGCACTACGACCGCATTGCATTACACGCACACTTCACAAACAAACCAAAACACAGAAAGAGCCTAAAAATTAATAACTCAGACACAGAAAGGAGAACAATACACCTGGCACTAGTTAGGATAATATATATAGGTATAGAAATAAGGCACACACTGCACCTGCACTTCCTCACAACACCAGCATGTAACAGATACACTCTACATTAGTATAAGTTTAGTATTAAAATTAGAATAAATTAATATAATAAGTTATTCTTAAGGTACACCACAACACAAACATACATTCATTAAATGTCACACACAATAACAAAGTAACAAATAAGCGTGTAAAACTTCTTAAATTTAATTGTAAAAAAAGGGTACGGAGTCCGCAGAGTTGTTAATAAAAAAATAAAAAAACGTTCCTTAGCCAGATTGATAAAAACAGAAGTTGTATACTTCAATCGTCATATCCGACAGTCCGTCCGTTTTTATAGACGAACTTTGCCCCTTTTGTAGGAGGGGAAACCCGATTGAGGGCCATCAGCCGCGCGATGGGGGAGACGGCCGATGTGTGGGATTCGCCAGTTTGGGGTGACCTTAGCACCTCTAGGCAGAACTCTAAAGATGCTATTGCCATACCACAGTTAGGGGTACCCACTAAAACCCTTCGGTATTCCGTTCTTCACCCTTAATGTCAGGGCCACGGGTATATGGCCTAGCCGTCTCTGCTGGCCCTAGAAACTTTACCCATAGTACAACAAGGCGATAACCGGTATGATTAAATTATTTACTTTATAATAATGAGTCGATAACGTCATTCGGCGACATGGAAAGTAGGGTTTGATTAAAAATTTACTGCAATAAGACGAAAATAGCAAAGTATAAACTTTTTGTTTCAATCTAAGCTTAAGCTATTTTATCATTATTTGAGTTAAAATAATTATATATTATTATAGGTTATTACTTATACTTAAGGCTCCGTGCAGGAACAGAGTAAGAATACAATTTCCTGCGGCCGGGCGGCCTGTCGTAAGAGGCGACAATACCACCCACAACCAGGTGGTAGGGCATTTGCCCGACTGGATGGCTACCACCCCTGGTCTAAATTATGTCGCCATAACAACCTTGAGTTGTGTTCCGACATCAGTAACCAGGTTCCAGTCTCCCTTAAGAGAGCAATAGAGCATTTGTAATACCTTTAGTGTTGCAAATGACCATAGGCGATGGTAACCGCTTTCCATCAAGTGGGTTGTCTGCCTGTCTGCTGAACTCTTGCAATGAAAAAAAAAGGCTCCTAGGAGCTAAGTTAGACAAACAATTCAAATCAAGAATACACTTTTCTCGCCTTTTTCCGCCAAACTTATTTATCAAATCATCCATAGCTGATGACAATTTCAGTTTTTCTAGATTTTCTGTCTCCATAGACATTTATGACAAGACTGATAGCCGTTTCTGTTGGCCTAGGCATTGATAATATGTATATATATACACACACATATAGTTATTCTCAAAAATGGTATTGATCTATACAAATAAGATTGTGCATAACATTTTAATAATTTTTGGTTACACATTTTCGGGGCCCCTGTAGCCTTGGGTCCCCGTATCATTGATACGGCTGATACGGCGGTAGCTACGCTCCTGATAAAAACGAGCAAGTCGAATTTGTGCTATGAATTTAAAAATCATATAATATCAGGGGGGGGGGGGGGGGGCTAATTAGGTCAAGCAGATTTCGAAAATGCGATCTCTAGCATTTTTGTCTGCCTGTCTGTTAAAGCATGACGTGAAAACTACTGAACGAATTTAAATGAAATTCGACACAGATTTAGCAAATAATAATAAATTATTTAGACTAGATCCGAAGGAAGCTTTGTGGCGAAGCCTTAGGTGAGTAGCGACACCTCGGTCCCGACTCCGTGCTTACCTTAGACAGTCAGCATGGAGTGGTGATCGCTAGAGCTGAAACTCAAGCTCCAGGGGTGGAAGTGATAAATGACATAACTTCGGAAGTAGCTTCGGTAAACCTTTTTATCCGTGCAGGAACGGAGAAAGAATACAACTTCCTGCGGCCGGGCGGCCTGTCGTAAGAGGCGACAAAACAACCCACAGCCAGGTGGTAGGGCATTTGCCCGACTGGATGGCTACCACCCCTAGTCTAAAGTATGTCGTCAAACAACCTTGAGTTGTGTTCCGGCATTAGTGACCAGGTTCCAGTTTCCCTTAAGAGAGCAGCAGCGCATTTGTAGCAACTTTGCTGTTGCAAATGTCCATAGGCGATGGTAACCGATTTCCATCAAGTGGGCCGTTTGCCTGTCCGCTGATCTCCTGCAATAAAAAAAAAACCTGCAGCCCACGTCTCCACACCCCTTAGCTAGTCATACTCATATGAGTGTCTAAGAGGTATTGGTATGGTACACCTCGCCAATCTTGTACGGCACTTTTTAAGGAATCACGCAATGAGTGTCGAGTCACCGTCTGCCCATTTTTTCCATGTTCCATGAACATTGTGACGGGCAGACGCCATAGTCCCCATAGTTCTACTAGCAGTTCATCCCAATAGCACGGTACCTTTGGTTCTCATTCCCTACAATTATCCTACACTAACTGGGGCTTGTCCTTGGGTGCATTTTTATATGGTGTAGACAGGGATAATCGCCGGTCAGTGTCACGCCACATAAAGTGGCGGCGCTGGATTTTAATGATAATAATTAACTTTATTCACTTGAGCGAACGTCGGACAAATTAGGTGAGGGAAACAGGAAAGTAAGAGCACGCACTGTGGTGTACTATCAAAACTCCTTGTTACTTTCATAGACATCTACATTGATGTGTTTAGAAATAACTTATAAGTAATTCTGACATTGTTATTCGTACTGCAAATTTTAATGAAATAAAACCAATGATTCTTGGTTTGTCGTTTATTATATTATGTCAATTTATTTCATTAATAAAAACGCAGTAAAATAAAATGGCTTCATTAGCGCGTTTACTTAGACCAGAAAAATTTGACACGGATCCTGGTACTCCAGCCGCAGATTTAAAATACCGTCACTGGAAAGAGACGTTCGAGAACTATCTTGCTATCGAGAATAAGGACGATCAGGTATCCGATAGCACTAAACTGAAAATATTGCTTAACAATATATCTCCAAATATATACTCATTTATAAGAGAATATAAAGACTACGCGAAAGCTATACAAATATTAGACGACATTTACCTAAAGCCTAAAAATGAAATTCATGCTCGATTCTTGTTGACTTCTGCCAAGCAAAAACCCGAAGAGACAGTGGGAGATTTCTTACGAAATTTACGACTATTGTCCTTCAACTGTAATTTTAAATCTGTCACTGCCGAAGAATATAGAAACGAATATGTGCGTGATGCTTTTATCGCTGGTATACATTCTCAAAGAATTCGACAAAGGCTGCTGGAAAACCTAGAAATAAGTTTAGAAGAGGCTTATAATCAGTCGACGTCTCTTGAAATGGCTGAGAAGAATTCGAATGATTTCAAAAGCAACCCTACACATTCTGCTATGGACCTCAATCAGCTCGAAAATATCAGTCTACAGAGCAACAGTCCTAATCTAGCTGCAACGCCATCACGCAAGTGCTGCTTTTTCTGCGGTGGATTCGTTCACCAAAGAATTAAATGCCCAGCATTCCGTGCCACTTGTCAAATTTGTGAAAAGAAGGGCCATTTTGCAAAAGTTTGTAGAAGCAGCGTTACGACAATTAAGCCGGTCAATAATGCCATAGTAGAGTCATGCGATGAAAGCCTGTCAGCAATTCTAGTAGCATCGCCAGCTAGTCTGCGAAGAAGTACGGTATCTATTACTGTCAATAACCATAAAGCTGATGCTTTGATAGATAGCGGGAGTTCAACGAGTTTTATCAACAAGGATTTCGCTCGGTTACTAAGTCTAAAACGCTATCCCTGGAAAGAAACAGTAACTTTGGCTTCAAAGAGAAATTCTACACATGTGGATGGATATTGCACTGCAACTATAAAACTGAATGAACACATCTACAAACATAAGCCTTTATATATCTTAGAGGATCTTTGCGCTGACGTCATTATTGGACACGATATTTTACAGAGTCATTCGTTCGTAGAGATAGAGTTTGGTGGCCCAGCTAAAACCTTAAAAATTTGTAATGTTGCGGCGGCTATGGTGCCCCCTGTTTCACTTTTTTCCAACCTTTCATTGAACATGAAACCCATTGCTATAAAATCAAGAAAATATTCTGAATCGGATAGTCAATTTATAAAAGAGGAGGTCGCTAAACTTCTAAAGGATCGTGTCATCGAACCTAGTAACTCACCTTGGAGAGCTCAAGTCTTGGTCACTGGAGGTACGACACATCGTAAACGTCTCGTTATTGACTATTCGCTAACAATAAACAGATTTACCGAGCCGGATGCATATCCATTGCCTAATATAGAATCAATAGTTTCGAAGGTAGCAGAAAATAATTTTTTCAGTCAAATTGACCTAAAAAGTGCTTACCATCAGGTACCAATTTTGGCGAGTGAAAGGAAATACACGGCCTTTGAAGCATGCGGAAATTTGTACCAATTTACTAGGATACCATTTGGAGTTACCAACGGAGTTGCTGCTTTCCAAAGAACACTACAGCATATTATTTGTAAAGAACAATTGATGGGCACTTATGCGTACCTCGATGATGTCACAGTCTGTGGTAAAACAGAGGATGAACACGACCACAACCTAAAACAATTTAAAGAGGCTGCAACGAAGTATAATCTCACACTAAATGAAGAGAAGTGTGTATACGGACAAGAATCCGTCAAATTGCTCGGCTATAAAATTGCTGACAACTCAATTCAACCAGACGAAGAACGCCTACGTCCCCTAATGAGCTTACCAATTCCTATAGATTCACAATCTCTTAAACGAGTTCTCGGCATGTTTGCACACTATTCTAAATGGATTAAAAATTTCTCGGAAAAGATCAACCCTTTAACAAGAGTGACCGAGTTTCCTTTAAATGAAACTGCAATTAATTGTTTTCAGAGATTAAAGTCAGATATAATGAAATCCGCTTTAACTGTCATCAATCCGAATGAGACATTTACCGTAGAGACTGATGCCTCTGAGCACTCTATCGCGGCTTCTCTATCACAGAACGGTCGTCCGGTAGCTTTCTTCTCCCGTTCCTTAAATGACTCAGAACGTCGACATTCCTCAATTGAAAAGGAAGCATGCGCTGTGGTAGAATCCTTGAGGAAGTGGCGACACTATCTCATCGGGAGACACTTTCTGTTGATAACAGATCAACGGTCAGTTTCATTCATGTTTAACCAGTCTCATAATAGTAAGATTAAAAACGAAAAGATAGAAAGATGGCGCCTCGAGCTATCAAATTACAAATATGATATAATATATCGTCCGGGTAAGCAAAACGTTACAGCTGATGCTTTATCCCGTGTATGTTCGAGCACAACCACAAGAAGTCTGAACGAACTACATAATATTTTAGGACACCCGGGTATAGTGCGAATGACACATTGGGTGCGTTCCAAAAACCTACCATACTCGGTAGATGACATTAAACGAATGACATCAGATTGTCGTATATGTGCCGAAATCAAACCTAGATTTGTTAGAAACCATGGAACTCTTATTAAAGCCACTGCACCTTTTGAACGACTAAATATTGATTTTAAAGGACCCCTACCTTCTACTACTAGCACGCGCTACATTTTAACGATGATAGATGAGTATTCTAGGTTCCCATTCGCCTATCCATGTAAAGATTTGTCAGCGGCCACAGTCATGAAATGCCTAAAGGATTTATTCCTTACTTTCGGTGCTCCTCAATATATTCATTCGGACCGCGGATCTACTTTTATGTCTAATGAATTGCGGTCTTACTTAGTATCAAATGGTATTGCTTGTAGTCGTACCACGCCATATAATCCACAAGGAAATGGCCAAGTAGAACGCCTTAACGGCACCTTATGGAAAACAATTAAATTATGCCTGAAGACGAAGAATCTTGACGTCACCTACTGGGAACATGTCTTATCGCCAGCTCTCCATTCTGTCAGATCATTATTATGTACGGCTACTAATGCTACGCCGCATGAAAGATTTTTTAAACATCCTCGACGAACGGTCGACGGAGAATCGTTACCAACGTGGCTCTTGCAGCCCGGTCCGGTATTAATGCGAAACAATCAGAGGCAAACAAAATACGATTCTGAGGTGGAAGAAGTGGAGCTTTTAGAAGCTAACCCTTCTTACTCATATGTGAGATTATCAGATGGGCGCGAAACTACAGTGTCAAATAGACAACTCGCTCCTTTTCCACCATTAGGAGAGGAACAACTTGAATCTCAGGATCGCTCTGAGACTACAGAGGGAGACGGAACTTTACGAATAGACAACGAAAATGCAACGACCCCTCCTCGGCGATCCTCAAGGGAAAAGAGAGCCCCAGCTTGGTTTAGAGATTATGAAACCTGACGGCTGGGTGAATGTGGTGTACTATCAAAACTCCTTGTTACTTTCATAGACATCTACATTGATGTGTTTAGAAATAACTTATAAGTAATTCTGACATTGTTATTCGTACTGCAAATTTTAATGAAATAAAACCAATGATTCTTGGTTTGTCGTTTATTATATTATGTCACGCACGTATCTGGTTGATGATATAATGAAATATTGGCGGCTCCTCGGCTTCTCTTATTCCACTTCACAAATGCACTTCCATAATTGTTAATTTAGTAATAAGGCGATGCACACATCAATATATTACGGCGCGGGGAGCAGCGGTATATAGTTATATTTTATGATATTTATTAGCCGGTGGCAGGGCATTTGGCCGACTGGATGGCTACCACCCCTGGTCTAAAGTATGTCGCCATAACAACCTTGATAACAACCTTGAGTTGTGTTCCGGCATTAGTGACCAGGTTCCAGTGTCCGTTAAGAGAGCAGCAGCGCATTTGTAGCACCTTTGGTGTTGCAAATGTCCATAGGCGATGGTAATCGCTTCCCAGCAAGTGGGCCGTCTGTCTGTCTGCTGGTGTCCTGCAAAAAAAAAAATAGAGTGGAAGCGGGAAAACTCGTAAAAACATATGAAAATTTTGTATTTTTTTAATATTTTTTATTGCAGGAGTTCTGCAGACAGGTAGACGGCTCACTTGATGGAAAGCGGTTACCATCGCCTATGGACATTTGCAACACCAAAGTTGCTACAAATGCGCTGCTGCTCTCTTAAGGGAGACTGGAACCTGGTCACTAATGCCGGAACACAACACAAGGTTGTTATGGCGGCATACTCTAGACCAGGGGTGGTCGCCATCCAGTCGGGCAGATACCCTACCACCTGGGGGTTGTTTAGTCGCCTCTTACGACAGGCCGTCTGGCCGCAGTAAATTGTATTCTTTCTCCGTTCCTGCACGGATAAAATGTATGGTGCTTTGGCTTCATCTGCGTTAGTGTCAAAAGCTGTGACCAAATGTGTCTTATTTAAAGCGCTAAGAAATAACGTCGTTAATGCATAGCCACACTGTTGTAAATACATACATATGTTATGTGTCAATATTTAACATCATTAACAATTTAATATCACAAATAACGCTTCCGCCGCTTCTGCCGTTCCGCGCAGATATGGCGAAGGGTTTAATCTTCGCCATATCTGCGCAAAACGGCCTTAATCTTTAAAACTTTTACACACTACGCAGATATGATCATATATGAAATTATACATTCCCTCGTAATTCTTCAAGCTAGCTAGACCAGTTTGTTCGTGCGGATTGTTTATACAGGCTGGTATAATGAGTTGGCGTATATTGCTTCTGGATTTGATGGACAACTTAGCAACAGATTTTGATGCGCATGTTGCATTAGCATTGACTAAAAGGCGACGAATATAGATAGAGCGACATAAAAAGCTTAGAAGGCCGAGGTGAATTTAATATTTACAACGATCAACGGTCAGATAACAAAACAACGTATTTTCGAAACACAAGGACAATATATATGGCGATTAATTATTGTATTTTGATTTGATTCATGATTTCATGCGCAAACTAGGCCGGTGCGCGCAACTACCCGTATTTATCTGCAGGTAAGATAGATAATATTGTCACCATCTTATGATATCGGTCGGCGCCTACAGATTGCGGTGTGTACTATAATAGTTCTACAGTATCTGCGTAGTGTGTTAAAAGCTTAACACCAACGCAGATGAAGCCCCTATTTGGGAATCGCCTCTTTGGATTAAAACAACTAATACACGTCAGAAAGACAGCTACTGTCAATTTTGGTATACAATAATTTCGGTTACTTAGATACAATAAGTTCATATTATACCGACGTCACACTGGTAGGGGCTCGAGCCTCCTCTTTAAGAGGAAAATATAATAACCCGCCTCGCTTATCTGAAATGGATTGGCAGCTGTCACATATACGTAATCTCAAAGTTTGCTCCCGATGTTTTTTTTGGTCCTGGTTGAATTTGTTAAACAAGGCTGCAAATTAAGTCTATAAAATCAAAAGTGACATTTTGAACATTAATGAGAACTGAGTATCATTATATTAATACATGAAACAAAAACTTTGTACCCCTTTTTCGAAAATTGCGCGGACGGAGCAATATGAAATTTCGTACACTTATCTATACTAATATTATAAAGAGATAAAAGTTTGCGAGTTCGTGACGTTGTATATAGCCTATGACACTCCCTGTTAACGTAGCTTTCGAACAGTAAACAGTAACAGTTACCTCTTTATAATATTAGTATGGACTACACGGTGCGCCGCTTTCCAAGCCACAACAGTAGTTTTGTACTTGAGGTAAAATGTATTTTAATACTACCCCTTTATGTCCGCCGGTACAAAAGATTTGACGTGTTCAAAGCTATTGTGTCGTGTAGCACTTTTATTGCTACCATTAATGTGTTTCTGTTATATTAAATTTTCAAACTATGATATCGTGTTTTTCATGGTCTGATTACTGTGGCGACTTTGTAATGTAACATTTTTTTATTTATGTATTTATTTTACAGTGCATTTGCATAGATTTTGAAAGGCGATTGCAAAGTCTCGGGGCCATGTAAAAACTCTTATTAAGCAGAGTAATGTGGTGCTCTGTCACCAGATGGCAGAGTCTTCGTCGTGCACGTTTCCTATATAGCACGATTGAACTTAAAGCTTAGATTCAAAACTCATAAGGGGCGATCCACATTACCAATTACTTCACACGAATTACATGATTTTTAGACCCCTCCCCCGCCTTTGTCACAGGTGGTCATCACATATTTTGCAATTTTACATCGAGAAGTTATTAAACTAAAACAGTAGTTCCGTAATTAGCTTAAATATATTTGATTTTAAAATGTGATGTCACAAAATTTAGAATCTTTCCCACCCTTTGTCACACAATGTCACACTTCGTCAACCCCCCTGTGTAATGTATTGTTACGAGTGCGAGACTCGAATTAATTAAATGCCGTTGGAATTATTATAGAGTTTATTAGAACTATACAATCACGTATAAGACAGGTACAAATATAACTGAACACAACAAATTCAAACGTAATGCGGAAGATCGTAATTCAATAAAACGCACAAAGTCCGTCACTAATAGATTACCGATTGTAGTACACACGTCTCGCTTCGATCGTGATTTTCGCTCGATTGCCTCTCCCTCCCTCAGGTAATCGCTTTATACTGCACAAGTGCAATATGCCCGCCCGGCAACGTGGACCGAATTTCCTACAATCAGCTTGCACTTTAAAATTCGTAACACCTGGCTAATGATCTCAACCGCAGGTGGCTGTAAATGATTACAATACAACAATAGGCCATATGCCAATAAATAAGTAAACAAAAGAAGGCGATCATAAAAGAATTACAATAGTTTTAATGTTATTAGTTGAAATGCCGACGGGTAATAAAGGTGCTTTTACAGATATGCAGGTGTGAATTTGTTGATGTCGACGCCTAGGTTGTAATTGTATGATGTATTTTATTGATGGCCTCTAACTCACCTTAAGTGACAGCAACAAAGCCGTTTAACATCTTCATACGTAAATTCATTCCATAAAAACACACTTGAAAGCTTCTTCATGGAAATTCAATTCCTCTTGACAGTGCATTTTGCTTGATTGTGGAGTTGTGTTACGTTGTTACGTCGAACAAATTTCTACCTTATTCTTTATTAAATACAGTAAATGTCGTTACATCCACGTGTGAATCTGATAGGCATTTCAGAGTGTATGTTACAGGTGTACACCGTGCGTTGTACGTGATAGGGTTTTTGTATGAATTTGGTTCAAGAGAGAAACTTTAAGGTATATTACTTGAGAAGTTTAAAAGGGAAATTTACACCTGCCTTTGTACGTTTAAATTAAGTCAGGATTGTGTAAATTCTCTAACTTTACGAGTAAGTTATTTTAACTTTTTAAACAAAGGAGACGATGCCTTTTAGGCCAAAGAAATGAAATTACTTGAAATATTGTTTAAAAAAAAAGCTTTTTTTTATTGCAGGAGTTTAGCAGACAGGCAGACGGCCCACTTGATGGCAAGCGGTTACCATCACCTATGGACATTTGCAACATCAAAGGTGCTACAAATGCGCTGCAAAATATAAAAATAAAAAATTTCTATGACAAAATGGAAAACATCAGCCCTAAATTTTAACTGAAAAACGTGTAATCTTAAAAATAAGCTCACAAATAATGTAAGTTATCAATATGTCTCCACTGGTAGTGGGTACGTATTTGTGGTTTTCGGGGTCGAGACCTTGGGGCCGTGGGGGCCTGGAGCTCATCACCTCTCAACGCGTCTAATAGAGATCTCGCGTGACCAAAATGCTGGCTTGCATTTAGGGCAACGAATCAGCATTGCCATCCAACGCGGAAATGCGGCTAGCATTTTGGGCACGCTCCCCGCCGACAGCGATTTAGAGTCAATTTTGCACTTATACATTTATGTTCTTTTGTTAAGTGTAGTTTTATTTATGGTATATACAGTATAATAGTTTAGTTTATATATTTTCCGTTAGGATATTATTCACAGTTATCGATTATCTTAATTGATTTATGCGAATGAATTTTAACAGTTAATTCATTCAAAATAACTACAATATAATAATAATAGTAACAGCCTATAAACATTCCACTGCTGGGCTTGGGCTTCCCACTATAAGGAACAGTATACCCGCCACGCTTGTCTAAGGTGGCTCTTGGCAAGTTTGACACATCAGTTATCTCAATGAGCAGCTTTCATCACGATGTTTTCCTTTACCGTTGTAGTACGTAGCAATTGTAACAATAAGCACATTAGGTCAGAAAACTACCTAAGCCCCTAAGCCTTTGCTTGCCTTGATAAATTCCGTGAAAGAACTTTCCGTTGTTTGGTTTGGGTGTGCGGAATCAGTTCCAAGTAGTTCATTGATATCTTAATATATATAAATTACGTGTCACGTTGTTTGTCTGTTTGTCCGCGATGGACTCCTAAACTACTTGACCGATTTTAATCAAATTTGCACGCCGTGTGTAGTTCGATCCGACTTGAAAGATACGATAGCTTACATTTGGACCCGGTAGGTGGCGCTGGAATCGGGTTCTAAATTTTATTTCTTCAGGGCAGAACAACGTCTGCCGGGACAGCTAGTTACCTATATATAACACTAACGTAATTTGCTTAGGTTGGGGACATATATTTTGTGTATTTGTTTAATTCTAAACCAACGTAAAAATTACAATTATTTTTCGTCTTTTTTTTCATTGCATGAGTTCAGTACACAGGTAGACGGCTCACCTGATGGAAAGCGGTTACCATCGCCTATGGACATTTGCAACACCAAAGGCGTTACAAATGCGCTTCTGCTCTCTTAAAGGAGACTGGAACCTGGCCACTAATTCCGGAACAAAACTCAAGGCTGTTATGGCATCATACTCTAGACCAGAAGTGGTAGCCACCCAGACGGGCAAATACCCTCCCACCTGACTGTGGGTGGTTTTGTCGCCTCTTATGACAGGCCGCGCTGCCGCAGGAAATTGTATTCTTTCTCTGTTTCTGCACGAATAATGATATAGCCCTGTGCATATTAATTTTATTATATTTTACGAACTTTAAGACGTAGAAAACATTTGTTTATTACTCTTTGGTTATAAATAGAATAAACCCCAGCTGAAGTGAAGCGTCGGCCTCTGTGGTTGTGCGAGCTAAGTCTTAGCCGGCCAAACTCGCTGGAACGCAGAGGCTCCGCGTTCGATTCCTGGTATGATAAATTACGTAAACGAACCTTCTATTATTTACTATGGTCTGGATGTCTGGGATCGGCTCCAGAGTGGTCCGTTGTATATCACCCATAACACAAGCGTAACTTGCTTAGATTACGAATATACAATGTGTGTTTGTATCATTAATATCACATATTACTATTATATCATTACACACATTGCATGTCTTTGAAGACCACGGGCCATAAAAATGGCTCGGACTTTTGGAGGGCTTGCGTGGGGGACGGCCATGTCATAAACCCGTGGCCCTGGCATTAAGGGCGAAAGACGGAATACCGAGGGGTTTTAGTGGGTATCCCTAACTGTGGTGTGGCAATAGCATCTATAGTTCTACCTAGAGGTGCTAGTGTCACCCCGACCTGGCGAATCCTCACACACCGGCCGCGACTTTCCCCCTACGTGGGGCTGATGGCCCTCAATCGGGTTTCCCCTTGTTAAAAAAAAAGGCCCATGGGATGGCCAGAATCGTAGAAATGTGTATACGCGCCTAACTTGAGAACGACTTTACCGATTTCGATGACATTTTTTGTGTGCATTTGAATGGGTCCCCGGATGGTTTAGATGCACAATTGAAACCAATAGGAGCCACTAGAATCGGATCCCAAATTTTTATTTTTTCAGGACAGGAAGTGTAATATAAATGTTTCGTGACATTGACCAGATTCTCCCTGTCTACACGATATAAAATGCATTCAGTGACAAGCTCCGGTCAGTGTAGGACTATTGTAGAAAATGAGAACAAATAGTACCAGGCTTAACTACACACTTACTATTATGTATTACTATATTACGATCGTATACTAGCAGAAGGTGATGTCAGGAGCCTTAAGAACAGACGGGCGTGCATGACAAGAGCTATGAATGTCAAAGAAACGAGTGAGGTGTGTAAGAATAAGCCTGAATGGCGCTCTGTTGTTCGTGCCTACCCCGCAAGGGAACTGGCGTGAAGCTATGTATGTATATTACGATTATTAATATCACACATATTTATTTATTTTCTATAAAAAAAGAAGTTATCCCACAGCGCTACGATTTGAGGTTTTCGAAAAAGGTGTCGTAAAATTGCTTCGAGGCCGGCTGAGCATTGGTAACACCACTGTGCCCCGAGCCTGTAACATAAATTGGCAATCGAATCGAATTCGAATTTTTTTGATGGTTTTGGTAGGCCGTAAGTCAATTTTATTCTACTGAATCAATTTTGATTTGATCGGGATTGATTTAATATGAATTTTAGAGACTACGGATATTTGATCATCTGTCAGATGAATGGATATTAACTCGCACTGGCATGATTTTTTTCTTAAAGTTACAAACTTGGCGCCCGGTTGTTGTCAATGTCTATAAGCGACGGTAACCATTTTCCATCAGGCGAAACGTCACAGCCTGTCTGCTGTACTGCAACTGTAAAAATATATATTTCTGATATAAAATTGAATTTTCCACAATCTATTCTATAGAATGAAAATGTATTTTGACGAAGTTACAAAAATGTTCAAGGTATTAACTTAAACAAAACGAACCCTTATTGGAAATACAGGTCACGTATCCGGAAGCGAACTGAAACAAAAGGAACTTCGATGAAGATTTGCATAATGTTAAAACTTTCCATCCGCTTTCCTCTCTTAACCTAAACTCGAACATTGAGGTATATGAATATATTCCCGCAATCTCCTGCCGAAACACTTCAGATACAAAACTAGATTGACTTGTATTCAATTGCACAGAAAGAACACATTGTCGTTTTATTATCTTTCGCGTATAGATTGGATGCCATAACGCAAGCTTAAGGGCGCGATATACCAAGACAACAAATCACTGGTAAAATATGAAAGTGTTGGAATCTCCAACAAAAAGTTTTTGTTAATTTGGTGTGGCATGGTACTTACTGGCCACCAAACATACTAAATGTTTAAATTTAGAACACAGATGTTCATTTGTTTTTATTATTTGTTTTCCCCCTGTTATTATTAAAAATCGTGGAGTTTTTGGCGGGAACTGAAAGGGGACGTTGTGCTGTGCAGTTTTATTTTCTAAAAATGTGTAAAATTACTCTAAAATGAACAATAATTGTAGGATATTGATAGTTTTTGAGTTTATGTTTTTGCGAGAAATGTGAACTGTATAGCCAAATGTGGCCTTTCGAGTTTTCACAAGAACTCCATTGAATGACGTCGATTGTAGTCTACAATACAACGGCGCCTGGCTTAAAGGCCTAGTTGCCACGCCTTAAACTTATTTTTTTTTATTAAAAATCGTCATTATATTACGCACATGCAGTTTTTTTTTTAATTGCAGGAGATCAGCAGACAGGCAGACGGCCCACTTGATCGAAAGCGGTTATCATCGCCTATGGACATTTGCAACAGCAAAGTTGCTACAAATGCGCTGCTGCTCTCTTAAGTGAAACTGGAACCTGGTCACTAATGCTGGAACACAACTCAAGGTTTTTATGGCGACATACTTTGGACCAGGGGTGGTAGCCATCCAGTCATTACGCACATGCAGTTTTATTTTATAATTAAAATAATTACAGTCCACAACAAATTAATATTTAAAGAAGCGTTTAACAAAAATAAATAGATATACAGAGAAGACAATCCGTGCCGGCACGGAGAAAGAATACAAATTCCGACAGCCGGGCCTGTCACACCCACAGTCAGGTGGTAGGTCTCTTGTCCGCCTGGATGGCTACCACCTCTTGTCTAAGGTATGCCGCTATAACAACCTTGAGTTGTGTTCCGGTGTTAGTGGCTAGGCCATTTTTAGCGCCTTTAGTGTTGCAAATGTCCATAGGTGATGGTAACCGCTTTCTATCAGGTGGACTGTCTGCCTGTATGCTGAAACCATGCAATAAAAAAACAAACAAACAGACTCGGGCTTGAATAATGTTATCACGATTACAACAGAGTGGTTAAACGGGAAAAGGTTTAAGCAATTTTAATATGTCAAAAATTGAAATACTTAAGTAACAAATAAAACATGTTTTTGCATTATCAGTGGTATTTTTTTTTTGTTAATCTTGTTATACCTAAATGTCTATATTTTCAGTCAGGTGTACAGCCGCGGTATGAAAAGGTTCGTCACCTTAAATTCCACTTTTGTTTGCAAGAGTACAAGAAACTTTACTGGCAACATTTTAATAATTGTTATGTTTATAAAATATAGAAATGTGCAAAAATTAAATTGTATTGTTGACAATGACAGAATCTGAGATTAACAATAGTTTTGATCATCAGAAACAAAAGACAGATATGGCATGTATGTCCTTTTAATGTCGAACCGTATGAAGTTTCTTCCATCTATTCAAATTATAGACATAGACAACACTTTATTGTTCACCAAACCAAAAATTACAAAAAAAAATATGTGGGAGTACTACCAAATTCGCGTCTAAATACAGTGCCAAAAACGCCTTTATTAAATGAATCTCATAAATATTGAAACGTTAGATATTCCTTGGCCTCGTTACGGACGGTTAAGGGGTAGACTATTTGTCTTTCTGACTTTAATGACTGAATAAGATAGCTTTTTGGGATATCGTTTACTTTCCTGAAATTCATTACCATTTTGGGTATTACTTTGTAAATTATGGGTTATAATCATAGGTACCTTTGAATGATGGATGAAGGCAGGAACGTGAATTGACCAAAACTAAAGTAATGGAATAGATTATAAATTTTACACGACTAGATGACGCCAGTTGTTCTTTTCGCGCTTTTAGACATTTTAGTATCTTTATTCTAATTAATTTTAAAATCTATAATGTAATAACCCTGTAGAGGGTCCGACGCCTTCCAGCCCGGTGGACTAACGACCTGTGCACTGTCGCCGGCAGAGGCTGGATGAGGAAGACGGGAGACCGAGATATGTGGCGCAAACATGGGAAGGACTACGTCTTTCAGTAGACAGGGACTGGCGGAAGAAGAAGAGGATCTGTGTTTCTACATTGCATTTCAACATGTGCAAACCAGGGGGGTTGATTCGGACCAACAGATTTTTATGCCGTCCACGCGCGTTCACTTCTCCTCCTGTAGGGCGCGTTACAGACCACTCCCCGCCGTAAAAAGAGTTTCAAAGATGCCGGGGAACAGCAAGAAGTTCCCCGGCGATGGATGAGGCCGGCCATTGGGACACCGCCTGCCCGGGCTAGCGGAGGAGCTAAGCCTTGTACCCGTAGTCCTAGCATAAGGTGAAGGAAGGAACACCGAGGGGTTTTAGTGGATATCCCTGACCGTGGCGTGGCAATAGCTCTCCACCCGTGAGGTGCTAATACCACCCCGATCTGGCGAATCCCACTCACCGGCCCCGGTTTCCCTCCCTCGCGCGGCTGACGGTCCTCAATCAGATTTCCCCTCGATAAAAAAAGAACCTGCTGATTCCGAAAATACAAATTTTAGAATTTTTGTCTGTCTGTCCGTCTGCTTGTTCGAGCATCATGTGAAAGCTACTCAACAGATTTAAATGAAACTCGAGACAGAACTAGATTATTCTCTTGGTCAATACTTAGAATACTTTTATTGTGATAAATCCGTGCAAGAAAGAAGATAGAATACAATTTCCTGCGGCCACGCGGCCTGTCGGGGATTCGCCTCTAAAGGCAACAAAACAACTCACAGCCAGGTGGTAGGGTGTTTACCTAGAGAGCGGTTATTATCGTCTACGGATATTTGCAATACCGCAGGTGCTACAAATGCGCTGCCGCTCTCTAAAGGGAGACTGGGACCTGGCCACTAATGCCGGAAGACAACTCAAGGCTGTTATGTCAACATACTCTATAGCAGAGTTGGTAGTCATTCAGATGGGCAAATTTTCTGTGGGTTGTTTTGTCACCTCTTACGACAGGCCGCCCGGCCGCAGGAAATTGTATTCTTTCTCCGTTCCTGCACGGATAAAACATCAACAAAGAATACATGAACAAAGTGTCTTCCATTTAATAGAGAAAATAAGATAGTGTTAATGAAAACATTATTAGTAGAAATTATTCTAGTTATTTTAGATTTAAATTACCTTCTCATTAGTGTTACTTCCTAGTTTACATTGTAATTTTAATGCTGTAGGTATCTTTAAGATACATCATATATAAAAACATTATTCTTGAGTTTAATTCATGAAAACACTTCAAGAAACCCTGAAACGCCGCAAATATGCATCCATCGTTGATGAATACATATTTGTAGCTTTCGGAGTTGAGACTTTGGGGCCATGGGGACGTGAGGCTTATCAGCTTTATCTTGACCTTTCAAAGTCATTGAAAGAAGTCTCGCGTGACCAAAGGCTGGCCTATATTTAGGGCAACGAGTAAGCGTTGCCATACAACGGGGGAATGCGGCCAGAATTTTGGGAACGCTCCCCACCGACAGCGATCTGGTCTACATCTTTTACTTGTAAATGTGTTCATGTATTTAATTTCTAAGTTTTTGTTTCTAGTGTAATTTATTTAGTTGAAAAAATAGATAATTTTTCATATATAAAATAATTTTTGAAACAAAAAAAAATCGACTTCAAATTAAAAAGCAAAAAAATATATTTTCAACAACATCTTGAAGTTGGGGCATTTTGCAATTTCGTTGACTTGGCCTGACTTCAAGAAGCTGTAGAAAATATTATTTTTTTCATTTCTAGTTTGAAGTTGATTTTGTTTTTGTTTAAAAATCCAGTTTTTAGCTGTTTGAATCTAGTTTTAGAAATAATATTATAAGCGCCTGTAGAAATTGTACTACTGGCACACGTATACAAGTTTTGACTTTCGAAAAGTTTAGGCGCCTGGCGTTCATCAACAAGGTTTGCTTTCAATTTCCCTGAGATCCATTTATCAGATCCTGAATTGGTGACATTGGGATCATCTTACGAAATATTCTTTCGAATAAAAAAAAAATGAATATCAATTTACAATTAACGGAGAAACCGCTTTACAAACAGTCGAATGGAGAACGTCTCCTTTTCCAAGTCGGTTAAAAAAATAGTGTGGTCGAGTGCTAAAACGTGGTCTGTAAAGTATCAAAATTGTTTAAGGATACATAAAGTGTACACCGTACATACACCATTACAAACGCAATAACGTCGCCACGTTGATTTATGTACACCGTAAGGCCGTGTCCCCATTAGACGAATAGTAAGGGGCTTACTTTTGCCTTCCAGTTTGCATCCCTATAATTATAAAATGAAGTGTCCATACAGAGCGTAACGCTATGCAGCGTTTTGCTTGCCGACTTATTCAATAAGCCGCCGATTAGCAGCGAACGATGCGCGCAGTCGACGGCGCCGTTCGCTCGCTATGCCGGAGAACTGCGCGGCGTTATATACTAACCGTTTACCTTCACTCCCAAGAGTTCGCAAGCGCTTCCCGACTCACACGCTGCAATTCGCTGCTAACTCGACATCGAGTTAGCGACCTATACGCCGCTCGGAGTCAGTCAGCGAACAATCAGCCGCTCACTGTTCGTCTAATGGGGACATGGCCTAACCGTTACTCCAAATATGCCGTACTTTATTACCTTATCCCAGAAAAGGAAATGACGCTTCCTTATAAATTAACTCGAATTTCCTTCTGGCTTCTTAAAAGTTAATAACGGAAATTGAAGCAAATGTACCTGAGTTAATAACAGTCCTGCTTACGAAATAAAATTTTATTTTCAAAAGATTTTAAGAAAAATAATTGAAGAGGTAAAAGAATCTTATTTACTTTTTTATCCTTTTTAAATATAACTTCAAAGATTTGTGTGTTAAATTGCTGTCAATATTTATCACTAACATTTTAGATTAATTTTCAAGTATAGTTCTTACAATTTACGACGGCTAACGGGCTTTACTTATGAAAAACACACAGTGCCGTAAATAAGGCGGTGCCACCGGTGCCCAGGCACAGGACGTAGACTCTGGGGCCAATGGCCAATGGCCAGACCAGGCAGGACTATTATTTTTTCGGTTTGCTCCTGTTAAGTTACCGCTTCGCCCCTAGTGCTCGATTCCAACACATACGTACCTACATGCCAGTATCATCAAAAACGTCTGTTAAATTAGATAAAACATAGCGCTCATTTTTTTGACAGCGCACGAGCGTATTTGTGTTATAGTTCTTTAAAAAAAATAGATTTTTCTTCCAAAACATTAGATCATTGGTCCACCAACACCAAGGTCCTTGTTGAGTTATTACCCTGAACGAAATAAAATAGGCCTATATATAGCATTGCTTTAGCTAGGATACCTAAAATATCTAAAAAAAAACAAGGGAGCAGTTATAGAAGCTCGTATAGGGCGCATAAAAGGCTATTTACGGCACTCAAAAAACGTGTAGTTATATTATGACTCGTAAAAGTGATGACGTCATACCTTGCTACACTTGTACAGAATCTAGGAGGCTGCGGCATTTTATAAGATGATAATAGTTATTCATGACACTAGTGCGGTAAATTGATATTCACAAACGACGACGAATTAGATGAATGTAAGCGCGAGACGAAATCGAGGGTTTGCCATAGTGAAATTCAAATAATAAACATGCAGCAGAATTTAAGCGTAAAATCTTTTTTGTACGTAACAACAAACAAACAACACGAATTACGACAAACAAAGTGTCTACGGTCACACGTCACACTACACTAATTAAATTATAAGAATTCCGGGCGACGTAATGGAAGGAAAAAGATCGTAATTTTTAACCGGAAAACCGTGTTTATCAAATGAGGGTATGTTGCCATCAATCTTCTGCTTTTTACAAAGTTTCGACATTTTCAGCAGGTTTGTTGGGAACTTTTTTGACGTTATCCTTATTGATGAATCCTTTCTATTTATTTTTATCATTTTTTAAATATTAATATTTTTGGGGTCTTGTAGCGATTTACTTTTACTTTTTTATCTGTGCAAGAACGGAGAAAGATACAATTTCCTACGGCCGGGCGGCCTGTTGTAAGAGGCGACAAAACAACCCACAGCCAGGTGGTAGGGCATTTGTTTGAGTGGATGGCGACCACCCCTGGTGTAGAGTATGACGCTATAACAACCTTGTGTTGTGTTCCGGCATTAGTGACCAGGTTCTAGTCTTCTTTAAGAGAGTAACAGAAACTACTAAATATATACAGTGAAAAGTTTAACCTTGAGTGGTGTACCGGCCTTAGTGGCCAGGTTCCTTCGGTGCTTCAAATGTCCATAAACGATGGTAACAGCTTTCCATCAGGTGGGTGCTACATAAAAAACAATTAAGTTTTTTTAATTGCTGGAGTACAGCAGACAGGCTGACGGCCCAACTGTGATGGAAAGTGGTTACTGTCACCTATAAACATTTGCAACACTAGGTATTACCAAAGTGCCCCCGTACTCGTAGATGAGAGTGGAACCCAGCTACTAATGCTGGAACACATCTCAAGGTGATCATCTCATGCCGGTATACTCTAGACTTATCCGTGCAGGAACGGAGAAAGAATATAATTTCCTGCGGCCGGGCGGCCTGTCGTAAGAGGCAACAAAACAACCCACAGCGAGGTGGTAGGGTATTTGCCTGACTGGATGACTACCACCCCTGGTCTAGAGTATATCGCCATAAGAACCTTGAGTTGTGTTCCGGCATTAGTGGCCGGGTTCCAGTCTCCCTTAAGAAGCGCATTTGTAGCCTTTGGTGTTGCAAATGTCCATAGGCGATGGTAACCGCTTTCTATTAGGTGAGCCGTCTACCTGTCTGCTGAACTTCTGCAATAAAAAAAAGAAAAAAATAGGGGTGGTGACCAACCAGACCAATATCCTCCCTCCCATCTGGCTGTGGGTTGTTTTGTCACCTCTTACGATAAGCCACCTGACCGCAGGAATTTGTATTCTTTATCCGTTCTTGCACGGAAGTGGTAATAAACTAAATCCAACTTATAGATTATGTAGCAGGTCAATTTCAATGGGAATTGTTCTAAGAAGGCTGGTTTCATTGTTACGATCTATGGCAGTGCCGATTCAGTAACAAAGCGTTGAAATTATTCCCTATGTATACGTATTGTCGTATGGGGACATACAGAAAGCGAAAACATATTGTTACGAGTACGGGACTCGAATTAAAAGGCCGTTGGAATTACTATAGAATTTATTAGAATTATACAAACACGTATAACACAGGTACAAATATAACCGGACGCAATAAGTCCAAATGTAATGCACAATCAACAACACGCGCAAAGTCCGTCACTAAATGTACGCACGTCTTGCCTTCCTTGTGTTATCGCTGTGACTCCCGATCTTTCCATTGGGCCATTGCTTTATACTGCACCGATACAATATGGCTGCCTGCCCGCGTAGATCGAATTTCGTAGAATCAGTTAGACACACCTGTCTAATGGCTGCCATAAAAGATTACAATAGACAATGGACTGTTTTTCTAATTACAAATTTTAAACACAAAGTAAACAAAAGAAGACAGTCTTAAATGGTTTCAATGTTATTAGCTCAAACGTCGGCAGGTAATAAATGTGCTTTGTCTACAGGTGTGCAGGTGGCCCAAATTGTAACAATATTAACGCAAGCCAACGCTATCTATGCAATTAGATCTTGTCCATCCAAAGGTTGTCTGGAAGAGATTGCTTTTAGCAATACGGCCGCCCATTGTACTACCTTTTAGTATGTAAGTTTATTGTGTATTTTTTTTCTCTGTAATGTCGGTGTACAATAAAGAGTATTGTATTATATTTTCTTAAGTTTTCGCGATTTGTATCTTATACTAATATATAAAGCTGAAGAGTCTGTATGTTTCAACGCGCTAATCTCAAGAACTACTGGTTTGATTTGAAAAATTCTTTCAGTGATAGATAGCCCATTTATCGAGGAAGGCTATAGGCCATATATCATCACACTAAGACCTATAGGAGCGGAGCACCAACGAAGAATGTTTCAAAATCGGGGAGTTTTGAAAACAAATTCCACGCGGACGACGTCGCGGGCACAGCTGGTACATAATAAAACTACGTTTTAACGGTTTTAAGCGTGGTAATTTATTTGATTTTTGATTACCGACGTTTCGGCCACTTTTCAGTGGCCGTAACCACGGAAGACAAAGTTGTCAAGTGTCAACGAGTATTGTTAAAGTTTTATTTAGCTTACCGCCAACTTGTTCATTTTTAACTGACTTCAAACAAGGGAGGAGGTTCTCAATTCGTCGGGATCTTTTTTTGTTTGTTTTGTTTTTTTTTAGTTTTTTTTTATGTATGTTCACCGATTAATCCGAGATTTATGATCCGATTTACGTAATTCTTTTTTGTTCGACGCGGAATAGCTGTCATTTGGTCCCCTAAAAATTTGACATAGTTTGGCCCAGTAGTTTTCATTTTACGAACATTGCTTTATTTCCGTTTCTTGGGACCTATATTTTTTAAGGAGCGCGGCACCTTTTAATTATTTAGTTTTAGTTTTGTTTACAGTTATTATTTACTCTATGGGAGCCTAATTTAATTTACCACCGCTTCGCAACATGTTATAGCTTGAACAGAAGAAGCGGTGCAAGAACCTCTTCAGCAAACATGCTTAGCTCTAATAATTTTATATAATATTAAAATGGGTGGAAAGAAAAATAATTAAGTATTGTATTATATTGTATTAACCCCCAAGAAGGTCTTTGCCTTTTACCTCTGTCTCTTCTCCTTTACCGTGTCCAAATTATTTGAGGTCGGCGTTATAGGTATTTCTCTTTCATTTTCCTCTATGCTATCATAAGTCCTCAGACACACCACAAATCATCATGTCATCCTTCACGCAATCCATCCACCTTTTTTTGGTCTACCTTTACGTTTGTACCAATCAATCTTTCCAGTTTAACGTTCTTTTTGTCACGTGGCTCTCATCCATCATTACCTGCTCATGTTATCATAACCTTTTTTCTCTCAATTTTCCAGTCACGGGTGCTATCCATCTTTTCCTGCTACCACTCAAATTAAATTACAAATAGATTTATCAAACTCCATAGTAGTTTGTGATAATATTATGGAAGTAAAGAGTCTAATCATTATTCTTAAATTTATTGGCCTACCCTCATATTTAGTACCAGCTGTGTCCGCTACGTCATCCGCGTAGAATGCTTTCAAATCCCTCCGATTTTGAAACATTCTTCATTGGTGCTCCGCTCCTATTGGTCTTAGCGTGATGATATATAGCTTATTCCTCGATAAATGGGCTATCCAACACTGAAAGAATTTTTCAAATTAGACCAGCAGTTCCTGAGATTAGTGCGTTCAATCAAACAATATTAGTATATTTGGTTACAACACTAATACTTACATTTTAAATATCGCGATATCTTTTGAATGAAACGTCCGAATTGAATAATTCAAAAATTTCTAGAAAGCTATTGAATTCGTCTTGAATGTGGAGTAATTTATTTTGATAAGGATTAATACCAAGGTACAAAATGAAGAGTTTTTGAAGCGACGGAATTTTAATTATTTAAATAAATAAAAGAAAACACTTATTGTGAGATAACTACAATAGTTAGACATATGGTTATGCGATATTTTTTGTAGACAATTATATGTTCTGCAAAGTGGTAGTACATTGTTTTGTTCTATAATCAATATTTTCACAGCGCACGCCGTGTAAGGATTTTTTCGGGTCATTTTTTTACACCTTGGGTTATATTATTGGACTTTTAGTAAGGATCCCTAATTTTTTGAAAATATAATATAGCCTATAGCCTTCCTCGATAAATGAACTATTCAACACTGAAAATAATTTTTCAAATCGGACCAGCGGTTCCTGAGATTAGCACGTTTAAACAAACAAACACTTCAGCTTTATAATATTAGTATAGATTATTTTAATTATTCCTTATATGCTAAACTCTCGTGTTTATTCAGAAGCTATTATCATTTCACAAGACACACAATTTATTTTACCCGAAACAAAAGCGTAATTTTACTAACTTAAGAATGAATGTACAATGACTATGTTTGTCTTCTATTAAATAGTCTGCTGATTTATTTATTTTCTTTAACTCAAAACAATAGAAAGTAATTTAAGTGTTGTAAATTAAAATACTTGCTTGTTTTCATTTCGCTTGTGTAAAGTTAACTGTGTTTATTTTAACAAGTCATAAACATCGTACTTTTCCCTTGAATGGTTTTCATTGAATATTAACACAGTACTATAAACCACAATACCTCCTTTGTTGGCACTTTTAATTATTATGTTTTTCACAGGAAAATAGTTTTTAAAGAGTTTCTACATTTTTGTGTATGTAACTGTATTAAAATATGCAAATAAGAAGTGACGTGTAGCTCCAAAATCTTCTCACTCCATAATTTGTAAAAATGTTGTTAATGGATGGAAACACAATATTTTTGGTTAGACAGTTTATTTAGTTGGTTGTTAAAAGAATGTTAAACTGGAATATTGACGGGTACAAATGTAAAGGTAGACTAAAAAGAGATAGATGGATTGTGTGAAGGATAACATGGTTATTTGGGATGTGATAGAGGACGTATGTCAGAATACAGGAGTATGGAGGGAAAAGACATATTGTGCCGACCTCAAATAATTGGAAGAATGTGAAAGAAAATAAATGGGTATGCGATGTGGTATCCGCTTACTAAACGACCACACTAATAAACGCTACAGCATCAGCAAATGCTCGATATACATCAAACAAGAAATAGAAAAAAATATGTGCGGCTCGGGCGCCCGACAGAAGTGATAACTTGCGTGAGAGAAAGGGAAGCCAGACAGACTGGCGCCGTAACGCGTTTCGTAACGAAGCGGTTTACCCTCTCATAAGGAGTTATCACTTAAAAAATCTTTCTCAACCAGTATATCACTGCGATTCATTACTCAATTTTCGCCGTGAACAGATAAATTTTATAATAATATAGTTTTTGTGTATTTTTTTAATGTATTATTACTGCTACTGGCTATTCATCCACGTTTGACTTTTATCTTACAAAGCAAGCATTGTCGTCTACAGTATAAGGTATTAAATATCTCTTTATTTATTCGTACTATGGCTAGTCATTTCTGAGAGGGGCGTGCGAGAGAGACAGTAATAACAAGATGGCGTTTCTTTTCCAAGTATACATAATGGAACTAATGTTCAATGTCGTTGCTATTTTGGAGATCGAATTAAATATATATAGAGTGGGGGGTTTAGGTCATTTGCTTGTTATACCGGCCTTGGCCATGAATCGATTTTAATTTTAAGCTATAGTTACATTATGTAACTGATATAAGGTATCATAATATATTTCTTTATCCCGGAAAGCAATACTTCCTATTTCTGATCAACTATTTATCTAGCTCCAAACATTGGTAACGATCAATGTTGGTTTTACATAAATGCTTATTTACAACAATTTCTTGGCAAAATAACAGGGTTCTTATAGAAAAGGAGCGATCTCTGCCAAGCAACCTAATATTCTAGAAGATCTCTTACTAAACTACACTAATTTAGCGCCCAGTACAAATAACAAATGCACGTCTTGGAACCGGTTTTTAAAAAACTGGATTTAATCGGTAATAACCAGTTTTAGTCAACTATTTCATTCAGAATGTAAACATTAAAGAGAGTGTTCTATAAACCTAAATAAACCGGTTTTTTTCTGCGAAAAGAAGAAATGTCATTCTATCTCTTTCAACGTGTGTTTGTGTGAGACTGAAAATTTTCTGTACCACACGGCTGCGCTTTGGCGGTGTGCGGCAAGAATAGTTCGAAATTGTTCGAAACCGGTTTATTCAATAAAACCTGTTGAAAAACGAAATGTTGCTCCTATAAACCATTTAATTAAGCTTAAAGTAAGAACAAAACCAAAAAGAACAGTTCCTATGTACTTAGGATGTAACCAGTTCGACTTTTTTTCCGTTTTCCAATCCTTGAGTAAAGTGGGCTTTTTTGCCACTCCCCAGTCAGGGATACCCACTAAAATCTTTGGGTGTTCCGTTCTTCGCCTTATGCCAGATGCCAGGGCTACGGGTATATGACCTAGCCTCTCTGCGTCGCCTGCTGTCGCCTCTCTCTCTATCGTCCTCGCGAGGCCTTTTCCACTGCCGGGGGACTGCTTTCATCCCCAGGCATATTCAAGCTTTCTAGGCGTGTGGCGGTCTGTAACTCGCCCTACGGGAGGAGAGGTGAGCGCACGCGGAACACGCCGCGCCCCCATCTCGACGACATGTGCAGGTGAGTGAGAACCTCTATACCCCAAGAGGCCCCCCCCGCACGGCCCGCTTGCGGTGAAGGCCGAAGGTCGAGGGTCCTGGCTGGCCCTCCGGCGCCGAGGCGTCCTCCTTTGGCGGGAGCGTACCAGTCATGTGCGCTCCCGCTCCGTCTCCGAAGTAAGAGTGGCCTAGCTAAAGATAAAGGCGCTATTTCTCTCATTTACTTTATTGCAAACCTGGCAAACGGGCCGACGGCAAACGTAATGGAAACGATTACCGTCGCTTATAGATGTTTGCAACATTAAGGGTGGAGCCAGCGCGTTGTCGGTCTTTACCATGGAATTAAGGAGTATGTGTTGTTTTAACCACCATGACTTCACTTTCTGGTTCAAGCGAAAGAACAGCGCTGGTTCTTGTTGGCTAGCATTATGCTGTGACTGGGTCCAATTTAGAACTTATTTTGTTTCGACTGCCTTTCTATTTATTTTAACTTAGATTTAATTCTAAATAAAATATTTTTCCTTCTATGAACTACACCGTCGTAAAAAATTATAAAATCAGAATTATTCTCATTTAATCTATGTTTTAATTATAGAGGAACTCATTGACGAGCCCGACCCGCACACGGCTTGTTATTTATGAATTATCAAAATTCAGTGTGACTGTCAATAAATAACAAGCTACATCGTTAATAGACAAACGACTAAGAAATTAAATTCAACCATGTGTCTGTTAAATAAATTATAGCGACCGCACGCAGTCACAAATTATTATTTTGACTGTGTATACCATAGAATATGTAACACAGTATACAGAAGGTTCATTGCTAACGCCCTATAAGAGAATAATGGGAGTCGCTCAGTAAAAAACGCAATTAAAAAGGCCTAAATCTTACATGATTAGACGACGCCTCTGGTCAGTATTCTCTTGGTGATTTATTACTTTAAAAATATGACAAAATTAGTCAAACATTGATTGAAAGAATACTTAAGGGTGTAAGGAGCCACCTACATTTAGCTATCTCGCTCGCGAATCACGACATTTTTTAAGGTATAAATTGTCAGAATTTACTTACGATTTCGTATTTCACAAATTTTAACAATAGAATTATGAATATTTCACAACAAAAATTATTTTGATTCAGATAGAGTTTCATACATAAAACATTTTTTGTAATAATTCTCAAAAAATTATGAGAATTTGTACGCCGCATTTTCAGCAAACAAGGTTTGCACTCAGCATATTGCTGAGTGCAAAACTTGCTCTATCTAATCTATCTAACCTTGCTCTCAAAATATGCTCTATGTATAATAATGTATAAGGAATGTAATTACGTCGCTATTTCTTCAAATAAAGTTTTTCTTTAAATCAATTTTTTGCATACAAATAAATGTATATGAAATAAAAATCAAATTTATATGAAACATTCGTAATTTCATTGTTTAGAACTGTGAAATACAGATTTTTCGTAATTAATTTCTGTAAATATACATATATCTTCAAAATGAACTCTATATTTTTTATTGCAGGAGTTCAACAGACAGGCAGACGGCCCACTTGATGGAAAGAGGTTACCGTCGCCTATAGACATTTGCTACACCAAAGGTCCTACAAATGCGCTGCTGCTCTCTTAAGGGAGTCTGGAACCTGGTCACTAATGTCGGAACACAACTCAAGGTTGTTATGGCGGCATACTTCTAGACCAGGGGTGGTAGAGTCGGGCAAATACCCTACCACCTGGCTGTGGGTAGTTTTGTCGCCTCTTACGACAGGCCGCCCGGCCGCAGGAAATTGTATTCTTTCTCCGTTCCTGCACGGATAGATATTTATGTATTTTCGTTACTATGATTTAAGTTTAGTATAAATTAAAATAAACATGAAATTAAATAATAAAAATAAACTATATATACGAATTAAAATCTATAAATAATGTCTGTGCATTGAAGCTATTTAAAGAAACAACTAGAATAGACTACATAAACGATGGAGAACACGATACAATCTTTTTTAAGATTTCTTGTCTGTTTGTTTGGGATTTACGCAATAACTACTGGGCTAATTTTGATGCTGTTTTCACTGATCGATAGCTAATTCTTAGATTTAAAATCTGCACTACTTTTTATACCGGTAGTCCCGCGCGATTTTTTCTGAGAATGATTTATAATGGCCAGTTTGAACAAAAAAATCCAATTCCAATGCGATTTTTTCACTGACCGATAGTAAATTTGATGTAATAAAATGTGTGATATTTTCATCCCGGGAATTCTGCGGGAATTTGCCCGGGAGCGGTTTGTAATTGTTCAGGTGCATAAAAATTTGCTTATTCCGCCACAGTTTTCACTAAAATGATAGCTTAGATTCTTTTGTAATGCTACGGTACTTTGTGTCCCCGAATCCCGCGGGAATTGAAGCTGTCGATGAAGTCGCGGCCCAGTAATTACACAAAAGTTAGAATAAAAGTTACATAAAATGAAACGTAATTGCGAGACAACTTTTTTAATAAAAGCCCATCCCGTAGCAATATGGAAAACCTTCATTGTAACCACTTCTCAAATCCTTAATCCACTTTAGAAGCAGGAAACCGGACTGTCTAGGGTCGTAACTTTTAATTATTAAGAATAGAAAAAGTAGGCCACGAGTATAAAAAAGAGTTTGTACTATCCGGCATTTTCGTAATTGTAAAGAATAGGGTATTCTGTTCGTAGAATTGTATTTCCAATTAGCTGGCAAACTTCGTACCGCCTCAGAATCAATAGATAAAGAAACGTCGATTTCTGAACGACGATACGAACATCAAACGTTTGAGATTCAAAACCAAAAATATGAAAAAAAATATCACTTTTAAATTTAATTTGATTTCTGAACGACTTTTAAATTTAATTGATTTCTAAACGACAGGACGAACATCAAATGTTTGACAGGTAGGAATAGTTTCTAAGGTAAAGGGAATTTGTTGTTTTTACTATATTCCAAGCAATTTTTCATATTTACTCACTTTTTAAACCTTCCCTGGACTTCCACAAATAATTCAAAACCAAAATTAGCCAAATCAGTCAGGCAGTTCTCGAGTTTTAGCGAAACTAACGAGCAGCAATTGCTTTTTATATAAAGATAGATAGATAGATATATGCTTCTAAGCCTCGCGATTTTAATTGTTGCGGACGAAGTTAATAATCAACCCTAATAAAATTTCTATTATTTATAATCTATATCTTAATGTTTTGGGTTCAAAATAAATTACAAATGGAACTAAAATATGTAGCATAAATACTAACAGTAAAACTAACTATAAAATAGAGAGCAAAGTTACAAGTAAACATTTAGTTCCAAACCAATGTAACGACAGTAGATTTTTGGAAACGTCTCTAGTGAGGACGTTGACAACGTTCTCAAAAATCTGTGACAAAATAAAGACGATAAAAATAGAATACACGGAGCATATCTTGAGAAATTGTACGCCGCATTTTCAGCAAACAAGGTTTGCACTCAGCATATTGCTGTGCCGGAATTATATCCGACACAACGCTGATTTTTAGTGCAAAGCTTCTTTTTGGTGTAAGACCAAAACGAACCAATTTTGTTAAATAATAATAATAATAATATATAAATACTTTGTTACTTTAAAATTAAAATACGTACGTTCGTGTAACAACTTCTGTCGAATCATCTATTCGAATACAATTCGATAGAGCGATTGAAGAGTAATATAAAACTGATGCCCGTTTTCGCAAATATGTAATTGTAACAATAGGCATGCATATCATCTTATTGCTCACCAATATAGTCTGCCCAAAATAAGTAGTTCTTAGTGGTGTAAATGTTCGTTGCCCAAAATAAATTAAAGAAAAAAAAGGACAAGAATATGCTAGAAATGTAATAATACTTTGAAAAGGTGAAATAATTGACGCCTTTGACGCTGAAAACAATCTCTTTCAGGCAATCTAACTTAAATTAAATTCTATACTTATCTGGCGGCAAAGGATTGTACGTGCAGAAAATGAAATAGGGCTACACATTTTAAAGGAAATATATATTAGTTCATCACGATGTTTTCCTTCAACGATAACACGTAATAACCATAACAATGTGCACATTAAATCAGATAACTGCCTAAGTGGTGCACGCTTTTCGGCTAGGACTTGAAAGCTCGTCATTAAGAAATAAGTACCGAAATTAGCGTAATTGGTATCAATTAAAACATAAGACATTATTACTCGACTTTCCCTACTGTAAAGTACTGTGACTTTCAAAGCTTATATCGCGTGCGCATCCCTAATTAAGTACTTAACAAAGAGTCTGTTGACAGAATCAACATATTAAACCTTATTTAATTGGTTTATAACTTTATTACTTAGTTCTTAAGTTAGATTTGGGAGTCGTTAGAGGGGAGTTGTAGCAACTCGTTGTATGAGGCATACACGTTTCAAACGTTTGAATTTTGAAATTGAGAATTACTTAGAATGCTTATAATTTTTTCTAGGCTACTGTAGTATGTAATAACATATAGTTGGCATAATCACGCGTGTATGCGCCCGCACACCCGCATGCTCGCACGCCCGCACACCCACACGCACGCACGCAAATCAAGGTTTAATTAATTTTGTAACCTTTAATTAATTCAAAAACTCTGAAAGCAATCGCAGTGCCTCGTACGAGGATGTGTGCAATTCTTGAGTGGAACGTTATTGCTTTAACATATTTGACAGGTGCTCTCATGCCCAATTCACCAAGGGACATTAAAAAAATTAAAATACTATTAATCACAATCAAATGTAGCCCATGTCACTCGGGAATAATGTATCTTTCCACTGGTGAAAGAATGTTCATAATCGGTTCAATAGTACAGAAGATTAACCCGAACATCCAAACTCAAAAACTTCACCTCTTTATAATATTAGTATAGATTATTAACACATGCTACAAATGTCACAGTTGCAATACTTTTTCCAGGTGACGTAATAGTATCGTTCTGTGAGTCATTTAAGTAATGCATAGACTACAAACTATTGCATTCATACCTAAAAATTAAGGCTTGGAAACCGGTAAAAAAGTCGAACCCGTTACAGCATACACACTTTTCAAAACATACAGAATTTTTGTTTCAGTTTTTTTCTCACTTTAAGCTCAATTAAATGGTTTTTGGGAAATAAATTTTGTTAAATATATTTCGTTGAATAAACCGGTTTCGAACGGTTCTTGCCCTACACAGCCAAAGAGCAGCCATATGGTACAGCAAGTTTTCATTCGCACCCAAACACATGTTGAGAGAGACAGAATGATACTTCCTTTTCTCGCTGAATAAGCCAGTTAATTCAGTTTTATATAACACTCTTTTTAGGGTTTACCTTTTGAATGAAATAATTGATTAAAACCGGTTAATTCGAAACTAGATCAAAGCCTTGATAAAAATGTCATTTTTTTTATAAAAAAATATTTTAAGCTATGTTCGTGTGGATTTAATTAATTTTCTTGTAAAATAAACTATATTCTGTTCTATATTTAGAAAAGGAGATATTTTCTGCAGCATTTGATTTGATTTTTATTTTTATTCCGAGCTTTCGGCCGCTTTTCAGTAGCCGTGATCACGCAAGACAAAGACGCCAAGAGTGATGTGAAAGTCATTATTTAGCTTACGCAAAATTTGTTATTTTAAATTATTATTTTTTGGTTATAAGTTACTGTATGGAAGTCTAATCTAATTCACCACCGCTGCGCAACATGTTGTAGCATGAAGAGAGAAAGCGGAGAAAAACTCTTCAGCAACAAATAACTCTAATAATTTTATATAATAGTAACTGACCCTGCAAACTTCGTACCGCCTCAGAATCAATAAATAAAAAAACGTTTATTTCTAGACGACTAGACGAACATCAAACGTTTGACATTCAAAACCAAAAATATGAAAAAAAAACTTCACTTTTAAATTTAATTTGATTTCTGAACGACTTTTAAATTTAATTGATTTCTAAACGACGGGACGAACATGAAATGTTTGACAGGTAGGAATAGTTTCCAAGGAAAAGTGAAATTGTTGTTTTTACTACATTCCAAGCATTTTTTTCATATTTACTTACCTTTTAAACCTTTCCTGGACTTCCATAAATAATTGAACACCAAAATTAGCCAAATCAGTCCAGCCGTTCTCCAGTTTTAGCGAGACTAACGAACAGCAATTGATTTTTATATATATATAAACAAGCGGACCCTGCAGACGTTGTCGTGTCCTGAAAAAATAAAAAATCATAAACTCGATTGCAGCGCCACCCACCGGATCCAATTATGAATCTAAACCATCCCGGGACCCATACAAACAAACACACACAAAAAAATCATCAAAATCGGTCCAACCGTTTAGGAAGAGTTCAGTGACATATATACGAACAGACAAATTTTATATACATAAAAATTAAAAGGGTGGGAGGTAACATAAAGAAATAATCCTTAACTTTGAGACATTAATACTAAAAATCGATCAAGTAAATTCCATCGCAAAATGTTGCAAATGGCTTTTCACCTCTCACCTCTCTTTATACAAATAAAATGCAAACACATAAACGGTGAAATGGCGACGTATAAATATAACATGAAAATGAATACTAAAATAAAATTCATCCCATAGTTGTGTGCAAACGATTTTATCTCGCAAAAAGTCAGAACGAAAAAACTGAAATTGAGTTGAACATATTTTATGTATGAAATGGTGACAGTTTGTTTTGTGTTAGCAAACGGGAGACCGCGTACTGGTTAAACTCGTACAGAGAGGATTTTTTAATATAAAATACAATACGTGTACCCTACTATACAAGGTAAAATTATATTGCGGATGTATAATCCGTGGTTTAACCGTGCAGGAACGGAGAAAGAATACAATTTCCTGCGGCCGGGCGGTCTGTCGTAAGAAGCGACAAAACAACCCGCAGCCAGGTGGTAGGCCATTTGCCCAGCTGTATTGGCTATCACCCCTCGTCTAAAGCATGTCGACATAAGAACCTTGAGTTGTGTTCCGGCATTAGTGACCAGGTTCCAGTCTCCCTTAAGAGAGCAGCAGCGCAATTGTAGCACCTTTGGTGTTGCAAATGTCCATAGGCAATTGTCACCGCTTACCAGCAAGTAGGCCGTCAGCCTGTCTGCTGAACTCCTGCAATAAAAAAAAGGTACACACCACGACATAAAAATCACTAAATTAATGTCCCACAAAGTAACAAAAATAAACAATAAGCGTGTAAGTACTCCAAAAACTTTCATAGAAATTAAGTGGTGAAAAAGGGCACGGAACTCGAGTCCGTAGAGTCGTTAAAAAAAACAAAAAAAAAATCCGTACGGATACAACATATAAAAGCATTTATCTGAAAATACCTGATAATGCAAAAACTACTCAACGGATTTGTTTAAAAACAGTTTTCATTGAGAGTATTTTTAAAAGTCTATTATCTTATTATCGTGTACTAACAGGTGATGTCAGGAGCCTTAAGAACAGACGAGCGTGCATTACAAGAGTTATGAATGTGAAAGAAGCAAGTGAGGTGTGTAAGAATAAGCCTAAATGGCGCTCTGTTGTTCGTGCCTACCCCGCAAGGGAACTGGCGTGAAGTTATGTATGTATGTATGTATTATCTTAGGATTGAAATTATTACAATAGAGTTCTGTAGATCAATTTTCATGAACAGCCTGGTCATGATTGATCGCTCGCATCTAACTAGGTTAATTATAAAGCTTAGAGCTCAATGAAGGCCGAGGACCCGGTTGATCGATCACGTCATTTGATCCTTACGTTAATGTCAGTATTATTGCCAGCCTTTCCCGAATTAATTGAGGTCAGCTTTTAATCTTTTTTCCCTTATTGTATAACAATTAAAATAAATCTGACTAATACAATTTGCGGAATGTCCATATCGGTAATACAAATTTGCTCACGTTGTGTGCCTGTTCCAATCAGCTTATGATAATTTTTAAAATACGCAATTATGTCGGAATAAATGCTTAAGTGATGCTTGCTCCCAAGTAAGGATTTAAAGTTATTGGGACCTCATGTCACGTGGTAACCTACTATACTCGTATTACAAGACAATATCTAATCTTAATCTGGTATGTAAAGTTTTAAAATTCCTTAGTCATCACATTCGTTCAATTTTTTCCAGTAATAATAGTACTGTTACGAGTTGTGGGACTCGAATTAAAATGCCGTTGGAGTTATTATAAAGTTTATTAGAACTATACAAACACGTATAAAACAGGTACAAATATAACTGAATACAACCAGTCCAAACGTAATGCAGAACTCAATAACACGGGCAAAGTTCGTCACTAAATAGATTACCGAATGTACACAAGTCTTGCTTCGCTCTTGGTTATCGCTTGACTGCCGATCTCTCTATTCGGCCATTGCTTTATACGGCACAGATACAATATGTCTGCCCGACGGCGTGGACCGAACTTCTTAGAAATGAGTCCGACACACCTGGCTAATGACTGCCATAAAACATTACAATACACAACGGGCTGTTTTCTAATCACAAATTGTAAGTACAAAGTAAACAAAAGAAGTTCAAATGCCGAAAGGTAATAAAGTGTGTTTTTACGAAATGCAGGTGTGAATCCACTTTTGTCGGCGTGTAGGTCGTAACAGTACTAACAGTTATTTCAAATTTTTTTGCATCCGCTGATTAGTCGTTTTGAAGTTAGTTTTACTGTATGTAGTTTTGGAGTAAACTTTATTAACAAGAATGTTTATAAAATTTCTGTAAGAAGTAAGAGAAGTCCAACAACAGTGCCACGGTAAAGGGAAACACGATCAAACACAGGCTATGGTGTCAACTTCATAATTCAAGTTAAGCTATTTTTTTTAATCTGCTAGACTGGTAACGTTTTAAGGGTGATAGAGAGATAAAACAATTACTCTATTAAATTACTTTTGTTTCGCATTTGCATCCCTCTCCATTTTCCTTTAAACTGTATAAGGGAGGGATATTGTGGATTACTGAATTTAGTCCTTCAATCCTCAAAACGTGATTATATTATAATTGCAAAGCTAAGAACACAACCAAGGTTGGAACCCGGATAACTGATGTCGTCACTCGACCGTGACATGTCACGTCGTGCCCTCCACTCAGTAATAAAGCTAGCGTGACCGGAATTAGCTTTGTTTCATTACGTAATTTATTTTTAACATTTATAATGTAATGAATAAGGTAAATAATTAGAGTCACGCGTGAAAAGTGTGCTTTCAATTAATCTTAATGTATCCGGATTTATGTTAATATGTATTTTGTAAAGCAATTTAGATGTAAGCAATCTATATATATATAAAAATCAATTGCTGTTCGTTAGTCTCGCTAAAACTCGAGAACGGCTGGACTGATTTGGCTAATTTTGGTTTTAAATTATTTGTGGAAATCCAGGGAAGGTTTAAAGGGTGAGTAAATATGAAAAAATGCTTGGAATATAGTAAAAACAATAATTTCGCTTTCCCTTGGAAACTATTCCTACATGTTAAACATTTGATGTTCGTCCCGTCGTTTAGAAATCAATTAAATTTAAAAGTCGTTCAGAAATCAAATTAAATTTAAAAGTGAAGTTTTTTTTTAATTTTTTGTTTTTGGATGTCAAACGTTTGATGTTCGTTCCGGTTAAGTTTTGACCACATTTTTTTACTAAAGTTGAAACATTCTGCACTTATTATTCAGCTTTTTTATTTACTGATTCTGAGGCGGTACGAAGTTTGCCGGGTCAGTAATAAGTAATATAAAATTAAATATGCGTATCATACTTTGATTTATACATACTATCAATAATTAATGGAAATTCTTGTTATATAAGGCTATTAATTCAGAGCTAGATGCTTTCACATGGTTACAGCCAATAAAAAGTCGCTAAAATATCACATTAAAACAAAATATAATTGCGCTACTAAACTTATAAAATGACATATTAAATACAGTTTATAGTAATGACAACTTGAAAAATATTACAAATTAAAAAAAATTAAGTTTTGAAATAGGCTACAAAAATTACCTTTAATTCTAAATTCTGATAATCAATCATTATTCCGTTTTGTTGTGTAAAAAAAGTTACAAAAAGGCGATGTGGTTGCTTTATATAATGTATTCTTAATCCGATATTGGACGTTTCATTTCTATCTTTCAATTTGAATGAATGAACCAGTGATTCAGATAAGCAGAAACTTGAATTATTCAATACAATTAATGTTAATTTTATATATAATTTATTAATAAACTTTGAATTACGTCGTGTTCTTTTAGTTTTGTGACTTTCAATCAAGTTGGTTCAATTTGATTGATCCATCTAATATTAGCATTAGGGTGATGTAATAACACAATTTCGTTACAGTGTTGTCGCTCAAATCCTTGACATAATAATTTTACGATTGCAATTACAGCCTTATTGCATATTATACTTTTATTTACGATGTTATTCTAAATTGCTCTAATTATAAAGCTCAGAGTAAATTTAAGGTCCAAATAATCTAATAACGTCAGTTAACCGGAGCTTGTCACGTCGCGCTTGAGAGTTATTTTTGTTGGAACATTTTTATATTTGCTTTTTATTCATATTTTGTTATGGTAAACATTTCATGTTTATTTTTAGATCAATGTTGAAGCTATACTAATATTATCCTTTTTTGTTTAATAAGAATTGTTTTTAGAACTTTTTAGAATTCCGTAGCTATTTTGTCAAAAATCGTACCTTTATAAAGTCTACATATCCATCAGCTTGTATGTTTTGTCATTGTTCTCAAAACCTATTAGATCTATAAGAGTAATTTGCCAGGGCGATGTTTGTATTGTATATTATGCCTCACTACAACTGTAGTGAAATTGTGAAAAATCTAAAATATGTAGGTGGTAAAGTATTTGCCCGTCTGGATATCACCCTTGATCTTTTGAGTATAACGTCATAACAACTTTGAATTGTGTTCCGGCATTAGTGTTCGGGTTTCAGGATTCCCCTTTGAGGCCAGCAGTTCATTAGTAGTACCTCTGGTATTGCAAATGACTATAGGCGACGGTTAGCACTTGCCATTAGGTGGGACATCAGCTTTTATGCTGTATTCCAGTAATAAAAATATATTAAATGAATCATAATTTATTGTTAAAAATGTATTTATGCAAAAAAAAATGCGTTAATAGAACCAATATTTTTTGAAGTGAAAATTTTATATAGACGGGGTCTTAGGATTTTTTTGTCACGAAAAAACGTTACGGCCGCGTGGAAGAGCGGCATAAATTTAGACTAGACGTGGTGAGAGGCGGCATAATGTTAGAGTGAACTATCGATGTTTTTATTGGTTTCGGAACGAATTCAGTTTCTTTGTTTGATAAAATAAAATATGTTTTAATAAAAAATGCATTAATTAAAATGTACCTAACCTAACCAAATCATAATTTGCAGTAAACCCGCGAAACATCGAAATGTGTGCTGGAACACATAGTAGAAGTGAAACTTCAACAGACAAGACTAAGTGGGAAAACGAATCGTAACAAAGTTTTAACTTGAAGTTTTACGGGTAGATTGTTAATGTATTTGTTCAATTTGAAAACCTGCCCGTAAAACTTCAGGTTAAACTTTTGTTGCGATTCGTTTTTTCACTTGTCCGTTGAAGTTTTTTTTTTATTACTAGGCGTGCAATGTTGCCAAAATATTAAAACTAAATTATAGTAAATAAACAAAGATTTCTCCGCGTATAAGCCGCGGATCAAATGCTAGGAAGTTACTTACTCACATAAAAACAACTTTATTAGTCTTTGTAAGTAACCTTTAATGAAAAAATATCAAATTGATGGTGAAAACCGCTTATAAATTCGTTGCGCGGTTAAATAGGAGTTAACGGATAGACATACAGACATTCGAGAAGTGACTTTGTTTTACAGTATGTAAATAACATTAAAGGTTAATATTGTTCGCTTTTTATTTTATTTGTGTTGCTTACAGGTGGTGGTAATCTACACATATGAACAAGTTTTTTTTTTCAAATTAACCATGCCCATGTTTTTTCTTTCTATACTACCTTGGTTTTTTCACACTTGACACTGGCAGTAATGGTGAATTAATATTAAAGGTGGGCGTATTGCGCGTGGGGCTATGTCTTATATTTTTAAGTTGTCAATATTTTGCAACCAGTTTTAAGGCTATGAGTACACAGTAAGCGAATATCAGTATAACCGGATATTGTCACGAGATCGTGAACGGCACGTCGCGCCCTCCGGTTACGGCAAATGAAGCAATCGTGACCAGAATGACTGGTATTAATGGCCACATATTTTACATTGATGCTATTGATGAAACTAGTGCCTCAGGCAATAAAATTTAGCAAATGAAGTTAGTTGCAAGTCATGCTAGTTTATTAGTTATTGGACTCGCGTTTCATTACTATTATGTGAGTGCGAAACCTGACCGTAAAGGGCGTATATTAAACGTTTGGACCTGACTGGCGGTTTTGCCACCACCACCACGTGGCGTATATACGTGCGTTTGGTTGTCCGAGGTATAATGGGGTTTGAGGAACCAGCTCATGCAGTTCTGAAGAGCATTCCCCGAAGTGACATGGATAGAGGACCGCCAGTCAAGCAATATTTTTTTATTTATTTATTCCAGGAGTTCAGCAGACAGGCAGACGGCCCACTTGATGGAAAGTGGTTACCATCGCCTATGGACATTTGCAACACCAAAGGTGCTACAAATGCGCAGCTGCCCTCTTAAGGGAGACTGGATCCTGGTTGTTATGGCGACATGCTTTAGACCAGGGGTGGTAGCCATCCAGTCGGGCAAATGCCCTGACACCTGGCTGTGGGTTGTTTAGTCGCCTCTTACGACAGGCCGCCTGGCCGCAGGAAATTGTATTCTTTTTCCGTTCCTGCACGGATAGACATTGCGTCTATGCTCAAGACTGTGAAGGTAGCATTAAAAAGACGGTCATTGCAGACCAGTTTCCTGGCTCTTTTTTCAATTGTGTCCAATGCCTCCAAGTCGCATTTGGCTGAGCCGTCCCAAAGATGAGAACAGTACTCCATGCATGACTAAGGTTCCCAATCGTACAATAATATATAATATTGTTGTACTATATTTTAGCGAATTGTGTACTGTATATTATAGAAACATAATACATATATAATATGAAATGTACTGTCTATTCTTCACTATTTAAATTGCCACGCTATTTGTTCAGATCTTAAGTTTATTTTGAAAAAAAGTAGGTCTTTGCTGGCCAAACAAAAACTAATAATGGAAAGTTCAATAATGAAATAAATAAAATCTATAATAATATTATAAAATTCCAAATATGCCGTGTCTGTAAATTGAAGCCATTTAAAAACACAACTGGAATAGACTATATTATAAACGATGGAGAACACGATGCAATTGTTTTTAGATTTCTTGTTTGTTTGTCTGTTTGTTCGGGATTCACGTTAAAATTACTGGGCCGAGTTCGATGCGGTTTTCGCTGATCGACGGCTAATTCTTAGACTTAAAGTCGGCGCTACCTTTTAACTGGGAATCCACCGGGATTTTTTTTGGGAATTATTTAAAAGTGCCACTTTAAAGAAAACTTATTCTAATGTCATGTCACTAGGATATGCCTGCGACTTCGTCCACGCTTGACTTGAAATTTTGCCGGAAGCGGTCGTAGTTGTTCAGGTGCATAAAAATTAGCTTATTCCGGCACAGTTTTCACTAAAACGATAGCTTACATTCTTTTTTAAATGCTGTGGTACTTTCGTTTACCGGGAATCCCGCGGGAATTTCAAGTCAAGCGTGGATGAAGCCGCGGGCATATCCTAGTTTATAAAAAAATCAATGCATACTGTTTTTACCAGAAATTTCTCAAAAGTACTATATATATCTTACAGCTAAAAAACAAAAATAAGTACTCTATATTATTTTCAAAAAATTGTGGCAACCCTATGCATGGCCGAACTTGTACTTACAAATAATTGACAAAATCTAAAAGCAAGCAAAGCTACAGGCAAAAATTTATATTTAAATAAAAATGATATTCAAATTTAAATTCAAAAGTTTTTATTCATAATAAGTTCAACTGGAGAACACTTTTCGAAGGTCATACACATAAGATAAAATTTAATTTTCTTCTTCCTTCTTCTTCTTCCTATTCTATGTACACCGCTTCGCAACGTGTTATTGCTGTTAAGGAGAAGAAGCGGCAAGAAACTCCCCAGCAACACGTCTAGCTAAAAATTTTCTTTAGTCATATTATATTTATTATTTATCTAGCTCCAACTTTTTTTTTTAATAAATTTTATACAGAAATATGTTACACAATTACTTTTCGAAGAATTAATGGTGTTGTAGCAAACAGTGCATACTCAGTCAGACAAAGTAGACAAATAAATATTATGTAAATTTACGCGATTTTTCTAGTAAACAAATGAGGTTACGAGCTATTAGGCGCTAGGTGTCGTTTGCGCAAAGTGAATTTTCATGCAACACCTCAGTAATCATTTCTCATGACAAATAACGAGTATTTTCACAAGAATAAAGGCTACTTTGCATAAGAAATGCGCCACTTAACTTTTTAATGGCTTTGTTGCGGGGAGATGACATAAACGAGTGGCCAAGTGCGACTCGGAGTCGCGTATGCAGGATTTCGTATAACAGCAGTCCTAGCAGACGTCCTGCCTTAAAAATAAAAATCTAGAACCCTCTTCCAGCGCCACCTGCCGGGTCTAATTGTAAATTTAAATCATTCCGGGTATCTAACAAACATAAAATTTCATCAAATCCTAGAATTCGATTCCAGCGCCAAGTATTTTGTTTAGAATTCGCAATATCTTTTGAATGGAATGTCCGTATTGAATCAGTCTTGAATACGAAATGGTTTATTTGGATAAGGATTAATACAAAGGTATGGATAACGTGGTCTAATTTTGCTCAACATCTGTAGTAACTTTTAAAATGTAAAAAAAGAGTACATACATACATACATACATAACTTCACGCCAGTTCCCTTGCGGGGTAGGCACGAACAACAGAGTGCCATTTAGGCTTATTCTTACACACCTCACTTGCCTCTTTGACATTCATAACTCTTGTCATGCACACTCGTCTGTTCTTAAGGCTCCTGACTAAAAAAAGAGTATAGTGACATAAGTACAATAGTTGGACATCGCGAAGTTTTTTATAGATATTGATATGTTATTTAATATTGTAGAACATTTTTTATTTTAACATCAATAGTTTCCGCAGCGCCCAGCGCTGATAAACATTTTATGGCTAATTTTTTTATACCTTACATTATTGAATTTTTAGTAGGGATCCCTAATTTTTTCTAGTAATAAATATAGCCTATGTTACTCAGGGATAATGTAGCATTCTAATGGTGAAAGAATTTTTGAAATCGGTCCAGAATTTTGAGTTTATTCGTTACAAACACACAAAAATACAAATCTTTCCTCTTTATAATATTAGTATAGAAAACTATGAAGTCAAAAATATAAAAAAAACTATGAAAACAATTCTTTCCCTTAGTTTGCCGTTTGACATACCGTCACAGAAATAGATATTTATAAGCTAAACTATGATTTGATATAATAATAATATGATTTATTTTAAACCAGCTGATTCGATCTCTGGCAAGAGTAATTAATTTTTGAAAACCAGATACCATTTTAGTTTTCATCAAAATCGGCTTCGAAACTCCTTTGAGGGTTTTCACATTTTGTATAGTTTAGGATTTGACTCTAAAGGCCCTCTTCAAAAATTCCCCTATACCACCAATAACTGAAGCTATAGAAACTGCTAAAATATAATTTAATCATCTTATTCGTATTGAGTTAGAGTAAGTTAAAGAAGCCTACAAACTTGCTCTAACTGAATATGAATAAGACCGTAAGTATTTAACTAAGTTAAAAATACATATTTACAGTCTAAGGTTTTTGTTTGTGAAGTATGATCAACTTAATATAGTTATATGTGATACATCACTGGCTTCCTTTAAATTAGTGACAATCTTTTAAATATTCTTACTTGTACGGGACTCGAATTAAAAATGCCGTTGGAATTACTATAGAATTTATTAGAACTATATAAACACGTATAACACAGGTACAAATATAACTGGACACAACCAGTACAAAGAGCACGATTCAATAACACGCACAAAGTCTGTCACCATATAAGTATATGTTATCGAATGTACACAAGTCTCACCTTGATCGTGGTTCTCGCTAGACTGACCATCTCTCCATTGGGCCATTGCTTTATAATGTACCGATGTAATATGTCTACCTGGCAAGTGTCGATGCAATTTCCCAGAAAACGTAATCCGCACACCTGCGTAATTATACCTGCGAACGGCAATAAACGACTACAATACACAATAGGCTGTTTTATAATTATAAATTTTAAACTCAAAGTAAACCAAAGAAGATAGTCATAAAATAGTTTCAATGTTATTAGCTCAAAAGTCGCGGCAGGTAATAAATGTGTTTTGTCTACAGGTATGCAGGTGGCCCAACTTGTAACAATATCGAATATATGACTATATAATTATCCCTTTCTTATACGCTATCAACTTCATAAGTGAGAATAGGGCGAATATATCTATGTAGTTTGTACCTTCTCTAATATGATTTCTATAATTTTGTTATTGTTCTGAGTTCTTAAACAAATTTTGACCGACCTTTTTGATGTCAAAACTAATTTAATCTCAGCCAAACTTTGCACGTGCTACTACAGAAACACAAGCCACATTTTCACGCAAAATTTAATTTATTAACTCTTAATTACATAAGTTTGTTCTAAATTAAACTTAAATTAGCAGTTCGAAGTTTGTCCTTTTGTGTTACCCATAACACCCCAGTTGGTAGACCCTTCTCTCTTCTATTGTCTTTCAGCCTATTGGTAGAAGGGTTTGAGCGTGACAATGCTGGTGAAATGGTGTCAATAGGCTTTTTAACCTGTATATTAAAAGGTTTTTATTTATTTATTATTAGACATAGTAGAAATATTCAAGTGAGGCAATGAAAGTCTAATAAAGAATAATAGCAGCCTATAATTGTCCCATTGCTGGGCAGAAATGTTCTCATTATATTGGGCGAAAAGCCGTATTTGAAATCTTGCGTCGTATATTTTTTAGACGGCCGCACCGAATGGGGTTAACGCGATTACTATCAAGCTTGTTCTCTAATTATTTATAGCAATTACTTTGTTAAACCTAGTATTGTATTAGAATGTACATACATAACAAGAATGAAGTAAGTAACCGCAGGGGGGCTTGGTGACCAAGTCTTAGGTGTGTAGCGACACCTCGAACCCGACTCCAGGGTCCAAGGCAAGGCTCCCACCTCCGTGCTTGCCTTAGCCAACCGGCACGGAGTGGAGATCGCTAAAGCTAAGACCCAAGCTCCAGGAGTGGAAGTGATAAACAGCATCACGTCAGAAGTAGCTTCGGTGAACCTGCAGCCTACTTCTCTACACACCTTTGTTGCCCCTTTCTTCTATGGCATTTTTTCGGACCCATGCAGGGAGTGGCGAATCACCGTCTGCCCATTTTTCCATGTTCCCCAAACATTGCGACGGGCAGACGCCATAGTCCCCATATTCCCAGACCCCTAGTACCACTAGCAGTTCACCCCAATAGCCCGGTACTTTCTGTTCTCAATTCCCACAATAGTCCTACACTGGCCGGGGCTTGTCCTTGGGTGTATACATATGTATTATATGGTGTAGACAGGGATAATCGCTGATCAGTGTCGCGCCACATTTAGATTAAATTTGTCAAGAGGCCTCAACGTGTTGGCCTTCCCATGGTACCACGCAAGCCTTTCAAAAGTCCGGGCCATTTTTATGGCCCGCGGTCTCTACAGACATGAAATAAAAATAACAATATATTGCTGGGGAGTTTGTCGTCGCTTCTTTTCTTTTAATAATAACTAAAGCTTTGGAAGCGATTTAAATCTATATGTATATTTATGTATAGTAGTGGTCGCCCGTGGTCTAAATTCGACCATAATAATTAATGTCAAAGACTATACTTCTATAATCACAGATTTCGCCAAGGCTACACTGTTAATTTAACTTTAACAATACACAAAAGAGTATATATGCGTGTGTGTGTGTGTCAAATACATGGTACACTACCAATGTAAAGTTTTTTTTATTGATTTAATGTGGTTGTTATGCATAATTTAAAAAAAATATTAGCATTCGTCATTCCTTCTCTATATAAAGTGTGCGAAATTTCATACTCCTCCGTCCGCGCAATTTTCGTAAAAAGGGATACAAAGTTTTTGCTTTACGTATTAATATATATATAATATTAATATACATTTTAATTTTTTTTTTTTTTAGTATTGTGGAACAAAACCTTGACCTAGCTTTTGTGTCATTTTTCTCTCTCCATCCCAAGTGTCTGCGATAAACAGAACTTTTTCAATCATTACAACCTCATTTCATTACTTCATAATATTATTATAAATCACACATGTCACTCGCCTTACATACGTCTAACATAAATATTACTCATAAATAATATATATAAATTATAAACATAAAAAGCTATAAAATATACATGTGAATCGACACAGACTTTTAAATTTAATATATTAACAAAACACCAAGGTTGACGGGAAGAGATCGCTGCCAGCGATAAGGCCGCCATTTGTTACTGTTACACTTAATTCTAAGCTATTTTCTGTGTATTGCTTGATACATTTTATTGTACAACTAAGTACTGTTTCATTCTATTCTAAAATTAAATACATTCTTTTAACAGGAATGAACGGTACACCAGCAAAGCTTGTATACTGCGGGTTGGAGGCTTTCATATACCGATACTTATGCATCAACACGTTACACACACTACAAAAATAGTGTTATCCCTCATTAACATTACGCCTACTTCCGTGGTAGCAAGCAGGAAAGTGGCAAGTGAAGTGGGCAACGCGAGCTATACAACACTAGTGCTGTTCACTTCCCTTGTCACATTCCTTCTTGCTGCCGTAGAAGTAGCGTAACGTGAAGGACCGATGTTATAAGAGAAGCGATTAAAAATCCCTCCATGAAATTTCAGCATCCATTTTGCAATTTACGGCAAGTAAATGGGCAAATCCCCTGACACACGTTATTCCAACGGGGACGGACGGCGTCGTGTTAAACGGCTTTAACTTAATTTACCGACCAACCAGTTATATGAAAGCAAAGCAACAGTATATCACAGCCTGGCTATTTTTGGGCTTTAGTCCGAAACAGCGGTCAGTTATGATTAAATGTACTGATCAGATTAACAATTCGAGCAAGTGTGTTGTCTCAAGCATGGTGATAATAGGTATATTCTAGGTAATGCTCCATCTTAGACTGCGTCATCACTCGACATCAGGTGAGACAGTGGTCAAACGTATAGTTTTGATACATCCATAAAAATAAGAAAAAATATGGTGATTGATTCAATAAAGTAATTTATATGAAACTAGCTATGCCCGCGACTTTGTCCGCGCGAATTTTTTTTCGCGGAACCTGAAAACAAAATAATAATAATTAATAAAAAAAAATTGAAGAAGTGAAACAAAGTACGTTAAGGGGTGGGAGGGATTCTAAATTTCGTGACGTCACATTTCGTATATTATATCGTTATATTTAAGCTTTAAAACACGATTTTTTTTAATTTTTTTTATTGCAAGAGTTCAGCAGACAGGCAGACGGCCCACTTGATAGTAGTAACCATCGCCTATTGACTGGCAGCTGGTTTTTGCTGGGTTTGGGTCTTAATAGTTTTGATAATTGGATCCCAAACAGGTGGTACTTGCCAACCATCTTCTCTATTGACGATTTTTTTTATTTTTTTTTATTGCAAGAGTTACCATAGATAGATAGCAGTTACCATCGCCTATTGACATTTAAAACACCAAAGGTGCTACAAATGCGCTACTGCTCTCTTAAGGGAGACTGGAACCTGGTCACTAATGCCGGAACACAACTCAAGGTTGTTCTGGCGACATACTTTAGACCAGGAGTGGTAGCCATGCAGTCGGGCAAATGCCCTACCACCTGGCTGTGGGTTGTTTTGTCGCCGCTTACGACAGGCCGCCCGGCCGCAGGAAAGTGTATTCTTTCTCCGTTCCTGCACGGATAAATTTGAAGTATTAACTAAAAACTTCAAAACATATCCAACTCTATCTGTCTCTATCTGAGCATAGTGTTTAAATGATTAAATATAATGTATTTTATCTCTTTCTCAGCTAAGTCCTACAGATTTATGTGTTTATCTCTTATTAGCGCAGCTTTTTCGTTTCATCGAGCTTCAAATCACGACGATTCTAAAGAGTTTCACTGCAATAATAATCGGCAGACAAATACACACATTGTATATTCCCAAGCTAAGCATGTTACGCTTGTGTTAAGTTTTTCATCAGGTATTTAATACGCATATCTAATGGTTTTATAAGATTAAAAAATTCCAAAGCGGGTTGCATCGAAAGACATAGTATATTAATTTTAGTACGAAGTAGTACGAACAGATAATATCGAATAATGTGATACATACTCTATCGTGTAGCGGACTATAAAAGTCACCATACACCACTTTTTTTTTTTTGGTCTTGACTTTATGTTGTTGGTCCGAAGACCTTACAACGTTACCGGGGGTTTTGGGACGAGTGCCTTCGCGAAGCGAAGCCCGAAGCCCGGGGGGCAGCCATACACCAAGGAGACGGATACGCTGTCACACATTCTTGGACCCATATTTTAAAAGATGAGAGTGATTTTAATATTTATTTTTATTATGTTGATATTTTTTTATAAATTCAGTGGGGTCTAGTTTAGTTATTTTGAATGAATTAATCTTGTGGTGTAAGTATTTTTATATTATTAACTGTTGAAATTCATTCACAAAAAACTATTATGGTAATCGATAACTTATTTTATTTTGTAATAGAAAAAATATTAGATATTTTTAAAGCCGCATCTCAACTCAGTAGATTTTTTGGCCCAAAAGTCCTCGTCTTCTATTATTGATGCAGACATATACCACACACACACGCACACACACAATCATATATTATATATATATGCAATATTCATGCGTGTCTGTATGTGCCGCATCTCAACTCATTAGATTTTTTTGGCCCAAAAGTCCTCGTCTTCTGTTATTAAAATTAAAGTTATTATCTAAGATTAAAGTTAAAAATTATGTAATACGAAATGTACTATATTTTCATCACTAATTCAGTTTTCGCGCTTTTTGTTCAGATATTTATGATTATTTTAAAAATAATAGATCTTTGCTGGCCAAAGCAAAAAGTCGGAAAAAATACACAAGGAAAATGCAATAGATATAATTATACTAAACAATGAAAAATAAATGTGTAGTCTTTTTTCACCTAAATTTCCTAAAAGTTACAGCTTAAAAACAGAAATATTATATTATCTACAAAAAAAGTGGCAACCCTACCCGAAGACATTTCCCTACAAATAATGTGTTCTAAGTACCCTTAAACAGTTTCTTATTAAAAATGTAAACGTCCTTTTTTGCACCCTCGCCGCAGGGCATGATGTATATCCCTTCAAAACACGCTACACAGGGATTTATTGCCCTGGGAGAGTATAAACAGTCCCTTAGGTTACTTTTACTACGCACATATACGATGTTACTTCCTACAGCCGTTAAGCGATTATTGTAAAATTTTCGGCTAGGATATACTAATATGAAATAAAATTTTATTAGAAAGAAAATACGTTACACTATAATATTTTTAAATTTTCTTTACTATGTTTAGGTATATAATGTTTGATATAACTCCATTAATATTTCGAAAATTCATTGTATACTTCTGTATTAATTAAATAAGAGCCTGAAATAGATAAATATGAAAAAAATATTTTCTCAAGTCTTCGTGACTTGTATACATAATAAAACTACGTTTTAACGGTTTTAAGCGCGGTAATTTTATTTGATATAATTTTAATAATATAATTTTATTAGATTTTATTTGAAACGTCGGAAAAACTAAAATCAAATAAAATTACCGCGCTTAAAACCGTTAAAACGTAGTTTTATTAAATATGAAAAAAACCAGCAATTTTTAGCTTGATGTTTTGCTGGGGAATTTCTTGCTACGGTGTACATAGAATAGGAAGTAAATTTAAACTGCAACTTATATGCGTAACATTTTGAATAAAAACCTATTTTGGATAAAAACTTTTGAAATTGATTTTTTTTTAAAGTTTTTATATTGCATGAGTTCAGCATACAGGCAGAAGGGAAGCGGTTAGCGTCGCCTGTGAACATTTGCAATACCAACGCGCTGCTGTTCTCTTAAGGGAGACCGGAACTTGACCATTAATGCCGGAACACAACTCAAAGTTATTATGGCGGCATACTCTAGAGCAAGGGTGCTAGCCATCCTGACGGGCAAACACCCTACGACTCACAGAACTCACGAACTCACAGCCGAGTTGTTTTGTCGCCTCTTACGACAGGCCGCTCAACCGCAGGAAATTTTATTCTTTTTCTGCACACATATAATATAATTTATACTGTTGTTTTGGCACTCGACCGAATGATTAGCATCCAGTCAGTATATTTGAGTTTTTTTTTAAATATTTTCTATTTTGTAACCATAATAATAACAGCTCATGGACGTCCCACTGCTGGGCTCCGGCCTCCCCCTATAGGGTATGGACAGTATACCCGCCACGCTTGTCCAAGGGGGCTTGGCAGGTTGGACACATCTGCCAGGTTCGCTAGTATCTTATAAGTTAGGTTGCCTGGAAGAGATGGCTCTAAGCGATAAGGCAGCCTATTTGTTTTATGTAAAATTATTGTAACTAATTTATTCTGTCTGTTATTTTGGTGAGTAATAAAGTGTTATCTATTTATCTACGAAACCAAAAAAAAAAAAATCTTCATAATATTTATCATCAACCACCCTAAAAGTAACATTCTCAAAACCGTTTCGTAAAAGAACATATCAGATTATAAAGTTGAGATGTCAAGAAAACTACACCAACATTTCTTTGATCGTAAAAGTTTCCAATTTTCCCTAAAAAGCTTTTAGTATTCAAATAGTTCTTTCGGCTACCATATTTTATTAAAGTGAAATATGTTTCACGACAATCATTAATGAAAGCACGAAATACTTTTAGGGATCCTTACCCGTTTTGGCTAAAAGGAACCTTATTTATTTCGTCCTGTCAGTCTGACTTTATATGTCACATCAAATACTGGAATCGGTCTAAAATTAACCGCTTTTAATCGCTTATAACCGCTTTTAGCCAACTATTTCGTTCGAAATGTAAATGTTAAAAGTAATATTGTTAAACACTTCTTTAAATATTGATTTGTTGTGGACTGTAAATATTTTAATTATAAATGAAAACTGCACGTACGAAATATAATGACGATTTTAATAATAATGGAGGGAAAAATATATAGATAAAAAAAAACAAAAGAACGTCTATGTTCTAAATTCAAATATTTAGTATATTTGGTGGCCAGTACTATGCCACACCAAATAAATAAAAACTGTTTGTTGGAGATTCCAATAAATATATAATATTATGCAATTGTAAACCCGCTTTTAGCCAACTATTTCGTTCGAAATGTAAATGTTCAAAGTAATATTGTTAAACACTTCTTTAAATATTGATTTGTTGTGAACTGTAAATATTTTAATTATAAATGAAAACTGCACGTGCGGAATATAATGACGGTTTTAATAATAATGGAGGGCAAAATATACAGATAAAAAAAACAAAAGAACGTCTATGTTCTAAATTCAAATATTTATTATACTTGGTGGCCAGTACTATGCCACACCAAATAAATAAAAACTGTTTGTTGGAGATTCCAATAAATATATAATATTATGCAATTGTAAACCCGCTTTTAGCCAACTATTTCGTTCGAAATGTAAATGTTCAAAGTAATATTGTTAAACACTTCTTTAAATATTGATTTGTTGTGAACTGTAAATATTTTAATTATAAATGAAAACTGCACGTGCGGAATATAATGACGGTTTTAATAATAATGGAGGGCAAAATATACAGATAAAAAAAACAAAAGAACGTCTATGTTCTAAATTCAAATATTTATTATACTTGGTGGCCAGTACTATGCCACACCAAATAAATAAAAACTGTTTGTTGGAGATTCCAATAAATATATAATATTATGCAATTCTAAACCCGCTTTTAGCCAACTATTTCGTTCGAAATGTAAATGTTAAAAGTAATATTGTTAAACACTTCTTTAAATATTGATATGCTGTTGACTGTAAATATTTTAATTATAAATGAAAACTGCACGTGCGGAATATGACAATTTTAATAATAATGGAGGGAAAATGTACAGATAAAAAAAAAACAAAAGAACGTCTATGTTCTAAATTCAAATATTTAGTATATTTGGTGGCCAGTACTATGCCACACCAAATAAATACAAACTGTTTGTTGGAGATTTCAACAAATATATAATATTATAAAATTCTAAACATGCCGTGTCTGTACATTGAAGCTATTAAAGAAAACGATTGGAATAGACTATACGAACGACAGAGTCCACAATGACATTTTTTTAGATTTTTGTTTATCTGTTTGTTCGGGATTTACGTAAAAACTATTGGGATAATTTCGATGCGGTTTTTGCTGACCGACAGCAAATTTTTACACTCAAAATCTGCGCTACTTGTTATCCGGGAAATTTTCTGGGAATGATTTAAAATGGACAGATTAATAAATATCGAATTCCGTGATTTTTTCACTGATCAAATAAATCACTGTGGAAATTTTATGTAAGAAATTTGTGATTTTTTCATTCTGGCAATCCCACGGGAATTTCAAGGCATATCCTAGTATTAATTAAATCTACATTAACCGGTTTATTAATCGAGAATTCTCTATATGACAATTGTTTCTAATATAATTCTGTGTTTGCAGGCGACTTAGCACTTTGTGTAGTACCACATGGCTGCGCTTTGAAGCTGTGCGGCAGAACCGTTTAAACCCGATTTATTCAACAAAATATTTAACTAACTTTTGTTGCTAAAATTGAGGTTAAAATTCGAACAAACGCTCCCATGTAATTAGGCTGTAACCGGCTTGATTTCATTCCCAGTTTCCAAGCCGTGTCTCTTGGAACCTTATTTTAAAATTTGTGTGTATGGATGAAGTTGGACCCCTCTCGTGGTAGTCTGTTCCCTCTCCCACTCTCCCACCTTTTTCGCGGACATTACAGTCTTGCAGAAGGAGATGGCTGCGTCCCACGTGTCGGCGTTCCCAACCATAGCCTTCACAACGGCCGGGAGGAACCAATCCGCCCCGTCAGCGCTGCACCCTACAGGTATGTTCAGCTTAGGACGAGAAACGCCGTAATCTTGTCACGGCCATCGAGACAGATTTGTTCCCCCCAGCCGTGGTGAAACCTCCTTCTGCGAGACTGTAATGTCCACGAAGGAGGATATGGCGATATGAAGTATTTTAGTTTTTTTTTCGTAGCCAAATGACGAATATAGTAGCCGTTTATCACCTGTACTTACGGAATACTTCATAGGTGACAGATTGTCACGCACTTGTCTGATTTTTATGTTCCAAACAGTGAAATGAGTGGTGGTATCATTATTTTCTTTACTTTATTCGCTTCGTTTCGCACGCAAGATTTCTTATTTGAGTACCTATAATGTTTATTAACGGTGCTTAATGTCGGACTTAAACTTGGCATTATTTTACGAAATTCTTACTTACTTACCCGTAGAAATAATCCATGATTACATCTTTATTGGGATTCCGTAGCTATTTCGGAAAAACCGAAATTATAAATATAAAAACCACATTTACATCCGTTCGTATTTTTGTGTACGTTGCACTAATTTTGGTAGAATCTACTGAGTATATGTATGAAGTAGAGGTAGGTGTAATCTATAATATAATATTATAAAGAGGTAAAGTTTGTGAGTTTGGATGTTCGGGGTAATCTCCGGCACTACTAAACCGATTTTGAAAATTCTTTCACCAGTGGAAAGCTACATTCATTTTGAAGTACATAGGCTATATTTAATTGTGATTAATAATATTTTTTAATTTTTCATTGATCCCCGGTGAAGTGTGCATGGGAACGCCTGTCGAATGCGTAACAGCATTAACGTTCCACGCAAGAATTGCGTACACCCTCGCACGAGGTACTGCGAGTGCTTTCTGTGATTATGAATATAGGGTTACAAAGCTTAATTAAAATTGATATGCGTGCGTGCCTGCGTGTGTGCGCGGGTAGGCACGGGTCATGTAGTCTATAATATATCTCTGTTCTTTCACCTTCTCCCAATCATTTGGGGTCTGCACAATGTCTTTTCCTTCTACACTCCTCTATTCTGACATAAGTCAACTGTCACACCACAAATCATCATTTTATCCTTTACACAATCCATTCATCTCTTTTTTACTCTACCTTTACATTTATATCCGTCAATATTGCAGTTTAACGTTATTTTTGTCACGTGACTTTAATCCTTCCTCATTACATGCCCATACCACCTCAGTCTTCTTTCTCTCAATTCTTCAGTCACGGTTGCAACTTATAATATATGTCATCATACAATACGGGTAGTATCCTAATAGCAAACGCGGTACTTGCAAATGGCGGTTTCGAGAAAACATATTTTTAGATATCTAAACAACATGTCAATGTTATGTATTCGCCAGGTGGTAGGGCATTTGCCCGACTGGATGGCTACCACCCCTGGTCTAAAGTATGTCGTCATAACAACCTTGAGTTGTGTTCCGGCATTAGTGACCAGGTTCCAGTCTCCCTTAAGAGAGCAGCAGCGCATTTGTAGCACCTTTGGTGTTGCAAATGTCCATAGGCGATGGTAATCGCTTTCCATCAAGTGGGCCGTCTCCTTGTCTGCTGAACTCCTGCAATAAAAAAAAAAAAATGTAACTTTTTATTGTATCTAAAAACAATAAAAAAAACGTCAAGCTTTATCTAGTTTCACAGAGATCTGTACTAGCTACACTATGATTTGGTATAATAATTCAACTTTTTTTTCAAAATCAACCGATGCGTTTCCTGACAAGGTTGATTGATTTTTCAAAAATCTAATAATATCACTTTAGATTTCTTCAAAATTGGCCTCAAAATTCCTTTGAGTGTTTTTCGCTATTTGACATAGTTAAACTTTTGCCTCTGAAGACCCCACTTGAAACATTCACCTGTATAACTTAACGGGTAATACATATTGCTACAACGTAGGTCCCGACAAAGACAAACTCCACGTACAGATCTGTAAAAGTACATTTTATTACCTATCGGCATTGAACTACTTGTAATACTTTTATGATCGTCTTCTTTTGTTCACTTATTTATTGGCATACGTTTCTAGTTATTGTGGAAAACAGTCTATTGTCCTATTATACTCGTTTACGGCCGCTCAGGAGCATCATTAGCCAAGTGTTGCGGATTATAAGTACAAGCTAATTCTACGAAATTATGTCGACGTTGCCGGGCGGGCACATTTGCATTTGTGCATAAAACGATGGTCTGATTGAGAGAGGGGGTCAGTTGAGCTACAACTACGATCTAGGCGTGACGTGTGTACATTCGGGAATCTAATAGTGACGGACTTTGCGCGTTTTATTGAATTACGACCTTCTGCATTACGTTTGGATTTGTACCTGTGTTATACGTGTTTGTATAGTTCTAATAAACTCTACAATAATTCTAACGGCATTTTAATTCGAGTCCCACAAACTCGTAACAATATTATGTTACTGACTAGCTTTAAACAAACTTTCTTGCAAACCAAAAGGCAGCGTTACATTACACAAACATTAAAACAAACTTTGGGTTAAAATATCCATCCTTTAATGTTTATTTGCTTAGTATTACGAAAAGCCCTTTGCAGTTCACTTCACATGGAATTCGGGTTAAAAGGGCTCTACAGACAAACACACGTGATTACTCTTTTATTACTAGCACAAACACGCGCTCGTAAAAGGGACGCCAGGTACGAAATTATTTGCTTCTTTTGATTAAGCTTTCATAGGGTAAATTCTCTGGTTATTTCGTTTTCTTATATTAATATTTCTTCGTTATAGTGTCTAGAAATTCGCGATTTTTCTTTATTATGTCAACAGACAATAGATTTAAGTAATAATAATATATATTCTATGGTGTAGACAGGGTTAATCGCCGGTCAGTGTCACGCCACATTTACATTAAATTTGTCAAGGGGCCTCTACGTGTTGGTCTTCCCATGGCCCCACGCAAGCCCTCCAAAAGTCCGGGCCATTTTTATGGCCCATGGTCTTGAAAGCCATACAGTATATATATATATAAAATATCATTATAATATATTTAAGCTTTAAAACACGAAATTTGAATTATTAACGAAAACTTCAAAACATTTCCAACACTATCTGTCTGAGCGTAGTGTTTAAATGATTAAATAATGTGAAATGTAAAGAATGTATTCTGTCTCATTCTCTCGCAGACTTAGTCCTATAGATTTATGTGTTTATCTCTTTTTAGTGCAGCTTTTTCGTTTCATCGTGTTTCAAATCACAACATTTCTAAAGAAGTTTCACTTCAATAATAATCGGCAGACAAAATTAAGCAAGCAAGTTCCGCTTATGTAATATACAACGGACTACTCTGGGGCCGATCCCAAACACCCAGACCCAGAGAAAATTCGATTCCGAAATTTACCATACCAGGAATCGAACCCGGCGGCTCTGCGTTCCAACGAGTTCGGCCGGCTAAGACTTAGCTCGCTCAACCACAGAGACCAATAATATGTTTGAACAGAAGGCGCAAACGCCAGTGAATGCATGGCGCTAGCGAGCGTTGTATGAAGTCGACGCCACCGATACATACATGCATAGCGTGAAATTGACTTGCCTTTACTAGATTTTATAAAAAAAAAAAACCACTCTTAATTTTTTTAACAAATTAATTTTTAGATTTAAGTATACCTTCCCAGAGCACCATTTTAAAGACAGCGAAACCTACAACGAAAATTTAAAATTATACCATTATGTTTCTGGGATCCAATTAATAAATTTCATAGAGAAATAACGTCTGGAAACAGCGATGTTGTTAGACGTGTTGAAGTGAAACTCTGCTATTGAGTCGAACAATCTTTTGTCTTACTCGTATCCTTTAATCCCCTTGTAAATTGTTTTTGACAGTCGCACTTGGAGATTTCCACTCGAAGATAATTCGTAAGCTCGTCAGAGAATATCTTATTTGTGTTAGTAAAAGATAGTATTCTTTTTCCATGGTAAATGTCTGAATTTGCGACTGATTGGGTTAAAGAATATGTTATAAGAAAACTTCAAAAAGTTCTTACTTTCTGTAAGACCGGCAATACACCATTAAGTTTTCTTTGCCTCTAGGCTAAGCGTGTGATAGGATTTAATTGTACTGGAATCATTGACTCTTTGGGTGATCAGAGAGCTGGTCCCTACTTTGCCTCTAGGCTAAGCGTGTGCTAGGATTTAACTGTACTGGAATTATTGACTCTTCGGGTGATCAGAGGGCTGGTCCCTACTTTGGACAACAGATCGGTGTAGCGATCCAGCGCGGTGACATAGCCAGCCTTCTGGGAACCTCATCCATTGTATTAGATTTTTTATTTATTTTTTATTGCAGGAGTTCAGCAGACAGGCAGACGGCCCACTTGATAATAATAATAATAATCGGCAGACAAACACACATATTGTATATCCCCAAATTAAGCAAGTTACGCTTGTGTTATGGATAATATACAACGGACTACTCTGGGGCCGATCCCAGACACCCAGACCATAGTAAATAACGGAGAAAATACGTTTCCGAAATTTACTATACCAGGAATCGAACCCGGAGCCTCTGCGTTGCAGTGAGGTAGGCCGGTAAAAGCTTAGCCCGCTCATCCACAGAGGCCGTCACCTGATGGAAAGCGGTTACCATCGCCTATGGACATTTGCAACACCAAAAGTGCTACAAATGCGCTGCTGCTCTCTTAAGGGAGTCTGGAATCTGGCCACCAATGCCGGAACACAACTCAAGGTTGTTATGGCGACATACATTAGACCAGGTATGGTAGCCATCCAGTCGGACAAATGCCCTACTACCTGGCTATAAGTTGTTTTATCGCCTCTTACGACAGGCCGCCCGGCCGCAGGAAATTGTAATCTTTCCCCGTTCCTGCACAGATAACCTGAGTTCAATATTCTACTTATAGCCTTAACGCATTATAGGTAGTGTAATACTTGCAACAACTCAGACGGCTTTATGGTAATAAAAGAGCAGCAGCTGGTCAATGTAATAAAATAAACCGAACACAGTATACTGCCAACATGAAAATAAAATGGAGGTAATACCGTCTATATAAAATTGTGAGATTTTGAATTATAATTTGTACACAATTTTCATATATTAGAGATGAATATTATTACCTTAGGAGCCTTAAGAACAGAAGAGTGTGCATGACAAGAGTTATGAATGTCAAAGAAGCAAGTGAGGTGTGTAAGAATGGGCCTAAATGGCGCTCTGTTGTTCATGCCTACCCCGCAAGGGAACTGGCATGAAGTTATGTATGTATGTATGTATGTAATATTATTACATAAAATTATGTTAAATATAGAGAAGTACTTACTCTATACAAAACAGGCGCTAATCACCGGTTAAATAAAAATATAACATTATTATTTAATTACGGAAATGGCCGATTGTATCGTTTAGAAATAAGAGGGTACATAACAAAATATCTTATTAACTTTAAAAAGAAACACGACAAGATCAACTATACTACTAAACAACTGTAACAGTAGAATACATACATACATAACTTCACGCCAGTTCCCTTGCGGGGTAGGCACGAACAATTCCGACTCGGTAGCCAGGCCACACATTATGTTTTTTAAATTTATAAACCTGATATTGTAAATGTCAGTGTCAAAATATAGTGAGAAGAGGTAGTCTATGAATAAACGATGTAAGACTGTTCTAAGGAAGTTTGTTTTGCTTTTCTTCAAACAAAACCCACAACTTTATGGAGGCTCGTGCCAGGATCATACCAGGATCATGTAAGAATCCTGCGAAGCATTGTTTTAACGTGAGTTTTGATCTGATGATTACGAAACAACCTCGAAATTAAAATTGAAGACGAGTCATTGTGTGCTGTTTTACCGACACTAATTTGCATAATGATACCAGCGCATAAAATTTCCCAGAATTTGGAATAAAGACTATTATTTTTCTTTTATGAAGACGTTTTATGAATTGGTTATTTTTTACGACTGAAAGACTTACAACCAATCATACAAGATGCCACCGAAGAAAAATAAAGATATCGAAGACTCAGATAGTAATTGTTCAGAAGCTGGTTACAGAGTACGAATTTCATTTAGCGACTTGGAAAAATCAATGACACCGTTCACAGGCGATGATACCTACCCTATTACGAATTGGCTGACCGATTTTAATGACACTGCAAATTTAATGGAATGGAATAATCTTGAAAAACTTATTTACGCGAAGAGACTGCTTTCAGGTACAGCTAAATTATTTTTACGATCGCTAGGCTCTATTACGTCATGGGATACATTAAAAGAATCTTTATTAGAAGAATTTGGTCCGAAATTAAATAGTGCTAGCATTCACAAGAAATTAGCATCACGCAAAATGAAACCGGATGAGACATATCAACAGTATTTTTTACATATGAAAGAACTGGCGTTGCATGGAAATTTAGAAGATGAGGCACTTATTGAATATGTTATTGATGGAATTCGTGATTCTGAAATAAATAAGGCCATTCTTTACGGAGCCACTGATATCAAACAATTTAGAAAGAAACTTGAAGTATATGCACAGATTAAAGAACACAAGATGCAACAAAGACCTATTCAGATGACAACCGGACGTAAAAATCATACCATCAAAAGATGCTACAATTGTGGTGAAACTGATCACCAATCACCAGCTTGTACTAAAGGTATAAAATGCTTCAAATGTAATGGATATGGACATAAGTCAAAAGAATGCCAAAGTTCTACAAATAAGACACTGAAAATTCAAGATGAGAAAGTTAGTACAGATGTTGTTAAGCCATATAAAGAAGCGAAAATTAACGGAGTTACAGTTAAAACCTTTATTGATACTGGAAGCGATGCGAATTTGATTTGTGAGAGTTATTACAAACAAAATTTTCCCGAGAATAATGATTATAATATTAAAGATACTCTCAAATTATCAGGAATAGCCGAGTACGAAGTTTGCACGAAGGGATCTTTTATGGCAAAAGTTGAAATAGACAACGTTCATTTTGAAACCTTGATGCATGTTATCGACGATGATGTAATACCTGTTAATGTCATACTTGGAAACCCGATATTAAAAGACGTTGAAATTATTTTCTCTGCCGACGGGATCTCTGTAAAAAGAATATTACACCTTACACAAATTAATGACTACGAAGAAGAATTTGATGAGAAATATGATATCAAGAAGCTGAAATATAAAGACAAGATTAAACATTTATTGGATAATTACAATAACTTGAAGACTAGAAAGAAGGAATCAAATGTTAAATTGAAAATCATACTTACTGATGAAGATCCTATACACCAGACTCCACGAAGGCTGTCACCTCTAGAAAAGGACATAGTTAATAAACAGATACAAGGATGGTTAGATCAAGAAGTAATTAAACCTAGTAAATCGGAATATGCAAGCCCTATCGTGTTAGCGAAAAAGAAAAATGGAAGCTACAGATTATGTATAGATTTTAGAAAGCTAAATAAGAAGATTATAAAGGAAAGATATCCACTTCCACTCATCGAGGATCAAGTAGACAAATTGAAAGAAGCAATACTATTTACATCACTTGACTTGAAGAATGGTTTTTTACATGTTGATGTCTGCGAGGATAGTCAAAAATACACTTCATTTGTTACTCCACAAGGGCAATATGAATTTAAGAAAATGCCGTTTGGTTTATGCACCGCACCATCTGTATTCCAACGCTTTATCAATGATATCTTTCAAGATTTAATGTCAGAGGGCACTGTTCTTGCCTATTTAGATGATTTGATTATACCATCTAGGACAGAAGAAGAAGGATTTGTTAAACTAGAGAAAGTACTTCGAAAAGCTGAAGAGTTTGGCTTACAATTTAATTGGGCGAAATGTCATTTCTTACAGAACGAGATAAATTATTTAGGTTACATAATTCGTGATAATCAGATAAGACCTTCCAAGGAAAAGATACATGCTGTTGCAAAATTTAAAAAGCCTCATAATATCAAATCATTACGATCATTTTTAGGACTGACTGGCTATTTTAGAAAATTTGTTAAGAACTACTCAATAATAGCAAAGCCACTAACAGAATTATTGAAGACTAATGTTATGTTTAACTTTGATCTAAAGTGTGAGAGAGCTTTCGAAGAATTGAAACATATTTTATGTTCCTCACCAGTTTTACGAATTTACAACCCTAATTTTGAGACAGAGTTACATACAGACGCAAGTATAGACGGATATGGAGCTGTTTTATTGCAAAGGAATCCACACGACAATCAGCTACACCCTGTTCACTATATGAGCAAAAAGACTACTCCTGCTGAGAAGAAATACCATAGTTACTACTTAGAAATTTTAGCTATTGTAGAAGCTGTCAAGAAATTCAGAGTTTACTTACTTGGAGTCCGCTTTAAAATTGTGACTGACTGCTCAGCCCTAACTATGACGTTACAGAAAAAAGACTTACCTCCCAGAGTTGCTCGATGGGCACTCCTTCTTGAAGAATTTGACTATAAGATAGAACACCGATCTGGAACCCAAATGAGACACGTAGACGCTTTGAGCAGAAATCCTGTTAGTCTAATACTTACCGAAACTACAGCACGTCTGAAGAGAGCTCAAGATGATGACCTGAAGATAAAACTATTAAAGAAAATTTTAGAAAAAGAGTCATATGAAAATTTTATTCTGGAGAATGGAGTTTTATGTAAAGCTAAAGATGGAACTAAACTGATTGTTGTACCTAAAAAGATGCAGAATGAAATAATAAGAAAATGTCATGAAAAGGGTCATTTTGGAATTTTGAAAACTGAGGAATTAATTAATAGAGATTACTACATAGATAATTGTAAAGAAAAATTTGAAATTCAACGATTAGAACTTATAGAAAGGCGAGGCAAAATATTCAGAAAATTCAGGAAGAAAATAGGAAAGTTTATAATAAAAAGAGAACACAAGCTATACAGTACGAAATTGGAGATTTAGTTGCGATTAAGAGAACACAATTTGTACAAGGATATAAGTTAAACCCGAAATATTTAGGACCATATAAAATTATAGAGAAGAAGAAAAATGACAGATACGTTGTAAGGAAAATTGGCAATGGTGAAGGACCTATGAATACCACCAGTTCAGCAGATTTGATGAAACCCTGGTCCAATGGCGATGAAGATGAAGTATCACATTCATCTGGGTCAGATGAATAATGCAGGATAGCCGTGTGGGATTCGAAGACGCATTCCGACTCGGTAGCCAGGCCACACATTATGTTTTTTAAATTTATAAACCTGATATTGTAAATGTCAGTGTCAAAATATAGTGAGAAGAGGTAGTCTATGAATAAACGATGTAAGACTGTGGGCCTATTGGGGGTCGATATAGCCCAATTTGGGAGTCAGTGATTTATATGAAACATCGGCGTTCTTACTCGAACGTATTTCCTTGTACCCTTTACGTGGTCCTATAAATTTAAAAGGTTTTTTGTTAATAAATATGTACAGCGCTCAAAGATAATAACTACCACACAGCTGTTGTAGTACAATATTAGATTTTTTATTATTTCTGTCGTACTTCGAATGCGTATACTATGAAAAATTAAAACAATTAAACAATAAATTATGACACCACACAAAGTCACAAACACATAACTAACAATAAAATTTATACACATACTCAAACCAACGCGCACCACCATCGCTTTGCATTACACGCACACTCACAAACAAACCAAGACACACAAAGAGCCTAAAAATTAATAACCCAGGCACAGAAAAGAAAAAACCAACACACATGGCACTAGATAGGACTATATATAAGTATAGATATAAGGCCAACATTGCACATGCACTTCCTCACAACACCAACATGTAACAGATACACTCTATATTAGTATAAGTTTAGTATTAAAAATTGGAATGTTATGAATGTCAAAGAGGCAAGTGAGGTGTGTAAGAATAAGCCTAAATGGCACTCTGTTGTTCGTGCCTACCCCGCGAGGGAACTGGCGTGAAGTTATGTATGTATGTATTAAAAATTGGATAAATTAATATAATAAGTTAATCTTAAGGTACACCATAACATATAAATCACTAAATTAATGTCACACACTAACAAAAATATACAATAAGCGTGTATGGACTCTAAAATCTTTCGTAGAAATTAAGTAGTAAAAAAAGGTACGGAACTCGAGTCCGTAGATGTTAAAAAAAAACTATGAAAACGTGTATTTTCCAAGATATAAAATATCTTTATCTCCGCTAATAAAAGTATTTATAGAAAAAATGAAAATCGGCTAAGTGCGTGTCAGACCGTGTACATTGAAGGATACCGAAATAAAACGTAAGTTGCATTTATTCTTATTATAGACAGTACATAATTTTTTGCAAAATTAGTAATGAAATTTGCAAAAAGTATATTATTAAATTTCTTTTCTTCGATATTATCCCAAATAATTGGGAACATCGGTGCGTTTTGTTGTTGTTTTTTAAGTTTTACTTGGCAACGACTTCAAGATGTTGTAGAAAATGTTTATTTTGTGCTTTTTAGTTTAAAGTAGTTTTTATATTTATAAAAAAATCTACTTTTTAGTTGCTTGAATACCTTTAGAAGTAATATTTTAAGCGTCTCTGGTAATTGTACTAGTGGCACGCGTATACAAGTTTTGCCTTCCTGTAGTAGGGCCTGCGCATAATGATTAAGCATTTGCACACTTACACTTAGCATAAACGTTTTATCCGGGCAGGAACGGAGAAAGAATACAATTTCATGCGGCCGGGCGGCCTGTCGTAAGAGGCGACAAAACAACCTACAGCCAGGTGGTAGGGTATATGCTCGACTGGATGGTGACCACCCCTGGTCTTAGAGTGTGCCGTCATAACAACCTTGTGTTGTAATAAAACTACGTTTTAACGGTTTTAAGCGCGGTAATTTTATTTGATTTTGGTTTTTCCGATCAAATCAAATCAAATAAAATTACCGCGCTTAAAACCGTTAAAATGTAGTTGTATTATGTATACAAGTCGAGAAAACTTAAGAAAATATAACCTTGTGTTGTCTTCCGGCATTAGTGACCAGGTTCCAGTCTTCCTTAAGAGAGCAGCAGCGCATTTGTAGCACCTTTAGTGTTGTAAATGTCCATAGGCGATGGTAACCGCTTTCCATCAAGTGGGCCGTCTGCCTGTCTGCTGAACTCTCTGAACTCTGAATTTTGTTAAACGACGCAATAAAAATATTAATCACATTGGGACAATGTAGTTTTAACACTACAACCACCTCAAAACTACGAGCAGCACCCGTGCCATACCACATTCCAAAGAGTATAGGCGCTTGGCGCTCTTCATAAAGGGTTGCTCTATCTACCTATCAGCTTAACTTGGTAACAATGGCACCATATCAGGAGTATGCTCTTTTCATTAAAGAAAAAAAATATGAAAATCGGTCCACAATTGACGCAGAAATTACGTAACAAACATAAAAAAACAGTCGAATTGAGAACTGCTCCTTTTGAAAGTCGGTTAAAAACAGTTACTTTCGCATTTATAATATTAGTATGGATGGATATTACTAGGTAACTTGAGTTATAGAAAGCAAGCCGAGAATAATGCGCGACGCTAAAAGTAGCAAAGACCGCCCTGCGGCTATAACTTTCAATTACGGTCGCGGTGCCCTGACCTGAATCAGACCGTATCTTGGTCAAAATAAGCTATACACGAGCACATGTGAGTTATGATGATAGTAGCACCGGCGCGGCTGTGACGTAATACTACAAAGTGGTCAGAGTATCCGAAATCGTTTGCAGTACTATCGTCAAAAGATTGATTTTATATACTTTTTATAAGTTCACAGGGGTATAGGGCATTGCAAGCGTTCCACGAGGTTTTGTTGTGTTATATATATATATATATACTAGCGGACCCGACAGACTTCGTTCTGTCAAAAAGATTTGGAACGTGGCAATTTTTTGTTCCTACCTTAATTAGTTGTAACTAATATCTATCATCAAATAATTATATTGGGTTTCAAAATAATAAAAGTGTCGCTAAAACACTTTTGGTAATGCGGTTTGTGTTTGACTGTTGTAATGACGTGAAAACCAATGCATTTTATGTCGCGTGCTGAAACTAAAACAAAAGTAATAATATCGCGAAGCCGACCAAATTGAATAGTCACAAAATGTAAGAGCTATAGATCATTAGTACTGATTTTGAATTTGGTCGGCTTCGCGATATTAATAGGTTGGGGAAAAAGTCTTTTCGCATATAGTATGTATGAACTTGTAATAAGATCTCTTTGGCTATACCATTTGTATCTGGCTGGTTTCATTAAAAAGTTTTAATTTTAAAGACGACAATTCCAAATTCAAATTAGAAAAATGTGCGATTTTCATTTGTTTTTCTTATTGTTACAATGAGTGAATCTAATGAAGAAATTCGATACATTTTAAAATTTTACTACAAAAAAGGTAAAAATGCAACACAAGCCGCGAAAAAAAATTGTGATGTTTATGGACCTAATGCAGTATCTGTGAGAGTAGCACAAATTTGGTTTAAGCGTTTTCAATCCGGAAATTTTTATATCAAAGATGCACGTCGCTCTGGTCGCCCTATTACGGACAAAGTTGATGCCATTTTTGAAAAAGTGTAGCAAGATCGGCATATTAGTAGTTATAATGTAGGTGGGGAATTGGCCACAAAACGGTTTTGGCGCATTTGAAAAAAGCTGGGTACACTAAAAAGCTCGATATTTGTGCCTCATGAGCTGAAAGAAACCTAATGAACCGTGTACTCATTTGTGATTCTTTATTACGACGTAACGAAACCGAACCATTTTTGAAGAAGCTGATAACTGGTGATGAAAAGTGGATCACGTACGACAAGAACGTGCGAAAAAAATCGTAGTCAAAGGCCGGTCAGGCTTCACAGACTGTGGCGAAACCCGGGTTAACTCGCAACAAGGTGATGCTGTGTGTATGGTGGGATTGGAAGGGCATTATTCATTATGAGCTGTTACCGCCAGGCAGAACCATCGATTCTGAACTGTACTGCGAACAACTGATGAGATTAAAGCAAAAAGTTGAGTGAAAGCGGCCGGAATTAATCAACAGATGGGGTGTGGTTTTTCACCACGATAACGCTAGACCTCGCACATCTTTAGCCACTCAGCAAAAATGATGAGAGTTTGGCTCGGAGGTGTTAACGCATCCGCCGTATAGTCCTGATCTTGAACCTTCAGATTTTCACCTGTTTCGGTCTCTGCAGAATTTCTTAGGCAGTGTCAAATTAACATCACGAGAGGACTGCCAAAACCACTAGTCGCAGTTTTTTGATCAGAAGCCCCAAAATTTTTATAGCAATGGGATCACGTCCCTACCTATAAGATGGCAAAAAGGTATCCAACAAAATGGCACCTACATACTTTAGTCAAATGTAAATAAACTTTATAAAAAAACCTTTTGAATTTTTATATAAAATGCGAAGAAACTTTTTCCCCAACCTAATATTTCTTTTGTTTTAGTTTCGGCACGCGACATTAGATCCTCCAACGCGCACACGCACACTGTTTTGATAGATATGATTGAATTTGAACTTTGTGCAACTTTATTGATTAGCAATAAAGTTCAAATTGACTCTACATTTTAGTTAGAAAACGTTTATATGGGAAAAAGAAAAGGACTGTTTTTAGGGGTTTCCCGGCAATTATTCGAATTTTTCTCGCCGTAAAAACCATCCTTGGACTTCAACGATCATTTAAAAAAAAAGAATTGGCCAAATTGGTCCAGGCGTTGTTGAGTTATGCGCTTACCAACGCATTTTGCGATTCATTTTTATATATATATATATAGATATATATGATAGTATAGGTTTGCGTTAAACCATGATCTCCCCCGATATGGAGCGAAGATATGGTTTACGATGAAGCACGTAGAAGGTACCAATTTTCACGGGACTTGAAGACACCCAAGTTGTAAGTATCGGGAAAGACAGACTCCGGCAATGAGTTCCACTCCTTTGCAGTGTGCATAATGATGCTAGGCGCAAGGCGCTTTTTCTCCGTGCAGGAACGCCCGCCTGGACGGCTACCACCCCTGGTCTAGAGTATGCCGCCATAACAACTGAATTGTGTTCCGGCATCAGTGGGCAGGTTCTAGTCTCTTCTTCAAGGCCGGCAGCACATTAACAACACCTTTGGTATGGCTAATGTTCGTAAGCGACGGTAACCATTTTCCATCAGAGTTGGGCCGTCAGCCTGTCTGCTGTGCTTCTGCAATAAAAATATGTTTTTATTTTTTAAGGATTTTATGGCTTGGCAACTAGGCCTTTACGCTAGATCTTAGATTCAATGTAATTTCTTCATTTTCTTAAAAGTATGTGTAGCATAGCTGACCAGTAGGTTATCAGCTAGTGCCATTAAACGGAGTTCTTGTGATAACTCAAAAGGCCACATTTGACTTTACAGTTCATATTTCTCACAAAACACATAATTACTACTCAAAAACTTTTTTTTTTTTTTATTTTTTTTATTGCAGGATTTCAGCAGACAGGCAGATGGCCCACTGGACGGAAAGCGGTTACCATCGCCTATGGACATTTGCAACACCAAAAGTGCTACAAATGCGCTGCTGCTCTCTTAAGTGAGTCTGGAACCTGATCAGTAATGCCGGAACACAACTCGAAATTGTTATGGGGGCATGCTCTAGACCAGGGGTGGTAGCCATCCAGTCGGGCAAATGCCCTACCACCTGGCTGTGGGTTGTTTAGTCGCCTCTTACGACAGGCCGCCCGGCCGCAGGAAATTGTATTCTTTCTCCGTTCCTGCACGGATAGCTAAACTATCAATATCCTACAACTATTGTTCATTTTAGAGTAATTTTACACATTTTTAGAAAATAAAACTGCACAGCACAACATCTCCTTTCAGTTCCCGCCAAAAACACCAAAAATATGTATATATATATATATATATATATATATATATATATATATATATATATATATATATATATATATATTAGTTCTTATAGGTGGACTATCGAAGGGAGACGGTGGTATCAGATCAAAAAGCTCAGCTGCACACTTACCAAAGTATATCTGATAGAAAACCGATAAGCTGGCAACTCTGCGTCGATGTTCGAGACTTTGAGTTTTGTCGTCAAAAATCTGGTTGTTGTTAACAAGCCTCCTGGCTCTCCGCTCAATCGACTGTAGTGCTTCGAGTTGTTATTTGGCTGTTCTATTTTACAGGTAAAAAATATGCAGCAGCTCGCTGTCGATGCAGAGCGTAGCAACGCTGATCTGCCCTAAATACAGACCAGCCATTTGGTTACACGAGATTTCTTTCAATCGCCTTGAAGAGTCTACATAGGACTGAAGTTGTTTAATGTACCTATTTTATTTTGAAGTATGTACTACAATAAAAAAGCATAACTGTTCTCATTTATTTCAAAAATACAGCACTCCCAGGAGGCCGCTATCGACCCCTTTCAGAGATAAGAGCTCTTGAAACCACTCATAAACTCACTTGACTTTTGTATTTTACAAACCATCAGAGAAGAAAATGGTGGTATATATTTTAATAAATTAATAACTTGCCAGAGACCCTTCACCTAAATTAGGCAACTTTTTAATTTTATGTTTCAAGAGGGCTACTTAAAATTGGTGCTGCTACAAGCTTGCTCAGGGGGAAGGTGTTGGCTTGTTTTTAGGATTCTTTTGCCATCTTATTAAAAATAAAATCTTCATGTACTGTTGCGGAATGAAAATGTTCGTCATCTTAAAGTTTGCTTTTGCTTGCATGAGTACAAAAAACAATACTGCCTACATTTTAATAAATGTTACGTTATAAAACTACGTTTCAACGGTTTTAAGCGCGGTAATTTTATTTGATTCTGGTTTTTCCGACGTTTCGGCCACTTTTCAGTGGCCGTGATCACGAGATCAATTATCAGTCAAGTTGGACGGAACACAAACCAACTTGACTGATAATTGCTTTTATTTTTCCTTCCACCCATTTTAATATTATATAAAATTATTAGAGCTAGGCATGTTTGCTGAAGAGTTTCTTGCGCCGCTTCTTCTCTTCAAGCCATAACATGTTGCGAAGCGGTAGTAAATTAGATTAGGCTCCCATAGAGTAAATAATAACCATAAACAAAATTAAAATAAATAATTAAAATTAACAAGTTGGCGGTAGGCTAAATAAAACTTTAACAATACTCGTTGACACTTGACACCTTTGTCTTCCGTGATCACGGCCACTGAAAAGTGGCCGAAACGTCGGAAAAACCAAAATCAAAGAAAATTACCGCGCTTAAAACCGTTAAAACGTAGTTTATTATGTTTACAAGTCGCGAAAACTTAGGGAAATATTAAATGTTACGTTTATAAAATATACAAACGTGAAAAAAGTAAATTGCAATGTTGACAATGGCAGACGAGAGATTAATAATAAGAAACAAAGAAGATATAATGACTACGCTTAACATAAATATTAAAACCAATAACAAGGTTTTATATGTCTAAACAATCTTCTTAGACAAGATAGAAAATCAAACAATTATGATATAAGTAATTTTAATCTTTATTGTGAAATAGTTAATAAACATAATTTTCTGTGGAATAGTTCGTTCTATGACTTAGTTTGAATAGATAACATGTGCTCGCGGAACGTTAAATGAATCAATTTCAAAACTGGCGAACATTTTCATACCATGACTGTACATCCTTCTCCAGTGGACCGTAGCGTTTATAACTTACTTATGTATTGAGGGTTACAAAATGTAGGAGTCACATTGGGTACTGTTAGTCAAAACATGACGTTAGAAAGTGTTTAAAATTTAGCATACTCAACTAGTGCTTAATATTGCGCGATTATCAATCCTAGTACTTTGTACCAATTTTCAAAAGCCCTTTCTTAATGCGCACCTATAGTACAAAAATAACCCGCATGCAAATTTTCTTGGTCCTAGCCCCATAAGGTTTGGCTGTGTACATACATACATACATAACTTCACGCCAGTTCCCTTGCGGGGTAGGCACGAACAACAGAGCGCCATTTAGGCTTATTCTTACACACCTCACTTACTTCTTTGACATTCATAACTCTTGTCATGCACGCTCGTCTATTCTTAAGGCTCCTGATATCACCATCTGCTAGTACACGATTAATTTGATCATGGAAGGTGTGGCCTTCCACGACTTCTGCACCCATCCACTTTTGCATAGTATATCTGTTTAGTCATTCTTTCATCATGCATTCTTTCCACATGCCCGAACCACCGGAGCATTCCTTTTCTTATCTTCACCCCGACACTCTCTTTCAGACCAACCGTCTTTCTTACTTCGGTATTACGAACGCGGTCCACGAGCGTCACACACTTGGCTGTGTATTTCTTTTTATTACGGTCTTCAAAACTGAACACATCCAGAAACATGTTTAAATACATTAATAATATAATATTTTGTACTCGGTAGAATGTGATCTTTTATATGCAGACACAGCTTGCCTTATTCTGTATCTATAGCACTAAGTCATAAAAACGGATACAAATCCTAGTAAGCCGATGCGGACTTTTACATGCATGTGAGCACGCCTGCACTCAGCATAAAACCTTATTATTATAATTATACGAAAATACGATATAACAAAGAAAAAAAATTACTGAACGCTTAAACGATTTTGTTAAAAGATAATCTTAATTTGTACTTGAATTAAGCAACAGAACCAAAATATATGTCTACTAGCTGTCCCGGCAGACGTTGTTCTGCCCTGAACAAATAAAATTTAGAACCCGATTCCAGCGCCACCTACCGGGTCCAAAACTAAGGTATCCTATCTTTCAAGTAGTTTAGGAGTCCATCGCGGACAAACAACGTGACACGTAATTTATATATATTAAGATGTTGTTGCGGGTTATGTTATGGTATTGACACATCAGTCAGTCAGTTAGGTCAAGTAATTATATATCTATATATATTATCAATCATATTATTTATCTACCGTGCCACGGTTAGGCGTGGTTGATCGATTGTAGGTATATCCTCAAATATCCAATAATATTAAGGTGTGGCTTAATTAACGTAAAATATGATTCTGAGAATACGAGTATAACCTATAAAATGTCGTAATGAAACAAGGAAAGCAATTAATGGCTTAGGGTGTTACCATTGCGAGTTTCAACTCCGGGCTGATTTCTCGCGGAAAGAACATTTTATGGACTTTGTGATTTATTGGCGTTGATGTAGCCTTCTTAGTCGGAAGCTATTATTACAAAAGGGTATAAAAAAACTTAAATTCTCAGTATGGCTGCATAATAGTTGTTTTTACATTACTACAGAATAAACATGTGAAATTTGCAAGTGTCCCTCTTCAAGGGCAAATCCTTTAGCTATGCTAAATAGCGAAAAACACTATCACTAGATTTTTGAAAAATGAATAACCCTTGTCAGCAACCGAACTCGCTGATTTTCGGCTTCGGCCCGCGGATTGTCGGTTCGTATAATAAATAAATGAATCACAATTAAGCGAATAATATCTCCATACAACACTCGGCAATTTAAACAGTCAGATATACATGATTATTCAAGAATTATAATAAAATTAAAGCTAAACATACTTACAAATAAAACCTTAAAAATAACTAAAGTAAACTATACTATAAATAAAGCTATACCTACAAAATAATATAAATCTATAAATAAAAAATTGACTCCAAATCGCTGTCGGCGGGGAGCGTGCCCAAAATGCTGGCGCATTTCCGCGTTGGATGGCAACGCTGATGCGTTGTCCTAGGTGCAAGCCAGCCTTTTGGTCACGCGAGACCTCAATTAGACGCGTTGAGAGGTCTCGATAGAGGTGATGAGCTCCAGGTCCCCACGGCCCCAGGGTCTCGACCCCGACAGTCACAAATACGTACCCAATACCAATTGACACATATTTGCGACATTTCAGGGCCTCCTGGTGTGCAGCAGCAGACCCGGCTGTCACGGCTGTGTTTGGAAGATGGGACGCCGCCAAAGTATCGACACAAGTTGCGTCCCATACTAGGGGGCGTCCCATCTTCCATGGCACCAATAAATTAATATATATTATTTTCAACACACTTGCTCATAAAGTGGCTCTATGGTCACCGCAATTAGGCACAGAATGACATCCATTATCAAACTGTGAGTAAAAAACATTATAAATCACTAGTGAGTTATAGATTTTTTTTTTTTAATTTTATTGGTTGAGTTGCTTTGTTCTTAAAAAAGTTTTTATTCAAAAAAAAAATATCGTGTTCTATAGAACAAATAAATTAATGTTCCTATTGCTTGCTCATTTCATGCAACTTCTTATTTAAATAGATAATTTTAACTCGTACGTGTTTAATAAATAAAATTTTCACTCATATATAACTTTTTTTTATCTACTAAATGAAATGAGTTTTTGTTGTTATTTTATTCACAAGTGTGTTGAAAAAGGTCGTATGATACACGTGTGTATTGATGATTACCGTCCTCGGCTCTCTTAAGACCCTCGCCTACGGCTCGAGTCTCAATGGCGCCTCGGCGGTAATCACCAATGTTACACACTAGTATCATAATGTACTATTATTTCTAATTCTATGCTAAATACTTATGCTAGTGTGGAATGATCTGTTGTGGTCATGGTTTGTGGTAGTGTATGTTTGGTGTGGCTTATGTCTACGGTATATGTTTTTGATTTTTTATTTTGCTGTTTTTTTATAATTATATATATTATTTTAAGTATATATATTTTGTGTTATATTATACTCTTATTTTAGCATATACTCGTACCTAGTCTTAAATTGTAACTTGTCTCTCGCCTATGATATTGGGCACAACCACCAGCTCTTCGATTTCGGCATTTTTTCGGATCCGCCTATCGCCATCACTTGCCCGTGTCGGACTCAGGAATTTTCTTAGGACCTTGCTTTCGGCCACTAACAGTTTATTCTCCTACTTATGTGTTAGGGTTCAAGCCTCACATTCGTACATCCGTATTAGACGTATAACAGTTTCATATATACGTACCTTGTTCTTACGGCTAAGAAGCTCATCAACACCTTATGACGCGTCGTGGTACATTGGTCTAATGGCTAAGAAGCTCATTAACATCTTATGACGCGCCGCGGTACATTGGTTTTACGGCTAAGAAGCTCATCAACACCTTATGACGCGCCGCGTACATCGTAGGATATTTTGATTGCGAATATCAATACGTATGTCTTCCTCGTTGGTGTTAGTGTCTGTTAGGGTTTCATATATTCATATTATTTAGTAAATTGCGACGACAGCGCAAAAGAAAATGCGACCGCAGCGCCACTTTTTCACACTTTTTATTGAATTCAACTGTACAAACTCGTCTTCTCATCGACCATTCCGCAATGCTTGAAGACGAGTCTTCGAGCATTGCGGCGTCTACGTCCTGACCTACGGGGCCGAGACATGGACACTGACGGCAAGATTGGTCCAGAAATTTCAAGTCGCTCGACGGGCTATGGAGCGAGCTATGTTGGATGTTTCTCTTATGGATAGAATCATAGTAAATAACGGAGAAAATACGTTCCCGAAATTTACTATACCAGGAATCGAACCCGGAGCCTCTGCGTTGCAGTAAGGTAGGCCGGCAAAGGCCGTCATTATTCATATCGAGTAAGTTAGCAAGCTTCTTTAAGAACCTTAAAACCGTTATCTATGTATAACATTATAAAATTCTAAAAATACCAGGTCTGTACATTGAAGCTTTTAAGAAAATAACCGAAATACACTATAAAAACGGTGGAGAACACCATGCATTTTTTTTTATTTCTTCTTTGTTTGTTCGGGCTTCACGTAAAAACTACTGGGCCGATTTGGATGCGGTTTTTGCTGATCGACAGCAAATTCTTAGACTTAAAATCTGTGATACTTTTTATCCTGGGGACCAAGCGAGATTTTTTTCTGAGAATGATTTAAAATGGCAAGATTAAAAAATCGAATACCAATGTGATTGTTTCACTGATAGTGTCATATTTTGTCTCGCAAATCTCGCGGATATTTTCTCGGAAGCGGTTTGTAGTTGTTCGGGTGCATAAAAATTAGCTCATTTCAACACAGTTCACTAAAACGATAGATTACATTCTTTTTTAAATGCTGCGGTACTTTGTGCCCAGGGAATCCCGTGGGAATTTCAAGTCAAGCGTGGACGAAGTCGCGGGCGTCTTAAGTTTAATGTTAAATTAATTAAGCAACAATTACACAGAGAACTTCCTCCTCCTACCTTCTCGTATTCCTTATCCCCTACCCTACCGTACTCCCCTCTCAAGCGGTTGAGCCTACCTCCCACATGGCGATTGAGCCATAGGCTCTCGTCAGTGGTGCGTCACCCTATTCAACGGGGTAACTTCATCGACGCACCATACACAATGAGTCAAACCCCACAATATACAAGATAGCTTTGGGTGTCTTTAGAATTTTTTAATAAAAAAAATTCTTTGAATCATACTTGCATATTACACAAAACGTCTGACCGTCTCGACATTTTTCCGTAAGGGGACATCCCTTAAAACACACCCATGGTATTTCCGTCGCAATATACCAGGGTCTAAAAAATCAAAGACACTTCCGGTACACAACTACACACTATTTCATCAAATCACCTGTCTGCGTAACATCGCCCGAATAACATTATTCGGGCACTCTATTCAATCAGGAAGTATTGAATATAAGTTATACGCAAATCTTATTTTACTTCATACGTATCTTAGGATTATATAAAAAATAGTACATTTATTTTGACGAAACGGCTAAAAGCAAGACAAACTTAACAAAACGCCGCCCTGTAGGCTCTCAATCTGGCTCTTTCACAGATATTGACTGGATTTTAAGCGTAGTACTGAATAGATACCTTAGAATTCTTACCAGTACTTATAAATGTGAAAGGTTTGCTTATATAAGTATTTTGACAGTTTCAATATTTAAAACGTGGAACATGCCACATTTTAAACGTGGCAACGCCGCCAGCCTTCTGGGGACGTTCTCGGTAAGTGACAGTGGTTTGGGACCGAAAATATCTTTAGATATTTTCCCCTTTTTTATTTAGTTTTAGTTTTTATATTGTATAGTTTGTAGTTTATTTTTAAGTTTATAATTATTGTAACTACCTTTCACCTAAAGCAAAAAAAAAGAAAAAAATATATGGAATAGGTTTTAGTATTTTTCTTTATGATTGACCTAACATTAAGTAAGCTTAATGGTCTTACGCCGGTGTATATCTTTATATGTTATTTTTTAGATATGAAACTAATTACATTTTTAGAAGCTTAGTATCTGCACCTGTGAGTATCCTTTAAATAAGGATTTATTTTTTATATTAAATTTCGGAAGAGAAAGTTTTAATTTAAATATTAAGCGATATTGTTGAGTGTAAATCTTTAAAAATATAATTATGTTAAAGATCTTGTTGCATACATATTCAAAACAATTTAATCATATTTTATTTATCATAGTTAAACAAAACTATAATTTTCAACTATCATATCATATAATAAAACTACGTTTTAACGGTTTTAAGCGCGGCAATTTATTTGATTTTGGTTTTTCCGACGTTTCGGCCACTTTTCAGTGGCCGTGATCACGGTAAGACAAAGATGTCAAGTGTCAACGAGTATTGTTAAAGTTTTATTTAGCCTACCGCCAACTTGTTAATTTTAATTTTGTTTATGGTTATTATTTACTCTATGGGAGCCTAATCTAATCTACTACCGCTTCGCAACATGTTATGGCTTGAAGAGAAGAAGCGGCGCAAGAAACTCTTCAGCAAACATGCCTAGCTCTAATAATTTTATATAATATTAAAATGGGTGGAAGGAAAAACAAAAGACATTATCAGTCAAGTTGGTTTGTGTTCCGATGCACGCAGAAAGATCTCACAGTGTCTTTGCTGGGTTTGGGTCTTAATAGTTTTGATGATTGGATCCCAAACAGGTGGTACTTGCCAACCGTCTTCTCTATTGAAATTGGGTGTTTTCTGATTTCAATAGCCTCACGCATCATTCTAGGTATACAAGTCGCGAAAACTTAAGAATATATTATATCATATCATAGTTAAAGTCTACACTAGCCCTTATAGTGTCGTTTTATCGCTTTCTATCCAATACTATTGCAAACACAACCCTATTACACAGCTCTCACATCCGAGAGCTTAGATTAAGTCCTCTGAAAGAGATGACTTGTTAGTGTTTATTTTTTATTATACAAACAAAGTACCACTCGTTATAACCCTTAAAATATCAAGAATAATACTTATAGTCTTGCTAGAAAACCAAAGACAAAAAAAAAATATTCTTATTTATCACAGTTAACCTGCACTAGTCTTTATAATGTCGCTTACACCACTTTCCACCTGACACTGTCGCCCTCGGGACACTTGTGAATGCTCTCAGACATAGCTCTCATATCCGAGAGCTTAGTTTAAGCCCTCTGAAACAGATGACTTGTTAAGGCTTCCTTTTATTATGGCAGCGTGCAGTTGCTAGAACGTTAACGATTAGTTCTGCAGTTTATGAAAGTTGTTTCTTTGTATACTAGCGCTGTTCTGTGACTTAAACGTGTTTCTTTTCTTTGTTTAACGACAAAAGCGGTGCAATGTGGTGAAACAAAAAAGAATATTTGGTCTGTGTGTAGTCATGAATTAAGAGGGGTATGTGTATTATGTAGGTGTATTTTATATTGTTACGAATTTGTAAGTAAGTCGTGGAAGGCCACGACACACCTTCCATGATCAAATTGATCGTATACTAGCAGAAGGTGATGTCAGGAGCCTTAAGAACAGACGAGCGTGCATGACAAGAGCTATGAATATCAAAGAAGCGAGTGAGGTGTGTAAGAACAAGCCTGAATGGCGGTCTGTTGTTCTTGCCTACCCCGCAAAGGAACTGGCGTGAAGTTATGTATGTATGCATATTTTATTATTTTTAAAAACTATCCAGATATTCCCTTTTTCGAACTAAATGACTGTGACGGGTCGTTGCAGGAATAAATAACCCGGTCACTTGTAGAATATGTAATTTGGTGTATAATATTTACATAGCCAAAATATATATATTTTAGTGACGACTTTTCTCTTTATGTATCATGACAGTAGTCAATAACAAACTCAAAATCTGGCCTGGCAGCCAGTGGGCGAAAAGGTTTGTTTCGCCACACCTGTATTATATATAAGACCTTCATAAAATGTACTTTAGCGAAACTTATTATAGTTTGAATAAAAACTTGAATTTGAATTTCTGTTTAAACATATTTTTTCTATATTTATACTAATATTACAAAGAGGTTGTATTTTTATATGTTTGTAACGAATAAACTCAAAAACTAATGGACCGATTTAAAAAATTCTTTCACCATTACAATGCTTTTTTTTTAAGGCGGGGGAATGCTATTTGCACAGAATACTGAGTCCTTTGCAAGGGATTAGACCAGTAGTAGTTGATCATGGAGGCTTTACCCTTTAATAAGGGGCAATCCAAACAGTAACCAACCAGCTTGTGTGGAGACTCAAAGAAGTTGCACGGGCAACACCCACTACCCACTAAAACCACCCTCCTCCCATGTGCCCCGCGCTTTTATGTAGGAAAGGCTGAGCCTTAGAACGTAGTTACGCCCAGTTCGATCCAGCGCAAAAAGTGCCCCGGGAATCAGAACACATCCACTTCGTCAGCGGGGGTGATGAATCCTTTGCTCCCTTGATAGCTAAAGGCCCCCCGAAGCGGTATTATTCAGGGTACCATTACAATGCTACATTATCCCTGAGTAACATAGGCGTTAATTATACATTGACTCCATAATGCTAAAAAATAAATGTCAAAATGTTAAAAAACGGGCCGCTAGTAACGTATATTTTTAGTAATAAACATAAGGACAATCTGTAGATAGTGTAAATAAAAAATCGTGAAGTCTTATCTGATGATCATTTTTGAATACATACGTACATACATAACTTCACGCCAGTTCCCTTGCGGTGTAGGCACGAACAACAGAGTGCCATTTAGGCTTATTCTTACACACCTCACTTGCCTCTTTGACATTCATAACTCTTGTCATGCAAGCTCGTCTGTTCTTAAGGCTCCTGACATCACCTTCTGCTAGTACACGATCAATTTGATCATGCTCTCTCTTCCATACCCAACTCTCGCATCCATACGTGAGCGTAGGTACCAACACCGCGTTGATTTTTGAATAGAGATCTAAATTCCAGATGTCAAGGAACTCCGAAAGTATAGGTACTTTTCTGATTTATAACATAATCTAAGTCTATGAAAAGGTCACAACGAAATCGGATTGCAAATGTACTTTTAAATTACTTTATTGTTCGGTTAGATTGCTAAAAGATATTTTCGTGGTAAAAAAGGTTGCCTTAATGGAACGATCAATTTCAATACGAAAGGTTCCGGCACGATTTGCAAGTACTATGAGTGTATTAAAATAGGTATAAAAGAGTCACCATACTCATAGATACGACCGCCACGCAATGGCCGGGAGAAGGCAAAGGGGCGTAGAGAGGAAGGAACAAAAGGCGAGAAATTAATTTGCTATCAATCTGCGCATCTGTTTGAAGTATTCGAATATTCGAATTACTTTGAACTTTTTATTTTTTTTTATTTTTATTGAAATCTAAAAACACTCAAATTTCAATAGAGAAGATGGTTGGCAAGTACCACCTGTTTTGGATCCAATCATCAAAACTATTAAGACCCAAACCCAGCAGAAACCAGCTGCCAGACCTCAAGACACTGTGAGCTCTTTCTGCGTACAACGGAACACAAACCAACTTGACTGATAATTACTTTTATTTTTCCTTCCACCCATTTTAATATTATATAAAATTATTAGAGCTAGGCATGTTTGCTGAAGAGTTTCTTGCGCCGCTTCTTCTCTTCAAGCCATAACATGTTGCGAAGCGGTAGTATATTAGATTAGGCTCCCATAGAGTAAATAATAACCATAAACAAAACTAAAATTAAATAATTAAAATTAACCAGTTGGCGATAGGCTAAATAAAACTTTAACAATACTCGTTGACACTTGACATCTTTGTCTTCCGTGATCACGGCCACTGAAAAGTGGCCGAAACGTCGGAAAAACCAAAATCAAATAAAATTACCGTGTTTAAAACCGTTAAAACGTAGTTTTATTATATATACAAGTTGCGAAAACTTAAGAAAATGTCATGCTTTTTCCTAAAAAAAATACAAACAGTGTTATGGGTCCCAAATTGCCGTCGGTTGGGGACGTGCCCGAAATGCTCCCACGCTGGTTGGCAACGTCGATGCCTTGAACCAAGTACAGGTCAGCCTTTTGGTCACTCGAGATGATAGGTCTCAACAAAATCGATAGGTTTTGTGGGGGTTTATTGTTGTCCGTGTTATACATCACGTCGGGGTTACCACTTGTGGGGGTTTATTTTGATGTGTGTGGTGCGTCGATGATGTTACCCGGATGGATGAGGGTGATGCGCCACTGGCGAAAGACCACCGCTCCATCGCCGCGGGAGCTAGGCTCAACCGCTGGACGGGAGTACAACATAAGACGACGTGTGTTGCACTCTCTATGTAATTATTTCTTAATTAATTTAACATGAAACTTAAGATTATATATACAGAAATCTTAACTGCTATATAAAATATGTAAAACCTAAACATTTTCGTAGATGCATCTCCGAAGGTTTTCTGTATTGACAGATTTTGGCACGTACACGGACTACTCAGTATTAACTTTGCTTAATTATGTAGCAATAAATTATTCCATGTACGTGACGTAACAGGTTTAATGCTTTGATTTATGTACTTGTCAAAGACTTCATTGTTCAAAAGATAGGGGATGGATCTCTTGTTATGACTTTGGAAACTATTTACATAAATATAAAAAAGAAGCTGATGATTTTATATAAACAAAAGGAAAATACACACTTGTGTACATGGTCATATATACCTATCTTGTTAACATCTGTGAACATGGTCATTTACCCTGTAAACACGGTCATCTACCCTTTAAATATTTGTAGATATGGTCATCTACCCTGTTAACATATGTGAGCATGGTCATCTACCTTATTAATATCTGTGAACATGGTTATCTACGCTGTTAATATCTGTGAACTTCGTCATCTTCCCTGTAAACACGCCTATCTACCCTTTAAGGACCAGCTCTTTCTGTTTCACCTCTTTGTCTTTCAGTCAGATGTTTTTTTCTAAACTGCGTTTGGAGATCTTTTCGCCTGTTCTTTTTTTTTAAATTCTTTATTTACATTTTTACAATTGCTTATTCTATTACTCTTCTTTCTTGTCATACTCTTATACATTCCGTCGTTTTCTCGCTCATTTCTTATTTCTCTTACTACTTTACGTTATATTTATTTATGTATACAGAAGCATGATTACCATCCTCAATTGTAAATTTTATTTGCACCTGGTGTTGCAAACGGCCATCGGCAAGGTAACTATTAAACTCATAAACTCATTTATTCGTAACTATGTTACACGTCAGTGTTATACATGTATTATTGCTAAATTTTTAGTTATTAAGATTCACATTATTTGTCGGCAATCTTTATAATCCATAAATTTCTTCAAGTTATAGAAGGTGTGCTCGATTAGCCACTTCTTTAGCCGATAAGTAAATGCATTTAAACTGCCGGAAAGTGTGATTTTGTGTTGTGTTTATTATATATAGTCGGACTCATAACATGCGTTAACGTGCGTTTTCCAATCGTCTCAACAACGGTGCAATCCTATCTCTGTTTCGAGTCCGATGTTAGTGTATGTCGCTAGGCTTTGCATACATGGACTCATTGACCCTGACGTATAGGGCTACTTGAAGTACTAATATATATATATATATAATTTTTTTTAAAATATTTATTGCAGGTGTTCAGCAGACAGGCAGACGGCCCTCTTGATGGAAAGCGGTTACCATCGCCTATGGACATTTACAACACCGAAGGTGCTACAAATACGCTGTTGCTCTCTTAAAGGAGACTGGAACCTGGTCACTAATGCCGGAACACAACAAAAGGTTGTTATGGTGGCATACTCTAGACCAGGGGTGGTCGCCATCCAGTCGAGCAAATACCCTACAGTAAATACCTTACGACAGGCCGCCAGGCCGCAGGAAATTGTATTCTTTCTCCGTTCCTGTACGGATAGAAATACAAGGCAGGGTTAGCATTCGTAACGTTTTGTAATGGGGTCTGGCTGATTCCCTATTAGGTAAACCCAGAATAGCACGCACTGCCCTTTTCTCCATCCATCCATCTAGTGGGCCGTTTTTCTATTTGCCTGCTTCAGACAATTGAAAAAATATCGACGCAGTAAATAATCTTTGAAAAAAGACTATAACATACTGTTTGACGGTCGGAAATGGAAAATTCAAGTGTTTTCTTTTTGCTCCTTATTGCGATTCAGCTAGGTAAGTAAAAAATCGAATTGGCCAGCGACCTACAAAATGCAAAGCATTGAGCGACCCTAACGACTTTCTTATAGAGGCGAAAAAATCGACAAAAACTTGTCAAGGGTTCCGCCGTCATGTTAATCGAGTCTGAAGGACGAGTCTAAACTTAGAAATAAGTTATGGCTCGGTTACAAAATCGATAAAGCTGTTATCGATGCAGCCGGTAACCGAGATACGGCGTGGTCGTGCGATTAATTAAATTTTTAAAGTATAATTATGTTATTCGTGATATGTGTGTATAAATAGTATAAATTAACAGCCTCACTCAGATTGGAATAATGCTCTATTAAGGGGTCATCCATACATTGTCACTCGTTAAGGGGTGGGGGCTCGTCGAATTGTGACATTGTGTGACATAGGGTGGGAGGGGTCCTAAATTTCGTGACGTCACATTTCAAAATCTAATATTTAAGCTTTAAAACACGAAATTTTAACTATAAACGAAAAGCTTCAAAATATTTCCAACTCTATCTGTATGAGGATTGTGTTTAAATGATTTAAATGGAAATATAACTAATTACGGAACTGCTGTTTCAATTTAATAATTTCTTGATATAAAAATAAAATTCGTGTGACGTAATTTGTTGATGGCCCCTAAGCTTAAATTAGAGAGTTTGGTTTGATATTTTTTACTAGCTGTGCCCGCGAAGTCGTCCGCATGGAATTTTTTTTCAAAACCCCCCGATTTGGAACATTCTTCATTGTTACTCCGCTCCTAATAGTCTTAGCGTAATGATATAGCCTACAGCATTCCTCGATAAATAAGCTATCTAACACTGAATTTTTTTTTTAAATCAGACCAGTAGTTCCTGAGATTAGCGCGTTCAAACAAACAAACTCTTCAGCTTTATATATTAGTATAAGATATAAGATTTAAATCTGCTATTGGCATCCGCTGATAGCAAAAAAAAGTTGTAGTATAATAAAAATACGTTTTAATGGTTTTAAGCGAGGTATTTAATTTGATCTTTATTCCGACGTTTCGGCCACTTTACAGTAGCCGTGATCACGGAAAACAAAAAAATGACAGAAACGCCGAATTAAAAATCAAGTAAATTACCTCGCTTAAAACCGTTGAAGTTTTATTATGTTTACTAGTCGCAAAAACTTAAACAAATCGACCAATATTTTTTTTTTAATAATAGTGAACTTTATCTGTACATAGTTTAAAAAAAAGTTGCCTGCCGCGGCTGTTTATTTGTATATATAACTTCTCATAAACCATGAAACTGATTTTAAGCGGTTTTCATCATCAGTTACTTTTTTTTATTATTTTTTTTTTTTTTTTTATTGCAGGAGGTCAGCAGACAGGCAGACGGCCCACTTGATGGAAAGCGGTTACCATCGCCTATGGACATTTGCAACACCAAAGTTGCTACAAATGTGCTGCTGCTCTCTTAAGGGAAACTGGAACCTGGTCACTAATGCCGGAACACAACTCAAAGTTGTTATGGCGGCATGCTCTAGACCAGGGGTAGTAGCCATCCAGTCGGGCAAATGCCCTACCACCTGGCTGTGGGATGTTTACTTAGCTACGGACTGTAAACAGCCCTTAAACCATCAACCCAAAATTTAATTTTAATTACATAATTTATGTTAATTTTTACGACTTTCTAAAATTCACCCTTAACGTACATAAACATACATTAAAAGGTGCTTGCAAAATAATTTCAGTTCTCCCACGATTTTCGGAGCGTGAATTTTCTAACACATTTTCTTTTAAAAGGTACAGGCAGATATCGAATTAATATCCTAAAAGGTGCGTAGTAATCATATTCAAATTTTATTCGGGATTAAAGTAATGCTATAAATCTTTTAAATCCCCTAAATCATCCGTTGGGGAAAAGGAAAGAAGAGAACGCGTTTACGGATCCGATTGTCGTTGAAAGTAACTACTGTCTAGTAGCAGTAGTACTATTACTAAAATAAAAAAAAAGCCTTTTTATTTGATCCATAATGAACATGTGAAACAAAAATATTTTAAAATGTCAGTATTGTTTTTTTTATATGTCAATTTTTTTTAAATTCTATTTTTGGACCCCCCGTCTGGGTAAAGGGCTCCTCCAGTGGCGCCCAGTGCTCTCTGTCCGTGGCCACTGCGAGCCACCTTGGACCCGCGACGGCACGCTTGAGCGAGCGCTCCGCACGACGTTTGTCATACGTGGGGCCGCGCCATTCTGTCACTATTTTTGTCCATCTCTGGTCCAGCCCACTTCCACTTGAACAACAACCATGACAACAACCCTCCAGTACTACTACTACTAATTGTAAAAAAGGCGTAGTAGCTTAGTACTTTTTTACCTTCCTGGCCTAAGTATACCCTGTTTTTCCTTAGATTATTTTCGCACAATACAAACAGGATTTGTGCAATGAATTAAACTAGTTAATGATGTTTAATTGTCTTAGCCAACTTAACTTAAACCACATCTAAAATTAGATATTACAGTAGAATTTTTTTTGCATTAATCATATAAAGACACAGTATGACTAAAATTTTATCCAAAAAATTATCTTGTAGGAAAAACAAAATATGTACCACGATTTCATTTTTTATTGCATGAGTTCAGAAGACAGGCAGACGGTCTATCTAATGGTAAGCAGTTACCATCGCCTATGGACATTTGCAACACCACAGGCGTTACAAATGTGCAGCTGCTCTCTAGAGGGAGTCTGGAACCTGGCTACTAATGCTGGAACACAACTCAAGGTTGTTATGACGGCATACTCTAGACAGGGATGGTAGTCATCCAGATGGCAAACATCATTACATATTATAGGCATAGGCAGCCTAGTTTACTTTCCATTGAATTCGGCTCCAAATTTTGCGTTTGTCTGATATGCACCAAAATGGAATTTTCTAATAAGAAAATGAAGAAACCAACCTTTTCAATGCAGATAGATATATATCTTATTCTATTATCCGTGCAGGAACGGAGAAAGAATTCAATTTCCCGCGGCCGGGCGGCCTGTCGTAAGAGGCGACTTAACAACCCACAGCCAGGTGATAGGGCATTTGCGCGACTGGATGGCGACCACCCCTGGTCTAAAGTATGTCGCCATAACAACCTTGAGTTATGTTCCGGCATTAGTGACCAGGTTCCAGTCTCCCTTAAGAGAGCAGCAGCGCATTTGTAGCAACTTTGGTGTTGCAATTGTCCATAGGCGATGGTAACCGCTTTCCGTCAAGTGGGCCGTCTGCCTGTCTGCTGATCTCCTGCAATAAAAAAAAACTAACTGCATCGAAAAGTGCTATTGTGGACATATATATCCACACTTATGTGTAGCGATCAGATTATTTGCAAAAAATCGATTCTGTGTAGACAAGCACTAAAGATGCGCAAGTAAGGGATGATATCGTTTATCAAATGTCACTCGGGAACTGTGCTCGCCGAGCAAAAAGTCACTAGCGCTTCTATCACTTTTGCGACAGGATAACTTAAGTGTTCCTGACGCGTTGAGACGTGTTTTGAATATGGGAGAATTTCCACTTACAAAGAAACCTGCATACGTTCTCGCATTATATACCATTATATATTATACTTCCTGTCTCTGGAGGCAATGCTATTTATTATATCACTTTTACAGTAGAACCTGTTTAACTTGAACTTGATGGGAGACGCCAAAAAATTCAAGTTATAGAGCTTTCCAGTTATGGAGGATTTCGACTTAAGGAAATATTCGACTTGAAGAGGTTAAGATTGATTCACATCATCGAGTTGTAAAGGTTGTAAAATCAAATATTGCTTGCTATGTTCAAGATACAGAATATGAAGAAAATATGAAGAATTTAACAATGTTAACGCGAGACTTGTGACGCAAGTAAAATTAAAGATGCCTGTGCCTTCTCTGGATCTCTTCAGAAGGAACTATATTTACTTGGTTCCTCTTATTTATAACACTTTGCCAGCTAATATTATAAATTTACCCTTAAGAAAATTTACAGTACTCTTAAAAAAGTGGCTGATTAAGGAGTGTTTCTATACTGTAGATGAATTTCTTAAAAAAGTGCTTGTCGTTATTATCTATATGGAAAATCTTACTGATCTTCTATTTGTTATTTTTTTCTTGACATTAATTGTTTATATATTACCAAAATTGATTGATTGACAGATCCAATTTATTTTTTCGAGTTATAGAGGGAAAATAAGTACTGAATTTGCTTATAGGGAGTCACTAATTATTTCGACTTATAGAGGGTTAAGATTACGAACAATGGAGGTTTTGGGGTTTGAGGGGAAGGGAACACAATTTTTTTTCGAGTTTGGGAGGTTTTTGACGTATCGAGGTTCGATTTAAAGAGGTTCTACTGTATATGAATTTACTTTTATACGCTTCTCTTACTTAGAAGTATTTTATGATTGGGAGTTCAAAGTCGAAGATGTTATAGAGCTCTTTTTTAACCGACTTCAAAAAAAGGAGGAGGTTCTCAATTCGTCGGGACCTTTTTTTTATTTTTTATGTATGTTCACCGATTATTCCGAGATTTATGATCCGATTTACGTGATTTTTTATGAACATTTTTTATGAAAAATTTTCCATTCCGTTCCATATGTACACCGATTAGGCTGATATTTATGATCGGATTTACGTGGTTCTTATTTAGTTTGATGCGGAATAGTTGCTATTTAGTCCCCTAAAAATTTAACATAGTTTGGCCCAGTAGTTTTCATTTTACGAACATTTTTTTGTTCCCGTTTCTTGGGACCTATATTTTTATGATAAATAGGGTGACGTTTGACGACTACAACGCATAAATGTCAGAAGATGATGCGGTTGAAAATGGAGGACGCTAACCTAGATAATACATATTCACACGAGAGTTGAAGACACCCGGATTGTACTTTTCAGGACGGACTCTGTTAGTGCATTCTACAGCTAGGTCATACACAGAAGTAATTTGGAGACGAAATGTCTATTAAATACAATTCTTACTTATATAATATTTTACATACTTGTATGTTTATTATTGAATAAAATATAATGTACATACATACATAACTTCACGCCAGTTCCCTTGCGGGGTAGGCACGAACAACAGAGTGCCATTTAGGCTTATTCTTACACACCTCACTTGCCTCTTTGACATTCATAACTCTTGTCATGCAAGTTCGTCTGTTCTTAAGGCTCCTGACATCACCTTCTACTAGTACACGATCAATTTGATCATGGAAGATGTGCCGTGGCCTTCCACGACTTCTGCATCCATCCACTTTTGCATTGTATATCTGTTTAGTCATTCTTTCATCATGCATTCTTTTCACATGCCCGAACCACCGGAGCATTCCTTGTATAATGTAAGTAACTGCATATCGTATAATATTTATGTATACCACCTTTGACCAATATAATCTGTTTAATTCCTGCGACGGGTTGTCTGGAAGAGATCGCTTCTTAGCGATAAGACCGCCCATTGTGTACATTAGAATATTTTTAGGCTATACGTTTTTATGTATGGTGTACAATAAAGTGCTATCTCTCTCTCTCTGTGTATTATTTTCTTGTGTGCAATAAAGAATATTCTATTCTGTTCTATTCTATATTTTTTCAAATCCATATTCGAAAGTACGTATCCATAACATCCCTGATAAAAGGTATCTAATGTTTAAAGTCATATTTACAAATAATATGATATACTCGAGGCTGCGTATCAAACCATACGCAATAGCTTTATTTTACTTACATAAAAACTCAATTCGGTATTTACCGATAATATAATATAAAAACATACAAGAGTGTTACAAGAATGGATAAGGTGAGAAATGAGTACATAAGGGGATCTTTGAAAGTTGCACCTGTGACAGAACAATTGAGAGGCAGAAGATTAAGTTGGTATGGGCATATAATGAGGAGGGATGAAAGTCACGTGACAAAAAGAATGTTATACTACAAGATCGATGGGTACAAATTTAAAGGTAGACCAAAAAAAGATGGATGGATTGTGTGAAGGATGACATGATGATATGCGGTGTGACAGAAGAGGTATATCAGAATAGAAGTGTGTGGAAGGAAAAGACATATTGTGCCGACCCCAAGTAATTGGGATATGGTGAAAGAAAAGAAAGAGAGATAATATAAAAACATAATATAATAATAACAAAGAAACTAAGCCTACATAATCTAGACAACTGCCCAATAAAATAGAGGCGAGTCGAAGCCAACCTGATTTGAATAATATAATGCATAATATTCCTGGGAATATTTCCCCCGGGATTTCCGAAATATAAAGTATCACATCATTTAAAAAAGGACTCAGCTATCGTTTAAGTGAACTCGTCTCGAAATCAGCTAATATTTATGCAATGTAACAAATTTGTAACATACCCGGGAAAACTCCCATGGGACTCCGGGGACACAAAGTATTGCAGCGTTTAAAAAAGGATGTAAGGGATCGTTTTAGTGATAACTGTGTCAGAAGACGCTATTTTTTTTAAAATCTGAACAATTTCAAACTGCTACCGGGAAAATTCCCGCAGGATTACCGGAATAGAAAAAACACACAATTTATTACTCAACAATTATCAATCAGTGAAAAAATCGAGTTGGGATTCGATTGTTTTTTAATCTGGCCATTTTATAGCGTTCCCATAAAAAATTCCTGCGAGATTCCCAGGATTAAAAATAGATAAACCGCATCGAACGTGAATCCCGAACAAACATACAAACAAGAAATCTAAAAAAAATTGCATCGTGTTCTCCATCGTTTATATAATCTATTCCAGTTGTTTATTTTTAAATAGCTCCAATGTACAGACACGGCATGTTTAGAATTTTCTGTATAGATTTTCGTGTTACAAAAGTAATTTTCTTTTCTCCGTCAATGACTCGTACTTGACCTTAATGCGTATTTTGAACACGCGATAATAATACTAATGCCCCTGTTACGTTTGTTTTATTGAAAATCATTATTTTGCGATACATATCTAGTACAGTGTTGTCAACCCTTTTTCAAGTCACAACCCATTTAGTATATAAAATAATTTCCCTGCCCATATCCTCCACTGCTTTTAATTTGTATTTTATTATTAAAAGTATGGAAGAATGTTAAAACTACATTTTTAGGCGAGGCATTTTACTTGTTTTTATTATTATTCCGACGTTTCAACCACTTTTCAGTAGCCATGTTCACGAGAGATAATGATGTGAAGACAAGATTACGTTCCCATAGAGTAAATAATATCCATAAACAAAATTTTAATGAAATACTTAAAATATACAAGTTGGGGGTATGCTAAGTTACAACTTTAATCTTATTGCTCATTGTCTTCCGTGATTACGGCTACTGGAAAGTGGCCGAAACGTCGGATTAAAAATCAGATAAAGTGTCGCGCTGAAAACCGTCAAAACAGTTTTAATTATATGTTTAACTATTCGTTAGTCGTGTAAACTTAAAAAAAACAATTATAATTTTTTATATTACAAATACCAAATTCTTACAATATTTTCATGATTATATCAGTTAAATTAATAATTAAGTATTTAAAACAAATATATTTTTAAATTGATTACGTATTGAAAGGCTTTACACGAAAAAGCAAGAAAATTCTTTACATTGATGTGAATATCACTATTTATTCTATTTATTAATTCAGCCATGAGCACGACTAGGATAGATGTATAATAAAAAGTAATATTGGGTTAAATAGGTAAAGTGGCTACTACCCAAATAACTATTACCGTCTGGGCAATTAACTAATAAACCGAAAATGAAAGGAATGTTAACCATATCTTATAAATAAACTTTAAGCTATTATGATAACACTGAAGCGCTATAACATTCTTTTTTCTTCTTTTCAGAAAATACATACCGCTACATATAATAGAAGAAGATAGTTATGAAAAAGACGTATTGTTTTACGTGAACCTCGGCGAACCTGAGTTGCTTGGGGGTAAGCATTCAAATTAATTAAAATATTAGGTTTATAAATATTCATACCAATTTTAATCTATCGTTGAGTAACATGGATGGGAGACGATTTGAGCCTGTGTCGAACGTAAACCTATTATACTACAATAAATAAAAATCAAGTTCAAAACACATGACTGTATTGTGTCGTTTAACTACTTTAAAAAAAAAAACTTGAGAGGTGTCAAGGGACACCCGGATGGAACGAAGTTCCTTTCGATTAATTAGTGAAGGAATTGTAATTTTTTTTTTTTTAAGTTATAATAATATTTTTTTTATTATTAACAAATATATAGAAATGAAAATATCTGGCTTGCTTTCTATAAGAGAGAGAGAGACAGAGAGAGAGACAGACAGACAGACAGAGAAACATGCGACGCCGCACAGCTTACAATAGCTTACTATAGCAAAAAGTGTCGTGACAACTTTTCGTAAGAATTTTTTCCGTCTAGCCCCCTTTCACAACGCGCGATAAGGAACTTCGTTCCAATAGTAAACTTTATTCCGAAAAAATAACACCACAAAAAGTTACTTTAATTATGTTAGGCTAAGTAATCATTAATATTAGTGTTTGAAACCGAAACTAACAAATAGTATTGTTTGTTCGGCTCGCAGCACATCCCATGATTATTTCTAAATACTAATATTTTCATGTTGTTGAATCTCAGATCAATATCTAAAAGTTTTAAAGGATAGAAGAATAAGAATTTTGCGTCATGAAATAGAATGTCCCGTTATGATTTTTAAATATCGTACTTCCACTCCATGTTGCTTAATGATTTCCTTAAAGAAGTCATAACACTTGTCAATATATTATAAATATTAAATAATTATATGAAAATGTTGTATAGTTTGCATGCATAATCAAAGTATTTACGCATTTAACATACTTTTTAAATGTCTTTCTAAACTTAATCCACTACTGGATAAAAACGTAGAAAACTTTAGTAACTTTTAAAATAATATTTTCTTAAGTTTTCGCGACTTGTATACATAATAAAACTACGTTTTAACGGTTTTAAGCGCGGTTATTTTAATTAATTACCGCACTTAAAACCGTTAAAACGTAGTTTTATTATAACTTTTAAAATAATAATAGTTTCATGTATGTAAAGATACCTGACATAATTAAACTTACACATACTTAATTTTTTTTATTTTAAAAAATAAATTTAATTAAGTACAGAAGCGACACACGCGTAATCAAATTTCTACAGATATTTATTGTTTAAATACTCGTTTAATTTTACTGAAATAAATATTATTAAAAACATATTATTAAAAATGATAAGTCAAGCTTCATACTGTCTAAATATTCTATAAAATATTAATAATAAGTAATTAATAATTTTTGTTGTTATTCTTTAGCAATTTCGCCGAATTATATACAAAATATTAAATGAGTGTCTTTCAAAATAATTTACTTTTCTGCTCTGTGTAGTAAATCACAGATAGCTTTGTGCTTGTCATTATGTTTGCCCGCGACCTAACCGTCTACTTATAATTCGCCCTACTTATATTATCACATAATAAATCCTATGTGGGAATGTTTTTTAACCACTTACATTTCTTCCTTGGCCTGATAAACAACTGCCATTGTATAAAATACCTCTATTTAATACTCTGTTATCAACATACAGCGTAAACTCCATGTAACGTTACTTGATATTATGACAAACTCCCTTAAGCGTCGAAATCCCTTGGCTTTGGTTGGTTTAGTTTTTTCTTCCATACTATCATACACTCTATATAGCATTACACCCACTCTCAATAACGACAACAATTAAGTAATAAAAAGTACCTTTTAAGTTGCCAAAATGAGTAAAAACTGCGCAGGTGTGTACGTTCTTTTATCGCTTTATTATCCTAGCCCGTAATAAACTCGACTGTCAGCATCATGACACCGAATTTTCTAAGTACTTCCTTTATCACAAAGATGCCTCAATACCGCAAGATATGAATAAAATAAGTAAAAAAATACAACAAACTACTGGTTCAGCAAAAGACGACAGACAAATATAACAGAGTTCTCTCCATTTAACGACAACTCTCTATAACGCCATAAAATGAACAGTCTTCAGTGTCGTTATATAGAGTTTATACTGTGTTAGACAATTCCATTGTGTCAGGAATCTTTACATCATTAGTAAACCCATACTTAGACTTAGTATAGAATAGAAATCATTTTATATTTGCATGAAAATAAAATAATCGGCGCAGACGTATTTGAGACATTCCTGCCGGATGCTGAGGCATCCATATCCATACAATTCACATCTGGTAAGTACAATCCCTTAACCGCATTGTTGTATCTGCACGCGCTAAATGTACAACGTGCTAAGGTTAGCCTAGCTCACGAATGTAATGTGGCTTTTGCAGAGATTGACAAATCAAATCGATCGCACATACATTATACAAGATGTCTTGAAGCTGTCTTGAAATAGTTGTTTGGGAAGAGGCGAGTTCATACCAGTTAAAAAATCATATCATCTAGTTAAGCAAGCACTTTGAAAATATTGCAAATTGACTTTAGACCACATCGTCTGTTTACTTCAATAACGTATTTCAATTTGATAATTAAAATCGCCATTGCCGATTTTATTTTTCTAAAAAGCATGGTATCTTTTACAATACATTCAGCGCGTTCCATTAGTAGCTCACAACGACACCCGTTCACGACCGCGATTGTTCCCGTTCTACTTGCTTCCCGGCGTTACAATCGTAAACCCAAGTGGAACGGTTATTCAACCCACCTCTTGAGATGTGTCGTTGTGAGCGTTGTGTAATCGGAAATGATGACGTCATTATTGAAGTTTTCGCTACGACCACAACGACCGTAGTCGCCTTGTGGAACGGCTAACGGAGCATTGTGGGCGTTGTTATCTTCTAGTGGAACGCGCTGATTGTAGATTGACATTGAATAAGTTGTTCGTTTCGATACAATTCCTTTTTGAAGGTTAAACTCTCTTCTGAAATTTCAATTACCAAGATTATTGAAGTAAACAGGCGTCATGTTTATGTATTGTGACCTCAAAAATTCCAATCTAGTCTTAAACGCGGTCATGAATCACATTTTGAAATTTATGGTTACTCTAATTTATCTTAGTGACAAGGATTTTTAATTACATGTAAGAACTGGTATATTCTGGTCTCTCATCTAGCATCTGTTTATCATTGATTCTCGGGACACCAAATTTAATATTACTGACCTCAATTGCAATTAGACTGACTGCCAAGGCTTGGGACCGGTTTAAAATTAATCGCTTTTAGTCAAATATAATACCTGAACGATGAAGCCGGAGATCTGATGACGGTGCCAAGTGGGCCAATTTTGATAAGCGGAACTGGCGCTGTGGGATAAACCAAACCATGAAAGGACACCATGACAGGTGTTGGTCATTCATGACAGCAGGGCGGTGGCCATGGAAGTCGGAATCCGCTAAGGATTGAGCAATGACTCACCTGCCGAAGCATGCCCTGAGAATGGATGGCGCTGAAGCGTTTTGCCTATACGCTACCATTGCCGGCATGTGCGCGATAATCATACATACATAACTTCACGCCAGTTTCCTTGCGGGGTAGGCACGAACAACAGGCGATAATCATGTTATTGTATATTATACCCCGAATTGTTCCCTAAACATCACGAACTTCGGTCACGGCAACTTAGGGCGAAAACAGACAATAGATTCTTGTTCCCCAGCTGCAAATTGTCACTACCGAAAAATTCAAATTACATGTCGGTAAGGGTTTATAATAAACTTCCCGAGGACTTTAAATGTCTGTCCACAAATCTTTTCAAACAAAGACTACACAAATGGCTGTTGGATGAATGTTTTGACTTCGTTAACGAATTTTTAGGATATTTTGACAAATTACATATGATTGACATTAATGTATTTAGATAGATTTTTGTTCTTGTTAATTTTGTAATAATAATTGTGATAATGTGTTTTATCAAAAAGACATCTTAAAGAAAATTTGCACGACTCATAGGCACATGTGAATCTAATATTCGAATGTCACCTCAAATTTATGTAGCATGTTTTAAGCAAATAAATAAAAAACCAAAGACATTGAAACTAAAATACATTATGTAGTAGATCATTGCCAACGGGGAGCGTGCCCAGAAGGCTGGCAGCATTGCCACGCTGTATGGCAATACTTATTTGTTGTGCAAAATATGAGCCAGCCTTCTGATCACGGGTAGTGTCAAAGAATTTCTTACATATGTCTTTAAAGAAACTCTTTGTCGACGGACCCCACGGGCCTAATGTTTCAACCCCAAACTCCATATTTGCGCCGTTTGACGTCCTCAGCTGAAGTGGCAGCGTTGCCAGCACCTGACTCGGTCATTGGAAGATGTGACGGGGCCAGAGGGTGTGTGGCAAAAACCGTATGAATCCGGTTTATTCAAAAACATTTTACTATAATCAGCGTGATATGCGTGACACACGCTTTAGTGGCGTGTGGATCTGATGCATCACCGACATACCACGTGTAAGACGTCTCAGATGTGTGCGTCGGCGAAATGTACTCCTCGCTTGAATTGTTGTATCTTTTTAATTCTGCTCTTAAGTAGATAAAAATTGCCAGTTCTGGACTACCAAAAAACCAGTATAAGTAACCATCATAACTTCAACTCTACGGTCACACTCTACACATACTAACCAGAGTTCTACTTATACTTGTTAATATTGGTGGTCCAGAAACGGTAATTCATATCTACTCGCCTATAAACCAAACTGAAGCGGAACCGTTTAACATCAGCTTAATATTAGTTTTATGAGAGCGAACCTAAGAAAAGACTAAAATTGCGGTCGTGGAACCTCCGTCATGAATGAAGTTCCACATTAAAACAAAAAATATTAATTTATTGAAAAGCTAAAGAAATATAAAACAGTAAATTATATAAAAATATACAAAAGCATGCCCGGCGGCAGCGCCCAAATGCGGCCAAATAAGGACTGTTACAAGACCTTCTAATTTCAAAACATCATATATGACACTGATGGATATTATTTAAGATATTATTTCCTTGAATTAATGTTCGAAATCTATACTATAATTATCTAATATATAAAATTCTCTTGTCACAGTGTTAGTTACCATACTCCTCCGAAACGGCTTGACCGATTCTCATGAAATTTTGTGTGCATATTGGGTAGGTCTGAGAATTGAACAACATCTATTTTTAATCCCCCTAAATGTTAAGGGTAGTCCACCCCTAAACTTTTTTTTTGATAAATTTTATATTTTTTTGGATACAGCATTAAAAAATACATACAACCCTAAATTTTCACCCCTCTACGATCAACCCTTATTTTTTATTTGTTAATTATAAACTTTAATTTTTTGGCAAGATTTTTAATCTTATTTTGTCATGACTTAGAATAAAAAAAAATATATTACTCTCTTAATTTTCCACCTCTCTACTATCAACCCCTATTTTTCCATCGCGATTTTTTTTAACTATCAATCGATCAGTTATCTCCGCTAGATGTCTACCGTTGTCACCTCTCATCCAGCAAACATCACGGAGTAGGCATGAGTGGGTTTCCGGATGGTTTAGATTCACAATTAGAACCGGTAGGTGGCTCTGGGATCGGATTCTAGAATATTATTTTTTAAAGGCAGGACAACGTCTGCCGGGGCCGCTAGTTTATCTATACTATAATAAATCTGTAAACAGTTCGAGTTTGTAAAATGCGTTTAAAAATGTGAAAAATATCAGTGAGATAATTCGCACCAGGAGATTCCGAAAATGTAATTTTTAGAATTTTTGTCTGTCTGTCTTGTAGAGCATCACGTGAAAACTACTGACCAGATTTAAATGTAATTCGAAACGGAGCTAACTTATATCACGGGGCGTAACTTAGGATACTTTTTATCCCGATAAATGACGTCGTTTCCGTGGGATAGACGAAAATAGCGAAAAACATGGCACTGCGATCGTATCTTTTTTATAAACTACTGAACGTATATGAATGAAACTCGATATAGTGCTGGCTTATAACTCGAGTTAACACTTACGATGCGTTTTATCCCGGTAAATCAAGTCGTTTCTTTAGAAAAGACGCATTAGCAAAATTCAATTCACTGCCTACGTTGTCATAGACAACCTGCCATTCGTTGTGTTGGTTGCGGCGGCGCTGGGTTTAGTGATAAGCAAACTATCGAAATGAGAAAGAAGAAGAGTGGGAAAATTTGGGTGGGAATTTGAGAATGAGCACACATGTACATGTGTGTCACTTATAAGAGCAGCAGCGCATTTGTAGTAACTTTAGTGTTGCAAATGTCCATAGGCGATGGTAACCGCTTTCCATCCAGTGGGCCGTCTGCCTGTCTGCTGAACTCCAGCTATAAAAAAAAATGTACCTGGTTAATGGTCATGAAATGTAGCTGCTCCTCTGCTCCTCAGTCCACTTCACTTCAGTTTATTATGTTTATAGTAATTTGTACTTGCGGTGTGGGTTAGTATATTATATATTAATTTATTGAAGATAGTTGCAGTATTTGATAACTAAGCGGTGCGGCGCGGAGCGATATTATTTTATTACATGAGTTCAGCAGACAGGCAGACGGTCCACTTAATGGAAAGCGGTTACCATCGCCTACGGACATTTGCAACACCAAAGGTGCTACAAACGCACTGCTGCTCGCTTAAGGGAGACTGGAACCTGGTCACTAACGCCGGAACACAAATCGATGTTGTTATGGCGGCATACTCTAGACCAGGGGTGGTAGCAATTCAGTCGGGCAAATACCCTACCACCATTAATTATATTTTATATTTACAATGTGCGGGGCGATTATGTTTAATTTATTTGTTGATGAGAATGACAATGAAACAATTGACGTGCGTGCGAAAAGAGACGGCGCCGTCATATTTGAAGTGAGAATTTAAATATGTCGAAGAAAAGTATGAATAGGTCGAACGGAGGTTTACATGGCGGTACCAGTATTACTTCAAATCACGTTGGCTTCGACTCGTCTCTATGTTTTGCTGGGCAGTTGTCTAGACTGTATGGAATTAATTTCTTTGTTATTATTATATGTAAAAAACAGATCAAGTTTGGCATGCAGCGCAGCCCGGGGAAAACTCTAGTTCTATAGTAAACATTACGTTAAAGGTCGTCTGGAAAGGGCATAACGCTTTTTCCTTACGCGAAGATCTCTGCCTGTTCGCTCTTGTAAGCCGCGTAAAAAAACTTCATTCCAAAAAAACTCGACCAACCTAAAGTATTTTTAAAGCGAAACAACGCTTTCCTAAAGCTGTCGACTTTTACGGTCTTCAAAGCAAACTTTGCAGGAATCGTAAACAATAATAAGACAAGCCATTCATTCATCACATCCCAAGCAAACGGTATAATAAAAATAAACTTTGGAAAAATTCTTTATGTTTTTCCTTAGAAAACAAAAAGGAAAAGTTTTCACCTGAATTTTTCACTGTGAAGTTTTAATATTGTGGTAAGGACGATGTATATAAAATCTATATTTTTTTTATTTTTTATTGCCGGAGTTCAGCATACAGGCAGACGGCCCACTGGATGGAAAGCGGTTACCATCGCCTATGGACATTTGCAACACCAAAGGTGTTACAAATGCGCTGCTGCTCTCTTAAGGGAGTCTGGAACCTGGTTACTAATGCCGGAACACAACTCAAAGTTGTTATGGCGGTATGCTCTAGACCAGGGGTGGTAGCCATCCAGTCGGGCAAATGCCCTACCACCTGGCTGTGGGTTGTTTAGTCGCCTCTTACGACAGGCCGCCCGGCCGCAGGAAATTGTATTCTTTCTCCGTTCCTGCACGGATAAAATCTGGCATCGTTCTGCCCTTATTATGTCAGTACTACTATATTTACCAAAAAAAACTTCTAAATCCTTTGTATCTTTAATATATAATTCTTCTGTACGTGTGTTGACAGTGAACTCCTCCTAAACGGCGTGACCGATTTGAATGAATTCTTTTGTGTGTGTTCAAGTGGATTCGAGGAAGGTTTAGATTCACAATTGGACCCGGTAGGTGGCGCTGCAATCGGGTTCTAAATTTTTTCCTTCAGGGCAGAACAACGTCTGCCGGGACAGCTAGTACTATGTAAATAACTAGTTTTTCCTAACGTCAAAGCCTAGGAAGTAGCTCCCATTTTAGGTTATGTAAAAACGCTACATTAGGGGTTTTTTAAAAAGGGTATTATAAAATTTCTAAACATGCCGGCAGCGCGTACATTGAAGCTATGGTGTTGCAAACGTCTATTGGCGACGCCGCTATATCAGGTGGGCCGTCTGCCTGTGCTGTACACGAGCGATAAAAAAAAAAATTTTTTTAGTTTGCTTGTCTTTTTGTCGGTTTGTCTGTTTGTTCGGGATTCACGGGATTCACTACTGGGCGGATTTCGATGCGGTTTTCGCTGATCGACATCAAATTCATATATTTAACATCTATGCTACTTTTTATGCTAGGAATCCCGCGATAATTTTTCTGGGAATGACTTAAAAAAAAAAAGAATTCCAAAGTGATTTTGTCACTGACTGATAGCAAATTTTATGTAACACTAGCGCCTCCGGCAGACGTTGTCCTGCTCTGAAAGAACTAACACGACTTTCTTTTAAATATTTATATTGATATTTTTACCCCGGCAATTTTCCCGGGAGCGGTTTATAGTTGTTCCGGTGTATAAAAATTAGCTTATTGCGGCGTAGTTTTCATCAAAACGATAGCTTATATTATTTTCTAGTGCCGCGGTACTTTATGTCCCGGGAAAATCGCGGGAATTTCAAGCCATGTGTGGACAAAGTCGCAGGCATATCCTAGTGAATATATATAAACCTTCAGTGAAAAATTACCTAACTGATGGTGAAAACCGCTTAAAAATCCGTTGCGTGGTTTAGGGGGAGTTAGCGGATAAACAGACAGACGCGGAAAGCGACTTTGTTTTATGCTATGTGAAGATTTTTATGTACATGTGTGTGTGTCGCTTGACTGATTTTGATAAAAAAATGTTATGTATATTTGAATGGGTCTCGGATGATTTAAATTCACAGTAGTGCTCGATAGGTGGCGCTGCAATCGGGTTTTGTATTTGTATTTTTTTTTATATTTTTTATTGCAGGAGCTCAGCAGACAGGCAGACGGCCCACTTGATGGAAAGCGGTTACCATCGCGTATGGACATTTGTAACCCCAAAGATGCTACAAATGCGCTGCTGCTCTCTTAAGGGAGACTGGAACCTGGTCACTAATGCCGAAACACATGCTAGTATAGGTATATAATTCCTCTGGACGTATATTTGTCACTAAACTCCTCCTAAACAGTCGGGTCGACTTTAATTAATTTTGTGTGTGGTAAAGTGAGTTGGATGTTTTAGATTCACAATTAAATTTGCCGGAACAGGAAGAACTTGATTAATACTTTTAATATAAACTAATTACACTAGCATCCAATACGTAGTTTCTAAGATATAGGATATTTAAAAATTTCTAACAAAATTGAAGCCAGCTTCAAGAGCAAATAAAAAGCAAGAAATAAAATTTTCTAGAACATCTTAAAGACGGTACTGTAATGGCTAGCGGCTTCAGAGCTGACCGGGACCTTCCATGAGAGACTGGTTCAGAGGATAAGTTTATATTAGCAATGAAGAGATACTTTTCCATAGATGTGTTCTGCCTACAGCCCAATAATACTGTCTTCACTTGTTTTGGGAGGTATTCTACGATTGTAATTTAAAAACATTAAGGTCCTTACTTATAATCGTTTCTTAAATCTAAAGAAACTGCTCAGCAATTGATTAGTGAAAATCTTACCCATAAACTCCTCTTTAGTCGAATATTTTGGGTACAACCTACGTTAGTCATTCAAATTTCGTTTATCTGTGCTCCCCGTAGGTAAACAACATGTAATACACGTTTGTAAGTGAACATAAATATGTTCATTGATTAGGGTCTGATTCTGATTCCCTTACTTAAGAGATGCCTAATCGTTTCTTAACGAGATTATTTTATCTGTGGAGGCTTATTAATAGCTTCTCTAAACCTATTTTATTTTTAATTATTAATAAGGATAGCTGTTAGCCCCCCAAATAAAATAAAATAAAAAATAAATAAAATAAAATTATAAGTAAGGCCGTATATTTCGTAATATATATGACGACTATGGAGATCATTCGTTATAGTACCATATAAAACATAAAAATGGTAATAACAATGTATATCGTAATTTTTATGATTAATTGCCACCGACTTCAAGATTTACAAATTTTTAGTTACTTTTGAAGTCGGTTTATTTTTGTTAGATTTTTTTTGTCAATTTTAAGTTGCATACCTGGTATCCCTTATAAGGTAGCTTCTCGAATGCGGAAACGAAAGCTATGTGAAACAGAAGCGTATTTAGAAAGCGTTGTTGAACTCACAACGGAGTCGATCTAAATGTTTTCTGACGTAATTTAGCTCGTAAATATTGTGCAATGCAGCTCGAAGCTAAGAATTATATGTACTTATAAAGCTTAAATAAGTGCCGTTAAACTTCACTAACTTCACGAAATAATTTTTCAAATCGGACCAATAATAGTTCCTGAGATTAGAGCGTTCAATCAAACAAACAAACAAACTCTTCAGCTTTTTTATATATTAGTACAAGATTCCAGTTGTTTTTTTTAAATAGTTTTATAATGTTATATATAGATAGATTAACTGGGTATGTTCCGAGAAATACATCGTTATGAAATTTTATCAAGTTTAAAAATCAAGTATTTAATATTTTGAGTACATGGCGTTCACTAAAACCGAAATTGGTTAAAGCAGCCTTTATGACGTGTATATACTTAGAATAACGAAGCCATAAAGAATTCAGGGCAGCCACAAAATATTGTCCAACCCAAACGTGATGCTCTTAAATCCTAATAAAATTTAGGCTTTCGCAGATTCTTATTTTATGACGAGTGGACACGTTTTATTGGCCATGAAGAAAATTATGGTCTTAGAGCTCGGTTAGAAGGCACGATTATTCTTGTACAGTTAAAAACTACTAGTGGTCGCCCAGTGGTCGAAATTCGACAATAATTAATTTGAATTATAAGTTTGAACATTATGTCAAAGACTATATATACTTCTTTCTATAATCACAGATTTCGGCAAGGTTACACTGTTATTTTGACTTTAACAATATACAAAAGAGTGTAAATATGCGTGTGTGTAATGTTTTTGGAACGAAGTTCCTTATCGCGCGTTGCGAAAGGGGGCTAGACGGAAAAAATTAAGACCAAAAGTTGTAACGACACTTTTTGCTATACCTAGTTGTAAGCCGTGCGGCGTGCGCGTGTTTCTCTGTCTCTCTCTCTCATAGAAAGCAAGCCAGTTATTTTCGTTTCGTCTTTCTATTTCGCATTGAACAGTGTGGTGTCGCGACGATTATTTTTGTTGAGTGTATACAGGATTTTTGTACATAAAAATAAAATTTTATTACAATTACTTCAGTAATTAATCGAAAGGAACTTCGTTCCATCCGGGTGTCCCTTGACACCTCTCAAAATTTTTATTGATTTAATGTAATTTTTATGCATAGTTAAAAAAAATATTAGCATTCTGAACGTTTTTTCTATATAAACTATAAGTGTACTAATTTCATATTCCTCCGTTCGCACAATTTTCGTAAAAAGGGTTACACAGTTTTTGCTTCACGTATATAATGATATTGTTAAGACCAAATGCCGACAAAGGAAAAATTAACACATGCGTCTGTAGAAATACATTTTATTACCTTCCCCGCATTTGGACGTCTTTTGTTTACTTTGTGTTTAAAATTTGTAATTAGAAAAACAGCCTATTGTGTATTGTAATACTTTATGGTATGCATTAACCAGGTGTGATTCTTGGAAGTTATTGTTATGCGTCGAGATATATGTATTTGTGCAGGATAAAAAGAATGCCCGAACGGAGGGGTGAGGCAGTCAAGCGACGATTAGGATACGAGCAAGACGTGTGTACATTCGATAAGCTATATAGTGACGGACTTTGCGCGTGTTATTGAATCGTGCAGTTTGTACTGGTTGTGTCCATTTATATTTGTACCTGTGCTATACGTGTTTGTATAGTTCTAATAAATTCTATAGTAATTCCAACGGCATTTTTAATTCGAGTTCATAACTCGTAACAATATTGACGTGGTAGAGCCATACTGGAATTATCTTAATTCAAGCTCTGGCTCTAGGGTCTGCGCAATCGGTGTGATACCACGCTCATCATCATTATCATCCGAGCATTTAATCCCGGTTGCGTTCGGTGCGTTCGCTCCGACGCCCAGGGTCCGCTTTCCTACTTTTTCTACTCCACTTCACGAGGTCATCAGCATCCCCCGTTTTGAGTATCGGGGCTTGAGACCGGGGCCTGGTGAAGGCGGCATGGCTAGATATTATTACCAGCATAGACGACGCTCTTGCAGTTTGTCTGTTGTGTCACGGACATGAAGACTGCCGCGGGTGCGGGACTTCCTGACATGGTCTTTCCGCGTGAATACACACATCCATCGCAACATATTCATCTCCGGGATCAGTGCGATAAGTACCACGCTCTCACAGAATATTGACGTGAATCGGTTAGCCTTGAGCTAATTGTCTTTTTCCCCTCTCCTCCTCTCATTACCCTATCCGCTCTCTATCCCATCGAACATTGAAGGTTGCCCGCCGTCTCATACTGCCGCCCAACCGTTGACACCGTAGAAACATCAGTAATTGAGGCTCTAGCTATAATATTATAAAATTATAAACATGCCGTGTCTGTACACTAAATTAAATTTAAACAAAAAACAACTGGAATAGACTATATAAACAATGGACAATACGATGCAATTTTTTAGATTTCTTTTCGTTTTGTCTGTTTGTCGGTTTGTTTGTTTGTACTGGGTTGATTTCGATGCGGTTATCACTGATCGACAGCAGATTCTTAGACTTAAACTATGGGAAACTTTTTATCTCGGGAATCCAGCGGGAATTTTCCCAGAAGCGGTTTGAAGTTATTCGAATGCTTAATAATTAGTTTACAGTCACTGACACAGTTTGCACTAATACGATAGCTTGCATTCTCTTTTGAAATATTGCGATATTTTGTGTCCCGGGTATCCCGTGGGAATTTCAAGTCAAGCGTGGACGAAGTCGCAGGCATATTCAAGTCTATCTATAATATTATAAAATTATAAACATGCCGTGTTTGTACATTTAGGGCCTTACTTATAATCGTTTCTTAAATTTTAAGAAGCTGCTCAACTGTTTAGTGAAAATCTTACCCATAAGCTCCTCTTTAGTCGAATATTTTCGGTACAATCTACGTCAATCATTCAAATTTCGTTTATCTGTGCTCGTCTTACGTAAACAACAGATAATACACGTTTATAAGTGAAAAAAAAAGATATTCATTGATTAGGTTCTGAGTCTGATTCTCTTACTTAAGAGATGGCTAATCGTTTCTTAACGATTTTCATAGAATAAAGCATAACATGGATAAATTAAAAATGTTAGTTGCACGAATAAAACAGTTGAATGGTTTTACTTTTGAATTCACTTAGATTATAATTTATTCGACTGATAAGTTGTATCTGATGATTGAAAAATCGACCTTAAGGGAAGATTTATATTAGACCGGGCCGTGTCCGGGGCGTGCCGTGTACGTGGCCCGGACGGGGCACGAATTTGAAACTTCACATACATTTTGTATGAAGCTGTTTATATTACACATTGCAGGATACGTGTCCCATCCGGGCCCGGACAACGCTCGTCTACACCACCCGGTGTAATATAAACGTGCAGCACGGAGTGGCTCCGCTCCGGCCCCGCCCCGGCCCGGACACGGACCGGTCTAATATAAATCTTCCCTTAATCTGATCCACATATTTATTAGTGCGGTGCAAATTTTGCGAGCTGCAGATTTGCCGCTAAAAAAACTCTTAGCAATTAATTTTACTTGGGCAAAGTCATAGACGGCTCTTAGTTGAAAATATAATCCCACATATTAAAGTCCTTCGATAAAGTTCAGCATTCGTGTTTAAGCCAGATGTCACAAAACTAATTCAGAACACACAAAGCTAACGAAACTTTGTTAATATCGTTGAATGTTAGCAAATACGGTTTATTTGTTAAAATGTCTTTGAGTTGGTCGGTAGATTAAAACGGGGAAAAGTATATTGTCTTTCTTTAAGACATTTAATGTTTTGTGTTTTTAATTTGGGGGTGTTCTATCGTTCTCATCTCTTATTACATAAGTTTTCTTAATGACTAAATGTATGGTTATACTTATACATCATGTATATACATTATATTTTAACCATGATTAAGAATCTACTCAGGAAGCCTTACTTTTCCTTAAACAATTATGCTTAAACTATATTTATTGTTTATTTAGTGTTATAATATTATACTTAATATATAAGTTGAAGAGTTTGTTTGTTTATTTGCTTGAATGCGCTAATCTCAGAAACTACTGGTCTGATTTGAAAATTTTTTTCAATGTTAGATAGCCCATTTATCGAGGAAGGCTATAAGGCTATATATCATCACGCTAAGATCAATAGGAGTGGAGCACCAATGAAGAATGTTTTAAAATCGTGGATTTTTTATGGCGACATACTTTAGACCAGGGTGGTAGCTATCCAGTCGGGCAAATGCCCTGCCACCTGGCTGTGGATTGTTTTATGGCCTTTTACGACAGGCCACCTGGCTGCAGGAAATTGTATTCTTTCTCCGTTCCTGCACGGATAAAAACATACACCCACCCACACACACACACACACACACACACACACACACACACACAGACACACACACACACACACACACACACAGAGAGAGAGACACACACACACAGAGAGAGAGAGAGAGACGCGCGCACACACACACACACACACACACACACCTTCCATTGGAAAGGAGCTATGAGATGCCGGCCACCAGACTATCCACTAAACCTTCCAGCGTCCTTCCGTGTATTTGTGAGGCGCAACGAGGTAAGTCGTAGGCAGTTCACCGCGACACCTCGACGCAAACCGTCACGACGAGATAACCCTTGGAACAGGGCACTCCATGTCGCTCGGTCGGTCTTATGACCTTAACCCGATTTCACTACGTCATTAGGAGGAAGTGAGCGTAACGGCGCTTTTAACCCTGTGTTCGCCGTCTGCTCAGAGGGTCCGCTCGTTTATCCTGAGCTTCTCGGCTGCTTCCTTCTGCATGACGTCCTCGCAGAAGGAGGCGTCCGAGATCTCCTAATGACCGAAACAGGGGCAGACAAAGCCGCTTCGTAAACTTCGCGTCCGGAGAGTTACTTCAGAAATGCAAGGAATTCGTAGATGCCACCAGTGACCAAAAGGCTGGTTTATATTTTGCATAGCGAATTAACATTGCCATGCAGCGTGGCAATGCAGCCAGCCTTCTGGGCACGCTTCCCTCTGGCAGTTGTGTAGCACGTTGTAATTATTTTGAAGTGTTTTTTAAATAGCGTGTGCCAGTGAGATTTTGTTCGTGTTGCTATGACGTCTCCATCTATCCCACGGACGTGACGTCATTTATCGAGATAACAAGTATTCTGATGGTAGGTAGGTTACCTCTGCGAATATAAGTAAATTACTACGGTGATGTTAGATATGAATCGTCTTCTGGCTCCAATTATGGCGTGTCGGACAGATGCAGATAAAATGAAATAAATTATTTTTTAGAATTAAATTATAAATAAGAACTAGGATAAAAACTAAAAAACAATAACATAAATAAAACTAATTATAAATTAATATCAACTAAAATCAAACTACAAGTACAACTACAAATTACAATATTGAGTCGGGACATAAGCTAGCTTTGTCTTGAGTTCCATTTAAATCCGTCCAGTAGTGTTCACAAGCTAGACAGACGAACGTTTAAAATTTGTACTTTCAGTATTGACTGGTCCGAATTACCCCCCCCCCCCCTTGATTTCCTTCTCTTTATTGATTCATATTTGTTTAGTTTAATTTTCTAGTAAATGTTATTATCGTAAAATGAGTCGGAAAGTAGATATTGTCAAAAAACTGTTATTCAATGCCATTCTTCCAATATGGCGGCGCGAGCAACAAAGTTACGAGGTGGCAAAATTGAAATCCCGAAAGAGCACATCGAATTCTATAAAATTGCCCACTTTCAAAAGCCCCCGGTAAACTTTCCAAGTAACCACTTTTTTCGGACCAAACAACTGTACTATTGTACAAACTCGCCTCCTTTATAGATTTATTATATTATAGCGGTTTTATTCATATGATGTGGTTTACTTTTTATTCGCAAATTAAAAAACTAACGGTTGGTCTGAAAAAAGGGTTTTTGTTATTAAATACAATACGATACACACTGTTTTTTTATGTGAATATATAATTACGCAACTGACCTGATAAGAGAAACAACATTTAAAGCTAATTAATTCTATTTATTAAGCTAATAAGTTATAACATATAATCGAATACAATGCAAGAAAACTTAACTTATTTGTATTGTATTCTACTCATAGTCCCTCAAGACTATAAGTAGAATATTGAGCCCAGATCACCGTTTTCTATGGGTAAGGTGCCCAGAAGGCTGGCTACGTTTCCTCGCTGGATCGCCATACTGATCCGTTGCCGGAGTAAGCACCAGCCCTCTGATCACCCGAAGAGTCAATGAGTCGTTTCGATAAATTTTGGTAGATACTCATGGCGTCAGGACCCCACGGTCCAAGCGTCTCGACAGCAAACGGTACAAACATATAATTCTCACAGAGGGTTGCATATTTGCGCCGCTTGAGTGATTCGGCTGTTTCCGCCGCTGAACCGGCTGATTTAGACGTGTTTGGTAAATGGGATGCGGCCAACGTGTCTACGCAAGTCGCATCCCACACCAAAGGCTTGCCACGCTGCCAGGGAATTAAAATCATTCCGTCCTAATTAATTCACAATTTCAATTAATCTAATACATTTAGGAATTTTAAAATCTCTCTCTTTTCTTTCACCATATCCCAATTACTTGGGGACGGCACAATATGCCTTTTCCTTCCACACTCTTCTATTCTGACATACATCTTCTGTCACACCACATATCATCCTTCACACAATCCATCGCATCTTTTTCTTGGTCTAGCTTTACATTTGTACCCATCCGTCTTGTAGTTTAACATTCTTTTTGTCACGTGACTTTAATTCCTCCTCATTATATGCCCATACCAACTTAGTCTTCTTCCTCTCAATTTTTCAGTCACAAGTGCAACTTTCAAAGATTCCCTTATGTACTCATTTCTCACCTTATCCATTCTTGTAACACCATACATCCATCTCAATATTCTCATCTCAGCTGAGTGGAGACGTTTGTAGTTTATCACTTCAGTGGCCCAACATTCCGACCACATTATGAATTTTAAAATAACACTGTTAATTAGTTCTATTGTTCTAAGTGACAAAAAACTCTGACACGTGTGATGTACAAGTGACATTACATTGACACTTGACGTATACTATGATAATGCGCGCCAAATTCAAATCGAATGATGATACTCTTCATTTACATTAATTTTGAGTTAGAGTAAGTTTGTAGGTTTGTTTCTTACATACATACATACATATTATCACGCCTTTTTCCCATGGGGGTAGACAGAGACTATAGATCTCCACTTGCAACGATCCTGACAAACAACTTTCACTTCATCTACTTTCATTAACCTCTTCATACATGCACGTTTATTTGATATTCTTTATATCTGACCTCGTTTTAACACTTCTGTTATTAAGGTTCTTAAAGAAGCTACAAACTTCCTCTAACTTAATATGTGTTAGACCGTAGATATTTAATATTATACATTGTAATCTGTGCAAAAACGGAGAAATAATACAATTTCCTGCGTGGGAGCGGCCTTCGTAAGAGGCGACAAAACAACCCACAGCCAGGTGGTAGGACATTTGCCCGCCTGGATGGCTACCACCCCTGGTCTAAAGTATGTCGCTATAACAACCTTCAGTTGTGTTCCGGCATTAGTGACCAGATTCCAGTCTCCCTTAAGAGAGCAGCAGCGCATTTGTAGCACCTTTGGTGTTGCAAATCTCCATAGGCGATGGTAACCGCTTTCCATCAAGTGTGCCGTCGTCTGCCCGTCTGTTCAACTCCTGCAATAAAAATAATCATATAAGATTTAGTTATATGCCATATCATGTTTGTGTTGTATCAAAAACCTCTCAATTTAATTATCCCACAAATTCCTGTAAAATCTGAATGCATAAATCGAGAGGTGTGATCTGGAAAATATAAAGTACACAAAGCCAAGGAAATTTGTTATTCAAAACCGTTTGTCTTGAATTATTTAAGAGGCAGCTACATTTCGTATCCCCAAAAAAGAAATTATGCCGTGTCGGATAGCAATCTACTTACGTCTGTTTATTCAAATTTAGTAAGTATAGAAAGAACGTTTTTTTGCTAGATTACCTTCATTTTGATCAAGACATTTGCTAAAGCCTACATTAGATTGTTAATATCAGTCTTGAAATTTGGATGAATCAGCTAAAGTGTTTCATATAAACGTGAAGAACCATTCCATGTTATTAAATATCGTCGTGCACTTCCAAACATATATGTTACATTAATCAATTTTCAAAGCTATTTTATATGCTTCTGTTCATTTATTGTATTTTATACAGTAGTGGGTAAAGATAAAAAATTTACAGAATTTTATTCAAATTTAACCAAATTTTAATAACAATATTAAAGACTAGTTGTGTAAATTTAGAATTATGCTGTACAGTGCACGGGCTAGCAACAGCCTTACATTGCCGTATCAGTGGTTTACGCCGACACGTGCATTTTAACATATTCGCATCAGTACCTACTTATTTAGCACCGTACTCGTTTAGTCGGCAAAATAGCCATTGATCTTAGAGCATAATCATAAGCACATCATTTTCATTACCATAATTTAGCAATAAACAATTAACATCCTAAAACATCTATCATTAACATCCTATGCAGGAAAACCCCCTACATAATTTGTCAATAATTGCTGTTGCTAAGAGAATTTCAGGTATGTTATTTTGTTGCAATACATGTAAACTTGGGACAAACTGTGGACTGTATCCATAGGTCGCTGGTTCATCCGGCTCGAAGGACCAAATGATTTAGGGGAATTTTAATTGCTTATTGCTAAATCATGGTAATGAAAATGTTGGTGCTTATGATTATGCTTTAAGATCAATGGCTGTTTTGCCGACTGACCAAGTACGGTGCTAAATGAGTACTGATGCGAATATGTTAATATGCATGTGTCGGCGTAAACCGCTGATACGGCGATGTACAGCTGTTGCTAGCCTGTACATATGCCTTATTAGATCATTTAAAATAAATTTAACTAGGAAATGTGTCCCATTTTCCAGGACAAAAAGTATCATATGTTCGTCCCTATAGTGGAAAGTATATACATATATTATATACACAATTTCTGTATATAGTCTGTTTATTCATAGAATCGGGAAGAAGGAACAGACAAGTATATAAACATGTTTATTTTCACGTTTATGTTTAGTATAGAATACATCTTTTCTATAACTGTATGAACACAACAGAAAAAATTGAAAATATATTTGGACCTATTAAGATTTGATTTTCATTATCTATATTCTATATATATAAGTATATATTACATATAATAAAACTGTAGAGGTCGAATTTATGAAATGAATTACGTACAATGAAAAAAATGCTAAAAACCGAATCAGGGGGATGTAAGAAGTGAAATAGAACTACTTTAGATTTTTTCAAATTTTATGTTTCTCTGTTTGTCTGTCTGTTTGTACCGGTTGATCTACGAAACGACTGGATCGATTTAAATGAAATTTCGTATGGTGGTAGCTTATATCCCTGATTAACATATAGGATATTTTTGATCCCGAAAAATTAAAGAGTTCCCGTGGGATAGTTAAAAAACCGCACCAAGCGGACGAAGTCGCGGGCATCAGCTATCCTACATATATAACTAGGACAAAAGATTTTTTTTGCAAATTCTAAATTCTAGCTTATGTTATCTAAATGTTGATAAATTTATAGCGCTTTCATATATAAATTAAGTATTTTTTAGTGTAACTGTATTGAATTAATTAATCAGTGTATAAATATTTATACTTAATTTTTTATTGCTTTCTTGGATATTATATTTATAATATTATCTCAAAAGTAAGCTTTATGTATACATTTTTCCTAAGTAGAATATTTTTGCTTGCAAGTATTTGAGTAATAATCTTTTCTTTAATAACCTTGTAAGCTTAGAATCTTTGGCTAGTTTAGAGATTTTATGTTGAGACACTTTAACTTTAGACAATAACTTTTGTTTCAACGTGAAATCAGACTTAAAAAAGATGATGAAAGATTATATTGGCGTAGTGTCATATTGTTTTAATCGCTTCCTTTCTAAAAATACTTTTTACCATTATACCTTCATATCAAGAACTCTATTAGATAAAAGTAAGGAAAGAAGAATGCTTCGTTACCATAGCTTTGTCTCAGTTATCAGTTTAGGCCAAATTGAGAGTAAACGAAATAATATATTGTATATCCCTGTTTATTATCTACTGCTAAACAATGGTTTTTTAGTTATGGTAACCCCATTTCTTGTTCATACTTCAGTACACATTTTTGATACATACATTATTCCTTCACTTTTTGTATACTGGTATGTATGTATATCTATCTCTGTCCCCCCAAGTATGACTTAATTCATGAAGGTGCCGACATTGTGTCGTCGGATTCGTTTGCGGTGTTAAATAGACACATGTAAGAAATAATAAGTTTCTGGGCAAGTGAAGTTAGTTGTTGAAACAAATTAAATGGCGGCCACCCTGAAAAGTTATTGTTATTGTTTGAATGATTGATTGAGTTGATTTCAAGATATGTGCAAGATATATATTTCTGAAGCCAAAGGCGGACATAGTGTTTGGACATAAGTTTGGGTAAGCCTATCTAATTTGTACGTATGTATTGTTATGTGACAAACACTTACATAACAACTGAAGGCAACAAAATTATATTATTAGTATTGGTGGCAGTTGCTTCTTTTTGGAAATTAAACTCAATATAATGGACTGTATGATTATTGTTATTAAACCATTTACATGAATCGAAACGTACATAGAATAAATGCGCGAGAGAGTCGAATGATGTAAGAGTGGTGAGTCGCAAGTACCAAGTTAGCAAGTCAGTTTTCGGTCTCCAAGGCCGCTCCTATACCCCACCCCGCATTCCGTCCGACGCCTAGCTGCTAATTGCGCGAGCTATGGGCGTCGGCGGTATGCGGGGCGCGGAGAGTAGGTGTGCTCCGGCGGGTGAGTCAGGGGGGCGCTCTCTGTCTGCAACAATTAGATTCAGCGGTTTTGTGTGTACGGCATATCGGGGTTTTTTTTAACTTAGGATCCTCGCACACAATCCTTCTCTATTCCTCATGCCAAATTGTGTCATAAGTGAAAATATAACAACAGTATCTACGCTGTTGTTATGTTAGCACGATTTCTATGGAATTTCTTGTTCTAAACGTGTACCTATTAATTTCCAACATCATTTAAAATTGCGCCATTAGTACACAAATTTCCGTTCACAGATGAAAATATAACTAAGTAAGTAAGTATTCCATTTTGACGGTGCTAGAGGGCGCTAGGTATAGATTGTACACGGGCGCTACATGGACTAGAGCCGCCTCTGACGGACATACATATTAAAGACATAAGGGGAAATGGATCTTTTCCAAAATGTTCACGGGACTCTAATAAATCCGATGGTTCAAATCCGGTGGTTTTCTAAAACATTACACAAACATGAAAGTAACTTCAGCCAAACAAAGGACAATAGAACAAATGTTTCAACCGATAGATGTTATCTCAAAATATGGGAGCTTTAGGAACGTCGGCAGACGCCGCCGTGGTTTGAATTACTGCGCACTGCGGTACTGCGGCACAATACACATTCGACTAAAATAATGGGATACATCAAAAAAGTTTACGGTACTGCAAATCATTTTTAAATGAAATCGGCATACGAATTTCCTGTAAGCTCACGTTGTAAAATTTTATGAATACTATGGTTTTGTAAAGATACGAGCAAAAATCATTAGGAATCTCCTTAGGGAGGAGTATATTGTGTATTTACTTTTAAAGCCATAACACGTTCTGAAGCGGCGATAATATGAGATCATTGGATAGTGAAGTTAATATTTATAAATAAAATAACATCTCTGTGGAAGCTTAGATGGAAGAGTGACAATATCTTTTTATTATAGATTTAAATCTGATATTATATACTTTTGTATGTATATATTTACATTGCTAATATTTTGATACCAAATTGCAAAAGTAGTATATCTTATAGTAATATATAAAGCTGAAGAGTTTGTTTGCTTGAAAGCGCTAATCTCAGGAACTACTGGTCTGATTTGAAAAATTCTTCAGTGTTAGATAGACAATTTATCGAAGAAGGCTATAGGCTATATATCATCATGCTAAGACTAATAGGAGCGGAGCACCAATGAAGAATGTTTCAAAATCGGGGTTTTTTTTTAAACTTACTTGTTTTTAAACTATTCCACGCGGACGAAGTCGCAGGCAGAAGCTAGTAATACATAAAGTAATCGTATATAATTATTATATATCAAAATGTAAAAGAAGCTTAACGTTATTTACACATTTTGTCGCGATGGGATTGCTTTATATATAATACTCAGCACGTATGATCAGTAGTTTGCAGTCAGACATTGGGACTGTAAAAGATTCGCAGCTATCGGATACCCAATAAAAGCAACCCGGTGTTCTTCCAGTTACCAGATGTTCGGTAGATCTAGCACGTGTAGCTTTCTGTATGTTTATAGCGAGCCGCCTTTTTCATTTGCGTAGAAAAACGAAATGTCATATTCCCTGAAGTGTCAGTGATACAATTGTTAGTGCATTTCAAGTTTTTTTGGAAAAATAAGTACTGATTGATATTTTTAAACCAAATATTTGAAAATACACTCGGTTTTCAGGGAAATTCTTTATTATATTTCACGTGACACATAATCGATGGAAACATTCGGAGTTTTACCATGGTGAGAAAGTTAGGGCCTTAAATATTTACAAGATTAAACGTCGACGTCACAACTGTCGAAACATAGATGCCCCAGAGGATATCTATACTAATTTTTTTTTTATTTATTATAAATAGGTTTGCGTTTGACCACGATCACGTCCAGTGCCGGATGATGATGCGGTCGAAGATGGGGCACGCTTACCTAGATAGTACCTATTCACACGAGACTTGAAGATTCCCGGATTGTACTTTTCTGGAACCACGGACTCTGGTAGTGCATTCCTCAATTTTGTCGTACTGTTATGGGGGACCGGGTTAACCCCTTTTTAAAAAAGGATAATTGAAAAACAAGTTGTTATATTTAAGACACGACCGTCTTGGTTGAGGACTGGATGAAGACTGGTGTGTATTGGATGGGCAAAATGGGAAGCTAATATATGAATATGATGACTAAATGGAATAGGTATGAGATCAGCTGAATAGGGTGCATAGACTATCTATAACACCTCCCCGGGGTAGACTAAAATTCGGGGTTAAAATTTCGAAGTTTAGGAAAACAATAAGAAAAGTTATATATTTCTCCTAGTACTAGGAGATGGAATGACTTCCGGATTTTGAGATTTCCTGATTTTAAGAGGGATGACAGGATCTGGATTTGGTGTTTGGTGTAGAGGTTCTGGGGAATTTACTGGAGCTGATCGGGTAAATATGGGAATTCTATAGGAGAGACGGTCGTGCGATTTAATGCACAAAATACACTTAATTACAAAAAATAAAAAGACAATACAAAAAATTAAAACTAACAGAATAGAATAATGAGTCTCGTATTTAATTATTTGATGTTGGTTAATAATCTCGTCTGTCTTATCTGTCATAGATTTCAATCTCGACTTTGTTTCCGGTGTGAAAATATCTAAGTCAATATTTTGTAATTTTATACGAGGTTCATTATTTATTTCATTTTTAAACTTATCTAAAGTACAGCAAGAGTCATCTATTATATTAAAGTCGGAATGTGTCTCGGTAATATTTATTTTTATACTATTCGATTTGGGTATTAATTTAGTACTTTTACAGTAAGCAAAGCAATTATTCGGTATATTCAAAATTCCCGTTCCGACAATATTTAACTCCAAACTTTTCTGTTTCGGGCATTCTATATATAATTTATTGTTTTGAGATTGTACATAGATCCAATTATTATTGCTAAGTGGTTTCCATAGATCTAAATCTCCGTAAATGAAGTCGGTCTGACACTGCGTTGGTAATGTACTTATTACGTTAGAGATTAACTCACTTTCACAACTCGGGTTTGCACTGGTAGGGTACACGGTAATGACGTCACAGATGAACTCGCGAGCACTTATCACTCTGCATTCTTTCAGTGATTCAAGTGTACAATATTCCGATTTATCTTTAGTCATTGCGATGTATTTACTGCTGGGAATTATAAAACTAAATGAATTTGGTTTCATAATGTTATGTGGAGTTGGCAATGCTATGTTATGATACAGACTATATTCTTTAGGTGATACTAAAGGTATTCTTAATATAAAAACAATTTTATTATTCAAACTATAACAAACAACATTTGATATATTCATTAGTACATGAATGTAACTTAATTCCAAAGTGACGGGCAATTTCAAATCAGCAGGTAAGTATCTATAATTATCAACAAGCTCTTGGTACAACTGTGTGGGAGGTAGCACAGCTGGGTGAAGTATATTTTGACTACTAAACATAATTGCATTTGTTAGGTCTTCCAATTGGAATGATAAGGTGAGTACAGAGGTTTCCAAACTTTTTAATATTAGATTAATATTTGCTTTTATTTTCAGTTCTTCGGTAATGAAAGACAAGTTTTTTAGTTGTAACGATAGCTTGTCGATACCTTCATTTAGTCTGGCTTCGTTAATTTTTATTTTATGCAAGGTTTCGTTAAATTTCGACAAAGTTGAAGTTGTAACTAAAATGTTTTCTTTAATTAATGAACCCAGACTTTTTTCATTATTTTGTATGCTTTGTATGGCGTTGTCATATTTGACAGCATCGTCTTCATCTAGAGTCCCAAAAATAGTTTTGGATAGGGTGCCTATGCCACCTATCCACGCCGCGCGTTTGAACCTATTGCTGTTTGTAAGATGGGCTATGGAAGAGTACTCGGAGACCATATCTTGGTACCTGATAGTGAGTGGTTCTAATATATTATGGCATTCCAATTTACTTGTAGTTTCAATTTCAATTTGACCACATAAGAAACGAGTTGTACCTAATACCGAATTAATGTTTTGAATATGGGGTCCAATGTGGGAAATATCAAATGGAGCGACTATATCCAAGTACCCAGTGTTAATTTTGAGTTCGCCAATTGGATCAAAATATATACCGGAGCTCGAGCTGATCGGTTGGACATACTTCTGGTGACCTTGGGCCACAGCGCTGCAAGAAAAGAGGTATCGGAGTTACCAATCACTAGTACTTTCTTATAATAGATTTTCTTACTCAATGCTAAATTAATGTTATTCTATTCTATTTATTGTAATTCTAACACTACAATTGTAATATTAAATGTTTATTTCTGAGTTTTGGCCTTTTATTTATTTACTCCCTTATGTAGAAGTTTGAACTTCAACATGTTTAACTTCGTCATAGTGATGTTTCACATGACGTCTGTTTATCAATAAGGTTAATGTATGGTTTCCATTGATTTTTACCACCTTGTATGGACCTTTCCATAAAGGTGATAGTGCTTTACGCAGCCTGAGATGGTTTTTCAACATGACATAATCTCCAACTTTGTATTGGATAGGTTGGGTATGAGAATCGTAATAAGTCTTGGAATTTATTTTTGATTTATGAATATATTCTAGGGCTTTGTCTCGCGCGTGCTTTATGCGGTGTTGTAGGAGTTTCACATATTCGGGATAGGTAGTATTATAGGAGTTGTCTTTATATACTGAATCTGGGATATGAGGCTTATGCCCAAATAGTAATTCATATGGGGAGTAATGCGTGGTTGTATGTATGGCGGTGTTGTATGCCAACATAGAAGTATACACATACTGAGGCCAGTTATCTTGGTTTTCGTTAACATAGGATTTAAGGTACTCCTTAAGAGTGGAATGCGATCTTTCCAGAGCACCTTGTGTTTGTGGATGATACGGCGATGACCATAACTGCTTGATTTTTAAGAATTCGCATGTTTTCTTAAATAATTCTGCTGTAAAATTGGTACCTTGATCGGTAAGTATTCGCTTGGGAATTCCGAATAGTGATATAAAATGAAGGAGACAGTCGCTCGCTTCTGCTGCTGTGTTACTGCGAAGGGGATAAGCTAATGAGAATTTGGTAAGGTCATCTTGCATAGTTAAAATATATTTAAGTTTGGCCGTGCCGGATTCAGGTAGGGGACCTACGATATCGAGGGCTAACCTTTCAAAAGGGGATGTAGAAGTGGATGTTATGATCATTGGTGCTCTATTTACTTTACGGAGTGCTTTGTTGGTTTGGCACGATGAGCATTTCTTAACATAGTCCTCGACATCACTACACATATTCTTCCAGAAATATCTTTCTTTGATTCGACTAAGCATTCTTGTAGATCCTAAGTGTCCTGCGATGGGGATGTCGTGATTTTCTTTCAGGATTTTCCAGATTTCGCTAGGCGAAGGATATATGATATTGTTATGATAGATATGTATATTTATGTTGGTATTGTCAAATAGATAAGCTAAGATATTGTAGATTTTTGCAAAGGAATGTCTGTCAAACGGATTTTTAAAATCTGATATACCTATTTCGTTAACAGTGGGATATGACATAATAATTTGGTCACGAGCATGTTTAAGGCAATTGAATATATCGGAATATGAATGATCGTCGAAGTGATGGACTTTTGTAAATAAGAAAAGGTAAGTTTTATTTCCAGGACAGGGATGAGTGGCGCCGTCTTGAGGAGGCCTACGTCCAGCAGTGGACTGCAAATGGCTGACGACAAGTTTTATTTCCACTTGTAAATGGCAAAAATGTGTATAGGGATCTTTCCTTTTTCAGGAATTCATCGCGCTCGGGATTTGAACAATTGTCAAGTACTTCTTGGACATAAGGTATGGATTCGTCCATGTCTATTGTGGTCGGTACAATAATTAAACTTTGAGTTGCTTTTAGTAAGTCTTGGTTGTGTTCTGTTATATGAGTGTTATATAATTTCGTAGGTGATTTTAGGAACTTATTATAGGTTTCGTCGGATAAAGGTAAGTTTTCAGATACTGAGGAAAGAGTATCCGGATTACCACGTGGGACTATGGCTGCAGGTAAGGTTTCAGGATCTTGCCAACTAGTTGAAGGTTGAGGGTTCGGTTGTGTTTCAGGACATGGTTCAGGTAATATAGGAGGAGGATCTGTCGCAGAAGCTTCAGCCGGAATAAATGGATTCAGAGGGCTAAGATTGAAATCTGTATTGTCTGCGGGACTAGTATCTGTTCCTATTACATCATTTAAGACTTCTTGAGGTATTTCAGGTAGAGATTCTAATGGGGATACAGCGTCAGAATTCAGGTTAGTATCATTAGTAGGATTTGGGTTTAAATTACTTTTATTTTCAGGATATATAGGGTTCACGGGATATCTAGACAGAGCGTCGGCAGCAGAGTTCAGTTTACCCTTACGATATATGATTTCATATTCGTATTCTTCTAGTTTTAATCGCCAACGTTGAAGTTTACTACTGGGATCTTTATGATTAAAAAGCCATTTTAATGGTTTGTGATCCGTTATGATCTGGAATTTATTTCCATAAAGATAAGGTCGGAAGGTTTTGCACCCGTGGAGTATGCCTAATAACTCTTTTTCAGTTGTACTGTAGTTTGATTCACTTTTATTTAGGGTACGTGACGTGAAAGCTACAGGTTGATCTTTACCAATAGGTCCTTGTGAGAGAACAGCGCCCACAGCATAATTCGAGGCATCGCAGGTAAGGATGAAAGGTTTGGAAAAGTCGGGATATATGAGTAGTGGGGCTGTTGTTAGGTTATGTTTCAGTGTGTCGAAGGCAAGCTGCTGTTCATTGTCCCATTTAAAGGGAACTTCCTTTTTCAGAAGAGTGGTTAGAGCCTTAGCGGTCTTAGAAAAATCTGGAATAAAACGACGATAGTAGGAAACTAGACCTAAAAATGACTTGATGTCTTTTGGGGATTTTGGAACTGGAAAATCAGTAACACATATAATTTTGTCTGGATTTGGTTTTACACCTTGTTCAGTAATAACATGGCCAAGGTAACAGACTTCTCGTCGTAGAAACTCACACTTATCCGGTTGTAGTTTTAGATTGTGTTCTCGGATTCTTTGGAATATGGACCTGAGATTTGAGATGTGTGATTGCATATCATATGCGTAACAAACTATGTCGTCTAAATATACAAAACAGCGGATACCCTGGAGGCCTGATAAGGTAGAATTCATTAATCTTTGGAATGTAGCAGGGGCATTTTTTAGCCCAAATGGCATTCTAAGGAATTGGAAATGTCCTTCTGGGACATTGAAGGCTGTTTTGGCTTTATCGGCTTCGTTTAATAAAATTTGATGAAACCCAGATGCTAAGTCCAAGGTTGAAAAGTATTTACTGTTGCCGAGTTGGTCGAGAATTTCAGTGATTTGAGGAAGTGGATAAGTGTCACCTGTTGTAACGTCGTTAAGTTTCCTGTAGTCAATGACTACACGCCACTTCTGGGTATTGGAAGCATCAAGTTTTTTTGGAACGACCCATATGGGTGAAGACCAAGGAGAATTGGAAGGTTCTATAATATTTTGTTTAAGCATTTTATCCACTTGGTTGCGGACTTCGGCTTTGTGTATCTCGGGGAATCTGTAGGTTTTTGTGTGGATCGGAATTTCAGTCGTTGTTTTAATTTCATGTTTCAAGGATTTTGTAAAAGATAAGCTTTCTCCTGGGAGATGGAATATGTCTGAAAACTCGGCGCATAGTTCAAAAAGTGCTTCTCTTTCTTCATGGTTTAGATGTGAGACTCGTAATTGTTTTAAAACTTCGCCAGTTCTCACGGCACAATCGGTAGTAGTATATATATGTTTTACAGGAACGGCGGGGTATTCTTTAAATTGTAGGGATTCGATTGGAAGGAGTTCTAGATTTAGATTAGATTGCAAAGTTACCGGTTCTTCAGAAGTGTTAATTATAGATATGTTTATTCTGTTGTTTTCTTTTACGTGGACTACACAATTTGCAATTAGTAGGGTTTCAGAAACTTTTTGATCGAGGACGAGTCCCTCTTTTATTTTAGGATTTTGGACAGAACATTCAATAATGGTTTCGGATCTAGGCGGTATTAAATAAGCGGGATCGTGGAAATGTAACTTTATAGATGATTTACCAATATGGAGTAAATTTTTCGTATAGTCGATGTTGCAGCTGTGGGTGTTGAGCATATCTGAACCGATAATGCCATCATAGGGCAAGCGAATTTTATCAATAACATGAAACTGGTGAGATATATTGGAATTGGATACTATCAGCTTGAGTTGGAAATGGCCAATGGTTTGAATGGATTCATCTGATGAGTCAATACCTTTTAACTGTATTTTCTCTTTGAAAAGTTTAGGTAGTTTTTTCATACAAGAATGTCTTAATAAACTTACAGAGGAACCGGAGTCTACTAGTAAGGATAAAGGACTATCTGACACAGAGGATTCAACTAGGACGTGAGGTAATAACATTAGTGCAGGGTTATTAGTAATTTCGAATATGTTGGTTTTAATTGGATTTTGCAGGTATACGTTCTGTTTGGATACTGTGGGTTTTAGTAAACTATGATGCAGCGATAGTTGTGAATTTTTATTTTGCACAGATACAGCGGATACAGTGGACCTTAGCAAACCATCATGTAGTGATAGTTGTGGATTCTTATTTTGCACGGATACAGCGGATTCAGTGGACCTAGGCAAACTATCATGTAGCGATAGTTGCGAACTTTTATTTTGCATGGATACATTGGACCTAGGCAGACTATCATGTAGCGATAGTTGCGAACTTTTATTTTGCATGGATACATTGGATACAGTGGATCTTGGCAGACAATCATGTAGCGATAGTTGCGAATTTTTATTTGGCACGGATACAGTGGATACAATGGTTTTAGACAGACTATCATGTAACGACGGCTGTCTGGATTTAGGAATGAGACTTAGGGTGTCGTTTTTTAGATCTTCCTGTCCCGCACGACACCGGGACGAGACAGTTACTCGTTTTTTGCGATGACCAATACCGGTCACAGCACTAGGTTATGCGTGACAGTGGGTATGGTGGATTCTCGCTCGTCGGATGACCAATACCGGTCACAGCACTAGGTTATGCGTGACAGTGGGTATGGTGGATTCTCGCTCGTCGGATGGCAAATACCGGTCACAGCACCAGATTATGTATGACAGTGGGTATGGTTGTTCTTCGAGGAGCGGGCTACGGCACCAGCAGTGAGTAGCAGTACGCCTCTAAACAAGCCGGGCCAAACTCGATGCACTGAAATCCTGGTCTTCGCGGCACTTACACGTACCACAGGCACTCGCGTCGGATTCGCGTGTACTTAGGGCGGAGACGGTACCGGGGATTTCTGAAAATCCCTTTACGCTGCCACCAAAATGTTATGGGGGACCGGGTTAACCCCTTTTTAAAAAAGGATAATTGAAAAACAAGTTGTTATATTTAAGACACGACCGTCTTGGTTGAGGACTGGATGAAGACTGGTGTGTATTGGATGGGCAAAATGGGAAGCTAATATATGAATATGATGACTAAATGGAATAGGTATGAGATCAGCTGAATAGGGTGCATAGACTATCTATAACAGTACGCAGAAGGAACGTGGAGGCGGTGGTGGATATAAAGGTTATAAAGACGTAAAGTTTGTGACGCTGATCTCTGAATCTACTAAACCGATTTTAAAAATTCTTTTACTGTTAGAAAGCTACGTTAACAGAGAGTGTCACAGGCTATATAACATGACATTATATACTACGGAAGCAGGACAGAGCGCGGGTGAAAATGCGCCGGGCCGCTGGTTCAAAATAACTTGAATACTCTGAAGCTTAGGATTTGTGTAATTATGAATACTGCTAAGTAACTGAAAGCTAAAAATAAAAATAGAAGATCGAACTAAATACTCAAACTAAATAAATTTAATATATTTTATCTATATTTGTATATAAAAATCAATTGCTGTTCGTTAGTATCCCTAAAACTCGAGAACGGCTAGACTGATTTGGCTAATTTTGGTTTTGAATTATTTGTGGAAGTCTAGGAAAGGTTTAAAAGGTGAGGAAATATGAAAAAAATGGGAATGGGCAATATAAAAACAATAATTTCGCTTTCTCTTAGAAACTATTCCTACCTGTCAAACATTTGATGTTCGTTTAGAAATCAATTAAATTTAAAAGTCGTTCAGAAATCAAATTAAATTGAAAAGTGATTTTTTTTTTTTTTTTTTGATTTTGAATGTAAAACTGTTTGATGTTCGTTCCGGTTAAGTTTTAACCACATATTTATTAAAGTTGAAACATTCTGCAATTATCATTCATACATACATACATACATAACTTCACGCCAGTTCCCTTGCGGGGTAGGCACGAACAACAGAGTGCCATTTTGGCTTATTCTTACACACCTCACTTGCCTCTTTGACATTCATAACTCTTGTCATGCAAGCTCGTCTGTTCTTAAGGCTCCTGACATCACCTTCTGCTAGTACACGATCAATTTGATCATGGAAGGTGTGTCGTGGCCTTCCACGACTTCTGCATCCATCCACTTTTGCATTGTATATCTGTTTAGTCATTCAGCTTTTTTGTTTATTGATTCTGATGCGGTGCGAAGTTTGCCGGGTCAACTAGTATAGAATAAATTTATTAGGCGTCGTTATAAATGTTTTAAATCAATCTGGAAATATAGTATGTAACAATCTCCACAACCAAAAGTATGTCAAGCTGCTTCAATTCAAACGAATTTTGTGACATCCCTCTGTAATTGAATGCAGAGTATTGCAACATTACCTCCTAAAAACAATTACCACGGATCATTAATCGTTTATTTGGAGCCTGCTTCAACGTTGAAACTATTTGCCTGCAATTATTGTCTGCGCTGTTTTCATTAATGTAGCGTTTGTGCCAATTGTTGTGTGTGCAATTTCTGTGACGCCATTTGTAATGATTGCGTAAGTTTTGTGTGATTGTATGGTTTGACTTTGCAATTTTTGAAGTGATAACTTCTTATGGGGGGATAAACCGCTTCGTTACGTAACGCGTTACGGCGCCAGTCTGTCTGGCTTCCTTTTCTCTCACGCATGCAGCAGCGGTAGGCAAGCTCCTTCTCTCTCACTCTAACCCACAGCGCTAGCCGTATTTCGGTAATTAGATTAAATAATGATACTAATCATGTACATACATAAAATTCTAATGTACATATTCAAGAATTGTAACTAAGAATAAAATATATTTTATAATCAATAAAAGATTTTATTAATAAATAACCTTTCTTTATATTATCATATTAATATTCATAACATTTAAGTAATAACCTACGCTTTTCTCAAGTTAAACAATTTCAATATTAAATAGTTCAACTTAGATTAGTTTAAGTAAACACTTCTGTCGGGCGTCCCGAGACGCACACGTTTTTTTATTATTGAAAAATCATAGTAACGTTTTTTTGTCATACGTTACATAAAGAATGTGACTTGATTTTCTTTTTAATAAATTGATAGTAAATTTATAAAGGTGGCGCCTCATCTGGGATAATGTTACAGTTATATTATGTCGTTTCACGCAGATGTCGCGATGGGTGTAATGCGTTATTTATGATATGATATTATTATTTTAAATTGTTAATGACGTTACATATTGACAGATAGCATATGTATATATACACTAATGTGGCTAATTGTTAACGGCGTTATTATTTTTAACTCTATAAATAAGACGCATTTGGCTACAGTTGATAACTTTAAAATTATCGCAGTTGTGACTGTAGCAATAATAAAAAACAACGTTGACTATAGCAGAATATAAGATATGTTAAAATTGCCTATTTATTAATTACTAATCTAGCTCTGTAAAGTTCTTAAATTCTACATTAGGCATTAGGCGCCACCGGTCATTGATTCGTTTTTGAGATTTGATGTTTTATCATTTAAGACATATTTTTTGAGAAGAGCCTTGTAATTTCTTTTTAATTTTCGACTTATTTGGACTACAAGTTTTTTTTAAATAAAACGATTAAAAACTAAGGGAGGTTGGTCTGTGTCTAGTCATATAAGATTTGGGTACTAAATATAGCTCTGTAAATAGAGCTATATTTTTATTATTATTTACTGGACAGTTTTAATTATATTATGCCTAGTATTTTTCTTCCACGAATTTAGGACGAATAAGGCTCGATACACACTATAATTCTTACACGGTTCAATCTCGCTCTGGTCTTTGTCCGTTGCCGGCTCGGTCAAATATTCTTAAACAAGAAAGCATCAGAGAATTCTACTATCGTTTGCTTTAGTGCCGACCCGATATCACGCCGGTACCAGTTCGTCGTTATTTGAGTGAAGCGAAATAAGACCTGTCATGACCTGTACCGACGATGTGAATACGCTTTTGTTCCAACTCCAGATTAATAGTGTAGACACAGCGAGATTTGCCCGGACTGGGACCGGAGCGAGATTGAACTATGAATGGTATTGTACTGTGAGTTGAGCCTTAGTGAACTAATCATTTGCACTTGCGTTTGTAATTAAAGCCTGATTTATTTGCATTAGTTGAGAAACAAGTTAACTTGCAGAACTGGTGAGTTCCTATCATTGTTTGGACTGACATCTACTCAATCTACAACTTATTACTTAACTAGCAAGTTTCTGTCCAAACTATGACAAGGTCTTAACTTGTCATTTTCGCAAGGTAACTATCAAGTAATATGCTGATAAGTAGCTTATACGTGTCGCTATTTCGTTTCTATATTAAAATCCATAAAAGTTAAGTTAGCGTATTCAGATTTGAATTTTCATTTGAAATATGCCAATAACTCACGTAAACGAACCCTCTGATTACTGTATACGCCAGGTGCTCTTGAAATGAAGGTAGATAGACATTTTTCAATGTAAGTAATTAGACTTGAAAAAAGCCGCCCGAACTTCAAAAGCCTTGTGTATCATCATCATCATTATACGAGGGTTAAATCAGCTTCACTTCTTCGCGCGGTCTTTGGCATCTCATCTTGTGAGACCATTAGTACGCATGTCATTCTTTACAACGTCAAGCCGGCATGTTTTGTCTTACGCTGGGACCTGATGGAGGCAGCATTGTTATATATTTCCCACATGACTACCCAGTCTGCCTACGAGTAAAATGTGAACCTACCAGCGTAAGCGACTCTCTTGCAATCTGTCTGCTTTGTCACAGACATGAAAACTGGTGCAGATATGAGAGTTGCTGATGCGTTCTTATAAAGCCTTGTTATACATTCGAATACAAGCCGTTATGTCAGTGATCTTCAAGACTCGGAGCACTAGAAAACACATCAGAAGAAATCATTGAGGAGAACTCTTTCTTTCTTTTCTTTCACCATTTTCCAATTAATTGGTGTCGGCACAATATGTCTTTTCCTTCCACACTCCTCTATTGTGGCATACATCTTCTGTCACACCACAAATCATCATATTATCATTCTTCACACAACCTATCCATCTTTTTTTGGTCTACCTTTACATCTGTACCCATCCATCTTGTAGTTTAATATTCTTTTTGTCACGTAACTTTAATTCCTCCTCATTATATGCCCATACCAACTTAGTCTTCTTCCTCTCAATTTTTCAGTCACGGGTGCAACTTTCAAAGATCCCCTTATGTACTCATTTCTCACCTTATCCATTCTTGTAACACCACATATCCATCTCAACATTCTCATCTCAGTTGAGTGGAGACGTTTGTGTTTTATCACTTTAGTGGCCCAACATTCCGACCCGTATAGCAGAACTAGGAGGAGAACTCTTTATAGAACTGATGTTGTTTTTTCTAGATAACGACAACCCTGTTGCAATGGGAAATGAAGCGAATCACCTAGCAACACTGCCTGAAGAAGAGGCCGTGGTTGCCATGATGGGGTTGCCCCGAGCGGGTGAAATAACGAGGGCACAGCTTAGGATTAAAGAAAGCAAGGAGTTCAAGGTACAAATACACTTATTCTAATTCCTATTACATCGATTGCAATGGACAACTACAAGCCTTTGAAACAATTATTTTCTACACCCACATGTGATAGAATATCCAGACTGGGGTTATAAATTTTAAGTTGATTTCCCCCCCGCCCACACTCTCAATTTCGAACTACGAAGATACCTATATTTTGAAACAGATCAAGGTGTTACACCGTGAAAATATTTTCAAAGAAAATTGATTTGACCAATATTCGTTGATTACTTTTGAGATATGGGATATATCCGATTAAATGAAGAAAATATTGGGCTTTTGACACCTTTAAGCGACTCTTCTAATTCGAAGACTGGCACCCATTTGCGACATTTATTGCCATTAGGTATAGGAACCTTAAAAAGGACTGCTTTTATAGATGGATAATATCCAAGAGTTGTATTACTTCTTTTGTTCACAGAATACAGTAGATAAATTAGTGCAAAGAGCAAAGAACTCTTAACGAGTCTGGGAAGATGTTTGGCCCGTCAGATTTGTCTGGCTCATTGGAAAATATTTTAAAATATTATACTTGATAATATATATAAAATTCAGCCTTCCTAAAATGACGTAAGTTCCCACATTTTTTTTAAAGTGTCTGTCAAAAGTTATGGCCCACAGGAAGTGTCTGGCAACTGTATATCTTTGTTTATAACAATTTCATATATGACATATGTAAAAACTTTAAACTACCGATCCTAAAAATTGCATGTTTCCTAAAATCACGTAAGTCTGGGGTGACTGGGATCTCATTCTATATGGATTTAAGCTTATACGAAATAAAAGTATAAACAGAGCATACGTGAACCAAAGCTTGAAATGAAGTGAAGCATTTTTTTTAATTGTGTGCGTAAACTTATCTAATCCTAGTGGTCTCGGCAGACGTTGTCCTGCACTGAAAAAAGAAAATGTAGAACCCGATTCCAGCGCCAAGTATTTTGTTTAGATTGATGGGTTACATTACTGAAGTTTTAGTAGGGATCCCTAATTTTTATATACCCTATTCTTTGTCTTTGTCTTCCGTGATCAGGGCCAATGGAAAAGTGACCGAAACGTCGGAATAACAAAAATCAAATAAATTACCGCGCTTAAGACCTTTACTTTTATTAACATATATTAATCAGGGATAATGTAGCATTCGAATGGTGAAAGAATATTTGAAATTGGTGCAGTAGTTTTTGAGTTTATTAGTTACAAACACATGGTTTGTTAGGTTAATAGTGGTGTATCTAATGGAAACCTTTCCACCATTACCCGTACTGATTCGATTAATTTGATAGTGTGAGACTGTCTTTCCATTGATGGTCTAAGGCTAAGGGAATATGTAAACATTTTGAAAACAATTTGATCTGTGTGATATTTTCGAGACAAACTCAGCTCGATAAACTTGTTGCGGGCATTTTTCTCATAAAATTCAACCCCTGTCACTTCTTTCATGTTAGGTATATATTGTTTTTGTCGTGTCTGAATATTTTCCTGTACTGATAATCCAATTACCGCAATTCGCATGGCGTCACGTGTCCCGTTAATCGAGTTTATTGCTAAAAGGAAAATTGGATTTGTCATTTTGTACGCATGCGATATACTACATGTAGATATTGTCAACGACATATGCCAAGCGGGACCCGAAAATATCATTATATTAATACATGAAGCAAAAACTTTGTACCCCTTTTTACGAAAATTGCGCGAACGGAGGAGTGTGAAATTTCGCACACTTATAGTTTATACAGAGAACGAGTGCAGAATGCTAGTATTTAAAAAAAATTATGCATAATAAATACATTAAATCAATAAAAAAAAACATTACACACACTACCATGTATTTGACACACACACGCATATATACTCCTTTGATTATTGTTAAAGTCAAATTAATAGCCTTGGCGAAATCTGTAATTGTAGAAGTATAGTTTTTGACAACAGAACCTTAATAATGTTCAAACTTATAATTTTAATTTAATTATTATGGTCGAATTTCATCCACTGGCGACTAGTATGTATAATTATACAAATTGAAATGTTCGTTTGTTCATAATCGTTTCATTGGAATATAAAAAATCTCCTAAAATATGGATTTCGGGTTCTGTTATTATTTTAGACATTTCCGTCCATCTGTTTATATAGATAGTTGTAGACACTTACAACTTTATTTAAGGTATTAACATATATGTTTTTTTCAGGATCAGATGATCCAGACGATCCACCGTCGTGTGTAGACTACATACTCCACATAGTAACGTTATTCTGGAAAATCATCTTTGCCTTGATACCTCCTACAGGTAATTTTTGGTTGGTTTTTACAATTCCATTCTGATTAGAGGTTATTATTCATACATGTAGTGGAATCGCTGGTCAGATATTGAAGAATCGTAACTAACTCCATTGGCTAAGCGAACCAAAATGATTCTTGGCCTTCGAAACGAGAGCACGCAACTTTCCTCTGTTCTGCACAATGTCTTACCAGTTCTGGGGTTGAAGTTCGGTCGGGTCAGCTTCCAATCTATATTTTTATGGATATTTAGGACGCTCCAACCGGTCGCCGATTGACTGTTCTCCCAAATAGAAAAATAAAAGCATAACGATGTTTCTTAAAGACTTCTATATGGTAAAAAAAGTAAAGTAAGAATTTATTTGCTAGGAAAGCGACAATAGGTACAAGGAAGTAGAAATAATTTATAAATACGTTTTACACCACACGTTGTACACCACATTTGCTACAAATGAAGGCAACTCAGCATAAAGCTGTGTTGGGGTTTCCTCCAGCACAGTGCTGATTTTCAGTGACGACCCCGCCTTATTGATTAATATTTGACCCGTCACCACAGTAAATGTAATAAGACACTAACATAGTATATGAAACATAAAACAGATATGACAAACATGTGCACAGAAAATTAAAAAAATCACTATCCTATATAATAAAAATAAATAAATAGAAAATATATACGTAAACAGAACTATAATAACTAAATACCAACCAGTATGGTAATCAATAATCTTTAAATCTGGTAAGTAAGTAAGTAGGGAGATATTAGTAAGATAACTTAAAAATGTATTATAGTATTAGTATGTCCCTTTAACTTTTGAGCGATGAGGCGAATGAAATAGGCCGCTTTCTGATTTGTCGGTGTCATAGCAGTGCGCAGTCGGTATACTTAGTATACGTGACAACGAAAACTTACCAAGCACCTATAATTATTTGTATAATTTTTTTTATTTTTTTTTATTGCAGGAGTTCAGCAGCCAGGCAGACGGCCTACTTAATGAAAAGCGGTTACCATCGCCTATGGACATTTATAACACCAAAGGTGCTACAAATGCGCTGCTGCTCTCTTAAAGGAGACTGGAACCTGGTCACTAATGCCGGAACACAACTCAAGGTTGTTATGACGACATATTTTAGACCATCCAGTCGGGCAAACGCCCTACCACCTGGCTGTGGGTTGTTTTGTCGCCTCTTACGACAGGCCGCCCGGCCGCAGGAAATTGTATTCTTTCTCCGTTCCTGCACGGGTAATAAGCGTTTCCTTATTCGGTCGGTGTGTACCGCTTCCCGCACAGAAATCAGAAAGCGAGATATTTGCACACGTAACTTTTCGACTTTGATGAAACTTTTATTGCGTGAGTATAACAGATAAGTAAACGGTCCACCTGCTGAAAAGCGGTTACCGTCGCCTATGAACATTTGCAACGCCAATGGTGCGGCCAATGCACTGCCGGCTTCGAAGAGAGGCTAGAACCTGGCCATTGATGCCGTAACACAACTCAAGGTTGTCATGACGGAATACTCCAAGGCTTGAAAACGTTATCAATTGCCTTTAAAAATGTAGGTAATTAACGGTATTTTAGAAAAAATACTGCCATACTGGTATATTTTTTAAATATGACGTTAAAATTTTTATACGTTATATGTATCGGTAATTTTTGCGTTAGTTCAAGCGACGTTGTCATTTTTAAGAATTGACTTTATTACGACTGCATGTTACCGTAATAATCGAGAAACAGAACTCTAAATATTACTCGCGCTCTTAGCACAGTTCTGTTTGACAGTCTTGAGTGAAAGAGAGCGACGATGGTAACAAAACATAGTTATAACGGTAAAATTACAGATAAAAATTGTTATTAGCTTTATATTTTTTACCGATAAAATGGCTAGAAATAACGTTAAGTTTTATAATAATATTTATTTTTTACCGTTATCTGACATTAGCAAAAATAACGATACCGCATTTTTACCGGTTTTTCAAGCCCTGGCATACTCTAAACCAGGGGTGATAGCCGTCCAGACGAGCGAATGCTGGCTGTGCGTTGTTTTGTCGCCTCTTACGACAGGCTGCCTGGCCGCAGGGATTCGTATTCTTTCTCCGGTCCTGCACATTCTGTCATTTGCTTTTTTTGTATAGATATTGGTGGCGGTTACGTCTGCTTCGTTGTTTCTATCGTCTGCATTGGTCTCGTGACTGCCGTAATTGGTGATGTGGCTTCTCACTTCGGCTGCACACTTGGCATTAAGGATTCCGTCACTGCTATCGTATTTGTTGCTTTGGGTACTAGTATACCGGGTAAGTATTTTATATGATAGCTTGTTTTAGAATATAGTTGAAAGTTAACAACTATTTATTTATAAAACTGTAATCGGTTGGATAACATGGATTTTAATATTGCCTTTACTAATAACAATAATATATTTAAATGCTACTGCTTCATCTGGTACAATGTTGTAGTCATTGGCCGTTTCACGTAGATGTAGCGATGAGTGTAATGCGTTAATTGGGATATGCGATATTGTTATTAGTTGTTGATGACGTTAAATATTGATAGATTACGTATTATTTTTAATAGTACAAATAAAACGCATTTGGCTGCAGTGAATAACTATACCATTATCGCAGATGAAGCCCGAACACAATAGATATACATAATGACTAAATCTAGAATCAGTGACTTGTGAAAAGCGTTGTGAAAGTACTAGCATTATGTGGTTGAACATCAAATGGCTTTACACCCAGTAAAGTAACGAAATTATTCAAATTTGTTATGACAGGGTTGTTCCATAATAACTGAATATTTGAGAAACAGCCAGTTGTATTTGAAATGATGTTATTAGTAATGTCAAAACATATTTGACAATGAATAAGTTTGTTATGAACTCAGCTATTTTAAAAAAGCATCAGTCGATCTACTTTGTACTGTATAGCGTGGAAATGAACATAAAATACTTTTACCAACATATTTTCAGGTCCCTTATAAATTTTATGTAAACTATAACACTAATATTATATATATTTATCAGATACTTTCGCGAGCAAAGTAGCAGCCTGCCAAGACAAATACGCTGACGCTTCCGTAGGTAATGTGACTGGTTCGAATGCTGTGAACGTATTTCTGGGTATTGGAGTAGCGTGGACAGTTGCTGCCATTGTACATTGGAGCAGGAATGAAAAGTTTCACGTAGACCCAGGAAAGTGAGTATATATTGAGTGATAATTACAGAAGGTTTCTAATTAAGTCCAGGTTATCTTAAACTTGTTATATTTGAATTAATGTTGGTCCTCATATTTGGGTCTAATTAATGTTGATCTAAAGTGGATTGAGACGTTTCACAAATCAATTTTAATATGTAGTATTTCTCATGATGTTTTCATTCACCGTGAACGTTTGTTAATTTTATGTTTAAGTAATTTGCCCATTAGTCTACAGCAGTGGATGTCGTTGGCCAAGATTCGAATTCCGAACCCATAATTTTTTTTAATCGCATGAGTTCAGTAGACATGCAGACGGCCCACCTGGAAAGCGGCTACCATCGTCTATGGACATTTGCAACACGGAGCCTGGTCACTAATACCGGAACAGAAATCAAGGTTGTTATAACGACATACTCGAGACCAGGGGTGGTAGCCGTCCAGACGGGCAAGCGCCCTACCACCTGGCAAACCATATATTTGTCATTATTATCATCGTCCTAGCTTTAAATCCCAGTTGCATTCCGAGTGTTCACTTTAGAACCAGGGATAAAAACCGAAGTAAGATAAGGTAAACAAAAATAGTTCGTAATTTTCTTCTGTTCTTCGCACCACTTGCTGCATCTTTTATTGTGAAACCGTTGACACGCATAATATACTTACCTACGATGTTACACTAGCGTTTCTTGGGCTCAACCCTCTTACCAGGACTTGCGTAATATGGCAAATCATATTTTGTTCCACTGTATTTGTATTCATTTGTAAAATATATAACAGCCAGTAAATACGCCATTCTTGACAATCTGGGGCATTATCACGGTTGCTTTTGGAGAATCGCTTTATACAACGTGTGTATATTGCTATGTTCTAGTTATGACGTTTTCATCATAGATAATTAACATTTATTCGTTTCGACTCGAATATTTCTCTTGTAAAAATTGTCTTGGCGCATGAATTAAATACTGTTTTGTTACTGGAAGGTGCACGTTCTATCAATAAAAATGTTGCGTCTACTTACCATCAATCAGTCAAATCAAAAAGTCGTCATCAATCAATCAAACAACATCAATATGCCTTCATATCAAAATCTTCTTAGCGCTAACCAAGATCTTTCTTCTACAGCCTGGCCTTCAGCGTGACAATGTTCTGTTCAGGAGCAGCCCTTGCTGTCCTAGTTTTGGTCCTTAGAAGGAGGAAAAGTATCGGTGGAGAGCTAGGTGGACCACGAGGCATCAAGATCGTCACTTCCATGTTCTTCTTCTCATTATGGCTGGTGTATCTTACCATGTCTAGTTTAGAGGCTTATGATATTATTTCAGGCTTTTAGAGGGTTTTTATAAATGAAAAAACTTAGATATTAAATTGGTGCAGTCTCAGTCTGTGGATGTTTGGAGGAAAACGAGAGACTCGGAAGATTGATGGTGAATTTTGGATCTGTTCCTAAAATTTTAGAGCCTGCATTCAATTAATTTGGGATTTTAAGAATTTTGCAGTATGTAAGAGAAGTCCTATGTAATAGAGATTATACCACCATTTATGTATGTAAACAGTGCCATGCGTTTTTTTATCTAAATATGAGTTAAATACTTATAATAAATTAGCTTAAAATAATTAAGTATTCACTAGAACACGGGTAATAACAGATTAATAAAACATTCCTAACCTGTCTGAGTTCTAGTAATAGTAGTTTTTATTTACTTCAGACGTTTTAGCTGTTTTTCCGATATAGCGGCTAATATAATAATATGATATCCAATGTGCTAAGCACTTTTTTTATCACTAGTAACTCGTAAACGAAGTTTGGAACCGGTTTAAATTTAACCGCGTTTAATCGGTTATAACCGGAATTAAGTCAACTGTTTCGTCCGGATTTTAAAAAGCCAGTTATGTGGAGAGAGTTTCTTACCTTGAAGATACGATTGTCGAAAGCAAGAAAAAATTTGTTCATGTAAACTAGACATGCGATATCGCACGTGGACGGGCAATAATCGCCTAGTCATTGAATAATCACGTCTCTGTGTAAACAAAGTACGAAATACCGTGCTCGTAACCGAGCTTGAAAGGCAAGTCTCGCATTCAAATCTCGCAGGAACTTAAAGAAATGTCATATGAGTTCTAGTTTAGACAAGTCGAGAAATTGTAGGCAAATATCTCAATGTGATTTGTATCGTTGTGTAAACAAACAAAACTCATGGTGATAATTAACTTACTATTATCGTGTGACATAGTCGTAGGTGAGTTTTTATTTTAGTTGAATGTAAACATGTCAATGCGATTATTGTCTAACGAGTATCGCCTACGAAAATAGTATACGATTCTCGCCCCAAAACGTGCGATAAACTCTATGTGAATGGCCCTTATCTTCAAAAACAGTGTTACGACAATCTGCATTACCCGGTTTATTCCGCGAGAATCACTTTCTCACAAACATGTTTGTGTGCGACTGAAAAATAGCTGGACCACGTGGCTGCGCTTTGAATGTGTGCGGCAAAAGCCGTTCAAAACCGGTTTATTCAACAAAACCTATTTAACGAACTTTTTTTTACCAAAAACCGTTTGATTGCGATTGAAGTTAGAACGAAAGCGAAAAGTAAAGTTCCTATGCACTTACTTCTAACCGGCTATAACCGGTTCTACATTTTCACCGGTTTCCAAGCATTGTCCGTAAGTTCTAGTGGGTATATTCACCCTATTTCAAGATGTTTATTTCTCAACAGCAAGCATATTCAAGAATAGAATATGTATACCAGAATAGTATGTCCCCTTATATCTTTACCCCCACATAAGTAAGTGCACGTTATTGGTTACAAAGTCCTAATTTAACACCCTTATTCATAATCGTTATACGTGGTTTATCGATTCGTTAAAGTGACGTTATAAATGTGTTTTTCATAGTCGCAATAATATACAATAATATATTTTTTTTTTTTTTAGCGATCCGATGACCTTCGTATTACTATTATTATGCATAAGTGGGCGTCCTGTGTGAGTGTGCGTCCTGAGTGACGGCGCACCGCATATGGCGAATTTCGGAGCGGATTTACACAATATAATTTACATTACATATGGAATGTACGTGCCCGTTCGCACTCCGGACAAGTTCAAACGTGTCGAACATTTGTTTAATGCTTAGTTCAGCGTGCCTACGCGGTGCGCCGTCACTCAAGACTTGGAGCGAGTCGTTACATTTCACTTTTCTTAATTTTATCAATATGTACATGGCTAAATGAGAATGGATCGTGGGAAGTGTATGTATGTGCTCAAAATGTTATTGATAGAACTAAGTGTAGTTCGTCGTAAAATTTTCGACTTCTAGCAACCCTATAAATGCGTCTTTTCCAAAAACGTTTAGAACCGTTGTATTATTTGTATGTATTGGCAATCGAGTTAAGTGATTAAAGCGAAGAAGCTTGTTTAAAAAATATTGCCAAGTTCATCTAGTAATGTATTTTCCCTGTAATAATATTATATGAAAAAATAAAAGTCTATAAATTCTTGCATGGAATTTAGGATAATAAATTAGAAAATATAGCCTTGAAGGCTGTGGTGTATAGAAATCGATTAATATTAAAAATATTTATGAAATTGTTAAATGTGGAAAATATCCAAATTTTATATTTTTTGTGCAGTAGCATGTTTAGGCATACGTTATAATTCTTGCCAGTTACTGCTCTAATTGGAAAATGCTCAGAACAATAACTAAAGTTATAGAAACCGCATTAAATATAGAGACCTTACTAGACTCCAAGTTCCAGGGCTTAAAATTGTATTAAACAATAGAAATTGTCACGTGATGTCTACAAATGTCTTTAGTCTTTAATAAAATACCAAAACCAATAAGCTGCCTTTACAGCAGAAATTATTTAGTTTATTAATATATAATATTAATAAATAATTTTTTATCGTATAATATATAAAGACAATCCGTTATCTGTATTACCTAATACTGATATTAGGTTAATTAATATTATTTTACTTAAATGACATGCAATATATATGACATTTTAAAAATAATTATCGCATTATATTCTATGACATTTGAAGATATGAAATTGTTATCTTGAATTTATAAATATTATGTAAGCTCAAGCTATGATTGTATATGTTAATGTAATAATCTCAGTTATTTTCAGTGTAAATGTTCTATATACCTTTTATAAGGCGAAACATCTACTGAGAATATTTCATTTAACTTCTTTTAATCCCATGTTTCTGACAAATAAATCAATTTCATTTCGTTTCATTAAAATAGCTACAGGATAAATTCAACCGAACTAGTTTCACTTAAGGCGTTAAACAGCGTTTCGAAAAGGGATGAGTACTAGCCATACATTCGTTATTAACAAAGTCGTTACTAACAGAGCGTTCCTTAGTATCTCATATAACGCCCAAAATGCTCCGTCTGCCGTTCCACAAGGCGACCGCGGCTGTTATGGTCGTGGCGAAAATGTCGCTAATGACGTCATAATTTTCGATCACACAGCGCTCACAATGACTATGTCAAGAGGTGGGTCGAAGTGGACATTGACCACAGAGCATTAATTCTCTCTAACTCTTGACATTGAAAAAAGCGCGATTTTCAAATCAACCAATGACATTTGTGTATTTCGTCCGTTCCACTAGAGTTTATGATTGTAATGTCCGCAAGTAAGTGGAACCGGAAAAATTGCGGTCGTGAACGTGGTCGTTGTGAGTCCCTGCTGGAACGTAGCCTAAATGAAAACAGTGAGACATGTTCTTGAGCCAATCAGTGTCCAGTGCTGGACGTAGGGCTACCTATGTCTGCGGCACGTATCTCGGTCTTCCGCCTTCTTAATTTTGCCCCTGCTGTTGACCTGACTCGGGTAGTTGCTCCACCTGGCTGGAGAGCGTCCTATGCTCTATTTACTGACATGCAATATCCGCTCTAGGACACATTAGCTTCATCGGCTGTCGGTCCTGCGACAGACGTAACCGACCCACTGCCACTTCGACTTGCTAATTTTGCAAGCCGTGTCGGTTACCTTGGTTCTCTTACGTATATCTTTATTTCTGATTCTAACTATAAGAGAAACCCAACATAGCTCGGTTCCATATCCATATATAGCCATCAGATATCATTAGCTTGCTATACAATAAAGACCACCAAGACAACGTACTTTAGCAGCATAATTAGGAATTAGAACCACTTTTGTTAGTGTTTACTACTGACTCGATCGAAACAATAGAAGCTAGATTACTTTATATGAGTAAAAGAACTGTTATTCAGATTTTATGTTAGCAAGGTTTCTATAGTTTTATAGTTATTGTGCTGAGAGACAATTACAAATTACTGATTGATTTTTGTAGTAAACCCGAAATTAAACGGTTCATTTCTATCTTTCAATTTGGATGGAAAGGAGGTAAAAACTTCTAAAAAATAATCGAACTTAATCGCTACAACTTTTTTCACGAGTGAAATTTTTAACTGCCTAAAAATGGCTTTTATAACTAACTGCTTAAATAAGCAGTTAAAAAGTCACTGAAAAATATATTAAGTAATAAATTCGTTTTTATTTTAGGCTTTTTTGCACCATTTTTATCGAAATTGAAAGACGCACGTGAACCCGTGTAATATGGCTTTATGATATCGTTCAATGCATAATATCCTTTACTTTATTGTGAATAAAATTATGTTTAAACTGCATTGTTTGAACTACATCAGATGACGCTACAAAATACGTTAGTTGGTGATAATATTACGACCATTTTGTTTTATTTCAAATCCTCTCCTAATATAAATACATTTCCAGAAAGTATTATCTATACTAATACTATGAAGTTTGTGATGTGACGTTGTAGGGGGTAATCTCTGGATCTATTAAACCGATTTTAATTATTTTTTACTGTTAGAAAGCTACGTTAACAGGGAGTGTCATAGGCTTTATAACATGACGCTATATACCACGGGAGCGGGACAGAGCGCGGGTGAAACCGCGCCGGGCCGCTAGTTAACAAATAAAGCAGTAGATAACACTGTCGATATGAATTGGTCAAGGCGCGTGAGATGAAAGATGACGGATATAGATTTTTCATTAATAATAATAAAACACAATGACATATTAACAATATCATGTCTGTGCTTTGGGAATATTCTATATAATTGTGTACAGTCGTGGTATGAAAAGTACGCCAGTTTTCAAATCGATTCATCACGTTTCACGAGCACGTGTTACCTATTCAAACTAAATCCCAGAACAGACTATACCACAAAAAATATTGTTTAACTATTTGACAATAAAGTTTAGAATTGTTTGACCTTATATCTTGTCTAAAAAGGTTGTTAGAGATGAAAACCTTTTTATTGTTTTTAATATTTATGATAAGCGTAGTGATTATATTTCCTTTTTGTTTCAGATGATTAAAACTATTGATAATCTCAGTGTATGTCATTGTCAACAACACAATTAACTTTTTTCACGTTTCTATAATTTATAAACGTAACAAAACGTAACATTTATTAATATGATGGCTGTTTCTTGTACTCGTGCAAGCAAAAGTCGACTTTAAGGTGACGAACCTTTTCATACCGCGACTGTGCAAATTAGTAATATATCGATGATACCTATTAGCATCACATGCGTTGCAACCTTTATTTTAATTTTCACTTACCTTTTTATTCATAATAGTTATAAGAGGCTCATAGGTTCGTTAAAAAAATATTATGTCACGTACGTGAATTAATGTGTTGCTACATAATTCAGCAAGGTTCAAACTTTGTCTAGTCCACTGACGTGATAACATGTCAATATAGGAAACTTCTATTATCACGTGCATGGACTTCTCAAAGTTAAACCTCGTTAAATTATATAGCAATAAATTAATCCAAGTATGTGACGTAACATTATTTATAATCGCATTGTGAATTCGATTATGAAAATACTTTTTGTTTAACTCTTGTAACTATTGTCAATAAGGAGTTATTGCTAAATGTGTAAAATAAACCGTGTTTAAAAAGTAATAAACTTGAAACAAATATCCTGAACATTAAAAATATTCCATGATGCTTCGAACATCTACTAAATTACACGTTGTAATTATTTTTACGACGGCAAGAATTAATGAGAGCATCAATCAACACAAACACGCTTAATTAAAGGCGCTGAAAGATTTAATTATTATTAGAATGGTGAAAGTATATTGATATTATTATTTTTTCAATATTACAACTGATTAGATAGCAAGGTTACCAACATGGCTTGTAAAATTAGCAATCTCTAATAGGAGTGTGTTGATTACGGCTGTCGCAGGACCTCTGGCTAATGGAGCTGACGAGTCCTAGAGTGGTGACATGGTCTCTATACATCAACAATGGAATATATAGATATTTTGTGAAAAGTAATAAAATATAAACATCATAGAAAAGAAATAAAAAAAAGTCTTATACTTCCTAAAAATATAAAAATTGTGAGACTAGTGGCTTGTATTAATCCTTCACAGCGTCATTTGATAGACTAACCAATTCTACTGGGACATGGCAGAAGTAGTATAAATAGACATTGTTCTCTCATTATTTGTGAATATATGGTCAACATTAAATGTGGTTTTGGTATCATGCAGCGTCTACAATGCAGTGAGATATTTTAATTTTTGTCAGTTCTTCACTTAAATTTCAAGTCGAGGTTAAATAAAAACTGTTTTTTAATATAAAATAATACCTTATGTTTGTTTTAAACTAGGCATAAAAAACAAAGTTTAAAAAGTTGAAATAAATGCAAGCCTTTAAAATGTTTATGATACTTTTTCCGAAAAACATTGTTTCATCAAAGTTCAGTCATTATTCTGAAAAAAATTTGACAGAAGGTGAAGTTAATTTTACAGTCGTTTCAAAGTAGTATTGTAAATAATGTAATAGTTTACCGTAAATGAGAATTGTGTGTTTGACATTTAAGCTGTTTTAGTGACAAAACATTTTCGTATTCATATGACATATTCCACGTACGTGATCTCTTAAATAAATGCTTTCGGTGAAGGAAACTAATGAGTCAGCGTACTCATAGTCGTGGTCAAACATAATATATGTCTCAATTGACACGAAACATGCAATTAGAAAATTGCTTTTATAGTAAATAATTGAATGCTAAATGCATACCTGTATCGATTCTTTGGTGTGAAGACAGTATGCAATTAAAAAAAAACAATACATGTTATGTATCGATAAAAAGTAGTATAAAATTCGATATAGTGCTGCAATTGTTATAAGTACAGTATTTATTTTTAGACGGCCTGTGTTAGTATTTTGGAGTTAAAGTTAAATTATATTTAGTAAATCATTTTTATAGAACATATTAAAATTTTCGATGGTGAAAATAAGAGACTACAATACAAATGGCTTCTTAATATCTGCTTATATGCTTCTACTTAAATATTCATATCTATGAAATTATACAGCCAATTTAAATATACATTTTAATCGAAGTACATACCTAATATAAAAAATAAATCTCTAGATGCTTTATTTAAATCGATATAACCTATTCTAATCTATATATTAAGTACAATGTATTGTAGATCTTTTTGGTATTACTTGCTGCCTAACTTTGGACCAATATTTGTTTAGATATTTCTATTAAAAGGGTCCGAAGGACATCTCTCGACTGCTGTGTTTTTTAGTATGAAATATTAATCTAAACCATCTATGTAGTACGTATTCCGTGATAGTTTTAAAAGTTTCTTGATATGTCGTAAATAATTCCGGCACAGCAATACGGCACGGCAATTTAACATGGATTAATTTTTTGTTATTATTACTTTGAACGAGGCTTTGTAATAAATTAATATTGTTTCTTATACTATAATTAAAAAAATACGGTCATGTTCTTAACTATTTTTATATGCCTATTGAGTTTTAAAAATTATCAAAGAATATATATAATGTTTAAATATTACTTGAAATCTATTTAAACCATTAAATGAGGTTATATTGATTTTAGCGCCATCTAGTTGATTCAGATGTCCATCGGGCCCCCTTAACTTCTCGTTTTATACGATAATAATTCTAATAGATTTCTTAAATAGTCTTTTCTCAAATTCTATGCTGCCATTACATATCTATTGTAATTTTTGCAATAGCCTTTCTAGTTTCTACTAATATATAATAAAATTATACTATACCTATTATATTATACCTATTATCATCTAAGAACAATATTGGGCATGACAATTGCCTGGTAAAAAAATAATTCTGAATAAATCCCAGAACCTACAATACTATGTGACGTCACAGGTGATTCTTATTCCGCTTTATGGTTTATAGATAGATAGATAAATAATAACATAAGAGGTTAAAAGCTATTTGTACATACATACATACATACATAACTTCACGCCAGTTCCCTCGCGGGGTAGGCACGAACAACAGAGTGCCATTTAGGCTTATTCTTACACACCTCACTTGCCTCTTTGACATTCATAACTCTTGTCATGCAAGCTCGTCTGTTCTTAAGGCTCCTGACATCACCTTCTGCTAGTACACGATCAATTTGATCATGGAAGGTGTGTCGTGGCCTTCCACGACTTCTGCATCCATCCACTTTTGCATTGTATATCTGTTTAGTCATTCTTTCATCATGCATTCTTTCCACATGCCCGAACCACCGGAGCATTCCTTTCCTTACATTCACCCCGACACTCTCTTTCAGACCAACTCTCTATTTGTGTCAAGTGATATTTTATAAGAAACTTAATTGATGGTTTTTTCTTCCCAAGGTTTCAAATTATGAAAATAAAAAAATTGGTAAACAATTAAAATCGGCGTAATGTGGCTAGGTTTCCGATATTCTTTAGGATACATTTCGACGAGTGAGCCAGGGAAATGGACGAATTAGTTCCTCCTTCACCTGTTTACCACTGGACAAGCAGACGTACCAGCTCATTCCACAGATATATGGTGGAAATATCAACCAAGCGGACGAAGCGCTATGCTTCCACTTTTATTATAAGTATCGCTGAGGAGTGGAACTCTTTACCGACTTCTGTTCTTCCTGAAACATACAATTTAGGTAGTACAAGTATCTCTTCTAGGTAAGCGTGCTCGACCTTAGACTGCATTTCCACCTGACACCAGGTGCAATGTCGATCAAACGCGAACCGAATACAATATATGAAAAGAAGTATAGAACAGACGAGCGTGCATGACAAGAGTTATGAATGTCAAAGAACCAGGTGAGGTGTGTAAGAATAAGCCTGAATGGCGCTCTGTTGTTCGTGCCTACTCCGCAAGGGAACTGGCGTGAAGTTATGTATGTATGTATGAATGTAAGTATAGATGTTTATTATTGATGCTATTTCAAAGGTCATTTAGAGCTTTAATTCTACCAACATTTATCAAAATGACATTTGAAACAAATAGCTTTTTATCCTTCGATATGAACAATAGGCGGGTTCGTTTAAAGTGATTCGTAACTTTCGATTTTTAACTTATTAGGTCTAAAATATGTTATAAATTTCACAAAACGAGAGAAGGCTCTGCAGCGCCATCTATACCACGTTGGAGCATATTTGAGTTATATTTTTTACTGGACTATTGTCATTCCTAGCTTACTTTATCTTAATTTGTTTTTATACTATGTAAACGCCAACAATTTCTAGCTTCGATTATTAGTTTTATCATTAAATTCTGATATTAAAATAATTACAAAATAAATAATAAGGATGATTATTGCCGCACTCATAGTTATTAAGTTTGATTGTCTTCAGTGTTTTTCTATATCTGATTATACATTGTTTTACCCTACGATTGGTAGAGTAATTTACCTTACTAGTATGGAGTTTATATTTTGACAGAGTTTAAAATTAGGTAAAATGTTAAGTAACATAGAAAATGTACGGATCGTAAAATATCCTTAGGTACCAACTGTTACTTATGTCAGTATAATGTGTGAACATTACTTGAAGTAATTTTAATTGGGTATTTGACACATATTAAAATAAATTATAAAATAGTATTCATATAAAAGAGCAAGCGTCAAATTGTCTTATTATCATTTAATAATACTTAAATTACAATTAATGAGCTATTTGACTCGTTAAAACTGTGACGTCATAAACTAGTATTCTCATACAAAATCAAGGAGGATGTGACTTATGCAATGATAAAAATGTCTTAGTGTTGTTGTCAAATACCCAATTAATCATTTTAATCACTCTTGAAGTTAATCATCTTTTAAGCTCTGTGTGGAGTATTTATAATTTTGATTTAAGAGCTGATTTTTAAATCAATAAATATAAGTTATTCGCAGTAAAAAATAAAAATAAAAAAACATTTTTTTTGCCTTTGTATTTAGTCAAATTATTATAAGTAGTATAGTAAATGTAACTTTTATTTGATGACTGAAAAACCAATTCTAATTTTGGTATAAAAGTTATTTTTTAAGATCAAATATCGGAATCGCTGATGCCTGCCTACCTTGAACAACAGATCAGTATAGCGATCCATCGAGGTAACGTTGCCAGCCTCCTGAGTGCCTTCCTCGTAGAAGACGGTGATCTAGACTCAGTGTTTTATTTAAAATTTTACGGGATTGTAGGTAGAATACCATCTAATTACTTTTTAATTTTTTTATAAGATTTTTACATAGGTACTTAAAATTAAAATTTACATTCACATTTTAAAAATACTTAAGAAATTAAAATATACAAATAATATATCCACAGCTTAATTTAAAAAAAAATACAGATTATTGTTACAATTTCGTTATATATAAATAAATACTATATATTGCGACGGGCAGACGCCATAGTCCCCATATTCCCAGACCCCTAGTACCATTAGCAGTTCACCACAATAGCCCGGTACTTTTTGTCCTCATTTCCCACAATAGTTCTACACTGGCCGGGGTTTGTCCTTGGGTGCATTACTATATGGTGTAGACAGGGATAATCGCCGGTCAGTGTCACGCCACATTTATATTAAATTTGTCAAGGGGCCTCTACGTGTTGGTCTTTCCATGTCCCCACGCAAGCCCTCCAAAAGTCCGGGCCATTTCTATGGCCCGTGGTCTTGAAGAACATACAATAATAACAATAAATACTATTATAAATATATTGTGGCGACCGAGGTTAGAAATTTCTGGCAGCGTAAGCCGGCCTCAACTTTTAGAAAAAGGTAGAAGATTCTGGAAGGAAATGACAAGGACCGATATATTTTAGAAAGGGATAGACGATTTTAGAATACAATATTCAGGAAGGAAAAGACAGAGATAGATAGATGTTTAGAAAGGGATAGACAGTAAATAAAAGAATAACGAAAAGAAGATCGAAATTATGGGTTCCAGAAGTTTCTTCCGGGTGTATAAGCAGCGCAAGGCGCGCTTACCAGAGAGCGAAGCGACCAGTGCGAAACGAAAGAGTTGGAAGAGAAGTTTAATAGAAGACAGAGAAGAGTTTAGTGGTGAATTTAGTGAAAATTTAATAGGCAGTTCAGTGAAGGAGGAGTGTAGCGCAGGATCCAGAAGCGAGCTACAGACAGTAAATTTGTAGGTGAGCACGGCAGTAGCAGGTGGTCTACGCATTATCGGCGACGGTATTGTGAGTGAGACATCTTATCGTCGGGACAGTGCGTCGTTAATTGGTGCGAGTATGGGCAACCCTGCGAAGAAGAATCACTTACGGCTGTGTAAGTTAATAAAAGCGTTTAGTTGAAAAACTGGTGTTTCCTTCCAATCCTAAGTGCGTACCCCCGCTCGCACAGTATATCAGTGTGGGCGTTCCCACAATGCTGGCCGCATTTCCACGCTGTATCGCAACGCTAATCCGTTATCCAAAATGTAGGCCAGCCATTTGGTATAATTTTTAAGATTTTTTTATAGTGTAGAATAATATTGTATAGACGGCCTCTGTGGTTGAGCGGGCTAAGCCTTTGCCGGCGTACCTCACTGCAACGCAGAGGTTCCGGGTTCGATTCCTGGTATAGTAAATTTCGGAAACGTATTTTCTCCGTTATTTACTATGGTCTGGGTGTCTGGGATCGGCCCCAGAGTAGTCCGTTGTATATTACCCATAACACAAGCGTAACTTGCTTAATTTGGGCATATACAATGTGTGTGTTTGTCTGCCGATTATTATTATTATTATATTACTTAAGTTTAAGGTTTTCTTTATTGTATTATTTGATAATATCAGAATTAATGTTAAATTATAAATCGATAATTGTTAAACAATACTCGCGAATTTTATCCTAATAATTAAAACTCTAAAATCCGCTTTACCTTACTCTTAGTAACTGAATACTAAAACTTGTATTAGTAATAAAAATTATATCTAGTGTTTGAAAATTTCCTGTTCATTACTAAGTATATATAAATTTCCCATATTCACTTAGTTAAAGTTTGCATATATCGATGGTAGAAATGAACAGGGTGCTAACTCAAGATAAGAATTTTTCAGAACATATATAAATGAAGTTTTCAAGACATGATTTTTTTAAATATTTCTACATTGATTGATTAACCTCATCCATACATAACATAATATTTTTTATTGCATGAGCTCAGGAGACAGGCAGACGACCCACCTGATGAAAAGCTGTTACCATCGCCTATGGATATTTGTAACATCAAAGATGCTACCATGCCACTCTCTAAAGGGAGACTGGAACAGCTCAAGTTTGTTATGGCAAAATACTTTAATCCAGAAGTGGTAGCCATCCAGGTGGGCCAATAGCCTACTGCCTGGCAAATATTATTATCCTGCCTTTAAATTATAGTACAACTCTTTTCATTAAAAAGAAATGAAAAAAAAATATATGACGCTATTTTTAAAATAATATTTTTTGAGATAATACCCTGTTCATACAAAGCGATATAATATGTATTTTATTATCTAACCTAAAATCTTACCACTTGTAAAATACATTCCGAAAGACCTTAAAATGTTTTATTAAAAATAACAGTATTTTTAATAAAACATTTTAATTATCTGAATAATTACAGAATTATCTGAATTAATTAAAATAGAACGACGGTTTTTAAGCGCAATTTTGATTACATTTTGAATAATCATGAGATTACAATGATTACGGCTCACGCGTACAACATATAACCGAAATGCGAGGTTAAAATTAAGTATTACAATTGCGCCTAAAATACTTACAGGGTAGTTTAATTGTGTCTAAAGGCTATTACACATGATGAAGATAAAATAATATTATCTTAAACCACGTTATAGAATATTATCAACCACATAATAGTTTCACGAATTAAGCAAAATCATGAGTTTTAGGATCAGGATAATATCAGGATAATATACGTAGATTTTTGTTAATGTTTTGTTGTGAATTAGATATGATTTTCCCGCACATCACTGCACCGAGACAGACAAATGAGGTAAGATTAGTGGTGACTGTTAGATACCCACTGAAACCATGCTGGTAATTCTTCTATCAGCTTAACCCAGCGTCACCAGTCTGGCAGATGAATATTATTATTCTTTATACATAAATTTTATATGCTCTCAACTTATGAGCTATACGAAGGTTTATGTTAATATATATAAATATGAAGAATTCAAAAGTATGATTATTAGTAGAATTATTGTATCTAGTCATTTTTAGAGTATTATTTACCTACTCATTCTGAAGAAAAGAACATGGTGTATATAGATTTTACAGCAAACATGTTAGCTAATAAAATTTAATGTATTTATTTTAAAATGGAATCTTACAGATTACTGAAAGTCTACCACCACTTCCAAAGCATCTTTAGTTACTGTACTTTACTTTGCTTCCGTTTCAAAGGAACCGATTTTTATAATACATTATCGTATATAAAACATTGATGGCAGATTAAGTTGATATGATATTTTATTTACTTACAAAATATTATTGTTATCTTCAATATCTTCATCGTATGTACTTGTCCTTATAATCAAGAATAGGTATGAAATATTATCTGATATAAGTTTTCTTTGAAATTGTAACACTAATTATACCAAATATAAAGAGTGACAATGATGAAAATCAGGATTGTATTAACAAATAAAATTATGAATCTCATGGATATAAACCTTGAAACTTATATTTTCAAAAGCAAGCATTGGAGATTGAGGAAATTAAAATTGGTAAAAGTATTATAATTCCTCTCTTAATACATAAATTGTATATTTTAATAGAACTCTGTCGATAGTACTATTTGTAAACGTGATCCAATTTAGTTTCCTAACTTAACTACATAGCCACGTAGTTATTAGTTTGCTTGAGAATTGTAAAATTTACCAACTGGACGTAACAACAGTTGTCCAACAACTTGCAGAGTTAGGTTTGTATTGATACTATAGACCCTTCCAACTGTGATACTTTGACGGATCGAAAACGGCTGACCGGAATAGAATAGTAACTTTTCTATCCAATTATTATTTGTTACTATAAACTTTTAATTAACGTATAATTGGGCAGATGACAAGCATACAACAAATTCTAGCATTATTTACACATAAAAACAGGCTTCTACTACCATCTTAGTTTTAAAATTTCATACATACATACACATTATCACGCCTGTTTGTCATGGAGGCAGAGATTATGGATCTTTACGTGTGACGATCCTGACAAACAAGTTTCGCTTCATCTACTTTCATTAACCTCTTCATACATTCACGTTTATTTGGGATTCCTGACCTGACCTCTTTTTAGCACTTCTGTTATTTGATCATGACGTGTAAGTCGCGGTCTACGGACATCAACTCTATCATTCATATTACTGCCATACACTTGTTTTGTGATTCTACTTTCATCCATAAAATATCATAATCTAATTAATTGTATTTACTCTCTAAACAATCATTAAATTTGGCACATTTTCTATATACAAAATTTTGACGTCTAAATATAGTTCATTCGTTCAATTCTATGCCGCAACGTTTTGTAAGATGATAATTTAACAAGTGTCCCAATTAACTTGACTCGCATCAATCTTATTGTAATTTTCTTCTTTTAAGGAATAACTACATGGGGCTAGTTAAATATTTTTTATATTATTACTGATTAGGTGTTCTATTTCGCTTCTGCACTGATCGCAAATTTTTTTTCTAACTGGACCCATATGTTAACCGCAGATGGCTATAGTCAGCTGGGAATCTCGTCTCCGTGAGTCTAAACCCTCTAGATGGCACCTTTTGCTCCTATGGAAAACTTTATTGGATTAAGGTTGATAGCAAAGTTGGTTTAGATCTGTCATGGGACAGATCTACTTGTGCAGGTATTACTGCTCATATATTAGACCAATAAGGTTATTCACAAACATCGGAAACGTTTCCGTGTAAGAAAGGAAATTTCTCGACCGAATCACTTGGCAATTCTACGGAACATGAAACGAACACATTCGAAAATGTGTTTTCTACAGGATTTATTAATAGCATTTCCCGATCTGTCGGATTGAAATTGATTTGTTCGGGACATTTCCGTTCTTACATGTAAACGGTTCCGACGTGTGTGAATAACCCTACTGTGCAGTTTTATATGTGCTACCCATCCAGATGACCTGAGTAGCCTCATACGCAGTCCTCTGGACAGTAATGTCTATGGCCGCCTTTAAAATGTTTCCATTCGGCAGCAGTCCATCAAAGGCACTAAGCTTTGAATCGCAGAAATTCTAAGGTCCTAAAATACATAAAGTTCCTGATGAATTTGTCAGACACTTTAAAACACTTCCAATCAAAGTTATTACAAGTAATTTCTTATTGTTTTAAAAGGGAAAATTGCTCCTCAAAAGTTTACTTTCATTCGTGTCTAATTTGAATTTACCTCGTTAACTGTTAAAATAGGGGTGTGTATATTAGTAATTGAACGTCGAGGCAAAGTTTCAACCGAGTTTCGCTAAGGAAAAGTGTAAATTGGTTTAATAAATCTTTCATTTTCGAACAATGAACTTTATTTTCAAGTAAATTAGCTTCCAAGTCTAGAAACTTTTCGTACGGAAAGAGTATTACGACTTCGGTCGTAAATTTCACCCATGCATATAAGACTTAATGGATTGCAAATCAAAATTTAAGATCAATTTTAAAAGTGAAATGTTACAAACAAATAGGTATGTAAAGAATTAACAACAACAAAAAAGGAATATTATGGATTTAAAGATGATGCATAGACGGATCAACTAAGGGTTTAAGGAACCGATTCCTAATAGTACATAGTTCATGAACTATACAAGACTGGTATCGTTAATTAGCACGCTGAGTACTGGCCAAATGAACTAACAGGCTGATTAACGATTGGTAATTTAATATGAAACGAATTCCTAATAGTACATCGTTGATGAACTATACAAGACTGTCGGATCGCCGACTGGCATGCTGAGCACTGACGGAGTGAACTAGTAGTCCAACTAAGGTTTTGTAATATGACACGTTTGTTTTAGTACAGTGTAGGGGACTGATTCCTAATAGTACATTGTTCATGAACTACACAAGACTGTCGGGTCCTCAATTGGGACGCTGAGTGCTGGTCAAGTGAAATAACAGGCTGATTAACGATTGTTAATTTAATATGAAATTAATTCCTAATAGTACATCGTTCATGAACTATACAAGACTGTGGGATTGCCGACTGGCATGCTGAGCAATTACCGAGTGAACTAGTAGTCCACTAAGGTTTTGTAATATGACACGTTTCTTTTAGTAAAGTGTAGGGGACTGATTCCTAATAGTACATTGTTCATGAACTACACAAGACTGTCGGATAGCTGCCTGGCGCACTGACCGAGTTAACTAATAGACCGAGTAAGGTTTCGTAATATGAAACGTTTCTTTTAGTATAGTGTAGGGAACCGATTCCTAATAGTACATCGCTCATTAACTACACTAAACTAGTGAGTATCTTAATAAATAGTGATATCGACAGAGATCTAATCAAATTTTCATCTGAATGTCGTCTGTACTAGTATTCTTCTTCTTATATCTACTTAATGTAATATATTATAAGCCATTTTGTAGTCATAACGAACTGATAATGTACATAAAATGTTAATTAGATTCCATTAGATATTTAGATCGCAGTTTGTTCGGTATTGATGCGATATGATAAACGATTTCTGGAAAATTGTTTTTACAATTATATTGATTGAAGCACTCAACAATATTAAGAAAACGTTTTATAAAGTCCTCAGGGCTCTGATAGGGTAATTTGAAATCGAGCTGCTCCGCCCTAAACATGTTTTAAATCACCTACAATTATTGTGACGGTGGAGCACCATCACACATAGGTAAAATAGGATATATGGTTTATTTATTTTATTTATTAGCTTACAAACATCGCTATCATTACAGTTGCCACCAATACGATAGCGTGGTACACATAATACACTATAGATATATATGTACAAATTCAGTCGTCAGAACATATAATATAATAGGCAGTTCTTGTGAATTCAGTCACAGTACAGATAAAAATGTCAATTTGTTGACATATCTTGTTTAATGTTCGCAAGGCCTGTGTCATCGGCGCCTTATTAAGCAAGTTGGTCCTGCCATATGGTACTACGAACATTGGTGGCTGCCTACATCAATTGATTATATAGGTACAAGTACAAAAACGGCTATAAATTCAAAAATATATACCAGCCGCTATAAACAGTTTATTATTATTTTAATACGTTATATTAAAACTTTAAACTAATTTGTTTTTAATTTTTTCAAAATATTACCTTTACTCTAAGTTCACATAGTGTTGTTATCAACAGTTAATGTGAATACCCAATTATAAGTGATTTGTCAACTAAAGATTTTTAATTATTGAAGTAATATTTTGTAAATTGTATTAATCTATATATATAAAAATGAATCGCAAAATTTGTTGGTAAGCGCATAACTCAACAACGCCTACCAATTTGTTCAATTCTTTTTTTGAAATGTTCGTTAAAGTCCAAGGACGGTTTTTACGGTGAGAAAACTTTGAATAATGGCCGGGAAAACCCTAAAAACAGCCCTTTTCTTTTTCCCATACAAACGTTTTCTAACTAAAATGTAGAGTCAATTTGAACTTTATTGCTAGTTAAAAATAAAAATATCCATAACGCGGAAAAATATCATAGTTGTAAATATTTTTTAAACTCAGTGTCTGCCCTTACACTATCAGTAAAGACCGATTATGGGTACATTCTTAAAATGGCAACACTGCTATCAGCCATTTATAAAATAATGCGATATAATCGAGTAAATAATTAATTAAAAACAAAATATTAACCCCGCATATGATTACGATCAATTGAACTATGAAAAGTTTAAAAAATATTATATAATATACTTTTGTGGCTATACTGTTTTTTATTATAAAGCGATTCTGATTTTGGGCATTGTCCTTTGTTAATTATTTAGTTGAATATCACTTATAATTTTATGCGATAGTGTCAATAGATAAGCGATATGTTCGCTTGGTTTCATAATTATGGATTCTTTACTCGAAGGTTGACAAGTCGCCTCTACTTTGATCTAGTGTTTCTTATAACATTGAAGCAATACATGTTTAAAGACTTCAGTAGTTAACCTTAAACACTAAGAACTAACTGTTTTCTACCTACTTTATTCCAGTGGACGAGAGCTAACTTACATCCCTTAAAGTAGTTACGTGTCCATTAACGATTAAACTTTTTATTAATCCAATCATCCATAATGTAATAATATACCTGTAGTGGAACACTTACAAGCCAATAGATGGCACTGTGCAATAAAAACATACAAAGAATATATACACAATTTCAACTGTAACAGATGGACCTAGGTCTGCGAGGAACAACATTAGCCTCGCTGGAAGATCTTCCTTTAAGACGGAGGAGCATTCCATCTCGCTCCTCCACCCTATACGGGTCACCCCCTTCATATCCACCGTCAGTATTAAAAGTCCATTAATCCCTGGCAAGGGTTGCCTGGAAGAGATCGCTTTTTAACAATAAGGTCGCCCATTGTACTATCTCTTGTATTTTGCTGTTTCTATTTGTCTATGTTTTGGTGTACAATAAAGTGTTGTCGATCTATCTACCTTAATTAAAACATCGAACAGAGTCCTAAATATAGCTTCTTGCAATTATCCAGTAATCGTTATGATATAAATATAATAAAATGTGTTGTCTGTTTTTATGTTAGTAAAATGCACTAAAAAATAAGTTTATATTATGAAAAAATAAATGGAAACTAAAATTACTGTTGTATTCGTGCTGTTGTAATGTTTTAGTGAGATTGTTTAAATAATATAAAATAAATGTTAATTATAATACTTTAGAAGTCTTCATTTTTTTGTTTTTAAATGCCGTCCGCTCTCAAATAGTTAAATTGCTTTAGCTTTATTTTTTAAATTATTTATTTACTTAATACTGTTATAATACATCGAAATAAAAATAAATTATACTTATACATAGCTAATGTTTTTTAATGCAAGAATGAACCCAAGTGATATAATCAATTGCTTGTTAGGTCTTTTGAGAGATGATACGTATGCCAGTAGTTTCGCAATAAGGGATGCAGGTCCAGTGCCGTAAATAGCCTTTTATGCGCCCTATACGAGCTTCTATAACTGCACCCTTGTTTTTTAGATATTATAAGTTTTTATTTATAGCAGGAGTTCAGTAGACAGGCAGACGGCCCACTTGATGGTAAGCGGTTACCATCGCCTATGGACATTTGCAACATCAAAGGTGCTACAAATGCGCTGCTGCTCTCTTAAGGGAGACTGGAACCTGGTAACTAATGCCGGAACACAACTCAAGGTTGTTATGGCGACATACTTTAGACCAGAGGTGGTAGCCACCCAGTCGGGCAAATGCCCTACCACCTGGCTGTGGGTTGTTTGGTCGCCTCTTACGACAGGCCGCCCCAACGCAGGAAATTGTATTCTTTCTCCGTTCCTGCACGGATAAAAATAGGATAGATAGGTTAAAGCAATGCTATATATAGGCCTACTTTATTTCATTCAGGGTGATAAAATAACCCAAGGACCTTGGCGTTGGTGGACCAATTATCTAATGTTTTGGAAGAATAATCTATTTTTTGAAAGCTCGTGCGCTACCAAAAACACGAGCGCGATGTTTTGTCTAATTGGACAGACGTTTTTGATGATACTGGCATATAGGTGCGTATGTGTTGGAATCGAGCACTAGGGGCGCAGCGGGGAACTTGTCAGGAGCAAACCGAAAAAATAATAGTCTGGTGTGGCCATTCTTGCGCCCCCCAGAGTCTACGCCCTGTGCCTGGGCACCGGTGGCGCCGCCCTATTTATGGCACTGTGCAAATCACGCGAAGTGGAGGTGAAAAGTAGGAAAGCGTATACATCAGGTTTCAAAGCGAACGCTCTAAAAGCGACTGGGATTTAACGCTCTGATTATGATGCTGAACCCTATGCTTATGTAAGAACTTTCAGATTTACAATTTGTTTTCACTAATAAAAAATAGACATTTATCCTATATCCTATAAATATTACAAACGCGAAAGTTTGTAAGAATGTATGTATGTATGTATAGATGTATGGCTGTATGTTTATTGCTCTTTCACGCAAAAACTACTGGATAATTTTTGATGAAACTTTACAGTAATATAGCTTACACATCAGAATAACACATAGGCTATAATTTATAAAGATATAGTGTCAATTATCCAAAATACAACGATTTTCCATCATCACGCGGGTGAAGCCGCGGGCGCAGCTAGTTAGGTAATTTACACAATCATTTTAAACAAATTATAACTAAAATATGCCTATTCTAATATTATGTACAGCTTAATTTACAAACATAAAAAATTACAAATAGTAAATGAGTCCCAAATCACTGTCAGTTGGAAACGTTCCCAAAACTCTGGCCGCGTTACCACGTTGTATGGTAACGCTTATTCTTTGCCCAAATAAGTTATAAATAGCACATGGGTCCCAAATCACTGTATTTTTGAGAACGTTCCCAAAACGCGAGAACGTTCCCAAAACGCATAATATGCGTTGTACATGTATTTTATTTTCGTATTTAGTATTAATTCTAAGACATCTAATTTCTGAACTTTGAAATGAACACAGAAAAAACCAAAACATAACGCTAGAATGACGATGATAGCCAATATTATACACACATCACTTGAAAACACCCAAATTATTATTTTCATAAATAAGTGATGACAGCAATAGATAGAGATCCCAGTCACCCCAGACTTACGTGATTTTAGGAAAGATGAAATTTTCAGGATCGGTAGTTTAACATAAACTTAGAAAGGAATGGATACTCGCTAAGCTGAAAGCGGGGCCGTTTTTCAGGTAGCAGCTATCAAAGGTGGAAAATAACGATTAATCTTACGGGAATTTTCTTGGGAGAGGTTTAATGTCGCCATTTTTTTTTATTGCAGGAGTACAGCAGACAGGCAGACGGCCCACTTGATGGAAAGCGGTTACCATCGCCTATGGACATTTGCAACATCAAAGGTACTACAAATGCGCTGCTGCGCTCTTAAGGGAGACTGGAACCCGGTCACTAATTCCAGAACACAACTCAAAGTTGTTATGGCTGCATACTCTAGACCAGGGTTGGTCGCCATCCAGTCGACCAAATACCCTACCACTTAGCTGTGGGTTGTTTTATCGCCTCTTACGACTGGCCGCCCGGTCGCAGGAAATTGTATTCTTTCTTCGTTCCTGCACAGAGAAAGCACTTTGTATCCCGAGAATACTATAGTTGTGTTTATCTTTCATGTATTTTCATACTAAAAAATCCATTAGCTTCTTGAAAATAATTTTTGGTTTTATATTTAGCAGAATACCTGTAATATTTGTTACCTGCCCAATGTGGACAAATTCGCGGACAAATGCTGGCAGTAAGATATAGAAACCTAGCATTGATATAAAAAAAATAGTCCTCCTTGACGTATCCGTCAATGGCGAACCTTGTCAAGTCCGGCTGTACGAGCGCAGGTGGCTAGCGAAACCAAATTTGGTTTTAAAAGTTCTTTTACAAGGAGCGCAAGGCGGCCGTCCTGATGAGTCGTATGGTATAGCTGTAGGAGATTTTAGAGCGATTCTCTTTGACAACGCTTTGCCCATCTGAGTGTTCTACACGCTGCTTTTCGAACTCCCACTGCTTTTCGAACGCCACTCCCTTCTTTGTAGTGAACGATCTTCCCAACTGTCACTTGAGATATCGCATGCAAAAAGATGGCGCTTTTTTATGGAAGTATAGGTTTGCATTTGACCAGTGTCTCACCTGATGTTGAGTGATGACGCAGTGTAGGATGGAGCACGCATACTTAGAAGATACCTATTCACTCGTGACTTGAAGATTTCTAGATTGTATTTGTCAGGAAAAACAGACTGCGGCATATTATTCCACTGTTCGGCAGTACGCACCAGAAAAGATGAAGCGAAACGCTTGGTTCTGTCTGGTGGTGTTTCCACCATGTAACGATGGCGCTCATATCTATAGCATTAAGCAAACACCACATTTTAGTGAATAGATTTTATATTAGTAATATGGTAATTATAATATAGTTACCGAGTTGCGAGACTCGAATTAAAATGCCGTTAGAATTACTTTATTAGAACTACACAAACACGTATAACACAGGTACAAATATAACCGAACACAACAAGTCCAAATGTAATGCAGAAGGTCGTAATTCAACGTCTCGCTTCGCTCGTGGTTCTCGCTCGACTCCCTCCCCCTCCATCAGGTCATCGTTTTATACTGCACAAATGTCCCTGTATCTAAGTCGACTTAATCCGCCACACCTAGCTAATGACTCGGCCGCAAACTGCCATAAAAGAGTGCAATAAAACAATGGGATGTTTTCTAATCACAAATTTTAAACACAAATAAATAAAAGAACAGGATCATAAAAGAGTTACAATTAGTTAAAATGCCGGCAGGTAATAAAATGTGTTTTGTTTCAGATATGCAGGTGGATTTTGTTTCTGTCGAGGACTGAGTTGTAATAATATTTTAATTTCACTATATGGGAGCTGTAAAGATCTCATGAAAAAAAAGTTCTTTAAACTAATATATTGAAGCCGTAATTCTGCTTCAAACATTTTTTCAATGAGATATACTATAAAAAGCGGTCGGAACGTGAAAGCCAAGGCTATGTGGAGTATTTGAAATGAAGGCATTTGCGAAATGACTGGCCGAGCGCTGCCCATTCAGATACGCGAGGAAGTTTGTATTGTATGATGATACCGACAATATCAATACTTAATTAGGTGCATAAGTTGTATAATAAGCTGTTTAAGTAATTAAAGTTTTTTTACTATCCCACGGGAACTCTTTAATTTTTCGGGAACAAAAGTATCCTATATGTTGACTAGGGATATAAGCTACCACTACACAAAATTTCATTTAAATCGGTATAGACGTTTCGGAGATTAGCCCGCACAAACAAACAAATAGAGAAACGAAAAATTTGAAAAAAATCTAAATTAGTTCTATTTCACTTCTTACATCCCTCTGACTCGGTTTTTAGCATTTTTTTTCATTGTACAGAAATTCGACCTGTACAGTTTTATTATATGTATAGATAATAACCAACACATTCATATTTAATAAAACTACGTTTTAACGGTTTTAAGCGCGGTAATTTTATTTGATTTTGGTTTTTCCGATCAAATCAAATCAAATAAAATTACCGCGTTTAAAACCGTTAAAACGTAGTTTCATTATGTATAAAAGTCGCGAAAACTTAAGAAAATATAACCTTGTGTTGTCTTCCGGCATTAGTGACCAGGTTCCAGTCTCCCTTAAGAGAGCAGCAACGCATTTGTAGCACCTTTGGTGTTGCAAATGTCCATAGGCGATGGTAACCGCTTTCCATCAAGTGGGCCGTCTGCCTGTCTGCTGAACTCCTGCCATAAAAAAATGTAATATATAAGGCTTTAATTTTGTTAAACGACACAATAAAGATATTGATCCCATTGGGACAATGTAGTTTTAACACTACAACCACCTCAAAACTATGAGTAGCACCCGTGCCATACCACATTCCAAAGAGTATAGGCCCTTGGCGCTCTTCATAAAGGGTTGCACTTTTCAGTGGCCGAAACGTCGGACGCTTAAACCGTTAAAACGTAGTTTTATTATGTATACAAGTCGCGAAAACTTAAGAAAATATTACATTCATATTTGATTTAACATATTTTTTAAAGTGAAACCACCGACCGCATTTAGGCGCGTTGGGCACTTTTGGTATGCAGAAAAAGCACTCAAGTTGCGTGACTGTCACGAAAAGATACCATATATACCATGTATATATATACCTTGTTTTTTCTTACAAGTTTTTTATTTGATATATATTTAGTGAAATTATGTCTTTAGATAATGAATAATGTGTAACATTTTCTACTTTAATATCTAAGTTTAAATATGGCTTAGTTGTCTAGGGCCGATTTTTGAATCAGCAAGTAAAAGTTTTTTCTATAGGATAAAATACAACATGGGGAAATTAAAATCGACAGATGCATGAATAAAACAGTTGAATTGTTTCACTTTTGAATTTAGTCAGGTTATAATTTATTCGACTGATAACTTACATCTGCAAAATCGACACCATGACATTGAAACATCATTTAATAGTGTAAAAAAGAAAAACGCTGTATATATACATAGCTGGGCACCGTTAATGAAATAGTTAACTTCGGTAATCTCTAACCCGTTACTGAAAAAAATTTACTTCGTTAAAAGTTACGTAGTAAGTAACGCAAGTTAACGTTAATCGTTAATCCGTTAACACGTGATAAAAATTGTATCTTCTTAAAAAAACTGTTAGTTCTGGAAGTTAACAGGTTAGAAAAAAAAGACGGGTATAATTATTAGTGTTTAATATAAGCATGTTGACAAACAATATTTTTTCATTCATTTGGATTAAGGTTTAGAATTTATTTTATTAAGATAGACTCGTTGCGTTCTGGACGAAACATTAATTAGACGAACTAATTTTAAGACGATTTGATAGTAATATAATGACTAATTGCTAATTAGACGAATTGCTACATAGACCACTTTTACATTTTAGATGAAACGATACTAACCCGTCCAATTTATCTGTCAATTTAGTCATCTGGCATAATATGAATATTCCCCTCCATGAACATTAATATGTTGAAGTTCTCGTCTGAAAGCGAGGCTTGTTTCGGCTGTAGAGAAAAGACGTTCAACTGCAACGCTTGAGTATATAGCTGTATTATAAATTTATAAACAGATTTGCGAATAACTTTTCCCCGAGGAATGCGGCATCATTTAATGAGTCTTTCCACTTTATGTCTAACCACATTTTGACGAGACTTTGAGCTTTGCTCTTTAAAGATTTGTAGCTGGATTAACGATTAACGGACTTTGTGAAATTTAACGGAAGTTAAGGAGTTCGTTAACATATTTTTAAGTTAACTTAAAAGTTAATCCTTTACTCGAAATGTTAACTTCGTTACCAGTTAATGCCCAGCTATGTATGTATATATATATAGCTGTTTTGCAATGGCGGAAAAGCAATCAACTAACGTGACCGTCATGCTCAGATACAGTTTACACTTGTGACTTGTGCGGTCCCATGACTGAGAGTTTTTTTAAATAAATTGATATTGTTCATGTTCTAATAAAATAAAAACAAATAGTCAATGTACACGCATACATACATACATACGGAGTTGGACATCATATACATATTTGACAACATTTTGGAATAAGTATACTATTCATATATTCATATCAGTCGTGGTAGCGTAATGGCTAGTGCACGCGTCCCAAACTCAAAAGGGCGCGGGTTCGATCCTGGCCGGAACGCATGCACCACTTAGTCAGTTTTCTGATCTAATGTGCATATTCTTACAATTATCACGTGCTAATAACGGTGAAGGAAAACATCGTGATACAACCTGCACATCGAGATAACCGATGTGTCAAACCTGCCAAGCCGCCTTGGACAAGCGTGGCGGAGGTATACGTCCGTTCCCCTATCATGGGAGGCCCGAGCCCAGCAGTGGGACATTTATGGGCTGATATTATTATTATTATTATATACTATTATTTATAATAGCAATGCAAAAGTGGATGGATGCAGAAGTCGTGGAAGGCCACGACACACCTTCCATGATCAAATTGATCGTGTACTAGCAGAAGGTGATGTCAGGAGCCTTAAGAACAGACGAACTTGCATGACAAGAGTTATGAATGTCAAAGAGGCAAGTGAGGTGTGTAAGAATAAGCCTAAATGGCACTCTGTTGTTCGTGCCTACCCCGCAAGGGAACTGGCGTGAAGTTATGTATGTATGTATTATTTATAATATTTTGAGTTGTAGAGGTAAGGAGTCAAGAGTGTCTGTCATATAACAGAAATTTTCCTTTACATTCTCGGCTTTTCCTACATGCTTGTTAAACCAATTACACAGGTAGAGGGCACAGTACTTGTATAAGCAGTGGACAAGTTGAAGCCTCGCATTTAATACCACACACAAAACGCCTAAGCATTTCTGTACTATATACGCAAATTAGGGTTCCACACGCACGCAGATAAAGAAGGAATTAACTGACATTCTGGTGCGGTACCCTTTCATTTGAATTCACGAGAACCAACCATATGTAAGTAAGTAGGAAGGCTTTGTTTCAAGTTATGCGACTTTACTTGTCCTTTTAACTTGTTATTTGTTATTTACCCACGACTTTGTGGGACCTGCTTTGGGTCCCAAAAGGTTTATATTTAGGACATTTGCATGGTCTTGCATATGAAATACAGCCTATTTCAAAGCGCCTATTTTAAGCTTTGATTGAACGTCCATATTAGTCCCGTAAAGAAAACTTTGTAATTTGTAGCGTTATCGTAAACTTTTTACGAAATAAATATTAATAAGTACTGTTACGAGTTTGCGGACTCGAATTAAAATGCCGTTAGAATTATTATAAAGTTTATTAGAACTATGCAAACATGTATAATACAGGTACAAATATAACCGAACACAAGAAATCCAAACGTAATACAGAAGGTCGTAATTCCATAAAACGCGCAAAGTTCATCACTATTAGATTCCCGAATGTAAACACGTCACGCCTAGATCGTAGTTGTAGCTCAACTGGACTCCTCTCTCAATCATGCCATCGTTTTATACTTCACAAATGCAAATGTGCCCGCCCGGCAACGTCGACATAGTCTGTTCTCCACAATAACTAGAAACGTATGCCAATAAATAAGTAAACAAAAGAAGGCGATCATAAAAGGATTACAATTAATTCAAATGCCGACAGGTAATAAAATGTGCTTTTACAGATTTGTACGTGGAATTTGTCTTTGTCGGAGCCTAAGTTGTAACAATATTAATAATTACGAATTATATGCAAATGTATTTAATCCTGTTATTATTTAATAATAATCTTATATTGTATGGTGTTTGAAAGAGAAGAAACCAGAACGAATGCAAGGATAATGGTCGATGATGTTATGCTGGAGCAAGTGAATGAGTTTGTATATCTTGGATGTGCTTTTAGCAGGGATGGAAGGTACACCGCTGATATAGAAAGAAGAGTGAATTTGGGGAATAGTTTAAATGGAGCGTTAGGTAAACTTCTAGGCGCTAAGAACCTCAGCCAGAAGGCCCAGCTCGCCGTACACAACGCGGTGCTGGTACCTACGCTCGCGTATGGAAGCGAGAGTTGGGTATGGAAGAAAGAGCATGAAAGTAGAGTAAACGCGGTCGAGATGCGAGCACTGCGCAAAATCTGCGGAGTGACGCTCGCGGACCGCGTTCGTAATACCGAAGTAAGAAAGAGAGTTGGTCTGAAAGAGAGTGTCGGGGTGAAGGTAAGGAAAGGAATGCTCCGGTGGTTCGGGCATGTGGAAAGAATGCATGATGAAAGAATGACTAAACAGATATACAATGCAAAAGTGGATGGATGCAGAAGTCGTGGAAGGCCACGACACACCTTCCATGGTCAAATTGATCGTGTACTAGCAGAAGGTGATGTCAGGAGCCTTAAAAACAGACGAGCTTGCATGACAAGAGTTATGAATGTCAAAGAGGCAAGTGAGGTGTGTAAGAATAAGCCTAAATGGCACTCTGTTGTTCGTGCCTACCCCGCAAGGGAACTAGCGTGAAGTTATGTATGTATGTATGTATGTTTATTTTAACTTAGTACAATAACTTTCTAAAGTAATACAATAAAAGAAAACTGTACAAAGCAAGTACGTACATTAACATGACAAAAAAAATGTTACGGTTTTTTATAAACATGAAATATGTTTAATAGATGTTTGCGAATCTCCAGAACAATAAATATAATAAGAAAATTTGATATCAAAACATCTGTCCTAACGAGCCAAACGATAAAAAAATACATTAACGACCTTCGCCGGGACCTTCATTTTGCTGTCGGGCATCGCGAGCGACAAATGAACCGAGTGTGAACAAATATTCAGCAAAAATAGCGAAAGACTATGCCTAAACTGGGCATTGTAGTTACTATTGGTTCTCGAAATTTTATTTTCACTTAATTGCAACTTTCGAGCAACTTTTCAATCGCTGAAAAGATTACAACCGGTTATTAACAGAATGGGCATTCTAAATATTCTATGTATATATGTTATGTATCATTGATTCGGCGTAGGCAATGAGTCTTCTTGATCTATGCTATTGTATGTTGAGATTAGCCATGAGATTTTATATTTCGGAGTTGATTCGCATTCTCGAGCTACCTAAACCTGACCAAAAATGAGTCCTGGCTACTGAAAGGAGAATACGTCACTTCTTTTTATCCAGCGCTATCTATTGTCATTTGCAGAAGTGAAGTTCATGCAAGTTAGTCTCCACTACGCAGCGATATCTGGGGCGCTGGGGGATCAACTGCTTCTTCATTCCATGATCATCCGTAATTCTCTGCAAGTAGACAAGCTAGCGTAAGCGTTACGTCTAGATTTCGTCTATAATATTGGGCTCACCCACCAACTTTTTCAGCTACTGTTTCTTCTTTTTATTGAAACCAAGATCTTTCTGAACCAAAACCTTTATGTCTGTGATTTAGTGTTAACACTCTCGTTGTACCTATATGTATATTCTCTTTAGAAAGTTACGCTCGTGTTATTGATAACATACAACGGGTGACTGTTGGGTTTATCCCAGTGACGTTCTGATTTGAATATATTATAACGAGGAGTTCAGGCACGAAATTTATAATCGGGAACAGAACTCTGAACCTTTACGTTGTAGAGAAATAATTCGTTCGTAATACCGAAGTAAGAAAGAGAGTTTGTCTGAAAGAGAGTGTCAGGGTGAAGGTAAGGAAAGGAATGCTCCGGTGGTTCGGGCATGTGGAAAGAATGCATGATGAAAGAATGACTAAACAGATATACAATGCAAAAGTGGATGGATGCAGAAGTCGTGGAAGGCCACGACACACCTTCCATGATCAAATTGATCGTGTACTAGCGGAGGGTGATGTCAGGAGCCTTAAGAACAGACGAGCGTGCATGACAAAAGTTATGAATGTCAAAGAAGCAAGTGAGGTGTGTAAGAATGGGCCTAAATGGCGCTCTGTTGTTCGTGCCTACCCCGCAAGGGAACTGGCGTGAAGTTATGTATGTATGTATGTAGAAATAATTAGACTTATTAAAAACTATACTTTACGGTATCACCGAAACATGCGATAGAAAATAAGGTACGCGGCTGTACTCAACGAATGATTACCAAATTTTGTAACACAAAAGTGATATGGGTCAATAGTAATGCCCCACAGTACGTCAATGTTATCTCTCCGCTTCGTTGAGCCGGGGAACTGGTTTAAGTATCGAAATTTACTTTCCTATCCTATTCACAGTAATTCCTGCTTTCGGTTGGCAAAATTTCTCCTTGTTCACGGAGGGCGTGAATTTCCTTTCTTATTTTCCCATAATGGATGTAATCAAACCTTTTCTTGGTTTGTTCTGTAGTGATTTTGGATTAAGTGAAATTTTTTATCGATAATCGGGCGAGTGTTAGTCCACGGCAAAGGTTTCTTCGTAACGTACGGAATCGAATTCCGTACTCTTATTTACAACTTAATTTAGAAATAAGTATTTATACTTTATACATGATTATTTGTTATTTTTGTTATTGTGTGGGACATTTATTGAATGATGTTTATGTTGTGGTGTACCTTACGATACAGGAAGAAAAAAAAATTGGTTGTGCTTCTCCTTAACATTGTACACTAAGAATAATTGAATTTTGCATAAAACATTTGATAAGTTCGTTGACTTCATTACAGAAAACTTACGAACTAGTATTATACTAATTGTGTACAAAGGGCGGTCTTATCGCTAAAAAGCGATCTCTTCCAGACAACCCGTGGCAAGAATATTGCTGATTAGGAGTGGCGATGGTGGTATACATATAATTCTGCCAGGTGGTAGGGCATTTGCCCGACTGGATGGCTACAACGATTTGTAAGAGCATTGCCATAACAACTATGATCCTATTCCAGCATTAGTGACCAGGTTCCAGACTCACTTAAGAGAGCAGCAGCGCATTTGTAGCACCTTTGGTGTTGCAAATGTCCATAGGCGATGGTAACTGCTTTCCATCCAGCGGGCCGTCTGCCTGTCTGCTGAACTCCTGCAATAAAAAAAAAAATTGTACGATTAATTACATTTTAATAATAAATATATAACTATACTATATATACAAATATACAGCTTTTTATACATAATGTAAATGTATGTATGTATAATGTTTTTATCTTTCCATACATGTAAGGAATTTATGGAGATATGTTGCAATATAAACATTTAGCACGTCTCGGCATTATTTCGACAATAATATTCTTCTTTTCTTTTATTGTGTCTTTGTCTGACTGAGTATGCACTGTTTGCTACAACTCCATTAATTATTAGAAAAGTAATTATGTAACATATTTCTGTATAAAACCTATAAAAAAGAGCTTGAGATATAAATTGAATCTATATAATATACTAGCTGTCCCGGCAGACGTTGTTCTGCCCTGAAGAAATAAAAATTTAGAACCCGATTGCAGCGCCACCTACCGGGTCCAAATGTAACCTATCCTATCTTTCAAGTCGGATCAAACTGCACACGGTGTGCAAATTTGATTGAAATCGGTCAAGTAGTTTAGGAGTCCATTGAGGACAAACATTGTGACACGAGATTTATATATATTAAGACTAGCTGTCCCGGCAGACGTTGTTCTGCCCTGAAGAAATAAAAATTTAGAACCCGATTGCAGCGCCACCTACCGGGTCCAAATGTAACCTATCCTATCTTTCAAGTCGGATCAAACTGCACACGGTGTGCAAATTTGATTGAAATCGGTCAAGTAGTTTAGGAGTCCATTGAGGACAAACATTGTGACACGAGATTTATATATATTAAGATAAAAGAAAGTCGTGTTAGTTACACTATTTATAACTCAAGAACGGCTGTAACGATTTGGCTGAAAATTGGTGGGGAGGTAGTTTAGAACCAGGAGACGGACATAGGATATTTTTTATCCCGTTGGAACCGGTAGGTGGCGCTGAGATCGGGTTCTAGAATCCTCCTAATCACCTGGACCGATTTTGGTGATTTTGTTTCTGTATGTTTGAGTGGGTCCCCGGATGGTTTAGATTCACAATTAGAACCGGTAGGTGGCGCTGAGATCGGGTTCGAGAATCCTTTTAATCACCTGGACCAATTTTGGTGATTTTGTTTTTGTGTGTTTGAGTGGGTTCCCGGATGGTTTAAATCCACAATTGGAACCGGTAGGTGGCACTGGGATCGGGCCCTAGATTTTTATTGTTTCAGAGCTGGACAACGTCTCCCGGGGCCGCTAGTAAGAAATATAAAGAAAAACCATTTTAAGCTTGACGTGTTGCTGGGGAGTTTCTTGTCGCTTCTTCTCCTTAACAGCAATAACACGTTGCGAGACAGTATACATAGAATAGGAAGTAAATTTTAATTATAACTTATAGATGGAGATCCCAGTCACCCCAGACTTACGTGATTTTAGGAAAGATGAAATTTTCTCGCATTTCCTCGCACAGCGGAACGCTTAACGAGTCTCGGAGGATGTTTGGCCCGTCAGTTTTCTCTGGCTCATTGAATTTTTAAAAAAAATATTATACTTGATAACATATATAACATTCAGCCTTCCTAAATGACGTAAGTTCCCATTTTTTTAAAGTGTCTGTCAAAAGTTATGGACCACAGAAACTGTCTGGCAACTTTGTTTTTAACAATATCATATTGCTACTTTGATGTAAGTTAGCATGTTTTTTTCCACTTTTAATAGCTGCTACCAGAATAACGGCCCCGCTTCCAGCTTAGCGAGTATCCATTCCTTTCTAAGTTTATATTAAAGTACCGGTCCTAAAAATTTCATCTTTCCTAAAATCACCTAAGTCTGGGGTGACTGGGATCCCTATCTATAATATGTTTGACCTTCAAAAAGTGTTCTTACAATCTATAAACTTTTGAATTTGAATTTATTAGTTATTTTGACATTACACACAGACACTTCAATTTTGAATTTGTACAATTAAATATATTCTTTTCTATTCGATAACAACAGCTCATAAGCGTCCCACTGCTGGGTTCGGGACTTAAATTTTTTAGGGAAAGAGACAGTATACCTATCAAGCTTGTCCAAGGCGGCTTGGTGGTTTTTGACATATCTCAATTTCATCACGATGTTTTTCTTCATCGTCTACCTAAGAGATGCATGATTTGATGGCCAGAATTCGAACCAACGTTGAGACACAAGTACATTAACTTCTAAGCTACCACGGCTTCTAAGCCGTATACGTCTATAAATCACTTACACAGATCTCATTGTCTGTTAGCCGTCGATCCTCAATGACTTCCCATTAATTTATTGAACTTGAATGGAAGTAAGGACCCATTGTACGATTAAATTGTCCGTTAAATACGGCAAGTTTTGCTTCAGCTTCAGATTTAATATGTTTATTACACGAGCTTGATATTTATTTGTTATTAATTGATTTGTTTAATTCATATTATCATCATGATGTATTTATCTAATTTTTAAAATGTAATATTTTCTAAACAATTCAAAGGTTTTTTTAATAAAAAATATAAACAATTATTCTTTTATAAAAAAAAACACATTTACGTTAAGCGAAACGTAGTATTTGCGCCAGACTCAACAATTTTCAAATCACAAGCCCACTTTAACTTACGTAACACCTGAGTCAAGAGCCGTATTTGAAAATATAGCATCGAGGTCTACGGGCTGCGGCGTAGCGCTACGAGAGTGCTACGCGCTACGAGGGCTTTTCGTTTTATTAAAATGTGTGCAGATCTCGCCGGTTTTTTTAACGTGTTGTCGTAGCGCTTATTTTTTTTTTATGTTGTACTTTATTTATTATGATTATAGTAAAAAAATAGTAGTTGCATATAATCTACGGTTTTTGTTATCGATGCTTAACATGCTTATTCAAGACTGTTTACTAAGGTATGATGCTGGAAGTATAATTTTATTGACCTGCATGCAGCATAAATAAAAATTGCAAACATTTCGCGTAGTTTTATTGTAATTTCAAAGTGTCCCTGAACACGAGGTTGTTTAGAAGAGGTGGTTATGCGGCCGTCTGTTGTTCAAATTACATAAATAAGTCGATTATTTATTAACCGCAAACTTAATACTAGATGGTTGAAGTTTGCGGATAATAATGACGAGTTTTTATGCATTAAGCTATTTAAATTATTAAGAAAGTATTAAATTTACACATGTCATTATTACAAATAATATAAAATAATGTTATTATATAAATGCAAGGTATTAAAATAATATTGTTTTTAATTTAAAGACTATGGGAACTACATACGTCTAGTCGGCGCAATGGACAACGTACTAATGGCTAGCGCAATGTGTGAGCGCACATATTAATAGTTGCTCTATCTCGCTCGCACATCATCCCTCCCGCTCACACATTGTGCTATATATTGTACTAGCTGTACTTGTTAATATTGCGCTTAGGGTTACCGTTTCCAAAATAAATTAGTTCACTTCAGTTCACATCAGCACTCGACAGTTAATACTACTCTCTGTCATCTGAAGTATCATTTAAGCTCTACCTCTCGCTGCTACAAGACTATACGTAAGTAGCTCTCTTGTAACTTGATATAAGATACAAATTAAACTAAGCTACTACTAAAGCTTCGGTGAACCTGTAGCCCACCTCTCCACGCCACTTAGCCACTCATACCCATGTTGCCCCCTGTTACGTCACGTACATGAAATAATTTATTGCTACATAACGCAGCAAGGTTAAAACTGAGTAGTCCATGCACGTGCCTAAATCTGTCAATACAGATATTTCGCCTGTGGCGCGTCACCCCATCTAATGATGTAGCTATCATCGACCTACCACGCTGAAAATGCGGCGTACAAATTCTCAAAATATGCTCTATGTATAATAATGTATAAGGAATGTAATTACGTCGCTATTTCTTCAAATAAAGTATTTTCTTTCTTCCTTTTTCACACAACTTATTTCATCCTCAAACCCGAGTGGCGAGTCACCGTCTGCCCATTTTTTCCAAGTTCCGCGAACATTGCGACGGGCAGACGCCATAGTCCCCAGATCCCTAGTTCCACTAGCAGTTCATCCCAATAGCCCGGTACCTTTTACTCTCATTTCCTACAATATTTCTACACTGACGGGGCTTGTCCTTGGGTGCATTTTTACAACATGTATGGATAGGGATAATCTTTGTTACCTTTAATTACGCTACATTTGCATTTTAGGTATGAATAAATGAGATGAATAACTTTGTTGCACGTACATTAAAGTAAAATGGGCGGTCTTGTCGCTAAAGGCTATCTCCTCCAGACTATCCTATACAATTATTACCGACACTGACTGCATATATTTACTGACTTCATAATTATCCAATATAGTTGATATTTTATCCGTGCAGGAACGGAGAAAGAATATAATTTCCTGCGGCCGGGCGGCCTGTCGTAAGAGGCGACAAAAACAACCCACATTACAGATGGTAGGGCATTTGCCCGACTGGATGGCTACCACCCCTGGTCTAAAGTATCATCGCCATAACAACCTTGACCGTTGTGACAAGGTTCCAGTTTCCCTTAAGAGAGCAGCATGCGCATTATGTAACAACTTTGCCATTGCAAATGGTCCATAGGCGATCCGGTAACCGCTTTCCATCAAGCTTGGGCCGTCTGCCTGTGCTAGCTGATCTCCTGCAATAACAAAAATATATATTATAATTAAGGTAAATAAGGTAGGTACGCTATAAAATCCTCATAGTACGTGTAGTCAAATTTATTGGAAAGCATTTACTAGGTTTTGAAATAGGACAGCTAAATATCTCACTAGTATACAGCCGCACTAACATACCGCATTCTAAGCACATAACGATTGGGTAAATCCGTACGTGAGGGTGGCAAGCATCCCCCGTCTCCCTCTATATCTGCAGAAGTGGGTAAATCGAATTAATAACGCCGATTGGTCTCTGATGCGTTTAGTAGTTTAATGATGGACCTGGCTACTGGTAACGTAATAATTTTAATAAATGAAATACGTATAATAACAACGTATAAACATTCCAGCGCTGTGCTCGAGCTTCTTATTCACTTTTAGATGATTAGGAATCAAACCCGGACTCTTTACGTTCCACTAAAGTTGATATTAGATTAGATTGGATAATTTTTAAAGAAATTGCTCACCAAAATAAATAATTACAAAAACAAAATGCATTACACATCGACACCTTTGACACATCGGTCATCTCAATGTTTAGGTTTCATCACGATGTTTTGCTTCACCGTTGTTAGCACGTGGTAATTGTAAAACAATATGCGCTTTATGTCAGAAAACTGCCTAAGTGGTTCATGCGTTCCGGTAGGATCGAACCTTTGAGCTTGGGACGCGTGTGCTAGCCATTACGCTAACACGACTTCTAATTAATTTATAGATAATTTACGTGTATTTTGATGTAAATAAATGTAAAAAACCAATACATTAAATAAATCACAGATGCTATACCATGAATATAGTGCAATAGGATGGTTCACATAACGATTGGGTAAATGTACGTGAGGGTGGCAAGCATCCCCCGTCTCCCTCTATATCTGCAGAAGCCAGTAAATCTTAGGATTGCCTGGAACGTAACTGATGCGAAGCGGTGTATAGGGGCCATTCTATAAATATTTAAGAAGTATTTTTTATTTGAGGGGTTAACTACTTTCTTATCTTCTGTACATAGTGTAAATCTCTATCCGTGCAGGAATGGAAAAAGAATACAATTTCCTGCGGCCGGCGGCCTGTCGTAAGAGGCGACAAAATAACCCACAGCCAGGTGGTAGGGTATTTGCGCGACTGGATGGCTACCACCCCTGGTCTACAGTATGCCGCCATAAGCATCTTGAGTTGTGTTGCGGCATTAGTGACCAGGTTTCAGTCTCCCTTAAGTGAGCAGCAGCGCATTTGTCCTGTCTGCTGAACTCTGTATTTATTGCTTCTCTGCTGAACTATTGTATTTATTATTTTATGCTTTTAAATTTTATTATTAATTTATTTATTGCTTCTTATCTATTATATTTTTATATTTCTATTTCTAAACATACTACTTTTTATTACTTACTATATTCCACGATTTATACAAGGTTTATTAATACTAACAAATATATAATGTTACTTCTAATACAAAAAGTGTTTATTTATCTTATGTAATACTGGTGACCCGGCGCGGTTTCACCCGCGCTTTGTCCCGCTCCCATGGTATATAGCGTCATGTTATATAGCCTATGACACTCCCTGTTTACGTAGCATTCGAACCGTAAAAGAATTTTTAAAATCGGCTTAGTAGATCCAGAGATTACCCATTGTTCGAAATTAAACCTTGTCTCTTTGTGTTTGGAAGATGTTCGGAGTAGAACCTCCATGTTTTATACTATAGTTTTTGATAAGTTGTTGTATTTATTATTTGTCACTGTATTTGAAAATGTGTGGTCAGGATATAGATGTATAAAATAAAAGGCGTTTTTTTCCTCTCTTTAAAAATTATATCAAATTATCAATAATTAAAGCTTCTAAAGATTTTGTCGAGTCGATTTTTTAACACCCCTACAACGTCATAAACTCACAAACTTTACCTCTTTATATTATTAAGTATAGATATACGAGTATCCATTTATGTATCTATTTTTGTCTCTTCTTTCTGTGTCTACGCGACAATGTTCCTGTATGTGACTAATTCTGTTCTTATTTATACTAATATTTTATGCTTAATACTAATTTTATTTATATTTCCTAATTATAGTTGTATATTTTACGATTTCATAGGTTTTTATTATATTAGGTTTTTAGAGATAACTTTAAGCACTTGATGTTTGACATATATAAGGTGAGTGACGTTTGTGATTTATAATAATATAATGTTACTAGCGGCCCTGGCAGACGTTGTCCTGCTTTTAGAAAATAAAATTCTAGAACCCGATCCCAGAGCCACGTACCGGTTCTAATTGCGAATCTAAAACATCCGGGTACCCACTCAAACACACAAAAACAAAATCACCAAAATCGCTCCAGGTGATTAGGAGGATTCCAGAACCCGATCTCAGCGCCACCTACCGGTTCTAATTGTGAATCTAAAGGAGTAATTTATTTTTTTTATTCTAAGTCATGACAAAATAAGATTAAAAATCTTGCCAAAAAATTAAAGTTTATAATTAACAAATAAAACGTAGGGGTTGATTGTAGAGGGGTGATAATTTAGGGTTGTATGTATTTTTAATGCTGTATCCTAAAAAAATAAGAATTTTAAAATTTATCAAAAAAAAAATTGGGGTGAACACTCCTTATCACTTAGGGGTTTGAAAAATACATAGTAGCCGATTCTCAGACTTACTGAATATGCATACAAAATTTCATAAGAATCGGTCAAGTCGTTTCGGAGGAGTATGGCAACGAACATTGTTACACGAGAATTTTATATATAAGATGATGTAATGAGGTCTGATGGAAATGAAAGAATTGCGTTAATCGCAAACAGTTGGTATTCTATAGTTATATAGCTAGTGTGTGTGTGTGTGTGTACAACATGTTGGATAATATATCTTTGTTACCTTTAATTACGCTACTTGCATTTTAGGTATGAATAAATGAATGAATAACTTTGTTGCACGTACATTAAAGTAAAATGGGCGGTCTTGTCGCTAAAGGCCATCTCCTCCAGACTATCCTATACAATTATTACCGACACTGACTGCATTATTTACTGACTTCATAATTATCCAATATACAATATTTTATCCGTGCAGGAACGGAGAAAGAATATAATTTCCTGCGGCCGGGCGGCCTGTCGTAAGAGGCGACAAAACAACCCACAGCCAGATGGTAGGGCATTTGCCCGACTGGATGGCTACCACCCCTGGTCTAAAGTATGTCGCCATAACAACCTTGAATTGTGACAAGGTTCCAGTTTCCCTTAAGAGAGCAGCAGCGCATTTGTAACAACTTTGCCATTGCAAATGTCCATAGGCGATGGTAACCGCTTTCCATCAAGTGGGCCGTCTGCCTGTCTGCTGATCTCCTGCAATAAAAAAAATATATATTATAATTAAGGTAAATAAGGTAGGTACGCCATAAAATCCTCATAGTACGTGTAGTCAAATTTATTGGAAAGCATTTGCTAGGTTTCGAAATAGGACAGCTGAATATCTCACTAGTATACAGCCGCACTAACATACCGCATTCTAAGCACATACATCCGTAACTCCGGAAATGACGCGTCTGGATCGCCAATGCCATCTGTCTGGCAGTGGGTAAATCGAATTAATAACGCCGATTGGTCTCTGATGCGTTTAGTAGTTTAATGATGGACCTGGCTACTGGTAACGTAATAATTTTAATAAATGAAATACGTATAATAACAACGTATAAACATTCCAGCGCTGTGCTCGAGCTTCTTCTTCACTTTTAGATCATTAGGAATCAAACCCGGACTCTTTAAGTTCCTGTGAGCTCACAGAAGCCGTCAGAAAATTCCATTTTTGTCAAAATGGCTACAGGACCCTAAATTAATAATAAATAAATAAATAATAATAAAATAACAACAAAAAATTTTATCAAAAAAGAAACCGACTTCAAGAGTAACCAAAAAGCAAAAAATAAATATTGTCTACAACATCTCGAATTCGTTGCGAAGTAAAACACAAAATTTACTATATTTAGCAAATTTGTACTCTTCAAGTGGGTTTCTTTTTTTGGTAGATTTTTTTTATTTTTCACTTTTAAGTAACGTATAATCTACCAAATAAAACAGGAGATAATTTTTTTATCGAAAAGAAGCGGCACGCAGACGTCACAAAAAACATATAGCACGGCGCGACGCGGACTGAAGACTGGCTTTGGGTGCGCGGGCGACAAGCCCCGCACTCTGCTAAACCCCCTCTGTTGTCCCTACGCGCACCCTCTGCCGCCTGTCTTCGCCATTTATTGCAAAAATATATTATTTATATACATACAAATTTGGAGGAGCCTTAAGAACAGACGAGTGTGCATGACAAGAGTTATGAATGTCAAAGAAGCAAGTGAGGTGTGTAAGAATGGGCCTAAATGGCGCTCTGTTGTTCGTGCCTACCCCGCAAGGGAACTGGCGTGAAGTTATGTATGTATGTATGTATACAAATTTGCAAACAACAAAAGACATTTTTCTATATGTTGCTAACATTACGTATAATCATGTTTATTCAATAACAATAAAATGTATATGAAACTATACTGAAGCTGTATTGAAATCAATGTAAAAAGAATGAACAAAATCGGCTCAGAAAAAAAAAGTATATTTTTATGGATTTTTTTATTGCAGGAGATCAGCAGGCAGGCCGACGGCCCACTTGATGGAAAGCGGTTACCATCGCCTATGGACATTTGTAACACCAAAGTTGCTACAAATGCGCTGCTGCTCTCTTAAGGGAAACTGGAACCTGGTCACTAATGCCGGAACACAACTCAAGGTTGTTATGGCGACATACTTTAGACCTGGGGTGGTAGCCATCTAGTTGAGCAAATGCCCTACCACCTGGCTATGGGTTGTTAACTCGCCTCTTACGACAGGCCGCCCGGCCGCAGGAAATTGTATTCTTTCTCCGTTCCTGCACGGATAAATACATGGTTTGCCTTTGACCACTGTCTCACCTAATGTTGAGTGATGATGCAGTCTAGGATGGAGCACGCTTACCGAGAAGATACCTATTCACTCGTGACTTGAAGACTACAAGATTGTATTTGTCAGGAAAAACAGACTCCGGCAAATTATTCCACTCTTCGGCATTGCACACCAGAAAAGATGAAGCGAAATGCTTGGTTCTGACTGGTGTTTCCACCATGTAACGGTGGCGCAAACCGGTGCGTCTGGTTGTTATGGCTGAACATACGTAAAAATATATATGTATACTAGCGGCCCCGTGTGTTGTTTGTTCCTTTCTGTGTCTGGGTTATTAATTTTTAGGCTATTTGTGTGTTTTGGTTTGTTTGTCCAATTTCTAAAATATTCAACATCGATGATTTAAATCGACATTTCACAACTACTTCTGACTTTGACATAGTAACTAAGTCTGACACTTTAAACAAAATCACTTCTATGCCCACACCCAAACATTCTCCTTTTCTTCTTAGTCGATTCACTGATAGTGATGTTGAAAAAGCAACAAAATCCATTACATCTAATGCTGTCGGCAGCGATGGCATCAGTCGCAATATGGTCTTACCCATACTGGATGTCATTAATCCTATCCTTACTCATATCCTTAATGCTTCTATTACCTCTGGTGTTTTTCCTACTGCCTGGAAGGAAGACCAGGTCATTCCTCTTCCAAAAAAACCAAATCCTACCTTAATTTCTCATTTTCGTCCTATTTCTATACTCCCCTTCCTTTCTAAAGTCCTTGAACGTCTAGTTCATCAACAGTTAAGTTTCTTTCTGAACCGTAATTCCCTCTTAAATCCATATCAATCCGGTTTCCGTCCTGGCCATAGTACAACCACAGCTCTCGTCCAAATCACTGATGACATCCGGCATGGCATGGATAACGGTTTGCTGACTGTTTTATCGCTGCTTGATTTCAGCAGTGCCTTCAACAATGTAAATTTTGAATTGTTGCTTAGGGTTCTAAGCTCTATTAACATATCTCCTACAGTAATCGATTGGTTTCATAGTTACCTGTATGGTCGCCGGCAGCGGATTCGAGTCGATGATGACTATTCGTCATGGCGTGATCTCTCTGCTGGCGTTCCTCAGGGCGGCGTTTTATCTCCCTTACTATTCACTATTTTTATAAATTCAATCTCCAATGAACTTACTTCTTCCTATCATCTCTATGCAGACGATTTACAAATCTATACACAATCACCTGTTGCGACATTACAAGATGCAGTCTTAACAATAAACACGGACTTCGATCACATAGCACAATGGAGTAAATCATATGGACTACAAGTAAATCCCGAGAAAACTCAGCTAATTATCATAGGTAGTTCACGGATGCTGTGTAGAATTGACTGGACCTGCTTACCAAATTTCACATTTAATGGTACACATATCCCGGTTAGTGAAAAAGTAAAAAATCTAGGAGTCATATTTGATAGGGAGCTATCTTGGCGACCCCACATAACTGAATTGAGTCGACGTCTCTTCCTCTCTTCGAAATCCCTCGGGAGGTTGAAAAACTTCCTGCCCATAACCACCAAAGTTAAGCTTGCAGAGTCCTTACTACTCCCCATTCTTGATTATGCTGACGCCAGCTATATTGATTTGACTCAAGAGCAACTTAATAAGCTTGAGCGCCTCCAAAATTTTTGTATAAGGTTCATATTTGGGTTACGCAAATATGACCACGTCTCTGAATTTCGTAAAAAACTCAAGTGGTTGCCAATTCGTTTTCGCCGGAATACTCATATTCTTTCACTCCTTTACAGTGTGCTGTTTATCCCCACAACCCCGTATTATCTCAAAGAACGCTTTGAATTCGTCTCTTCCTCTCACAATTTACGACCTTCTACGAAACTTAGACTTAGTACTCCCAAGCATCATTCATCTTTCTTCAATAATTCTTTTACTGTACAGGCTATTCGACTCTGGAATGAGCTACCTGTTACTGTTAGACAAGCTAAATCACTAACAATATTTAAGAACATGACAAAAAAGCATTACCTACAACATAGTGATATTTGATATTTTTACGTATATTTATGTATATGTATATATATATTTATGTATGTGATATGTATATATTTATGTATGTGATATCAATAGGTGTATTTATATGTGTCTATTAAGTATAATTCTTACTTATATAATATTTCACATACTTATATGTTTATAAATAAATAAAATATATGTAAGTAACTGCATAACCTCTAATATTTATTTATACCAACCACAATTATCTAAAAATTAAAAAAAAATTAGTGGTGGACTTAACATTTAGGGGGATAAAAAATAGATGTTGTCCGATTCTCAGATCTACCCAATATGCACACAAAATTTCATGAGAATCGGTCAAGCCGTTTCGGAGGAGTATGGTAACTAACACTGTGACACGAGAATTTTATACATAAAACTAGCGACCCCGGCAGACGTTGTCCTGCCTTTAAAAAATAAAATTCTAGAACCCGATCCCAGAGCCACCTACCGGTTTTATTGCGAATCTAAAAGAGTAATATTTTTTTTTATTCTAAGTCATGACAAAATAAAATTAAAAATCTTGCCAAAAAAAATAAAGTTTATAATTAACAAATAAAAATATTGGTTGATCGTAGAAGGGTGAAAATTGAGGATTGTATGTATTTTTGTATGTTGTATCATAAAAAAATAGAAATTAAAAATTTTGTCTAAAAAATAAAAAATAAAATTTAGGGGTGGACTACCCCTAACATTTAGGGGGATGAAAAATAGATGTTGGCCGATTCTCATAGATACCGGATAAGCACAAAAAATTTCATCAAAATCGGTCAAGCCGTTTCGGAGGAGTATGGCAACGAAAACTGTGACACGAGAATTTTATATATTAGATAATTTATATGACGAATTGAGAAACAAAATTTTTGAAAATCGATAAATAAACCTAAGTAAAAATAAACACTGAATCGATGCGGATGCTTTAGCTATTAAACTACCACGACTTTTTCTCAGTGAGCAAACAAGATTTAAAATTTTCTTTAAAGAAGCTATCAGAATATCTTAAAGTTACGCAAACTTGGATCATTTTGTATGGATAACACTTACTTATTGGCAGAGCCTGAAGAGAACCGTGCATGAGGAAAACTACACGAGCAAAAGTTTTTGTTGGGGGATTGTTTGAAAGAAGGTAGAGCGTCGATCGCGGACTGACTGTCGATTGTCCAAATTTCGAACTTAGTTAAGGATTTACTTTTCTCTTGATGACGGAGAAAGTTTTGATCTTTTCGATTCCAAAGCTTCTATCGTCTAGTTGGCGGAATTTGTTAAACTGTGTTCTGTGGATATTTTCTCAGATATCGTATTATTACGAGTTTCAGGACTCGAATTAAAATACCTTTGGAATTGTTATAGAGTTTATTAGAACTATACAAACACGTATAACTGAACACAACCAGTTCAAACGTGACTAATAGATATTCCCGATATGTACACACGTCTCGCTTCGTTCGTGGTTCTCGCTCGACTACCTCATCTCTCAATTGGGGCATTGCTCTATACTGTACAAATGCAATATGTCTGCTCGGCCGCGTGGACTGTATTTCGTAGAATCACACCTGGCTAATAACTACCATAAAAGATTGCAATACACAATGGGCTGTTTTTCTAATCACAAATTTTAAACACAAAGTAAACAAAAGAAGTCCAAATGCCGAAAAGGTAATAAAATGTGCTTCTACAGGGCTGCAGGTGTGAATTTGTCTTTGTCGGCACCTAGGTCGTAACATTATTATAAAATTTTTCATACGCGTTGTCAAAGGATAGGACTAGGATAGGAAGAATAGGACATGAGGCACCTTTCATCTAGAAAAATATGCGTTTTACAGGCACCACCGTTGCAATTCACCGCCTTGGCAACGACAATATCATGACAATGATCATTTTAATGTGTTGCTCTAAAAGACTAGTTAGACATTTCTAAGTGTAATAACATGTCCACTTCTTGACAGACTCGGTATATCTCGTTTCTTACTTTATAAAAAAATAGATTATAAACTACCTATTTTATAAGGGGGGGGGGGGCAGACTTGTCCAAGCAGATGTCGCATTTGACACATTGGTTATCTCGATGTGCAGGTTTCATATCGATGTTTCCTTGGCCGTGGTAATTATGACAATATTATATGGAAGCTACATACGTCTAGTTATCGCAGTAGACAACGAGCTATTGGCTAGCGCTTTTTATTTATTGGACTTGACTTTATGTTGTTGGTCCGAAGACCTTACAACTTTACCGGGGTTTTCGGGGCGAGCGCCTTTTCGCGAAGGCGCTCCAGCCCGAGGGGCAAATTGCGCGAGGGAGCTCCCTAGGGAGTTTTACCTCGGCTGGACTGTTGCCATGACAGGGGTTGCATCTAATAATGCCCACCATAGGGCGACACAATGCACTAATTAAGAAGGGGCGACGGGTAATAAAAACCCGAGGGGAAGGGTCCCGGCGGACCGGGATCGGCGGTTCGCGGCGGTCTACGCTATTTTACTGCCGTTTCGCAACGTGTTATGGCTGGAAGAGTAGAAACGGCGAAAAAAAACTACCCAGCAACACGCCTAGTCTATCCTGTGGGTGGGCTATGACGTGGAGAGATCGTGATTGGCGGCGTCAGACTGACGCCGTCGTCTGTGTCTGTCTGTCGGTGCCTGCCAGCTTGCCGTCAAAACCGCGGGTGGGCTGATCCGGGCCAGCTGTTTTGTAATAACGTCGACCCTATCCGTGAGGATGTAACGAGGTCGTAGCACGAGAGCCAACGCGGGAGCGCTCATATTAATATTTGCTCTATCTCGCTCTCACATCATCCGTCCCGCTCACACATTGTGCTATATATTGTACTAGCTGTACGACTTGTCAATATTTGTACTTAAGGTTACCCTTTCCAAAATAAATTAGTTCACTTCAGTTCACATCAGCACTCGACAGTAAATACTACTCTCTGCCATCTGAAGTATCATTTAACCTTTACCTCTCGCTGCTACATTATATTAAGAGGATCCTTGACGGCCGTGATCGAACCCGCGGCAAGGTTATAAGTAGAATACTGAATCTAGGTCATAGAAATCAGGATGACGTGTTCATACAACTTATTTGTACTGCCATACTGATCCGTTGTTCGATGTAGGAATAAGGCCTTTGATCACCTAAACCTTCGTTCGCGTTGCCATAGCGACGTCTTTCTAGTAAATTGAAATAATTTATCCGGATAAAACGTATCCTAAATGATGACCCGGGATATGAGCTCTCTCTGTGTCCGTTTTCATTTAAATCCGTTAAGTAGCTTTCATGTAACAGACAGACAGACCCAAATTCTAAAAGTTCCATATTAAAAATCGAAATTAGTTCCTCTGGTTTTTTTCATTTATTTCTTACTTGATTTTAGTGCTTTTTTTATTATGTACATAAAATCTATCGCTTTTAGGTTTTTATTGAAAAACGCCTCCACGACGATTTATGTATAAGCTCGGGGAGTCCTGTATCATTGATACGACTGATACAGCCGTATCTACACCCGTATCGATACAGCTCCAGTATTTATGAACCAACTTGAAACCCAATCACATTCTCATTAGCCCTCGTAGGCAGACCCAACGTCGTTATCGACAATAGGCTCCCGATGGCCATCGTCTCGGGCGATCTATCAATTGCCTCTCCTCCGAGATCCCTTCGCGACTGCGATTTATATCCCCAAGTGAAATTGGGTTTGCTCCCTTCCAAGAGGTAATACAATGTCGCGTCCGTGTGATTAAAATACACCTTTATATAAGATGAATGTATTTAATTCCTTTTAAGAATAGTTAGAAAGAATATTTATTTATTTGTTTAATCTGTTTTAATTCAATAACAAGAATATTTTGTGTCTGAATATATATACCGTAGTACATAAATCTCAAATAATTATTTTAAAAAGTCCATAATTACCATTATAAGTATACATAGTAAAACTACGTTTTAACGGTTTTAAGCACGGTAATTTATTTGATTTTTATTATTCCGACATTTCGGCCACTTTTCCGTAGCTGTGATCACGGAAGATGTCAAGTGTCAATGAGTATTGTTAAAGTTTTATTTACCCTACCGTCAACTTGTCCATATTAATTACTCAGTTTTAATTTTGTTTATGGTTATTATTTACTCTATGGGACCCTAATTTAATTTACAGGTAGGCTAAGTAAAATTTTAACAATACTCATTGACACCTTTATCTTCCGTGATCACGGCTAATGAAAAGTGGCCGAAACGTCGGAATGATAAAAATCAAGTAAATTACCACACTTAAAACGGTTAAAACGTAGTCTTATTATTATAAGAAATGTTAAATTTACTATAAATATTATTCATTTTACAAAATATTATGTCAATAAGAAGGCATTTTTATATAATCATATTGTTACGAGTTGCGGGACTCGAATTAAAATGCCGTTGGAATTATTATAGAGTTTATTAGAACTATACAAACACGTATAACACAGGTACAAATATAACCGAACACAACAAATCCAAACGTAAATGCAGAAGGTCGTAATTCAATAAAACGCGCAAAGTCCGTTACTAATACGTATTCCCGATATGTACACGGTCTCGCCTTGATCGAGGTTTTCGCTCGAATGCCTCCTCCCTCAATTGAGCTATTGTTTTATACTGCACACATGCAATATGTCCGCCCGGTAGCGTGGACCGAATTTCCTAGAATCAGCTTGTACTTTAAATCTGTAACACCTTGCCAATGATTGCAATACAACAATAGGCTGTATGCCAATAAGTAAACAAAAGAAGACGATCATAAAAGAATTTCAATGTTATTAGTTCAAATGCCGACGGGTAATAAATGTGCTTTGTTTCAGATATGCAGGTGGATTTTGTTTTTGTCGGGACCTGAGTTGTAAGAATATTAACATTTAAAAACAAAAATAATCGTCAACTGAATAATATGCTTATTTGAGAATGCTTTAACGATACGCTTATAAGATTGCTTTTTGTATATAATCAACTTTAGCTCAATAGGTAGTTTGTTATAAATTTCAACAGCTTGATATGTAAAACTGTGCTTTACAACATTTAAAAATGGCATTATTTTAGTTTTTAAATAGAATAGTTTTAAGGCGAGGTAGCTTTTTATAAACGTCCTCTTGACCCTGTTATGTCGTCAGGGTATTGAAGTACTTTTTTATTGTTTGGCTTTTCCCTTTTTTTCATAAAAATTTGTTTGCGCCATAAAACTATTATAATTTATTCTCTATACCTACCTATATATCTACTTAGTATGCCTTATATTTACAAATTATTTACATATTTTATCTGTTACCAGAATTTTCCCCGAGGCTATGCCGCGCGCCCCGAGTTACACCCTGGTCGGTAGCTTTATTTTACTTACTTTAAAACTTAGTTAGGTCGTATATATCGCGAGCATAAGCTAGTATATATATATATAAACCTTCCTTGAATTTTTTTTTTATTGCCTGAGATCAGCAGACAGGCAGACGGCCCACTTGATGGAAAGCGGTTACCATCGCCTATGGACATTTGCAACACCAAAGTTGCTACAAATGCGCTGCTGCTCTCTTAAGGGAGACTGGAGCCTGGTCACTAATGCCGGAATACAACTCAAGGTTGTTATGGCGACATACTTTAGGCCAGGGGTGGTAGCCATCCAGTCGGGAAAATGCCCTACCACCTGGCGATTAGGTAACAGCTGGTGGAAACCGCTTAAAAATCTGTTGCATAGTTTAGGAGGAATTAGCGGATACATAGATAGAAAGGTGTTGAAACCGATTTTGTTATATACTATTGTAGTGGAACACTTACAAACCAATAGATGGCGCTGTACAATAATTGAGGTTGCAAACGTTTCCCGACACGTACAAAGAAATACCTTCGTGCATTTAGTAACTTTCGTGTTGCAAATGTTCATAGGCGACGGTAACCACTTTCTATTTATACTCGGGCCGTCAGCCTGTCTGCTGTACTCCAACAATAACTCCAACAATAAATTTTTTTATTAATTATTCAGTAATTACCTACACCAATTTATGGATAAGCACATGATTACTCTAGCACGATTAAGTACGGCGATTGCGGTGCCGCGTATGTGGGACTTCTTTTGTGGCGCGGACTCTACAAGATATGGCCGGTATTATTTTACTAAAAGGGTGTTTAATAATAATATACGGCACACAAGCCGTATCTCAGGCGAGACCGCACGGAATGCGGAAGGTCCGCAGTAAAACCCAGCTATTTAAGACACCATTCTATTCTTCACATGTAATAAATGGAGGCTTTTGTCCACTCTTTGTTCACCAAAATACTCGGCTGAATAACACTTAAACCTTTCTCAAACACGTATTTGTGCTAATACTTTATCTGCAACATTTCCCTTCAGTTTCCTGGCGGTTGGGTCTGGTTAGTGTGAAGTATACAGGAATATTCAGCTTTTGACTGTTGAGAAGTATAGTGTTGCATTTATTTAGCGGCATAGTTGCTGTCATGTTTCTTTTTAAGGTCAATTATTAATTTTATCTACCCTCTTATTTCTAAACGATACAATCGGTCATTTCCTTAATTGAATAATATTGTTATCTGTGATTAGCGTCTGTTTTATATAGAGTAGTTTCCTATAATTTACGATAATTTTATGTAACAATATTTATCCCTAATATGATCTGGTAATTGTATAGATTATAATTAAAAATCTCTCAATTGTATATGACGGTATTCACTACATTTTATTGTCATATTGGCAGACGCGACAGACTTGTTTACTGTGTTAGTTTGATTTATTTTATTGCATGTAAAACTTTAAATATAATATTTAATATATAATATACATACATACATACATACATAACTTCACGCCAGTTCCCTTGCGGGGTAGGCACGAACAACAGAGCGCCATTTAGGCTTATTCTTACACACTTCACTTGCTTCTTTGACATTCATAACTCTTCTTATTCTAATATATAATATCATATATAAAATATTATCTTAAATTTCCAAACGATAATATAATAAATTCTTGTCATTTATAATCTACCAGCGGCCCCGGCAGACGTTATCCTGCTCTGAAAAAATAAAAATCTAGGACCCGACTCCAGCGCCACCTACCGGTTCCAATTGTGGATTTAAACCATCCGGGGACCCACTCAAATACGCAAAAACAAAATCACCAAAATCGGTCCAGGTGATTAGGAGGATTCTAGAACCCGATCTCAGCGCCACCTACCGGTTCTAATTACAACTCTAAACCATCCGGGAACCCACTCAAACACACAGAAACAAAATCACCAAAATTGGTCCAGATGATTAGGAGGATTCTGGAACCCGATCTCAGCGCCACCTACCGGTTCTAATTGCAACTCTAAACCATCCGGGAACCCACTCAAACACACAAAAACAAAATCACCAAAATCACTCCAGGTGATTAGGAGGATTCTAGCACCCGATCTCAGCGCCACCTACCGGTTCTAATTGTGAATCTAAACCTTCTGGGAACCCACTCAAACACGCAAAAACAAAATCACCGAAATTGGTCCAGGTGATTAGGAGGATTCTAGAACCCGATCTCAGAACCACCTACCGGTTCCAACGGAATAATAAGTATCCTATGTCTGTCTCCTGGTTCTAAGCTACCTCCCCACCAATTTTCAGCCAAATCGGTAAGCCGTTCTCGAGTTATAAATAGTGTAACTAACACGACTTTCTTTTATACATATAGATTTAATTAAAATGGTTTATCTATGACTATGACTTCAATCGGCTATCGGTTGTCCAATTTGCTAAGTTTCATATACTGTAAAATTGTTGGTAGGATGGCGAGTTTTTCTAAAAATGTTTGTCAAATGTTTAGAGTTAGTAGATGAAATGTTCTTAAACCGTCGTAAGGTTCTCTGACTATTATTGTGCCCAGTTGCTAATCTTTTATTACCATAAACCCTCCTGAGTTGTTGCAACTATTACAATGTATACTTTCCGGCCAGGATTTGTATCTGCGCCCTTTGACTTTGGGACGCGAGTGCATTAACCACTAAGCTCTCACGGCTATTTAGACAACCTAACTTAAGGATATTCTTAACTAACCTGACGATGTTAGTGGGATAATAAGATAGGACTGATCAATTTAAATTATTATAATATGTACTGAAACCAGGGGCCTAATTCTGCTATTACTGTCTCGTCAAAATCGCCGAACACTATCATCTCAATCGAGAGTTTGTCTGATTTAGGTATTCTGTTAATTCTAACGGCATATATATTAATACGTGAAGCAAAAGTTTTTACCCCTTGTTACGAAAATTGCGCGGACGGAGGAGTATGAAATTTTGCACATTTATAATTTATATAGAGAAGACGCGACGAATGCTAACATTTTTTAAAATTATGCATAAAAATGTATTAAATCAATATAAAAAAAACATTACACACTACCATGTATTTGACACACACACGCATACTACTCTTAATACTCTTTTGTTTATTGTTGAAGTCAAATTAACAGTGTAGCCTTGGCGAAATCTGTGATTATAGAAGCATAGTCTTTAACAACAAATTATTATGGTTGAATTTCGAATACGGGCGATCGGTCTTTATAAATATTTATAAGCCAAAACTGGCGAAACAAATTTTTGTAGCTTTTCAATACTTATTCATTTCGGAAGACACAATTTCTGCTAATGATAATGACATTTTTATATAATATTATTTTGCCGCGATGATTTCGGCAAGATATTGTGGATTTACTAGAATACGAATTTTTGACACTATCGCAATTGAATCTTACTTTGAATATCTTCACAACGCCATATTGAAATAGCAGAATAGGGCTCTTGTGATATATATAAATCCAAAAGTCTACTCGTCGGGAACAAACGGCAATATAAGTTTTGGTGTCTCCATACCGGCATCGTCTAATGGAAGTGCAGTGATTCACGACTATTAAAACCATTCACGTGACGGTGGGTCGACAATTTACTGGAACCCTTTAGAATTGAACCGCAACCGCTCACCCGCGAGGCTTTCATACAAAAGTACTAAGTAAAAAGTCGGCCTCCAACGCTTTCACTGACCTGAAAGCCGTTTCAACGTATCTCCGGTGAAACTCGGCCTTTTCTACTATAGAGGAAATTTTTCTGCTTTATGGTAAGTAAGGAAAGCTACGACCTGTACTTATTCTTGAATAAATATAGATCTCTTTTTAAGTAAAGAGTTAGATATATTAGATGTAGATATTTATGGTTGTAGGTATGTATTACGTTCTATTGTAACTATATTAAGGCTCCTGTTGCCTCTAAAGGTCGAAAATACAATGCACACGAAACAACTTTTCGTTGGTAATTACTAAATAATAATTTCCAAAAAAAACAGTATAAATCTTCATGACATGAGACAACGTGATTTTTTCGTAATTTTACTATAGTTACTTTTAATTAGGAAAAAAATTACACCAAATCACCTCCAAATTATTGGCATGAAACCTTTTAACTTCTTCCATTTTTATTAAAACAGGAGATTTTTTTATTGCAAGAGTTCAGCAGACAGGCAGACGGCCCACTGATGGAAAACGGTTACCGTCGCCTATGAACAAAGGTGCTACAAATGCGCTGCTGCTCTCTTAAAGGAGACTGGAACCTGGTCACTAATGCCGGAACACAACTCAAGGTTGTTATGGCGACATACTTTATACCAGGGGTGGTAGCCATCCAGTCGGGCAAATGCCCTACCACCTGGCTGTGAGTTGTTTTGTCGCCTCTTACGACAGGCTGCCTGGCCGCAGGAAATTGTATTCTTTTTCCGTTCCTGCATGGACAATAATAGGATGAAGCAAATATCTACATATTTATAAAAAAGAGATATAATATTTTCTTAAGTTTCCGCGACTTGTATACATAATAAAACTACGTTTCAACGGTTTTAAGCGCGGTAATTTTATTTGATTTTGGTTTTTCCGACGTTTCGTTAGTAAATTAGATTAGGCTCCCATAGAGTAAATAATAACCATAAACAAAATTAAAATTAAATAATTAAAATTAACAAGTTGGCGGTAGGCTAAATAAAACTTTAACAATACTCGTTGACACTTGACATCTTTGTCTTCCGTGATCACGGCCACTGAAAAGTGGCCGAAACGTCGGAAAAACCAAAATCAAATAAAATTACCGCGCTTAAAAGCGTTAAAACGTAGTTTTATTAAGAGATAAATAATTTGGTATTATTATATTTTTTCATTTTACTTTATTTTATGCACAATGAAATAATAATGCATTTGAAAAACGACCGCGTCTATGAAATCCCCGTTATGGCCCGAAAAATTAGTACTGAAAAATACTCAAGGACGTTGGCGTTGCTACAAGCCTTAAAATAGGTTTTTAATAAGATCTTGGCCACCCTAAGGTAGCCTGGAAGAGATTGCTATAAGCAATAAGATCGCCCATTGTACTACATTATCTATATATTATTAATACGTGAAGCTAAAACACAGCAAAAACTTGTACCCCTTTTTACGAAAATTGCGCGGACGGAGGAGTATGAAATTTCGCACACTTATAGTTTGTATAGAGAATGAGTGCAGAATGCTAATATCTTTTTAAAATTATGAATTAAAATTCATTAAATAAAAAAAAACATTACTCACACTATAATGTATTTAACATACACACGCATATATATACTTATATATGTATATATATGTATATATATATATATATATATATATATATATATATATATATATATATATATATATATATATATATATATATATTAATAAGGTTCTGTTGTCAAAGACAAGTATATATACTTCTATAATCACAGATTTCGCCAAGGCCACACTGAAATTAACAGTGTGGCCTTGGCGAAATCTGTGATTATAGAAGTATATATAGTCTTTGACAACAGAACCTTATTAATGTTCAAACTTATAATTTAAATAAATTATTATATTCGAATTTCGACTACGGTTGACCACTAGTAATGTTAAAACAATAGTGTATTACTTTTATTATGTTGGTGTACAATAAAGTGTATTGTTATTCTTGCCCGAGATTTACTAGTTCCGCATCAAGATATATGACATTAATCTATATATATTGAAATCCACGTATATAGTGACTCATTACGATATCCCAGGAACTATAATACCTATAGACTAGAAATTTGGCATGGACCTTCCTTTCGCCAATTAGAGTTCAGCTAAGAGCGGATTTTAAGGCACGCGAAGCGGGCGGGTGTCAGCTAGTTATTGATAAAATGCTTTCCTGTGTTTATAGACGACTTAATTATGAACATATTTCCATAATATTACAATTTATTTTATAAATGGTTAATTTGAAGATTTCAAACTTTATTTACTTAGCTTTCACACGCTCTCACACGCACGCACGCACGCACACCACACAGACACACACACGATAGACACCACACAACGGAAATATAAATTAGAAACAAGCGAGAGTGAGCAAAAAATATAATACATTCGCGACTCGATATATAGATATTATGTAAGTCGTATCTTCGTAATTCTGTTAACTGTATATTTTCCTAATTGGACGTAGACTTTTCCAACCTCTAAAGTTTAGGAGAGTCTAAACGCAACGTTGGATACCTGCAGTGGTTTTAAATTCTCAACGTGATTAAAGTAAAAGCTGGATTTCAACTTACTCATAAAACATGAGGAAAGTGAAGCAAATAACTGGTGTAGACGGAAACTACAAACACGGCAAGCTAACAATTTTTGTTGAATTTTTATGAAAAATTCTCGTGCATCTGAAGCAATATCAAATGGTTTTTATAAATGTATGTCTTTGAAGACCACGGGCCATAAAAATGGCCCGGACATTTGGAGGGCTTGCGTGAGGCCATGGGAAGGCCAACACGTAGAGGCCCTTTGACAAATTTAATGTAAATGTGGCGTGACACTGACCGGCGATTATCCCTGTCTACACCATATAATATGCACCCAAGGACAAGCCCCGGCCAGTGTAGGAATATTGCGGGAAATGAGTACAAAAAGTACCAGGCTATTGGGCTGAACTGCTAGTGGTACTAGGGGTCTGGGACTATGGGGACTATGGCGTCTGCCCGTCGCCATGTTCGGGGAACATGGAAAAATGGGCAGACGGTGACTCGCCACTCCCTGCATGGGCCCCAAAAAATGCCATAGAAGACAGGGGCAACATGGGTGCGAGTGGCTAAGGGGTGTCGAGAGGTGGGCTGCAGGTTCACCTCAGCTATTTCCGACGTTAGGCCATTTATCACTTCCATCCCTGGAGCTTGAGTCTTAGCTCTAGCGATCTCCACTCCGTGCCGGCCGGTTAAGACAATCACGGAGGCGGGGCCCCCGGAGTCAGGTACGAGGTGTCGCTACTCACCTAAGGCTTCGCCACAAAGACCCCCTGCGGGTTTATTAATAGGCGTGAATATTAATTTAAGTATCCCTTAGAGTTCTGTGGCCGTTTTGACAAATATGAAATCGTTATGAAATCATCTTGTTTTATTTATTACTGTTTATGTTTAGCGTCGTTTATTTGTAAGTCAAGATATCTTTTTCTTCTTTTCTTTTTTCTGAGTCTGCTTTAGAATAAAATTCTAACTAATATTATAAATGCAAATATGAGTTTCATTGTTTTTTTGTGATTTTTCAGGTTTTAACTACGCAACAGATCGTCACGAAATTTTGCATGCAATTTCATCTTATGTTTTTATACAGTTAACAAAAATACCAGATAAATAAAAAAGGTAATTCGCACTTCTTCAAAGATTGATGGGAAGAGGTTTTTTTTTTGCAATTTTTTACTTTTTTAATACTACAACCTGGGTTGACATAGAGTTTTTGGATCAGAGTCAGAAACAGGATCGATTCACATAATTTTTTTTAATGGACATTTTCTTGCTAACTGTACAATTTTTTGAAAATCCGTGTGAGTGAGGATCAAAATTTCACAAAAAAAATATGGATAGTCTCCTATGACCATTTTCGTGTAGCTGCAACGATTAAGGTATTTCCCCTTACTGCCCCGCTGAAAGTTTCCACCCTGTATAGGGTTCCTGTCAGAAAAAAGTACTGTTCCCGAGGGACAGACGAATGTAGTCGAAAAGATAACGGTCTGCGATTTATTGTACACTAACTGTGCCCGCGACTTCATCCGCGTGGAATTGTCTTTCGCGTAGCCCTAAAAAAAGTAGCCTAAGTTACTCCTTCTAACATCAGCTATCTGCTAGTGAAAGTCCCATTAAAGTCGGTCTAGCCGTTTCAGACATTAGCCGGAATATCCAGACAGACAGACAAAAATTCTTAAATTTGCATTTTCGGAATCTCCTGGTCTGAATTGTTCCCTTTGATTTGTTTCACATTTTTATTTTGACTTTACAAACAGAAACTTCAATTTTATTTATCTGTATAGATCGACATGGCAACGACAATGACAGCAACATTTTTATTGTGTTGCTCTCATGGCTAGTTCTACTTTCGCTAGATAGTGTTACGGGTATTTATCATTAGGTACTTTGAATTAAAAATTAAATTCGACATTTCTAAGAATTTTAACATGCCCACTTACATGATATGCCTATTTTTCCTTATATAATTTTCGTATATTACAAAGAGGATTTTTGCAATGAATTACATTATTTAATGATGCTAAAATGTCTTAGACAACTAAGCCACATCGAAAGTTAGATATTACTGTAGAAAATGTTTTATATTTATCATCTAAATACACTAGATAACTAAAAAAAAATCCAAAAATTAATATTGTAAGAAAAACAGGGTACCTATACATAATAATACTTACTTATCAGTGATGATTATGGTTCTGTTTCTATTTTCTCCTTGCTCTTCTTTTTTTTTACTAACTTTCTTTTCCTTCCTTCTTTAAATATATATTTAATATTAAGCCTAGCGATTAAAGACAGAAAGAAAGAAAAAAATTATTTGAAGAAATAGCGGCGTAATTACATTATTTATACATTATTATACATAAAGCATAATTTGAGAATTTGTACGCCGCATTTTCAGAAAACGAGGTTTGCACTCAGCATATTGCTGTGCCGGAATTATATCCGACACAACGCTGATTTTCAGTGCAAACCTTCTTTTTGGCGGAAGACCGAAACGACTCAATGTTGTAAATTAAATAATAATAATTAATAAAAACTAATTCTACTTCTGTAATATTTAATTAGTAGTATATTTAGTTTAATAGTAGATTACACGTAGTCACTGTAGCATACACATCCAAAAGGACGGTAGCTATATTATGGGAAGATATGTCGATTCTGATTTTGTAAATCTTTTTCCGACTCGACCGATGTTTGAAGTCTAGGCTTAGCAGTAAGGATATAAGCAAGTACTCACCGGATGCTGCTAACACCTCTAAATTGTAGTAATATTAGTTTTGTTCGATTTGGCGGGAATTAATGTTCACTTGCACACGCGTGTAGTAAGGTTCGTAGTGTTCAACGACTCACTGACAGCTCTCGACGGATGACGGATAAGGACATGCTAGACAACCAAAAAATTGGTGTCTTCGATACCGCTAGAGCTGTGACACTCAAACATCGATTATTCGAATAATAGAAAATAAATATATGCAAACGAAACATCCCGCCCACCAAAAGGCCTATGGCATTTTCTGGTAAAGTATAAACAAAAAAAACAAATCAGGTCCGAAGGACCAATTAATCTTAAATACGATACTAAGTTACTAAATAAATATATAATAATGAATAAATAAATACAAATGAACGAAATAGTTAATAAATACTAAATAAAAAGATTTGAATGAAGGATGAATGATATATAGTTAATCCTCCACTGGAAGTGGACAGAGTTTAACTAAAGGTCGTTGAAGTGCATTGTTCGTGGCTGTTTTAAGGACAGCGATTCTGACGATTCCATCAGTCCCCAAAATAAGACTAACAACCCTACCAAGAGGCCAATGAAGTGGAGTACGATTATCTTCCTTTATTACGACCAAAGAGCCTTCCTTCAATGGTTTAGAATTTTTATTCCACTTGGCTCTTTGGGTTAAGGAATTTAAATATTCATGCTTCCACCTGTACCAAAAGCTTTGTTGAAATGCCTGTAACAGTTGCCACCGATGAAGTCGACGAATGTTGCAATTAGATAGATCCTCATCGGGGACAGCAGTTAAGGGTTCTAGGGTAAGAAAATGACCTGGAGTTAATGCTGATAAATCATTAGGGTCTGAACTAATAGGGCACAAAGGCCTGGAATTAAGAACCGCTTCGATTTGAACAAACAATGTGCTAAGTTCTTCAAAGGTTAAAACTTGATCACCGATAATACGATACAGATGCGATTTTGCGGCTTTAATTTGTATTTCCCAGACGCCTCCAAAGTGTGGAGCTGATGGTGGATTAAATTTAAACTCAACATGTTCAGAGTAAGATGCCTTTTGCATCAATGCTGCTAATTGATTTCTAGCACCAACAAAATTAGAGCCACAATCAGCGTGAATGACATTGCAACGACCGCGACGGCCCACAAACCTACGCAAAGCTGCAATAAAGGCATCTGTAGATAAGGCGGAAACGACTTCTAAGTGGACCGCTTTGGTAGTTAGGCAAACAAACAAACATAAATATGACTTATCTATTTTTGCTCCTCGATGAGCACCTAACTTTATACGGAAAGGGCCACCAAAATCGACGCCTACCACGGAGAACGGTTTAACTTGGTTCACGCGATATGAAGGAAGGTCGCTCATAAACGGTTGTAGTGGTTGTGGATGAGTTCGATAACATTTCACACATTTAGCAAGACAACGTCGAATAGTACGTTTACCGGAAATTATCCAAAATTGCTGTAAAACTATAAAATGTGTAGTATTAATACCTGTATGACAGTAATTACGGTGAACGAAATCAATTAATAAAATTGTAAACCGATGGTCTGAAGGTAAAAGCGCAGGATGTTTTTGTTCATAAGCTAATCCAGATCGTGCGATACGTCCACCTACTCTAAGAACTCCTGTACTGTCGATGAAGGGATTAAGTTTCTGAAGGGGTTTTATTAATACTTTGTTCGATTTTAATTTAGTAATTTCTTCCGCAAATGCAGAACGTTGTACGTGTTTGACGACATGTGTCAAAGCCTCGGAACGTTCTACGTTATTGAGAAACTGACTACAATTAGCATTAGATGGGTTACGAGCGTTATTAATAAAACGAAAGATGTATGTGACAATCCTTAAAAAGAATTCTAATGTTGAAAATTGTTGTAATAGTTGATCGAAAATTGAAAGGCCGACCTCTGTGATGACTGTAGGCGTTATTAGTGTCACAGATTTATGAGCTTCTGCTTTAATAGCAGTTTCTTCTTCACAAGAAATACTATCAATTGAATTTGGCCAACATTCTTTACATTGCGATAACCAAGATGGACCCGCCCACCATAGAGAGTTGTGGATAAGTTCATTTGGAAATTGGCCTCGAGAACAGATGTCGGCTGGATTGTTTTCAGAAGAAATATGATGCCAACATTCAATAGGAGTTAGTTCTTGTATGTGACTTACGCGATTAGCCACGAAAGTAGCCCAACGAGAAGAAGGTGAACGCAACCAAGTAAGTGTGATGGTAGAATCAGACCACAAGAAGACATTATCAAAAGAAATCCGAGTAGAATATGTTTCCTTTACGAACTTAAATAAATCTGAAAGCAGTACTGCGGCGCAAAGCTCGAGACGAGGAAGAGAGAGTCTCTTTAATGGCACAACACGAGCCTTTGAGCAAAGAAAAGATATGTGAATAGAATTACCCTCATCTATAACGCGTAAATAGATTACCGCACCATAAGCAATTTCAGAGCTGTCGCAGAATCCATGTAATTCGTAGGATCTTGCCTGACAATATGTAATTTGACGACGAATCCTTAACTGTGAAATTTTAAGTAACTAGTTTTGATAAATTTTCCATGTGTCAACTATCTCATCTGGTGGAGTTTGGTCCCAAGCTGCACCGATAATCCATAGTTTCTGTATTAAAGTTTTAGCCTTAATAGTTATAGGGGATAGAAATCCTAAAGGGTCGAATATACGTGCTAGATTACTTAGAATAGAACGTTTTGTGCATGGCTGATTGGAGGATTTAACATCAAAAAGAAACGTATCAGTTACTGGATCCCATTTCAGACCTAGAACTTTTAAGGAAGTTGGTTCTGAGTTGTCTAAATCTACGTGTCTAATTAAACAATCTTCTTTTGGTATATCAGTTAGTAAACGATTATCGTTAGATACCCATTTGCGAAGTTGAAAACATCCTTTATTAAAAAGTGCAATAAGTTGATCCTTCGCCTTTTGAGCGCTATCTAGATTCTGAAAGCCTGTAACCACGTCATCGATGTATGTATCTGACAGAAGAATACTTTTGGCCGCAGGGTATAAATCACCTTCGTCATCAGCAAGCTGTCGTAAAGTACGACAAGCTAGATAAGGTGATGATGAAATACCATAGGTGACTGTATTTAAACGATATTCTTGAAGTGGTTGACAAGGCGATGCTCTCCATAGAATTCGTTGAAATTCACGATGATCGTCAAAAATGGCTATTTGTCTGTACATTTGACGAACATCTGCCATGAAAACAATATTATGTTCACGAAAGCGTAGAAGGATTTCCAATATGTTAGGCTGTAGTTTAGGACCGATCAACTGACTTTCGTTTAGCGAATAAGAGCAATGATCCTTTGCAGAGGCATCGAATACAACTCGAAGACGAGTTGTGCTGCTATCAGGACGAAGAACGCAGTGGTGAGGAATATAATACTTTCCTAGTCCAACTTCGTTTGGCATGACAAGTGACATATGACCGGTGTTAATGTAATCGGACATAAAGTCACAGTACTGTTGGCGTAAATCTGAATCTCGCGACAACTTACGTTCAATAGCGTAGAATCGGCGCAATGCTACATCACGAGAGCCTTCGAATCTAGGTTGCAGGTTAGCTTTGAATGGTAGATGTACAATGTATCTTCCGAATTTATCACGAGTGTGGGTGGAAGCAAAATTTTGTTCACAAAACTTTTCGTCTGGGGTAAGTAGTGAAACCTTCGGAAGGGAGTCGATTTCCCAAAATCGTTGAACCAAAGAATTTAATTCTTGGTTATTTTCAGAAGTAATGTTAACAAGAGAATGTGTTGCCAGTTGAGTTTTTCCGAATAGGAGCCACCCGAAGACGGAGTTGACGGCAATTGGTTGATTTGCATTTCCCTTAATAGGACGGTCACGAAGAGATTCTGCAAATACGCCGGCCCCGAGCAATAAATCAATTCGGTCAGGTACGTCGAAACCAGGATCAGCTAACGGTAAAGAGTTAATATGAGACCAGTTTGATGTATTAAGTTTAGCTATTGGTTGATCACCGCATATTTTTGAAATCACATGCATATCTAAAGTAAATAAAGTGCGACCCTTTGAACCAAGAGAACAAGCTACTTGCCCCAATATCTGCGCTGCCGATTCGCCAATTCCACTTATATTTATACGAGACTTGGAAGGTTTCAATTTTAACGCATCGACGGCTGATTTTGTGATAAGATTATTTTGACTACCCGAATCAAACAACGCTCGGAAAGACAACAACTTACCAGAAGCATCTTTAACTTCTACAATAGCAGTGGCAAGCAATACAGTAGTATCAGAGTGTGATCGAGCAAGCAAAGACAATATAGGATTTGATTCATCTAACTGATCCTTATGAAGTAAGGTATGATGTTTGCGTTTACACTTACGACATGAAAAAACTGATTGGCAGTTTTTTAATTGGTGGGATGGCCTAAGACAATTGAAACACCAATTCTTCTCGATAGCTATACTCATTCGTTCATCTAAAGACTTTTCCAAAAATGGTTGACAAGATAAAATAGTGTGATTGTCATTACAAAATGGGCACTTATTATTTTGTGTAACATTCGAATTGTTCGAAGTTTCAGTGGTTTCCTCAGCAGAGACGAGTATATGAGAAGTGCTAGAACGTTTATTAAGTTGAGGAAGACTGATAGAGTTTTGGGAAGTTTTGGGCTGTTTACTGGTATCACAAAAATGTAAATCTCGCATTAAGGCTTCACATTTTGAAAGTAAAAAGCCTCTGAGTTGTGAGTATGTAGGGAATTCCGTATGAGAGTAGTTTTCTTCGAAATTCTGACGTAATTTTGTGTCTAATTTTGATAAAATATGATACACTAGAATAAAGTCCCACTTGTCAATTGGCAAGTTAATTGTTTTTAAAATAGTTAAATTTTCTTCAAAAAGATCTAAAGATTTTCTAAATTCGTGAACATTATTTAATTTAAAATTTGTGTTAAGAATATCTCTCCAACACGTAAATGCCAAATCTCTTTTGTTTTGATAACGTGCAACTAGCGCTTGATATGCACTAATGTAATGTTCTTGTGTCAATGGAAACGCTTTGATAGTTGATAACGCGTCGCCGTTAACGGAAGAACGTAAATAATGAAATTTCTCGGTATCACTTAATATTTCAGAATTATGAATTAACGCGTTGAAGGTATCGAAATATTCAGGCCACTGTTTAACATTACCGGAAAAACTTGGTAGTATTATTTTCGGTAAACGAATATTCGACGCAGGACCGCCAGCATTGTGAGAAGTAGAAGGTTGAGAATCGATTTTTGTTAAACGACGGTAGATCGATTGAATTTTAAAGTACATTTCATCAAATTCATCTTGAAGATTATTATCAGCATGATCCGGATCATCCAAGAGTTCTAATATATTAGAATGGGCATCTTCAAATTTAGCCGCATTTTGTTTTATTTCTTGATGATATGAAAGGAATAAGTCCCGTTGAATGTCGTCGTTACACGCTAAAATGCCGATTTCCAACGCCTTGCATAACCGATTATAGGCAACGGTACGTTTTCTGCGCAAAGATGATAAATCATGAATTGTATATTCGTTGCTAAACGATTTAGACATAGTTTTCTTAAAAGAACTACGTTTACGAGTGGCATGTTTACTTAACAACGACATGGCAACAACTGTATAAAGTGGTTAACTGTTGTAATAAACGAAAAACGAAACAAAATTAATTTTTAAATCTACTTACTATAAATGTTCAAAATCAATATTTTACGAGTTTCTATAAGCGCGTGGACCCCTAATAAATGTTATTAATTTACTATATTATGCAATATTAAGGTCAGCCAAGAACAATAACGTCAATAACCGACCAATTGTGTGTTAAAAAAAGAGACGCGTTAAAGCGGGTAGATAATTTATTTGTATAAATATGTTGTAATTATACACGATTGTAATGAAAAATGAAACTAATGTAAGCCGATTACTATTGAGCACCGAATAAGAATAATGTTTGCTCAATACTATGTTCTTACATTAATTTGTACGAAAATAATTATAAATAAAGTATGAAGTATTACTTGTAATGATTTACATGATATTAATGCGATATATGTTTTATGCGATAGATAATTCTTTACCAGAAATTACCAGAGATGAATATAAAACACAGATAAAGTGGAAAATCCCGGGTTTCGGCACCAAAAATAATGTAGCATACACATCCAAAAGGACGGTAGCTATATTATGGGAAGATATGTCGATTCTGATTTTGTAAATCTTTTTCCGACTCGACCGATGTTTGAAGTCTAGGCTTAGCAGTAAGGATATAAGCAAGTACTCACCGGATGCTGCTAACACCTCTAAATTGTAGTAATATTAGTTTTGTTCGATTTGGCGGGAATTAATGTTCACTTGCACACGCGTGTAGTAAGGTTCGTAGTGTTCAACGACTCACTGACAGCTCTCGACGGATGACGGATAAGGACATGCTAGACAACCAAAAAATTGGTGTCTTCGATACCGCTAGAGCTGTGACACTCAAACATCGATTATTCGAATAATAGAAAATAAATATATGCAAACGAAACAGTCACAAAATCCCTTTATTTATATTTATATTTCAAACTGTGGACAGCGCTGTGGGCTGCATTATTACTTAATATTTGAAGCTGTAACTTCGTATTTAATTTTAATAATGTAGCTGTTTGTCCTTCCAATAGTAAAAAACCTTTTTTTAATGCAATCGAATCAGCGTGTTAAAGCTAGTAGTAGTCTATTATCATCATTACAGGCCGTGGAAACTTTATTTGGTTCTACTGTTTTGGGCGTAAATATCCCGATTACCTCAGTCCTTTGTTAGAGATACCCTCATTTTTGTTTGGGCCGATCAAATTATCTCTTACCTAATTTAAATGCCCCGAAATCCCTGTCATTGGCACTCGTGTACTTATTAAAAACATAAATTAACTAACGGTAATGAGCACTGGGTCGATTCCCGTTATTTTGTTTTCGAATAAATTAAACTTCCAGTTTGGGATTAAGAGCTCTTTGTTTGCATGTTAAAGCGTTATTCCGTTATTAAAATGAGGTATGGATAAAATAATTAATATATTTTTGTAGCATTTTCCTTTATAAGTTAAGCTATGGTGTGTATGGTACGCTCTCGGCCGTGGTACGTACCATGGTCACCTCTTTCTGCGAGCACGTCATGTTTGCGAAGGAGGAGGCGGAACGGGAGCGTGAGCGGACTTCCCTGCTCCGCTCCCGCCAAAGGAGGATGTGCCGACGCCGTAGGTTGGCGCCGTAAGCGGGCGGCGCGGGTAGAGCCCCTTGGGGTATAGGCGTTCTCACTCACCTGCACATGCCGTCGATATGAGAGCACTGTGTTCCGCGCGCGCTCAGTTCTCCTCCGGTGGGGCGAGTTACAAACCGCCCCACTCCGGACTAGACCTAGTAGATGCCGGGGGACAAAAGAAGTCCCCGGCAGTGGAAGAAGCCTGTGTGTGAGGTCCACGCCTGCCAGGGCACATGGAGCTGGAAGTCCCGTATACCCGTAGCCCTGGCATAAGGCGCAGGACGGAACACCCAGGGGTTTTAGTGGGTATCCCTAACTGGCGAGTGGCAATAGCATAGCACCAGTTCTGACTGGGTATGGTAGTGCCACTCTGACCTGGCGACACATCCCACACACAGGTCGCGAACTATCCCTCGAAGCTTCTGTGCTTGTCACGGCTTATGGTCTTCAATTATATTAGAAAAAAGGTATGTATGGTATCTATGGTAATTCCTTTACAGTTAATCTCGCGACAATCTCTTATAACATATAAATTGTTTAACATGGCAAATTGATGCGGTTGGTTTATTTAAATAATAGGCTCTTACACGAAAGGTGACAGTGGCCTATTTAGGCATGAGGTGGTTTGGCGCACAGCGTAGCGAGAGCGCTAATAGTTCGAATGCCTAAATAGGCCTTTCACTCGAGTTTAACACTCTACTTTTCATTTCGAATGTGACAAAAATAAATAAACACTGATTAGATAAACAGACAACTACGTCTCTAATGAAGTCAAGCGTTAAATCCATATCTAAATCTGATGAACTTATTTAATACGTCACATATAAAACGTCATTTTTTTCTGTGGCATTCTACCAGCCAGTATTTTTCTGTCACTGATGATAGATAGTAAATATTTAGCTCAAATTTATGTAAATTAAATAATAACTAAGGGAATAATAATTTATAAGTGAATGATGTTACAAAATTGTTAATATTTTCTAATTACAATTTATGCCGCGATTTAACAGTGGCTGTAAAAGAAGTTAGAACATGAGTCGCATGTCTATCTATGGTTCGTATAGTTTTCTAAATTTTTTGGGGGAGTTTTTGGCGGGAACTGAAAGGAGATGTTGTGCTGTGCAGTTTTATTTTCTAAAAATGTGTAAAATTACTCTAAAATGAACAATAGTTGTAGGATATTGATAGTTTTCGTGTAGTAATTATGTTTTTGCGAGAAATGTGAACTATATAGCCAAATGTGGCCATTCGAGCTTTCACGAGAACTCCGCTGAATGACGTCGATTGTAGCCTACAATACAACGGCACCTGGCTTAAAGGCCTAGTTGCCAAGCCTTATACATAAAAAAAAAATCTAAATTTTTTGACAGTAGGAAGAATCGTTTCCTAGGGACGACTTTTCGTCCCTACGAAACGATTCTTCCTACTGTCAACTATACTGTTTTCATCCTTGTGAATAAGCAACTCCAAACGTATTTTCAGAATATAAGAAATGAAAAGTTTAATCTTTTTAGAGTTTTAATTTTATACAATTTATTATAGAGTTTAAGTTTTGAATGACAGTCTCTGTGGTTGAGCGGGCTAAGACTTAGCCGCCGAGCTCGCTGGAACGTAGGGGCTCCGGGTTCGATTCCTGGCATGGTAAATTTCGGAATCGAACTTTCCGTTATTTACTGTGATCTGGGTGTCTCGAATCAGCCCCAGATTGGTTATTATTTAACCCATAACACAAGCGTAACTTAGCTTGAAGATATACAGTGTGTATGTTTCTCTGTTGTATTATTATTAAAAAAATGCCTGTTTTAAAAATACAATACAATACTCTTTATTGTACACCAACATTACAGAGAAAAAAATACACAATAAACTTACATACTAAAAGGTAGTACACTGGGCGGCCTTATTGCTAAAAGCAATCTCTTCCAGGCAACCTTTGGATGGACAAGAGCTAATTGCAAATCTAAAAACGTTATTACTGTCAATTATTTTTTTTACAGATATACAATGCAAAAATGGATGGATGCAGAAGTCGTGGAAGGCCACGACACACCTTCAGCAGAAGGTGATGTCAGGAGCCTTAAGAACAGACGAGGGTGCATGACAAGAGTTATGAATGTCAAAGAAGCAAGTGAGGTGTGTAAGAATAAGCCTGAATGGCGCTCTGTTGTTCGTGCCTACCCCGCAAGGGAACTGGCGTGAAGTTATGTATGTATGTATGTATTTTTTTACATTATTTTAATTTTTTCTTTATGCTTCTTTCTTTCAAAAATTTGTTCGAAAAAGAACATTGAGTAGCTTATGATTAATAGGTCTGAAAGAGAGTGTCGGGGTGAAGGTAAGGAAAGGAATGCTTCGGTGGTTCGGGCGTGTGGAAAGAATGCATGATGAAAGAATGACTAAACAGATATACAATGCAAAAGTGGATGGATGCAGAAGTCGTGGAAGGCCACGACACACCTTCCATGATCAAATTGATCGTGTACTAGCGGAGGGTGATGTCAGGAGCCTTAAGAACAGACGAGTGTGCATGACAAGAGTTATGAATGTCAAATAAGCAAGTGAGGTGTGTAAGAATGGGCCTAAATGGCGCTCTGTTGTTCGTGCCTACCCCGCAAGGGACCTGGCGTGAAGTTATGAATGAATGAATGAATGAATGATTAATAGGGTATTTTTGTTAAAGTGATTTTTATATCTCTTCCTGTTTTTGGACAGACACGCACTTGATCGATTTTAATTATTCAGAATAAGAACGCTTTTGCCAGGGATATATTTTATGTGTAAAACAAACCGCCGAACACAATTATTATTAGGGTTGTTTGTTTGCGGTTTCCTGTCGACTCGGATTTGTGGCTTCATCCGGTATTTGTTGACTGACAACGTAACTTTGTACAAAATGGCTGTGTGGTAATTAATTAGATGTTAAGTGTCGTGATTTATCGTCTACCTTCAGAATTGTTGTTATGGATAGATCGATAACACTTTATTGCTCATCAAAATACATACATACATACACGTAGGTAGGCACGAACAACAGAGCGCCATTTAGGCTTATTCTTACACACCTCACTTGCTTCTTTGACATTCATAACTCTTGTCATGCACGCTCGTCTGTTCTTAAGGCTCCTGACATCACCTCCTGCTAGTACACGATCAATTTGATCATGGAAAGTGTGTCGTGGCCTTCCACGACTTCTGCATCCATTCACTTTTGCATTGTATATCTGTTCAGTTATTATTTCATCATACATTCTTTCCAGATGCCCGAACCACCGGAGCATTCCTTTCCTTACCTTCACCCCGACACTCTCTTTCAGACCAACTCTCTTTCTTACTTCGGTATTACGAACGCGGTCCGCGAGCGTCACTCCGCAGATTTTGCGCAGTGCTCGCATCTCGACCGCGTTTACTCTACTTTCATGCTCTCTCTTCCATACCCAACTCTCGCTTCTATATGTGAGCGTAGGTAACAGCGCCGCGTTGTGTATGGCAAGCTGGGCTTTCTGGCTGAGGTTCTTAGCACCTAGAAGTTTATCTAACGCTCCATTCACACTATTCCCCAAATTCACTCTTCTTTCTATATCAGCGGTGTACCTTCCATCCCTGCTAGCTCATCAAAATAACAGACAATACACAAATTACAATATTTTTAGGCAAAACAATAGTCTAGGCTTAGAGCGATCAATCAATCAATCAACATCTTTATTTGCAAGAATGTAGTTTATACAGGTGTTATACAATTGTAGATGCACAGTACATTCTACCACATAGTGGTGTACAAAACGAATTAAAAATTAATTTTACATAAATATTCTAGTAAAAAAAATATCTTTTTTTTTTAAATATAAATAAGGAAGTAATGTTAAGAGAATAAATAACAAATAGACCACTAAGCTTTTCCATATAGACAATATCGACAAGCACTTTCTTAAGAAATTCATCTACACTCCTTGATCAGCCACTTTTTTAAGACTACAGTGAATATTTATATATAGTTATAAATAAGAGGAGCCATGTAAATACAGTAATACAGATCTCTTCCAGGCAACATAACTTATGAAAGAAAGAAAGAAAGAGTTTATTTTCTAGGAAAGCAACAATACAAGGATGCAGAAATAATTTGTACATACATTTTTATGATTAAATTTGATATGTTGTACATCGCATTTTCTACAAATGAGGTAGGCAACTCAGCATGAAGCTGTGTTGGAATTTCCTCCAGCACAGCGCTTATAGAATATTCTTAGCTAATCTGGTAAGGTATCTTTGTGGGTGGTGTAGGGTTGCCATCTTTTTTGAAGAAAATTTAGTATTTTTATTTTTAGGATATAAAATTGTAGTACTTTTTTGAAATTTAGTTGAAGAAAAGAGTACACATTTATTTTTCATTATTTATTATATATTTTATTTATTTCATTATTGCATTTTCCATGTTTATTATTACTATTTTTGCTTTTGCCAGTAAAGATCTGTTATTTTTAAAATTATCATAAATATCTGAACAAAAGGCGCGACAATTGAATTAGTGCTGAAAATATAGTACATTTCATACTTTATTTTTTAAATAATATATAGTATAATTGGCTAAAATATAGTACGATACTATATACAGTGGACCCTCGATATTCCGGCACCCCCTGTTATGCGACATGCCTATCGTTCTATATAAAATTTATTTCCGCTTAGTGACATAAGTTCAGTTTTAATTTCTGGTAGTTCTTCTATAGCATTAATGATGTTAGTTTTATAACAAAACGTACGCTCTGTATTGTGCCGTTTAATTTACTAAATTCCACATGATTTGTAGTTCACATAGAAATTTATCACTTTGATTTGTAATTTGTAGGATTACAAGATACTCTTTAAAAAAAATCCAGAGTGCAAGGGGTCTATGACAATACTCTATAATCCGACAAATTCGATGGTCCGATATACTGATAGCCGATGGCACATAAACAGGCAGATAAAGCCTTAAAATAGTATATATTACATTCAAAGGTTTCAGAAGAAACTTGTCGCTGTTCATCATAGTTGTTTGCAGAAATTCAATACAACATCCTCTGACAAAAAAAGGGGATAACAAGCATTAAATTACACCGTGTATTTGAAGAGTAGTACAAAAGACCTGTCGTTGCGAGCTGGGCTTGTGGCAAGTGTGATCTCTTGTTAAGCTCGCATCAATGGAATCCAATACATAACTGTCCGAAAGGCTTAAGGCTAGGACTGGTTGTTGTGAAATTGTATTTTTTTTTTATTGTATCCCCTCGTCAATTGCGGATTTACCAGCAAGATGAGTAAATGTTATTCAGCTGTACAAACCGTCTCCTTTTTTAGTAGTTTAATATTAATTAATTTTAATTTTAATTCAATTTAATAATTAATTTCAACGCATTACCCCCTGGCCACAGCCAAGAGAGGTGCGGATTGTGGCGCGTCGTGAAGCGCGGCAAGCGGTGAGCGGCGAAAACAAATGGTAGACAACCTATGAAGTATGCCACAGCTACCGGCGACGCGCACTGCGGCGCGACTTGCGGCGGCGACGAGCTGCGCGATGTGCGAGTGAAACAAACTAGCCAATATCGAGACGGCCACAGCTCAGAGCGGCGCGCGCGGCGGCAACGGTGGACGCATTGAGGCATCGCGCGACCGAAACAAATAATTTTGTTCTTATCGCGCGTTGAGCTAATAAATAATGGATATAGAACAATTCACTAGTGAAATACTGAGTAGACCAGCAATATGGATGTCAAAACATCCACATCATAAATATAGGCATGTTGTAAAAAAAATGTGGGACGAAATAAAACAACAATTTCCTGGTAGTAGTGGTAATGCAATATCGTGCCACTTTTGATAGGGGCATTTTAGCCGTTCTCTATATACGTGCACTGCTGACGCCGCCGCGGTCGCAACTAGTCTAGCTGTGGCATACCACCGCAAATCACGCCGCCCGCCGCGCCTCCCAACGCACCGCGCAACGCACTGCCAGAAACTGTGACCAGGCACTTAGCGTTGCCGTACAGCCTTCTTGACGCGTTTTCAACTGACAGCGGTCTGGCACTAGGTTTTAAAGTTTAATTTTAATTTGTATGTATAGTTTTATTTAGTTGTCTGAAAATTTTGGTTTTTTATTTAAATCATAAAGATAACCAAATATTATTTTAAAAATTAAACTACACTATAAAAAATAAAACTAAAATTAAATACTAGAACTAAATAAAAAATAAATAAAAAAGTGGGCATAGTCTTCTTAATATATAAAATACTCGTGTCGCGGTGTTTGTTACCAAACCCCTCCGAAACGGCTGAATTGATTTGTATGAAATTTTGTGTGCATATCGGGTAGGTCTGAGAATCGGTCAACATCTATTTTTCATACCCCTAAAATTTCTTACTTATATTTTAGCATGATTTAGCATTGAAAAATACATACAACCCTAAATTAACATCCTTCTACCACCAACCCCTATTTTTAATAGCGATATAAGTACTTTAATATTTTTCTACTCAGTTTGTTCAAGTCGATCAAATTGATGACGCTGTCGTCATGTTAACCTAAACTCGAATCAACAAAAAAAAAACTAGAACCCGATTACAGAATGGGGTTCTAGATTTTTATTTTTTAAAAGCAGGACAACGTCTGCCGGGTACAGCTAGTTACAGATAAACCCATCGGATGTGTCTTTGGTTCCTGAGGTCCTGACACACGGCGTCAATATGGCAGAAAGAGGTGGTTTAGTTGGTAGGTCCGAGCATGCCATTGGGAGTCCAACACTACCCTACCGTAGTCCCCGAAGAGTAGGGTGTCCTTGACGGTTTACATCTCGTAAAAAACAAGTTATAGATAAAATATTGGTCCCAAACCATTTTCACTTTATGTAGTTTAATTTTAATTATATAAAATACGTTAATATACATTCATTAAAACCTAATTTAAAAAATCTACATTTTAAGGTCAGAGTAAAACATTGTACTAGTTTGTAATTTAATGTTTTAAATATCATTATTAATAAAAAATAAAAAAATAACACAAAAAACAACAACAAACATGCACCGACTTCAAGATGCTGTAGAAGGCATATTATTATATATTTGTAAGCTCGTCAGAGCCGTAGAAAATGAGGAAGGCTTTATTCATCAAAAATCATCATGGTGCGACAAGAATATGTAGGTATATTTATGAAATTACCATCTTTATTTTTTTATCTTTCTTTCTTGTTCTTTTTATCCGTGCAGGAACGGAGAAAGAATACAATTTCCTACGGCCGGGCGGCCTGTCGTAAGAGGCGACTAAACAACCTACAGCCAGGTGGTAGGGCATTTGCCCGACTGGATGGCGACCACCCCTGCTCTAAAGTATGTCGCCATAACAACCTTGAGTTGTGTTCCGGCATTAGTGACCAGGTTCCAGTCTCCCTTAAGAGAGCAGCAGCGCATTTATAGCACCTTTGGTGTTGCAAATGTTCATAGGCGATGGTAACCGCTTTCCACAAGTGGGCCGTCTGCCTGTCTGCTGAACTCCTGCAATAAAAAATAAAATAAAAAACCTTTTATGACAAGCACCTTACTTTTCTGAATCAGCAAAATAATGTTTTTGTTGCATAAGTAACAATTATTATTGACACCGATTGCGGTGTAATTTGATTGAAACAGTTTGATCAAGGCAATGGATTGCGATTCGTCGAATACTTGGGGCGCCGGCGACCATCTTCAAGAACTTATATTTCTTCCTTTCACGGCCAACCTCGCTTCCTTAAACACGACGCTCCGCGAGAGTGACATAGACAACATATCACTTGACAATGACATTTCAATGCACCTATTACCTATTTATTGTTCTTTGATCTCTTGTTTTTGTAAAAAAAAGTATGTTTGTATACATAGGTTCGCGTTTGAACTCTGTCTCACATGGTGCGGTCTAGGATGGATCGCTCGTACCTAGAAGATACCGTCCTATTTATTATATGTACTATGGTAGACGCATGTACAAGATCTCTAGACTGAGTTTTGGAAATTTCCTTAATTGGATGTATTTATCACGTGGCAGAACTAACATGGCATCAAGAGTGTTGTCATTGGACGCGTTCCTTTAGTATCTCACAACGCCCAAAATGCTCCGTCTGACGTTCCACATGGCGACCGCGGTCGTTATGGTCGTGGCGAAACCGTCACTAATGACGTCTTCATTTTCGATCACACGGCGCTCACAACGACCCACGTCAAGACGTGGGTCGAAGTGGGCGTTGACCACAGAGCATTAAGTCTCTCTATCTCTTGACATTGAAAAAGGCGCGATTTTCAAATCAACTAATGACATTTGTGTATTTTGTCGGTTATGACATCAACGCCCCATAATCCGTTCCACTAGAGTTTATGATTGTAACGTCCGCAAGCAGATGTAACGGGAAAAATCGCGGTCGTGAACGTGGTCGTTGTGAGCCCCTTCTGGAACGTAGCCATTATGAGATATATTTTAGTATTTGGCCCAAACTTTTACATCTCAGAGACAAAATTTTACACCTACTCCGACTTTTGTTGACTCCGAACAAATAAAAACCCGATCTGGAGACTACGCATGTAGCAAGATTAATGCGTTCTGTAACAAAACATCCCCTTAACTGTGGACAACTTGGGAAATATTGTCGGCGTCTTGGAAACATCGATCACTGTCATCTGTTAGTGGAATATGAAACTGATCTATCGTTATTGGACCGCTCCAAGACAAGTCTGGACATCTGATTCTTGTTTTAGATAGATAACGCTTTGTTGGTTTGGATTACTGCATAAACTTATAAACTCCTTTATTTAGTTTATAGGTCTTATTCATACAGAGTTAAAATAAGTTTAGACGTATGTTTAGGGTTCTTAAAGAAGCGTCCAAACTTACTCTAACTCTCTATATAAATTACTAGGAATATGTCCGCGAGTTCATCCACGATTGATTTAAAATTCCCGCGGGATTCCCGGGACACGAAGTACATCTCTTCCAGACAACATAACTTATGAAAGAAAGAAAGAAAGAATTTATTCTCTAGGAAAGCGACAATACAAGGATGTAGAAATAATTTATACATACATTTTTATGATTAAATTTGATATGTTGTACATCGCATTTCCTACAAATGAGGTCGGCAACTCAGCATGAAGCTGTGTTGGAGTTTCCTCCAGCACAGCGCTTATAGAATATTCTTAGCTAATCTGGTAAGGTATCTTTGTGGGTGGGTGGTGTAGGTTTGCCTGCTTTTTTGAAGAAAATTTAGTATTTTTGTTTTTAAGATATAAAACTATAGTACTTTTGGGAAATTTAGATGAAGAAAAGAGTACACATTAATTTTCATTATTTATTATATATTTTATTTATCTCATTATTGAATTTTCCTTGTTTATTATTACTATTTTTGCTTTTGCCAGTAAAGATCTATTATTTTTAAAATTATCATAAGTATCTGAACAAAAGGCGCGACAATTGAATTAGCGATGAAAATATAGTACATTTCATACTTTATTTTTTAAATAATATATAGTATAATTGGCTAAAATATACTACGATACTATATACAGTGGACCCCCGATATTCCGGCACCCCCTGTTATCCGACATGCCTATCGTTCTATATAAAATTTATTTCCGCTTAGTGACATAAGTTCAGTTTTAAGTTTTAGGAAGTTCTTCTATAGCATTAATGATGTTAGTTTTATAACAAAACGTACGCTCTGTATTGTGCCGTTTAATTGACTAAATTCCACATATATGTAGCATGATTTGTAGTTCACATAGAAATTTATCATTTTCATTTGTAATTTGTAGGATTACAAGATACTCTTTAAAAAAAATCCAGAGTGCAAGGGGTCTCAGGCAGATAAAGCCTTAAAATAGTATATATTACATTCAAAGGTTTCAGAAGAAACTTGTCGCTGTTCATCATAGTTGTTTGCAGAAATTCAATACAACATCCTCTGACAAAAAAAGGGGATAACAAGCATTAAATTACACCGTGTATTTGAAGAGTAGTACAAAAGACCTGTCGTTGCGAGCTGGGCTTGTGGCAAGTGTGATCTCTTGTTAAGCTCGCATCAATGGAATCCAATACATAACTGTCCGAAAGGCTTAAGGCTAGGACTGGTTGTTGTGAAATTGTATTTTTTTTTTCAGTATCCCCTCGTCAATTGCGGATTTACCAGCAAGCTGAGTAAATGTTATTCAGCTGTACAAACCGTCTCCTTTTTTTAGTAGTTTAATATTAATTAGTTTTAATTTTAATTCAATTTAATAATTCAGTTCAACGCATTACCCCCTGGCCACAGCCAAGAGCAGTGCGGATTGTGGCGCGGCAAGTGGTGAGCGGCGAAAATAAATGGTAGACAACCTACGAAGTTGGCATAGTTCATAGGTTGTCTACTATTTGTTACCAGCTACCGGCGATGCGCACTGCGGCGCGACTTGCGGCGCGGCAAAAGGCGTGCGGCACGCGGCGGCGACGAGCTGCGCGATGTGCGAGTGAAACAAAGGTACTAGCCAATATCGAGGCGGCCACAGCTCAGAGCGGCGCGCGCGGCGGCATCGGTGGACGCATTGAGGCATCGCGCGACCGAAACAAATAATTTTGTTCTTATCGCGCGTTGAGCTAATAAATAATGGATATAGAACAATTCACTAGTGAAATACTGAGTACACCAGCAATATGGATGTCAAAACATCCACATCATAAATATAGGCATGTTGTAAAAAAAATGTGGGACGAAATAAAACAACAATTTCCTGGTAGTAGTGGTAATGCAATATCGTGCCACTTTTGATAGGGGCATTTTAGCCGTTCTCTATATACGTGCACTGCTGACGCCGCCGCGGTCGCAGCTAGTCTAGCTGTGGCATACCACCGCAAATCACGCTGCCCGCCGCGCCTCCCAACGCACCGCGCAACGCACTGCCAGAAATGTGGCCAGGCCCTTAGCGTTGCCATACAGTCTTCTTGACGCGTTTCCGACTGACAGCGGTCTGGCACTAGGTTTTAAAGTTTAATTTTAATTTGTATGTATAGTTTTATTTAGTTGTCTGAAAATTTAGGTTTTTTATTTAAATCATAAAGATAACCAAATATTATTTTAAAAATTAAACTACACTATAAAAAATAAAACTAAAATGAAATACTAGAACTAAATAAAAAATAAATAAAAAAGTGGGCATAGTCTTCTTAATATATAAAATACTCGTGTCGCGTTGTTTGATACCAAACCCCTCCGAAATGGCTGAATTGATTTGTATGAAATTTTGTGTGCATATCGGGTAGGTCTGAGAATCGGTCAACATCTATTTTTCATACCCCTAAAATTTTTTACTTATATTTTAGCATGATTTAGCATTGAAAAATACATACAACCCTAAATTAACATCCTTCTACCACCAACCCCTATTTTTAATAGCGATATAAGTACTTTAATATTTTTCTACTCAGTTTGTTCAAGTCGATCAAGTTGATCAAGTTGATGACGCTGTCGTCATGTTAACCTAAACTCGAATCAACAAAAAAAAGAACTAGAACCCGATTACAGAATGGGGTTCTAGATTTTTATTTTTTAAAAGCAGGACAACGTCTGCCGGGTACAGCTAGCTATAGATAAACCCATCGGATGTGTCTTTGGTTCCTGAGGTCCTGACACACGGCGTCAAGATGGCAGAAAGAGGTGGTTTAGTTGGTAGGTCCGAGCATGCCATCGGGCGTCCAACACTACCCTACCGTAGTCCCCGAAGAGTAGGGTGTCCTTGACGGTTTACATCTCGTAAAAAACAAGTTATAGATAAAATATTGGTCCCAAACCATTTTCACTTTATGTAGTTTAATTTTAATTATATAAAATACGTTAATATACATTCATTAAAATCTAATAAAAAAAATCTACATTTTAAGGTCAAAGTAAAACATTGTACTACTTTGTAATTATATTTAAATATAATTATTAATAAAAAATTGAGGTGAGGTGTGTAAGAAATAACACAAAAAACTACAACAAACATGCACCGACTTCAAGTTGCTGTCGAAGCCATATTATTATATATTTGTAAGCTCGTCAGAGCCGTAGAAGTTGATGTATGCTATGTTCATCAAAAATCATCATGGTGCGACAAGAATATGTAGGTACATTTATGAAATTACAATCTTTATTTTTTTATCAAAAATTCTTGTTCTTTTTATTCGTGCAGGAACGGAGAAAGAATACAATTTCCTACGGCCGGGCGGCCTGTCGTAAGAGGCGACTAAACAACCTACAGCCAGGTGGTAGGGTATTTGCCCGACTGGATGGCGACCACCCCTGGTCTAAAGTATGCCGCCATAACAAGCTTGAGTTGTGTTCCGGCATTAGTTACCAGGTTCCAGTCTCCCTTAAGAGAGCCGCAGCGCATTTGTAGCACTTTTTGTGTTGCAAATGTCCATAGGCGATGGTAACTGCTTTCCATCAAGTGGGCCGTCTGCCTGTCTGCTGATCTGCAATAAAAAAAAATAAAAAACCTTTTATGACAAGCACTTTACTTTTCTGAATCAGCAAAATAATGTTTTTATTGCATAAGTATCAATTATTATTGACACTGATTGCGGTATAATTTGATTGAAACAATTTGATCAAGGCAATGGATAGCGATTCGTCGAAAACTTGGGGCGCCGGCGACCATCTTCAAGAACTTATATTTCTTCCTTTCACAGCCAACCTCGCTTCCTTAAACACGACGCTCCGCGAGAGTGACATAGACAACATATCACTCTTGACAATCACATTTCAATGCACCTATTACCTATTTAATGCTCTTTGATGTCTTGTTTTTGTAAAAAAAAATATGTTTGTATACATAGGTTCGCGTTTGAACTCTGTCTCACATGGTGCGGTCTAGGATGGAGTGCTCGTACCTAGAAGATACCGTCCTATTTATTATATGTACTATGGTAGACGCGTGTGCAGGATCTCCCGATTGAGTTTTGGAAATTTCCTCAATTGGATGTATTTATCACGTGGCAGAACTAACATGGCATCAAGAGTGTTGTCATTGGACGCGTTCCTTTAGTATCTCACAACGCCCAAAATGCTCCGTCTGACGTTCCACATGGCGACCGCGGTCGTTATGGTCGTGGCGAAACCGTCACTAATGACGTCTTCATTTTCGATCACACGGCGCTCACAACGACCCACGTCAAGATGTGGGTCGAAGTGGGCGTTGACCACAGAGCATTAAGTCTCTCTATCTCTTGACATTGAAAAAGGCGCGATTTTCAAATCAACCAATGACATTTGTGTAGTTTGTCGTTTATGACATCAACGCCCCATAATCCGTTCCACTAGAGTTTATGATTGTAACGTCCGCAAGCAGATGGAACGGGAAAAATCGCGGTCGTGAACGTGGTCGTTGTGAGTGCCTTCTGGAACGTAGCCATTATGAGATATATTTTAGTATTCGGCTCAAAATTTTACATCCCAGAGACAAAATTTTACACCTACTCCGACTTTTGTTGACTCCGAACAAATAAAAACCCGATCTGGAGACTACGCATGTAGCAAGATTAATGCGTTTTGTAACAAAACATCCCCTTAACTGTGGACAACTTGGGAAATATTGTCGGCGTCTTGGAAACATCGATCACTGTCATCTGTTAGTGGAATATGAAACTGATCTATCGTTATTGGACCGCTCCAAGACAAGTCTGGACATCTGATTCTTGTTTTAGATAGATAACGCTTTGTTGGTTTGGATTACTGCATAAACTTATAAACTCATTTATTTAGTTTATAGGTCTTATTCACACAGAGTTAAAATAAGTTTAGACGTATGTTTAGGGTTCTTAAAGAAGCGTTCAAACTTACTTTAACTCTCTATATAAATTACTAAGAATATGTCCGCGAGTTCATCCACGATTGATTTAAAATTCCCGCGGGATTCCCGGGACACGAAGTACCGTAACTTTTAAAAAAGGATGTAATCTATCGTTTTATTGAAAACTGTGTCGGAATTAGGTAATTTTTATATACCCGAAACACTAAAAACCCCGGGAAAATTCCCGTAGGATTTAGGGATAAAACGTGGCGCAGATTTTAAGTCTAAGAATTTGCTGTCAATCAGCGAAAACCGTATCAAAATCGGCCGACTAGTTTTTACGTGAATTCCGGATAAACAAACAAACCGACAAACAGACAAGAAATCTAAAAAAATTGCATTGTGTTCTCCATTATTTATGTAGTCTATTCCAGATGTTTTTTTTAAAGCTTCAATGTATAGACATGTTTAGAATTTTATTATTGAACACGTTGCAATTTTTTTAGATTTCTTGTCTCTTTGTTCACGTTTCACGTAAAAACTACTGGGCCGATTTCGATGCACTTTTCGCTGATCGAAATCAAATTCTTAGACTTAAACTCTGCGCTAGTTTTTATCCTGAGAATCCCTTGGAAATTTTTCTGGGAATGATTTAAAATGACCAGATTAAAAAAATCAAATTCCAATGTGATTCTTTTTTGACTGATCGATGGCAAATTTAATGTAATGAAATGTGTGATAATTTGTCCCGGTAATCCGGCGGGAACTTTTCCCGGGAGCGGTTTAAAGTTTTTCGGATGCATAAAAATTAGCCGATTCCGACACAGTTTAGATTAAAACGATTGCTTACATATTTTTTTTGAATTCTGCAATACTTTGTGTCCCGGGAATCCCGCGGGAGTTTCAAGTCAAGCGTAGTCGAAGTCGCGAGCATATCCTAGTAAATAAATAAATATACGGTTCATATTTGACCTACGCATATATAACCACGCCTCTGAGTTCCGCAAAAAGCTCAAGTGGTTGCCAATTCGATTTCGCCGCAATACTCATATACTTTTTTTTTCTCTATAGCATTTTATTCGTTCCAAGTAATTCGAAGTTCAGATTCCTTTTGTCACACTTTAAATGTGAAAAAAAGGAATAATAATTTATAATTAATTTACTGAAACATATACAACAAGCACTGTGAAGAAAAACGAATAACATATATGTATATATAAAAGAACAAAAGGTTCATCTAGGCTAGACTCCGCTTCAGTCAGTCTGATATACCGCACTCCCCTAGGCAATTTCCTCTAGGCAGAAAAGGCAGCGTTCCAGTTAGGTTGGTAGTCCTCTCAGGTACCTTCTTTTGTCTTCTGGCAAAGCTTATTAAAAAATCCAAAGGTAGTTCCCGAATTGGGAAAATAAATTGCAAAAATTATATTTGCTGCATTTATAAATGCTAGACTGAGCACTTAAAGCAATACTAGTTGGGTTTATATTAAAATATAAATATGGGCGCAGTAAAAGTGACACAGCCGACTCAGTTGACTGTAAGATGGCCGTCGATCGCTTATTGGATATCGGCGAACACGGCAGAAACAAAATGAGTTGGATGCATTCACTATTGTATAATGATTTTTATAAGTTCAATGTTTAAATTAAACGTGTAATTTAATAAATAGTAATACAAAATTAAAAATATCAAGATAAACAATGTAATAAATTAAATTAGTTTACTCGTAAATGTAATAATTATTTATAAAATTTGGAATATTTGTCACGTTCCGTTACACGTTCTTGCTGTCATTATTTACCCCCTTGCACTAAACTTAGACTGAACACCCCTGCGCATAATTTAACTTTCTATAACAATTCTTTTACCGTCAAGGCTATACAGCTTTGGAACGCGCTCCCTGTTGCTATCAGACAAGCAAAATCGCTACCGACGTTTAAAACAATGACCAGAAAATATTACTTGTCGTTGGAATATGACGATACTTAAACGTATGTATACTCATTGTTCATCTATTAACATTTATATATTTTGTATAGATATGTATTTGTATGGTACGGATATTAAGTGTATATCTATTTAATTTATTTAAAGTCTATATCGACACCTCCAAGGAATACTACGCCAACTTAATTTTAGGTATTTTCTGTTTTTATGGGAAAATCACTCGTTAATTTCTTAACATTATGTTTTTAAAATTTCATAAAGAATATTTTTAATTCTAATCCTAAAATTATATTTAATAATAATAATAATAGCAGCCCATAAATGTCCCACTGCTGGGCTCGGGCCTCCCACTATAGGGGAACGGACAGTATACCCGCCACGCTTGTCCAAGGCGGCTTGGCAGGTTTGACACATCGGTTATCTCGATGTGCAGGTTGCATCACGATGTTTTCCTTCACCGTTATTAGCACGTGGTAATCGTAACAATATGCACATTAGGTCAGAAAACTGCCTAAGCGGTGCATGCGTTCCGGCCAGGATCGAACCCGCGCCCTTTGGGTCTGGGACGCGTGCACTAGCCATTACGCTACCACGACTTAAAATTATATTTATGTAATACTAATTATAATCCTAAAATTTCATAAAAACCAAAAGATTTGAGTTTCTTAATATCTTTTTATGAAATTTATGAACATAATATTTAAGACATTATTGTGTTTTTCCCTTAAAAACAGAAAATACCTAAAATTAAGTTGGCGTAGTATTCCTTGGAGGTATCGATATATTATAATAACATTTGTGTTTTTATTACCAAAATTTAAGTGGATGTACTATTATAGTCTGCGTATATTACCATCTCCATTATCATCTCAATTAATTTTTGAGGTTGTTTGGAAGAGATCGATTTTTAGCGATAAAAACGCCCTTTGTGCATAATTAGGTTTTAGTTCTGTTAGTTCATTTTTTTGCATTGGTGTACAATAAAATGTTGTCTATCGATCTAAATATCAGAGTATACCTACATAATGATCAGGATAAAAGAGGGCTGGTCTCTCATTAATAATTGTCTATGGGCAGGACAAAGCGTTTTGTTCTTGTCGATGTTGATTTCAGAGTAAAAAGGAGTGCTTTTCCTCAACGGAGCTACTTAATTATTTTTTTCTTTTATTCTCTTTAAGAGACCGTATTACACAACCTTATATAGCTCAATGATGAATGCTATATTTTAAGCTCTTTATATACCATTAGCGAATTGAGGTATGTGTTAGATGCCATGCTTGCACGTATTTATAAAAAATATCGTGCGTTAATTGATAGTTGTTATATATCAGTTCAATTGCTCTTACACACACTTACGTTCTCCTATTAAATTAATGTTTTTTTTTTATTGCAGGACTTCAGCAGACAGGCAGACGGCCCACTTGATGGACAGCGGTTACCATCGCCTATGAACATATGCAACACCAAAGGCGCTACAAATGCGCTGCTGCTCTCGTACGGGAGACTGGAACCCGGTCACTAATGCCGGAACACAACTCAAGGTTGTTATGGCGACATAGTTTAGACCATGTACTCTGTGCGTAAGGATTTGAAAATAAATTTGATTATATGGAGTGACATAGAACATTATCAGAGCCATCTGGCACCCGACAAGCGCCACCTTTCACGGGTAAACGCTACATTGTCGATAAGTTGTCAACGAGTGAACGTATCGTGATCCATGAGTTGCTGGGTAGTCTGTTAAAGATAGTACCGAGAAGCGGTTTTTTTAAATTGCCTGAAGCAAGCAAACAGGCCAGCTCACCTGATGGAAAGTGGTAACCGTCGCCTATGGACGTTTGCAACACACATGTTACGTTAACATATGATCATATTTGTACTGTACGCTTGCTGTCATGGCCCTTAACTATGATCATAGATAATATGAATCACGTGTAGTTATAATACCGTCATAGGGTTTTCGTATAAAATTGTCTCGTACTTATCTGATCATATATATCTATGATAGTCTATCTAATAAGGCTCTAATAGTTAGTTCCATTATAGTCGAGCCGTTTTACGAAGCCTCATATGAAGTTTCATATAAATACTGGCCAACTAAGTTTGTAATAGTATCAAAATAATTTAATATCAAACTAAAATACCATAATTAGTTTATTACTTTGGAAACGTAACACATGACAATGTTATGTTAGTCAACCCTTTTTTCTTTAATATTAAAAAGTTATGAGTAGAAAAGTTTAAACATGACGTTTCGGCCACTTTTCAGTGGCCTTAATCACGGAAGACAACGATGTCAAGTGTCGACGAGTATTGTCAAAGTTTTATTTAGCCTACCGCCAACTTGTTCATTTTAGTTCTTTAATTTTAATTTTGTTTATGGTTATTATTTACTCTATGGGAGCCTAATTTAATTTACCACCGCTTCGCAACATGTGATCCGATCATCTAAACTTATCTATCTACATATACCAAATTAAGTTTTTATGTAAGCAAAATAAAGTTACTATCTAGGGATAACACCTACGGCGCAGTCGTCGGGTAAACTCTAGTACTTAATATTATTTATTCGCTCCAATTAACCGTTATATTGTCCCTAGGAACTGCTGCCAATGATCGCGATTTGCGGAATTTCCTTCGCAATTATAGCCGCTAATGATTTCACTTGTCGACACTTTGTTCGAAGTGGGACATTTAAAAAGTTCAGATATAAAATTCTTTATCAACAACAGTCAAGAGTGATCCTTTGATTGTGTAACGTAGAATTGGATACAAAAACAATATTATGTATGTGTAGTCTATAAAGCATTGGTCCTAAGAGTTCTTTTTACTAAATATGGGAGTTATCGCTTGGTGTGGCAAAATGTGACAAGGGGTGACTGGGGGCTAGCGAAAGATGATATTCGCAGTTCCCATCGGCGTAAATGAAACAAAAAAGGGAGAGTGGGTAGTTCTAGATTCTGTGACGTATTCAGGGGTTTCCAGAAAGTGTGATGCAATGTAACGAGCCTGGATGAAGGGGGGGGGGGGGGGGGTGTTTTTGAAACAGATAAAAATTTGCGTGACGTGCTTTATTTAGCATACACAAATAAGTCGGATGAATTCCACACGCGTGTGCAAGTCCGGACATACACTTCTATGTGCACACAACTTACTTAACAGCCCACCAAAATTTCATCACAATCGGATCACTGGTTACAAAACAATAAAAATAAGTATTTTATTCTATTCTTAATAGTATTTGATTGTGATTTTATTACTTTTATTTTAGTTTAGTATACCACCAAATATCGTTTATTGAAATTTTCTTTAAAGTCTCCTTAGGAACTGGGTTGCCTGGAAGACATCGCTATAAGCGATAAGGCCGCCCATTGTTCTAATGCAAATGTATCCATATCAATTGTTTAAATTTAAGTTTATGGTGAACAATAAAGAGTTTTTATTCATTCATTCATATAAGTATAACGTATAGTATAAATTTTTCTTTATAAAGATTATTGATCTCCATAATAATCTGATATTGTTTGTACATTGTATCTTTACATCAACTGCAGATGGTATTAGTGATTAATGTGCGCAATAATGCATTACCTACGCTATAATAACACTCGTCATGCAATAATTCAAGAATTAATATCGGGATGATATATATATTTTCCAACACTCAAAACATGACTTGTTGCTGGCTAGACTTTTGTCCTATTTTGGCTTAGAGTTTAGACTATTAGAAAGAACTATGGCCCAGCTAAATACCAACTCGAGGTACTAGAATCGATTGAGCGGAGAGCCAGGAAGCTGATAGGCAAGGACCAGCTATTAAATGACAAATTACAAAGTCTCGAACATCGACGCAGGGTTGCCAGCTTGTCGGTTTTCTATTGGATACATTTTGGAGAGTGTGCATTGGAGCAGGAAGGAATGCTCCGGTGGTTCGGGCATGTGGAAAGAATGCATGATGAAAGAGTGACTAAACAGATATACAATGCAAAAGTGGATGGATGCAGAAGTCGTGGAAGGCCACGACACACCTTCCATGATCAAATTGATCGTGTACTAGCAGAAGATGATGTCAGGAGCCTTAAGAACAGACGAGCGTGCATAACAAGAGTTATGAATGTCAAAGAAGCAAGTGAGGTGTGTAAGAAAAAGCCTAAACGGCGCTCTGTTGTTCGTGCCTACCCCGCAAGGGAACTGGCGTGAAGTTATATATGTATGTATGCATTGGAGCTTTTCAATCTTATCCATCCGTCTCCCTTCCATCATCAGACAATCAGACGCACTGGCATGCGGCACCGCTATATGGTGGACATACCACCTATACGAACAAAGCGCTTTGAGTCCACCTTCATTATGCGCACCGCAAACGAGTGGAACTCGCTGCCGGAGTCTGTTTTTCCCGAAACCTACAACCTGGGTGTCTTCAAGTCTCGTGTGAATAGGTACCTTCTAGGTAAGCGTGCTGGATCTTAGACCATATCTCCGCTCAAATCGAGCGAGATAATGGTCAAACGTGAACCTATACGTGATTAAAAAAAACAACACCGAGGCGGTTTTAGCGGATATCTGGCTCTCGCCACGCGTCCCACAATACTCTACGTTTCTTAGTCACTGTGTAAAGCACAGAAGTTTCTGCATAAAGCATTTCTACTTCGCATCAGCAAAGAATATCAAGGGTTGCGTGTGCAATGATGGATCCCGGATTCGCACAGCTGGGATCCAATTCTCTTATTACTATCTCTTCAAAATCACTGGACTATATCGTCTGAATCGTAACTTTACCTGAATTCGGTTGAGCACGTTGTAAATATTTATAAGAGAAACCTCGCGAAATGAATGTTTAAAATGTTGGTAGCTTTTCAATATTAATTTCAGATAACGCCATTTCTGCTGATGATACTACCAATTTTTCTACAATTATTCCGGTGCGACGATATTGAGAAGATATTGTCGATTTAGTAGAATACGAATTTTTGACACTATCTCAATGGAACCTTACTTTGAATATCTTCAAAGCTCCACAATATTGAAATAGCAGAAATTGGGGTCCAGGTCGTTGGTTCGAGATTTTTGTAAAAGTGAATCGTTTTATTTGATGAATTTATGGGTGTGAGAGGTATGCCAAATCCTGCACAAAAGCAATGAGGTAATAAGTACCACTAACCTCCGACTCCACGTTCAATGAGGCAGCTAGGTCAGCTCCTGGGAGTTCACGGCAGTAACAAGTTGTCGGGTGGCACTTTGTGGTTTTTGATTGTTGTCACACACTCACACCAAAAGGCAAGCACGGTGCGTATGTAAGGTTTTTTATTTTTTTTATTGCTGGAATACGGAAGACAGGCTGACGGCCCGACTGTGATGGAAAGTGGTTACCGTCACCTATGGACATTTGAAACACTAAAGATTTTTGTCTTGCCGGACTCGTAGATGGATCTGGAACCTGACCACTAATACCGGAACACAACTCAATGTTGCTATGACGGCATGCTCTAGACTAGGGGTGGTAGCCATCCAGAAGGGCAAACGCCCGACCACCTGCAGCAGCAGTAGTTTAATCGGATGTATGACTTAGAAAAGAAACTTTCACTCTGGTCTTTGCACATTTTAATTTCGCCACCAAGCAATGGCGGCGAAACGAAAGCCAGCCCCACTTACAAAAATACCTACATCAGCTTAATTGTAAGGATTCAACAGTATGTGGCTTCCGGGCGCAGGGAAAAAACATCGTCGTCATGATTTTTCAACACCCCACGCGACTATGTAGTACATCAAAACGACAATGAATTTTCAATTAAAATAATACTTCACTAATGTGGAGCACCATATAGACTGCATCTTCATGTCAAATTTAAACCATATAAAAGACGGCCTCTGTGGTTGAGCCGGGTTAAGTCTTTGCCGTCCTACCGTAATGCAACACAGAGGCTCCGGGTTCGATTCCCGCCGTGGTAAATTTCGGAAACGAATTTTCCGTTATTTAATGCTGTGGGTATCTGGGATCGGGCCCAGAGTGGTCTGTTACATAAAATACCCATGACACAAGCGTAACTTGCTTAATTTGGGGATATACAATGTGTGTTTGTCTGCCGATTATATAATAAAAAAATAAAAGTACCTACTGCTATATACAAATACAGACGGATAGACGGAAGGGCGAACATGCGGAATGCATAAGGCGCAAAGCACACAGAAATGGTGTGCGGCGCTGGTATGGTAGGGGCACGGGCATCTTTTATTTTATTTTATTGCAGGAGATCAGCAGACAGGCAGATGGCCCACTTGATGGAAAGCGGTTACCATCGCCTATGGACATTTGCAACACCAAAGGTGCTACAAATGCGCTGCTGCTCTCTTAAGGGAAACTGAAACCTGGTCACTAATGCCGGAATACAACTCGAAGGTTGTTATGGCGACATACTTTAGACCAGGGGTGGTAGCCATCCAGTCGGGCAAATGCCCTACCACCTGGCTGTGGGTTGTTAAGTCGCCTCTTACGACAGGTCGCCCGGCCGCAGGAAATTGTATTCTTTCTCCGTTCCTGCACGGATAAAATCTTGCCGTTGTATTCAAAGTCTAAATACATCTATACCAAAACAGGGCAAAAAATAATCCATACCAAAGTCATTACAAATACAGCACAATTTTTAATACTCTGAATTGGTTGAATCTGTTACCCTGGGTGCGCAATTTTAACGACCAAGCACGATGGCCGTCAGTTTGCAGTTTGCACTTGCCTCTGAATGACATCAATTAGGGATGCAAAAATGCGTGACGACGACAAATTCGCACTTGTGCCATGTCATTTTTGCGCCACTGCCACGCCATGCCCACGTCATGCCAGGGCCAGACGCCATTTCTGTGTGTTTTGCGCGTAAGGGTTATGTTTTTGGCAAAACAGCTCGAGAACCTAAAAAATGAAACATAAAAATTAAAAGCATTTTTATTGCACACCTCCCATGATCAAATTGATCATGTACTAGCGAGAGGATGAAAGTAGAGTAAACGCGGTCGAGATGCGAGCACTGCGCAAAATCTGCGGAGTGACGCTCGCGGACCGCGTTCGTAATACCGAAGTAAGAAAGAGAGTTGGTCTGAAAGAGAGTGTCGGGGTGAAGGTAAGGAAAGGAATGCTCCGGTGGTTCGGGCATGTGGAAAGAATGCATGATGAAAGAATGACTAAACAGATATACAATGCAAAAGTAGATGGATGCAGAAGTCGTGGAAGGCCACGGCACACCTTCCATGATCAAATTGATCGTGTACTAGCAGAAGGTGATGTCAGAAGCCTTAAGAACAGACGAGCTTGCATGACAAGAGTTATGAATGTCAAAGAGGCAAGTGAGGTGTGTAAGAATAAGCCTAAATGGCACTCTGTTGTTCGTGCCTACTCCGCAAGGGAACTGGCGTGAAGTTATGTGTGTATGAATTTTTATTGCTGGTAAGAGGAGCGCAACTCGATTTTCGCACTCCGACGCCCAATATGCTGAAGCCGGCCCTGAAAAAGTATTACAGGATTCCAAAATAAACGAGATACCAAAAAGCGTAGTAAAATGAATTGTACTGTCAACAAAACATTTCTAACATTTTCGTCCCTCATAATTGTCAATTAAAGAAATAGCCGTCAGATGGAGGACAATGGGGCCGTAAACAATGGAAGTGAGAAAGCCGAGCCGCGCCGGGCATAAATCATCGCTGAAATTAGTGGGAGACTAGTGAAATCTTTTGGATTCACTTGAAAATGCCAGTTTTAATTATTTATCATAATAATGAAAATTCTAGTAATTGATGGTAGTCCACGTATAGTTAGGCGCCTTATATTCCTATCTGTCGTCCCTTTCCGCATATCCATCTGTCGGTTAGATGTAGACCGACCTACCTGATGTGGAACCAAGAATGCATTTTGCGAGCGTCGTAAGCACAACATTAGTTTACCGCTGTATTTTTTTTTATATTATATTTATTTCAGGACAATATGTCCCATGTTACATTGCACAAAATTAACTTACAGACCTGAAAATTAATGCTCTTTACTCAACCACTTTATTATATATTGATTGTTTGTAGACTTGCGTATCACATGGTCTTTCCGAAAACGGCCTCCAGTCCAAAGGTTCAAAGATTGGAAAACCACAGGTGAGTAGCCACTCATTCTAGCTAGGATTTTCTCATCGTCTACCACCATCAACCGCATCTGTTTGTGGTGTATGTATAGGTACTTCTGTCACCTGCACCACTAACTTACAATGAATAGAAGTGGTTGACAGTAGGTCTGTTGATGTTTGTTGCTGAAATGCTTTTAATTTTATGATCTTTATAAATGTCTACATTTATAGAAAACCCTGTAAGTATAGTAATCAACCGAAGACGTGTGGAAACTTAGTTATTTAGGAAAAAATCAAAAGTACCTACAAGGTTTGCCAAACGTTAGGCTTCATCCACACTTGTATCATATTAGTGGATCAACTTTGCATTGTATAATTCCGTATCTTTTTTTTTTCTAGAAGTAATATAATGTGTACTAGCGGAAGGTGGTGTCAGGAGCCTTAAGAAGAGACGAGCGTGCATGACAAGAGTTATGAATGTCAAAGAAGCAAGTGAGGTGTGTAAGAATAAGCCTAAATTGCGCTCTGTTGTTCGTGCCTACCCCGCAAGGGAACTGGCGTGAAGTTATGTATGTATGTATGTAAGTAATATAATAATATGATTTTGTGAAGGTGCCCATTTCTCAGAACAATAACTAAAACTCTAGTACACGTATTAGTAAAATAGCTAACGCACTACCATTTCGTAGCATTTCTATTCTCCTTTTATTGGAGATCATCGTTCAAAAGTGAGAGAACGAGTAGCGTGAGCACGATTACTAGTTACACCTACACATACTTGCTTTATATACTGCTCTCCTGCTCGCTTGTAGCAGAGCGCTTTCAACGTTTCTTTATAATTAATTGGTATCATCCACCATTTTCTAAAGTCGTGGTAGCGTAATGACTAGCGCACGCGTCCCAAACTCAAAGGGCGCAGGTTCGATCCTGGCCAGAACGCATGCATCACTTAGTCAGTTTTTTGATCTAATGTGCATATTGTTACAATTACCACGTGCTAACAACGGTGAAGGAAAACTTCGTGATGCAACCTGCACATCGAGATAACCGATGTGACAAACCTGCCAAGCCGCCTTGGATAAGCGTGGCGGGTATACTGTCCGTTCCCCCTATAATGGGAGGCTCGAGCCCAGCAGTGGGACATTTATGGGCTGATATTATTATTATCAACCATTTTCAACAACGGTATTTTTTGGATTATATAATAATACAAAACAACATATAACAATTCAAAACACTCAAATAAATAAAATTAAAATATTTTGTAATAGGCCATTGTTCACAGTCGAGCGCGAGGTGATTACTCATAAGAGCAGCATATAAACACTCACTGTCATAAAAGTATTTTGAGAATCGTGTTTGGCAGTGCAAGCGGCAGCGTAAATGCCGAATGAAACAGGTGTGGATGCTCCATAATGGAGTTGGTAAAACCATCTAATAGGATTATGTAATTACTAAACACAACTTGAGGGAGAGACCTTCACCTCAATCTTACCCCAACATTTAACAGTTTGCGTTCACTTAATCTGAAATATTGGATCAAAACTCTAAGCCCTTGAAACTAGTTTTGCTGAAGTTTCCTTAGTATGTTTAGGTACATTACCATCCAGTCTCTACTATGGCCCAATTTGCTGTTATGGTAATTATTACAAAGTCAAGTTTGCGAGTAAGAGAAACTAATTTTCGAGGTTTGCGTACACAAACATATGTAACTAGCTTCTGTCCGCGAATTCGTCCGCGTGGAATAGTAAAAAAAATTACGTTAAAAAAAGCTTCGGTTTTGAAACATTCTTCATTTGTGCTCCGCTCCTATTGGTCTTAGAGTGATAATATAATTATATAGCCTTCCTCGATAAATGGGCTATCTAACACTGAAAGAATTTTTCAAACCGGTCCAGCAGTTCCTGAGATTAGCGCGTTAAATCAATCAAATAAACAAACAACCCAACTCTACAGCTTTATATATTAATACTAGCTGTGCCCGCGACGTCGTCCGCGTGGAATTTGTTTTAAAAACCCCCGATTTTGAAACATTCTTCATTGGTGCTCCTCTCCTATTGGTCTTAGCGTGGTGATATATATATATAGCCTATAGTCTTCTTCGATAAATGGGCTATCTAACACTGAAAGAATTTTTTAAATCAGACCAGTAGTTCTTGAGATTAGCGCGTTCAATCAATCAAACAAATAAACAACCAAACTCTTCAGCTTTATATATTAGTACTAGCTGTGCCCCCAACGTCGTCTGCGTGGAATTTGTTTTCAAAACCCCCCGATTTTGAAACATTCTTCATTGGTGCTCCGCTCCTATTGGTCTTAGCGTGATGACATATAGCATATAGCCTTCTTCGATAAATGGGCTATCTAACACTGAAAGAATTTTTCAAATCAGACCAGTAGTTCCTGAGATTAGCGCGTTCTATCAAACAAACAAACTTCAGCTCTATATATTAGTATAAGATTATAAATATTATATATCATTACAAAATTATAACTTGACAAAGATATCGAAACTAAAATACACTATGTAGCATATCACTGCCAACGGGGAGCGTACCCAGAAGGCTGGCTGCATTGCCGCGCCGTATGGCAATGCTTATTTGTTGTGCGAAATATGAGCCAGCTCTCTGATCACGGGTAGTGTCAAAGAGTTTCTTACAATATATCTTTAAAGAAACTCTTTGTCGACGGACCCCACGGGCCTAATGTTTCAACCCCTAACGGCACCTTTTCCTAAGGCTCCATATTTGCGCCGTTTGACGTCTTCAGCTGAAGCGGCGGCGTTGCCAGCCCCCGACTCGGTCATTGGAAGATGTCCCGGAGCCAGTGTGTCAACACAGGTTGTATCCCACACAAGCGGCCGCCCCATCTTCCAAGGGACGAGTGACATTCCGTCCGGTCTCTTACCATCGTCACGCACCAGGCCATTCGTTTCCAGATCGGCTGGGACGCCGACGCTGCCAAGAGCTCGGCGGATGATGTCGTTGAGGCTGGCATGGCGAGATCCTCTTCCTGCGCGTTTTAAACATGAGAACCCATGGTGTCCAAATCGGTCTACCATAACTCCACATCGACAGTGTATATATAGTTAAGGTAGAGAAATTCGTCAGTGGGAAACTCCGCACATCTCTCAATATTTCCGTGTTTAAATAGCTACGACGACAATAAATCGGTTAGTAAAGCTAAGACACCATTTAACTCTATGTTCGAATTATAGTTGGCCTTAACTTCCCTTTAAAAAAGGTAAAAAATGGGAGGTGTACGAATTTACCCCACTGACGAACTTGCTCATCTGGACGATATAAATAAAAATAAATATTTGTATGTTTATCCTCTAAACCATTGATCAGATTGTGATGAGAATTTGGTAGGATGTATTGAGGACGCCCGCCAGGGTTTTTGGCCCAAGATACAGAATATACCAAAAAAGAAATTACTTTACGTGACATTGCAACGCATGTCAGGCGCAGCTAGTATAATATAAAAAGTATCTAAATAAAAACATATTGGATTAAAATACAGTGTTTTGAGTACAATTATTTTTTAAAGTTTAAGGCTTGGCAACTAGGCCTTTAAGCCAGACACCGTTCTATTGTAGGCTACAATCGACGTCATTCAAACGGAGTTTTTGTGAAGACTCGAAAGGCCGCATTTGACTATGCAGTTCACATTTCTCGCAAAAACACATTATTACTACTCAAAAACTCTCAATAACCTAAACTATTGTTCATTTTAGAGTAATTTTGCACATTTTTACAAAATAAAACTGCACAGCACAACATCCCCTTTCAGTTCCCGCCAAAAACTCCAAATATAAAATTGTTTTATTTTTTAAGTTTAAGGCTTGGCAACTAGGCCTTTACGCCAGACGCCGTTTTATTGTAGGCTACAATCGACGTCATTCAACGGAGTTCTTGTGAAAACTCGAAAGGCCACATTTGGCTATTTAGTTCACATTTCTCGCAAAAACACATTATCAACATCCTACAACTATTGTTCATTTTAGAGTAATTTTACACATTTTTAGAAAATAAAACTGCACAGCACAACGTCCCTTTTCAGTTCCCGCCAAAAACTCGTAAAAAATTGAAGTCAATCCAATCCACAGAGTATATCCTTCATTCATCGACTACTTTTTGACTCATGAAGCTTGTTCTAAATACAAACATTTTTTTTTATAGCTGGAGTAGAGCAGACAGGCTAAAGGTTCAATGATGATAAGCGGTTAATGTCGCCTATGGATGGACGACAATGCGTATACACATTTTTGTTAATGCAATTGACTTTGATAATGAGTAAATTTTTATTCCATGCTAGGATATGCTCGCGTCTTCTTTCACGCTTGACTTGAAATTCCCGCGGGTTTCTCGGGAGACAAAATACCACAGCATTTAGAAAAATATGTAAAGTATCGTTTTGGTAAAACTGTGCTGTAATAATATATAATAATTTTTATGCACCCGAACAACTTCAAACCGCTCCCGGGAAAATTCCTGCCGGATTCCCAGGATAAAAAGTAGTGCAGATTTTAAATCTAACAATTAGTTATCGATCAGCGAAAACCGCGTCGAAATTGGCCCCGTAATTTTTACGTGAGTTCCGAAGAAACAGGCAGACAAAAAATCTAAAAATATTGCATTGTTATATTGTGTTTCTATAGTATAATCCAGTTGTTGTTTTTAAATAGCTTTAATGTACAGACAGGGCATGTTTAGAATTTTATATTATAGATATAATATACTTATATATAAAATGTCATAGGTTTAATACATTTTGTTTTTGTAATTGTTTATTTTGGTAAGCAATAAAGTGTTATCTATTCTAATCTAATACATAAAATCAAGTGTTTTCTAAGGTATTTGGGTGGAATATGTAATTTTTATTTGCCTTACCTGTAAGTGACTCATCATCATCATCAAGTTCCGCTTGCGTTCGCTCCGACGCCCAGAGTCCTCTTTCCTACTTTTTCTTTTCCACTTCGCGCGGTGTTCAGCATCCCCCGTTGTGAGCCCATTGGTACGTATGACCGGGACGAGGCGGCATGGCTAGACATTTTTTCCCCACGTGACTAGCCGATCTCCGTATAACGTGGCTGTATCAGCGTAAGCGACTCTCTTGCAGTGTGTCTGTTATGTCGCGGACATGAAGACTGCCGTGGGTGTTGCTGACGCGGTCTTTCCGCATGACTCCACACATCCATCGCAACATATTTATCACCGTGACACACAGCTCTTCTTTATGTCATTCACGTAGAGGCCAAGCTTCACTACCATACAAACGGACAGGTCTAATGATGAATTTATAGACTTGTCTTTTCAATTAACATAGAAATGTCCTCAATATTACATACAACTTCGAAATAAATTGCAAGACGAAAATATTAATATTTAATAATGATAAAAATTAACTATAATTAGCACCCCCGTTTATTGTTCATCAAAATAAATTCCATTATTTGTGTAGGCAAATAAGATAAATGACAACAACAAACAAGTTGATGACTTCCATTTAATGAACCTTAGTTAATAATCATTTTGGTTCTGTACAAATTATTTTGTATTTCTTCAAGTCGAGACAAAGGGCTGGAAACGATGCTTATGGTTGCAATTTAGTAGTTAGTGCCTGTCGGGATTGTGAATTGTTTTGATTATTTTTGAAGTGAAATTGAGTGAAAATGAGTCAGAGAATATTAAGATCTATATATTGTATAAGAAGTTTCAGGGAATCTTTTTATTTTTTTTATTGCAGGAGTTCAGCAGACAGGCAGACGGCCCACTTGATGGAAACCGGTTACCATCGCCTATGGACATTTGCAACAGCAAAGGTGCTTCAAATGCGCTACTGCTCTCTTAAGGGAGACTGGAACCTGGTCACTAATGCCGGAACACAGCTCAAGGTTGTTATGGCGACATACTTTAGACCAGGGGCGGTAGCCATCCAGTCGGGGAAATACCCTACCACCTGGAAAATGAATGAATGAATGAATGAATCATGAGGGGATTAGGAAATAACGTCGGTAGTGGAAAACAGCATAGTTATTTAGGAATATACAAGATATATATAAAGTGCAATAAAGTGTTATATACAAGATATATAATACTATTACGACCTAGACGCTGACAAAGACAAATTCACGCCTGCATACCTGTAGAAACACATTTTATTACCTTTCAGCATTTGGACTTCTTTTGTTTGCTTTGTGTTTAAATTTTGTGATTAGAAAACAGCCCATTGTGTATTGTAATCTTTTATAGCAATCATTAGCTAGGTGTGTCGGATTTAAAGTACAAACTGATTCTATGAAATTCGCTCACGCGGCCGGGCAGACATATTGCATTTGTACAGTATAAAGCAATGCCTCGATTGAGTCACGAGGCAGTCAAGCGATAACCACGAGCGAAGCAAGACTTGTGTACATTCGGTAATCTATTTAGTGACGGACTTTGCGCGTGTTATTGAATTACGATCTTCTGCATTACGTTTGGACTTGTTGCGTTCGGTTATATTTGTACCTGTGTTATACGTGTTTGTATAGTTCTAATAAACTCTATAATAATCCAACGGCATTTTAATTCGAGTCCTGCAACTCGTAACAATACTTTATTGCTCACCAAATATACAATTACAAAAATGCACGATTACAATATTGTTATGGTAGAAACAATAGGCGGCTTTATCGCTTAAAGCAATCTCTTCCATGCGACCTATATTAAGAAATAATTTAATATTACAAATGTCAAACTGAACCTTAAATTGAGCTATTAATTATTCCGTAGAGACGTCTCGACTAATACGATAGCGTTCGGTCAGTCAACGCGGCGACTTGCATTCGAATAGTGATAAATGTATTAATTATTAATAGTTATAAATAATCTTTTGTTATGATTAATTTTGCATGAAGAAAATGGACCCGGAAAGACAACCACTTCTGTGTACAAGACAGGGTGTTAGATATAGATGTTATAATAGGTAACTTTATTTAATTATTTTGATAATTTACTATTTTAAAATAAAATAAAATTATAAACTAAACTATCTTAAAAATACTATTACATAGGTATCTAATTATAAATAAATTAAACTATACAATAAATTAAACTGAAAATAAACTATATATACAAACTAAAATTAAAGTATAAAATCTAGTTCTAGACCGCTGTCAGGCGGAAACGTGCCCAAAAGTCTAGCCACATTGCCTCTCTGAATGGCAATGCTGATGCGTTGTCCGAGGTGTAAACCAGTCTTTTGGTCACGTGAGACATCCAACAGACGTTTGACTATGTCTCGATAAAGCTTGTGCGCCTCAGGCCCCCATGATCCCAGGATCTCGACCCCAGAATCCGCAAATATGTAGCCATTTCCGATGGCCGAGTATTTGCGGCGTTTTGGGGGGTAATAGTAATTACAATTATTTCTGTAGCTGGGTTAGCGTTTGGTACTCCAATCAATCATATAAGTTAAACTAAATAAAATTATACATACTACAAATTAAATTAAACTTTAACATCTAGTGCCAGACCTCTGTCAGTCTGAGACGTGTCGAAAAGGTTGGCCACATTACCTCGCTGAATAGCAACGCGAATGCATTGCCCGAGGTATAGGCCAGTCTTTTGGTCACGTGAGACGTCTACTAGGTGTTTTGCTATGTCTCTATAATAGATTATTTAATGTTTTTAAAATTTGTGAAGTTATTAGCGTAAGGGTTAAACTTCTCGGCGCTAAGAACCTCAACCAGAAGGCCCGGCTTGCCATTCACATTCACGCGGTGCTGGTACCTACGCTCGGGTATGGAAGCGAGAGTTGGGTATGGAAGAGAGAACATAAAACTAGAGTAAACGCGGTCGAGATGCGAGCACTGCGCAAAATTTGCGGAGTGATGCTGTGGACCGCGTTCGTAATACCGAAGTAAGAAAGAGAGTTGATCTAAAAGAGAGTGTCGGGGTGAAGGTAAGGAAAGGAATGCTCCGGTGGTTCGGGCATGTGGAAAGAATGCACGATGAAAGAATCACTAAACAGATATACAATGCAAAAGTGGATGGATGCAGAAGTCGTGGAAGGCCACGACACACCTTCCATGATCAAATTGAACGTGTACTAGCAGAAGGTGATGTCAGGAGCCTTAAGAACAGACGAGCATGCATGACACGAGTTATGAATGTCAAAGAAGCAAGTGAGTTGTGTAAGAATAAGCCTGAATGGCGTTCTGTTGTTCGTGCCTACCCCGCAAGGGAACTGGCATGAAGTTATGTATGTATGTATGTATTAGGGTAAGTCCCTTTGAACGTGGTAGAGCCATGCTAGAATATCTTGATTAAAGTGTGATACTTTTACCGAATATTGACTTCAAACGGTGAGAGTTCCCATAGCACACTTATCCCATTCTCCAACTGTATTCCCTTAACCAATTCTATCTTTTCTTTATTGCATGAGTTCGCCAGACACGCAGATGGACCACCTGATGGAAAGCAGCTACCATCGCCCATAGACATTTGTAACAACAAAGTTGCTAACAATGTGCTACCGCTGTATAAAGGAAAGAAAGAAAGCAAAAATATTTATTTAGAAGAAGATTCAAAAGTCTTAGATGATAATAGAACTAACAATTAATTGTGGGGTCCTAAAAAGGCTCTTGCTCAGCATAATGCTAGTTTCACAACCAAAAGGGAGCTTGGAACCTGGCCTCTAATGCTGGAACACAACTCAAGGTTGTTATGACAGCATACTTTTTTTAATGGAAGTATAGGTTTGCGTTTGACCACTGTCTCATCTGATGTTGAGTGATGACGCAGTCTAGGATGGAGCACGCTTATCTAGAAGATACCTATTCACTCGTGACTTGAAGACTTCAAGATTGTATTTGTCAGGAAAAACAGACTCCGGCAAATTATTCCACTCTTCGGCAGTGCGTACCAGAAACGATGAAGCGAAACGCTTGGTTCTGACTAGTGGTGTTTCCACCATGTAAACTCTAGCCCCAGGGTGGCAATGAAATGAAATGATATCTTTATTTGTATAAAACATGGATAAAAAGGTCTTCTGATATGTTGAGAACATGTTTCGCCATTTACTGGCATACAAATTTTCTTAAAAATTAATATAGTTTATAAATATCGTATATTTTAATTAATAGTGAGAACATGTTTCACCATTTACTGGCATACAATTTTTTTTTTAAATTAAAGGACACTTTATTACCTTTCCGCATTTGAACTTCTTTTCTTTACTTTGTGTTTAAAATTTGTGATTACCAAACAGCCTATTGTGTATTGTAATCTTTTATAGCTGTCATTAGCCAGGTGTGTCGAACTGATTCTAAGAAATTCGGTCCACGTGGTCGGGCAGACATATTAAATATAAATAAGACCTGTGTGCATTCGGTAATCTATTTAGTGACGGACTTTGCGCGTGTTATTGTATTGTGCATTACGCTTGGACTGGTTGTGCTCAGTTATATTTGTACCTGTAGTATACGTGTTTGTATGGTTCTAATAAATTCTAATAAACTCTATAATAATTCCAACGGCATTTTATTCGAGTCCTGCAACACGTAACATTAATAATAATTAATTGTCGAATATTTTGAATAATAAAAGATGTTGATTATAAAAAAATAAAAAATTAATGTCATCGAATCTAACTAAATAATTCAGATACCCGATAAAAATATTTCTCATCCAGCCAAGAGAGAAGCCCTCGACGGGAAGTTCCCTCCAGACCATATGTTATATATAATAATATAAAATTCTAAACATGCCGTGTATGACATTTAAGCTATTTAAAACAAAATCAACTTGCTTACAAAATATAAGCGACTTCAAAACACTATGCAAGTATAAAATAACTTTCTTGTCTATTTGTCTATTTGTTCGGGATTAACGTATATATTATCTAAAACGATCTTCGATACGGTGCTTAGCTAACCGACAAAAGAATATTAGTACTTTTTATGTGCGCTACTTTGCATCCTGGGACTTCAGTGGGAATGTTTCTAGATAATATATATTAATAATGGATAGCTTTAGAAATAAGTTATTCCATACTTTTTAGTTTTTTAGTGAATTGAAGTCGGTTTTATTTAATAAAGTATGTTTATTTTATTTGTTACTTCACGCCAGTCTAGCTATGTATGGGTAGACACTACGAACAGAGTGCCATTTTGGCTTATTCTTACACACCTCACTTGCCTCTTTGACATTCATAACTCTTGTCATGCAAGCTCGTCTGTTCTTAAGGCTCCTGACATCACCTTCTGCTAGTACACGATCAATTTGATCATGGAAGGTGTGTCGTGGCCTTCCACGACTTCTGCATCCATCCACTTTTGCATTGTATATCTGTTTAGTCATTCTTTCATCATGCATTCTTTCCACATGCCCGAACCACCGGAGCATTCCTTTCCTTACCTTCACCCCGACACTCTCTTTCAGACCAACTCTCTTTCTTACTTCGGTATTACGAACGCGGTCCGCGAGCGTCACTCCGCAGATTTTGCGCAGTGCTCGCATCTCGACCGCGTTTACTCTACTTTCATGCTCTTTCTTCCATACCCAACTCTCGCTTCCATACGTGAGCGTAGGTACCAGCACCGCGTTGTGTATGGCGAGCTGGGCCTTCTGGCTGAGGTTCTTAGCGCCTAGAAGTTTACCTATCGCTCCATTCACACTATTTCGCTGACCGACAGCAAATTTTTAGACTTAAAATCTGCGCTACTTTTTATCCTGGGAATACAGTGGGAATTTTTCTGGGAATTATTTAAAATGGACAGATTAAAAAAAACGAATTCCAACGTGCTTTTTTTACTGAATTAAAGTAAATTTTATTTAATAAAATATGTGATATATTTTATTCCGGGAATTTTCCTGGGAGCGGTTTGTAATTGTTCGGGTGCATAGAAATTAACTTATTCCGAGACACTTTTCACTAAAACGATAGCTTACATTCTTGTTTAAACGCTGCGGTACTTTGTGTCCCGGGAATCCCGCGGGAATTTCAAGTAAAACGTGGATGAAGCCGCGGGCATATCCTAGTAATCAAACAAAGAAACTGAAATTGAAGTATTAGAGCTAGAGATATGAAATTCGTAAGTCTCGCGTGACCCAAAAGAATCTGCCTGATCCTGTTGACGGATATGTCCATATTTAAATTTTTCAGCAGAAACGCAAAAGAAGTCACAGGCGGCCGCTAGTATTATAATTTAAAAAAAAACAATGCACTCTTCACAAACGCTGCATAGCAAGTTGCTACCTTTAACATTCGTTAATATTCTGCTAATGCACTATATAGCCGGTTTGTACTTAGTAATAATATTGTAATTAGAAATATTATAGACTCATAATTATTATATTCACCTTCGTTTATTGCAACGTTAACCTTTTGTTATGTTAATGAAGAGATCGTGTAAGCTCACAACTATGCTGCAGAAACAATTACAAAATGAATATCTAAACTTTAACAAAATAATATTTAAGTTACTGAACTCCACGTTCCTTCTGCGTACGGCAAAGTTGTATATTGTGTTACCAGTCTGTGTTTCCCTGGTATCTTCAAGTCTCGTGTGCATGGGTAATTCTATATAAGCGTGCTCCATTTTCGACAAGTATCATCGTCCACTATATAGCCGGTTTGTACTTAGTAATAATATTATAATTAGAAATATTATAGACTCATAATTATTATATTCACCTTCGTTTATTGCAACGTTAACCTTTTGTTATGGTAATGAAGAGATCGTGTAAGCTCACAACTATGCTGCAGAAACAATTACAAAATGAATATCTAAACTTTAACAAAATAATATTTAAGTTACTGAACTCCACGTTCCTTCTGCGTACGGCAAAGTTGAATATTGTGTTTTATCCGTGCAGGAACGGAGATAGAATACATTTTCCTGCGGCCGGGCGGCCTGTCGTAAGAGGCGACTTAACAACCCACAACCAGGTGGTAGGGCATTTGCCCGACTGGATGGCTACCACCCCTGGTCTAAAGTATGTCGCCATAACAACCTTGAGTTGTGTTCCAGCATTAGTGACCAGGTTCCAGTTTCCCTTAAGAGAGCAGCAGCACATTTGCAGCAACTTGGTGTTGCAAATGTCCATAGGCGATGGTAACCGCTTTCCATCAAGTGGGCCGTGCTTTTAGCCGAATCGCCATCAGAATTGCAAACACTAGCAATAAAAAAAAAAACCAGTCTATGTTTCCCTGGTATCTTCAAGTCTCGTGTGAATGGGTAATTCTATATAAGCGTGCTCCGTTTTCGACAAGCATCATCGTCCAATATTAGGCGTGATCGTGGTTAAACGCAAACCTATTTATCATTAAAAAAACTCCTTATTTAACATGTATTATGACTTATTGGGTAGCAGTGGCGTGGATTTCATATAACTCGATTCCTCATAGCCTACCTCTAAGACACTAGCGAAGCGACCAAGAGGTCGAAAGCGCCATGCATTTATTGGCGGTTACGCGTTCTGTTCAAACATATGATTACCAGTGTCGGTATAAATTAACTAGCGGCCAAAAGGTTGAAAGCGCTTTGAATTTATTAACCCTTACGTTTTTTACTCGTGCATATATTATTATTATATTACTATCTCTTACGCTCGGCGGCTTTCCGCAAGTGTTGGATAGAATAGCAACTCATAACCCGATCGTGCACCGGTTTTTGTTTCAAAATATGCGGTAAGATTGCAAAATTAAAAAAACAAATTGTAATAAGGAAATATTATATCGGGAGTTAAACGTTTTTATTTAGATTTAGAAGTGTAAGTTTTATTAACAAAAATATTTCAGTATGCTGTGGTTCGCCATTACGGCTACGCGTTTGTGAATTATTATAATTTTTATTCGTTTATTGTGTTGTTATTCACATATTTTACTCAGTTCTTTGTTCATAGGTACCTAAGTTAAAAATTAACGGTCTTATTCATATTGAGTTAGAGTAAGTTTCTAGGCTTTTTTTGAACCTAAAACTGATGGATGTGACTGAACTATAAAAGTTTCGTTTTTATAACACTAAAATAGTAGGTACTTATCAAAACCCATAGCAGTATGAAATTCATTTATCTCTTTTACTTTTTCAGACCACTAACACATGAAGAAGTACTACTCGTGCGAGAGGAAGTCACGTGGCGTCGGACCCGTTTCTTCTTAGTCCTCATGTTTTGGGCGATCATGGTTATGCTTTTATCCATCATCACCTGTATTCTAATATCGTCTCCAAGCTGCAAACCTTATGATGTGGACTTGTCATACGTACCGTCAGTTTCACCTGTACATCTGAACTTCGCTCCTTTGATATCCACTGGACGGGCTTTGAACAGTTTAGCTTATACATTGTAAAATACAAACTGCCTTTGGATCGGATTAAATGGTTATCAAATTGCCTTAATATTACTAAAGCCTTTTGCGATAATCTTCAAGTAATACAATAGTTGCTGATAATGCGATCTTTAAATTATTTATCAATCCAATATGCATTATAAAATGAATATCTGTCGGCTTTTTACTGTGTAACACCAAATATATTAAGTCGAAAATATTTGTAGTAAGTTCATAATTATAATAGGTGCAATATTGGGTTTATAATTAAATGCAATGTTTAATTGGAATCAAATCTTTCATTTTACTATGTATGTATTAATAAAAGCAGTACAAACATACAAACGAGCTGCTTTATATAACAAAAAATAATATAGATATGTTTATAACGGAATGATAATATAATCGTGAATGAACTATAATAATTATGAAGTTTTGTTTTTACAATGAATAAAATTTGGGACAATATCCTAGGTTGCGTCGCGTCGCTAGTAGAAATAAGAAAAGTAACTTCATTTTGACAGTTAATAACTGTCAGTATTATATTAACGTCAAGGTTTTTTTTGGCGTCCTGCGAACGTGTTTTTAAACCGCGAGATGCAAATATTGGCGAATTTTATTAAAAATCTCTATTTTGTAACTAGTTCAGTTTGTTTTCTTTAATGTAACAATTTTTTCTAACAAACAACATCGCCAAAAACGGCATCAAAAACGCGAAGCGTTGCTAAATTCACTCTGTATTTTCGGGATATCACGAAAAAAATATTACCCCATTTTTTATAATTAAATATTTTTTTATGTAAGTGAAAAGTTTAAATGATCGTTATGCTTTAATCGCTTTATGTGTTATAATTTAATATTACTCAAAGGTTTCAGTTTTTTTAATAAAGTATTAGCAACAAAAGTTGTGTCTTGGAACGAACCATAAAAAAATACATGCACAAATAAATTCATAGCACATGTAGTAATTTTAATTCGCAATAAAATGTCTGTACAGATATTAGTACATATTTATAAGTCTGTTAATTACCAATACTAACTTAATAATTCTAAAAAAACTATTCATATTGGCAAATTATTTTTGTGTTACACATCATGTTCACGAAGGTTATTAGATGACTATTTATAACCCAAAGATTATCCTGCGCTAAAAGTCAGTGAAATCATTTGTAATAGTAGACTTGGAACGATTCGATAGGTTCATATTGGGTAGTAGGCTTTATGTATAAATCCAAAGTTTATATCCGTAGTAGGAACTACGGGGTAGGTACACGGGATAGTTTAATGCAGGGACTTAAGAGCAACTAAACCACTTGAAAAGGGCTAAGTTCAGTTTGATTATTTTCTGAACTAAAATTTGTTTTTTATCATATTAATATATTAAATTATTTCTTTATTAGGAATTAATGGAGATGCAGCTAACAGAATATAGACAAAATTAATATCTTAATTATGAGAATAAAGAGTTATCTATAATATTACTAGCGGCCCGGCGCGGATTCACCCGTGGTCTGTCCCGCTCCCGTGGTATAAAGCGTCATGTTATATAGCCTATGACACTCCCTGTTAACTTAACTTTCCAACAGTAAAATAATTTTTAAAATCGGTTTAGTAGATCCCGAGATTACCCCCTACAACATAACAAACTTACAAACTTTACCTCTTTATAATATTAGTACAGATAACTCCGACCGAAGCATCTGCTTTAAACGATATTCAGTTTTTTTTACATCCTCTTTAACGATATTTGCAGCACACATTCTGTCAATTCTATGTCAAACGTCATAAGGTTACATTAAAAAGTTTATATTGTCCAAAGCGCTAAGGTTAGATTAGAAATAATTTTATATGATGGTTAAGTATTCTTAAATTTTCTAATTATCCTTCACACAACTTACATCTTATCGGTCAAGATCATATATAATTATTTTAGGTACTTTATTTCAATACAATTGTGCCGTTGATAAGAAAATATAAAAAACATAGTGTAAAAATATCTCCAAAAATGATTCAAAATCCATCTCTTTGTCCAACAATATGCTACAATTGGATCCGTAGGAAGTCTAAAACGTAATATAAACTAGTTTAAGAAAACCGGAGACACAAACATTACATGTCTGTTTTCTATAGATTTTTTCAATTATTCATATTTCATAAATGTAACAAAAGTCCCCAAATTTTGGAAAATAAGTCACACTTCTCACCTGACAACATCAATCAATTCGATAACCTTGAAAATGTCGAAATTAAATATCACGTTTTTACAAAGAAATCATGAGATAAGTGTTAAGTTTTCCGATAAAATGACATCTCATCCTTATCCTTTCCCGTTTTAAAATAGTTCCGACATATTTTAATAGCGCAGGCCGGCATAATTATTTTTTTTGCGAGAGCTCTAACCAGTAAAGTAATCGAAACGACACTAACAGGCGTGGGAAGCCATTGAAGCCAGTCCTGGGCATCTGCTTTTCTATCTTAGGTAAAGGGATTGTATACCCGGCTTATGACAGATTGGTGGGGAAGGTCTGTGTAAATATTGGTGTTCTGGACATGGGGGGTCTTCTCATGATATGGTCCTTCATTGACAGTTTCTTTGAATTTCAACAATATGGTCTATCACATCTCAATGGAATGAGATGTTGTAGGCATTGAGCAATGATACTTTGCAAATCCTTTGAATCAGATGGAACATTAAATAGGGAAGCAATTTGTTTATACCTCCATAGCTCCTAATTTATTATACTTCTACAATATTGATTGAAATTTTTATTTCCCTGAAATTTTCAAAACTGTCTAATTATAAAACAACAATGAAATATTACCTAAGGTACACAACCAATATTTCATAATCTGAGCACTAGCTGGTGTCGGAATAAAGGGTGTAAATTTACTTATGTATCATCTCTTTCTTCTTCTTTTTCAACTTTGGCTTCAACCCAATTTGCATTGATTTTGCCAATGTCACAGTAGGTGGTAAAATGTCCGGTGCATATAAAAATATAAAGAGAAAAAATTGGTTCATAATCTTCCAAATCACTTTCTGTGATCCTTACCTGTTAGCCAGGGTTAGGAGAAAGTCTACATTGATGGGGCTTTGAAAATCTCTTTAATACACTTTAGAGAGGGGAAACAATTTTGGGACATTAAAAAAAATATGATGGACAGAACCCCTCGGCTAAGCTTATGTATCAACTATTTAATATTCTTTCAACTGTTATTTTAATTAAATACAATATTTTCTCATAGTATTCTCCTTAGACATAGACAACACTTTATTGTTCACCAAAACAAAAATTACAAAAAAATGTACAACAAGACAATAGTTACTTGGTAATACAAAAGGCGGCCTTATCGCTAAAAGCGATCTCTTCCAGGCAACTTGACTCAAAGGAAATTCTTAAATTATCTATAATTATTATGCAACAAAGAAATGGAAAAAAAAATGACATACATGGACAGCAGATTACAGTCTATTGTAAACTAGCACATACATTATTGTGTAAGACTTACATAATGATTCGTAAGTGAATTTTTAAATATCTCCTTTTACATTATTTTAAAATTATTTCTTTTAAACAGATGACAATGTACTCTTATCCTACCCATTCACAAAATCACCAATTTTTATTTTACCTATGCCTATCTTATATCCATATAATACACCATCTATAAGCAATAAGGCCGCCCATTATTCTAATGCAAATGTATCCATATCAATTGTCTAGATTTAAGATTATGGTGAACAATAAAGAGTTTTCATTCATTCATTCATTCATCTATACATTATTTTTCCTTAGAATCTTCATACATTACAAACAGGATTTTTGCAATGAATTTCCACTTTTTAATAATATTTAAATGTGTTAGACAACTTAAGCCACATCTAAAGTTAGATATTGCAGTAGAAAATGTTTTATATTAATCATCTAATCACATATTCTGCAGAGTGACGCTCGCGGACCGCATTCGTAATACCAAAGTAAGAAAGAGAGTTGGTCTGAAAGAGAGTGTCGGGGTGAAGGTAAGGAAAGGAATGCTCCGGTGGTTCGGGCATGTGGAAATAACGCATGATGAAAGAATGACTTAACAGATATACAATGCAAAAGTGGATGGATGCAAAAGTCATGGAAGGCCACTACACACCTTCCATGATCAAATTGATCGTTTACTAGCAGAAGGTGATGTCAGGATTCTTAAGAACAGACGAGCGTGCATGACAAGAGTTATGAATGTCAAAGAAGCAAGCGAGGTGTGTAAGAATAAGCCTAAATGGCGCTCTGTTGTTCATGCCTACCCCGCAAGGGAACTGGCGTGAAGTTATGTATGTATGTATGTATCTAATCACACAATTTTATCAAAAATTAATAGTGTAAGAAAAAACAAGTTGTACATGTCAATAATGTAAATAATTTTGCTTTCCAGTCAATATACTTTGATGCTATAGTTGACAATAGAGGGAACAATGCATGGAACATATGGAGACCATTGGACTTCTTGTTAACTTTGACACCGTTTTATAATTCTGATGTTCCTGGAGTACACTGCTCTGTGACATTGCATTTTAAATGCTGCCCCAATTATCCTAACAGGTAAGTTTATAGAGCTAAATACTAAACTTTGAACATTGTCATTATCTTCTATTCTCTCTCTATTCTTTCACCTTCTCCCAATTATTTGGGGTCTGCATAAAATGTCTTTTCTTTCCATACTCCTCTATTCTGACATAAGTCCTCTGTTACACCATAATTTGTACCCTTCAATCTTCCAATTTAAAATTATTTTTGTCTTGCTATTTTTACATACACATACATACATTGCCTCATTACATACCCACACCGCCATAATCTAGTTTTACCTTGATTTTATTGGAGTGCCAATGAATTCAACAAATGTATATTTTTTCCTTATATTACAACCAGCTACTGTCATATAATTATAGAAGAAATATTCTTATATGTATGTATTACTTATATGTATGTATATTTAAATTGTACAGTCCTATCTTTTTTCTGCTTCACCTACATCGCCAGATGAGTTAAGAATTTCTTTTAAGCTAGGTTGCCTGGAATAGATCGCTTTTAGCGATAAGGCCGCCTGTTGTTTTGCCAAGAAGTATTGTAATTATACATTTTGTTTTTGTATTTGTTTATTTTGGTGAGAAATAAAGTGTTATCTATCTATCTATCTTATTATGTTTCTCTTTTAATATACTTCTTAAATTATAATCAGCTACAGTTATAAAATAATAGAAGTAGGATTCTTATACATTGTCTATTAATATACTTATATTACAACCATCTACAGTCATATCATTATAGAAGGAAAATTCTTATTGTTTCTCTGTTAATAATCTTTACAACCAGCTGTAATCATATAATAATAGAAGTAGTATTCTTATTATACTTGTCTGTTAATATATTTATATTACAACCAACTACAGTCATATAATTATAAATGAAAAAATATTATTATATTTGTCTGTTAATATTAAGATTATATAATGATTGTTAAGGTAAGCCTCTTTAAGGCTTTATCCTTAAAGTGTAGATGAAGAAGGCAATGCATCAACTCTAGTGTAAATTAGGTAGTATAAAGGTTTTTTTTTTTGGAAATTGTTCGCCATTACCATTTACCGAAAAGTAAATATGAAAGATATATTCTAATCTGGAATAAGGTAGGGGATAGTCAAATCAACTCAGATACTTTTTAGTATAGATTTTGTATAACAGTATATGAACAATTATGTGATGAGCTTATACTAGTAAAAGGTGTCAAATAGTACATTAATTATTGTAATTCATAATTATTTATGTCTTTATTTTTCAAAATAAGACAATTATGGTTATTTTAATGCCTGTGATTTTATATATAAACAATGTTAGAATCGATTTTTATTAAATATGCCCATGTCATTATTGCCAAATTAAGTTATTTTTTGTTATACTGTAACCTTCTTTTACTAAGACTAAAAATTATATTGTTACAGCAATAATCCTTATATTTTTCAGACCACCAATCCTGGCTATTAATAAACTACACGGCTTATCAATGGAAAATGGTGCCAAGCTGTTAGCTGAATTGCAAGAGATGGCATCCAGATTATGTGGAGAAGTTATGATTTTTCAACTAGCTCAGCATACAAGAGTAAATTTCATGTCATAATTATAACTTTCCTCAAACACAGTCACACACACAGTTTACTAAGAAGTAAAGACTGTCTTTGAGGAAAATTAAGCATAAGAGAACTACATTACGTCTTAGGTCTCTCGCTGAAAGTATAAGTGGTATATATCTGAATTTTGGTATTTAGTGTTATGGCTTAATTACTAAAAATGTATAGATATATAAAAATTTAAGTTGAATTGCAATCAGTAATGGATAATGTACAGTCAGCGTCTTATAGAAAGGAGCGGAAAAGATGGTCAGATGAATAAGAACATCGAAAGTGATCACATTTGGAATAGAGTTCATTTTTCTAGAGTGTATCATTGTTTTAGATACTTTAGCTGCTTAGTTACTTTTGCCGGGGTGGTTGTTAACATAATAATGATGACTTCAATGGACTCATATATTTGACGTTGTTTGTGTGTCGTTATTTGTGGACAAGAAGGCTGATTCGAACTATTAGACGGCCTTAGTTGTATCAATATTAATGATTAATTTCGATTTTCTTATCTATTTGACCATCTTGGCCACTCCTTTCCAAAATACGCTGACTGTACAAGCTATCTGACTCAAAACTAAAGTAAAATTTATCAAATTGTTAATATGTAATATCACTATTGAATTCAGTCAGCAATGTATAATGTAATGTATATTGTTTATTCATTATTCATTCACTTGTCATAGATTAAATTTTGACATTAGTGGTATGCAGCTTATGTCGAAATTTAACCAATGATAAGGATATTGAATGGTCGGTAAGATGTAGGAACCAATGCTTATATCTAAGGTTTAGCTCATCTAATTCATTGCAATGAAGAGATTCAGGTTTAAAATAATGAAAAATTCATTTATGAAATTTACAATGTCTGGTATCAATCCGTGCAGGAACGGAGAAAGAATACAATTTCCTGCGGCCGGGCGGCCCGTCGTAAGAGGCGACAAAACAACCCACAGCCAGGTGGTAGGGTATTTGCTTGACTGGATAGAGAACACCCTTGGTCTATAGTATGCCGCCATGACGACCTTGTGTTGTGTTCCAGCATTAGTGACCAGGTTCCAGTCTCCTTTAAGAGAGCAGCAGCGCATTTGTAGCACCTTTGGTGTTGCATATGTCTATAGGCGATGGTAACCACTTTCCATCGAGTGGGCCGTCTGCCTGTCTGCTGAACTCCTGCAATAAAAAAAACAAAGTTGTACCTGCATTCCAGTGTATTAGACAGACAGCTTAGACCACATACTCTAATAATTAACAAGTTATTTGTTTCCTGAAAATTAAAATATTATTTCTGTACTTATAGATGATGCCACTGAAACTAAAAAGTTAAATAAATTAATCTGTCATACGACAAGTCATGCTATACGGGTCGGAATGTTGGGCCACAAAAGTGATAAACTACAAATGTCTCCACTCAGCTGAGATGAGAAAGTTGAGATGAATGTGTGGTGTTACAAGAATGGATGAGGTGAGAAATGAGTATGTAAGGGGCACCTGTGACTGAAAAATTGAGAGGAAGAAGATTAAGTTGGTATGGGCATATAATGAGCACGGATGAGTCACGTGACAAAAAGAATGTTAAAGTACAAGATGGATGGGTACAAATGTAAAGGTAGACCAAGAAAAAGATGCGATTGTGTGAAGGATGATATGTGGTGTGGCAGAATATGTATGTCAGAATAGAAAGAAGAGTGTGGAAGGAAAAGACATATTGTGCCGACCCCAAGTAATTGGGATATGGTGAAAGAAAAAGATGGTTGTGCATGAATTTGTTATAAATATGTTTGTATGTATTTAATTTATAAAGTAATTTAATTGCCGCTTCAGCTGAGGACGTCAAACGGCGCAAATATGGAGCCTTAGGAAGGGGTTACATATTTGTGCCGTTTGGGGTTGAAACATTAGGCCCGTGGGGTCCGTCGGCAAAGAGTTTCTTTAAAGACATATGTAAGAAACTCTTTGACACTACCCGTGATCAGAAGGCTGGCTCATATTTTGCACAACAAATAAGTATTGCCATACAGCGTGGCAATGCAGCCAGCCTTCTGGGCACGCTCCCCGTTGGCAATGATCTGCTACATAATGTATTTTAGTTATAATGTCTTTGGTTTTTTATTTAAGTATATTTAATACATATTTTATATATTAAATATACTTAAATTACTTTATAAATTAAATACAGTTTAAGTTTTAGTTTAAGTAGGTCTATATAATAATACTGCACCACATACATCACCAGATTAGGTTAAATTACTCTTTAAGTTAGGTTGCCTGGAAGAGATTGCTTTAAGCAATAAGCCCGCTTATTGTTTTTGCCATGACTGTATTGTAATCATGAATTTTTGTAATTGCATATTTGATAAGAAATAAAGTGTTATTTATTCTATTCTTTATGATGAAAAAAATGCAAAGTTATTTTAGTGTCAATTACTTTATTAATGTCTTCTTGACTATATTATCATTTACAGCAATTCTTAGATAACCACAACAAACCAACACTCTCATGTCATGAGGAGATGATTAAGCAGCAAAAAGAATTGGAAAAGGTCAAACTTCATGATGAACAAGTAAAGGAGAATGAAGCGGTAATTTGTTATTATTTTTGTATTACATAAATTAAATTCTGTATTTATATAAAAAGGGCTAAAAGAGGATAGATAAATATGAAGCAAAAGCATCTCCTTAAACAGCAATACCATGTTGCGAAGTGGTATGCATTGATAGGAAATAGACTTACGGTCTTATTCATAGAGAATTAGAATAAGTTTAAATGCTTCATTATGGTTCCTAATGAAGCGTTCAGACTAACTCTCTATGAATAAGACCGTTAATTTTTAACTTATATGTGTGACCTTCAAAAAATGTTCTCCATTGAAAATTTGTTTAAATAAAAACTTGAATTTGAATAACATTTCAAGTTTATACATACATATTATCACGCCTGTTTCCCATGCGGGTAGGCAGAGATTATGGATCTCCGCTTGTGACGATCCTGACAAAGAACTTTCGTTTCATCTACTTTCATTAACCTATACATGCACATTTATTTGAGATGCTTTTTACCTGAACTCTCCTTAATCCGTGCAGGAACGGAGAAAGAATACAATTTCCTGCGGCCGGGCGGCCTGTCGTAAGAGGCGACTAAACAACCCACAGCCAGGTGGTAGGGTATTTTTGCTCGACTGGATGGCGACCACCCCTGGTCTAGAGTATGCCGCCATAACAACCTTGTGTTGTGTTCCGGCATTACTGACCAGGTTCCAGTCTCCTTTAAGAGAGCAGCTGTGCATTTGTAGCACCTTTGGTGTTGCAAATGTCCATAGGCGATGGTAACCGCTTTCCATCAAGTGGGCCGTCTGCCTGATTGCTGAACTCCTGCAATAAAAAAAAAAAAAAAAAAAAAAAAAAAAAAAAAAATAACACTTCTGCTATTTTATCATGGTGTGTACGTCTCGGTCTTACAAACGTACATAGTCTTCTTGAACGTCAGTACATTTCAAATTGAAATCTAGTAATAAACAAAATAGATAAATTTTGTTTGTTGAAAACTAGCGGTCCTCGTGAATTCAACTGTGTTTATAGTAATGTTACAACTCAGGTTCCGACAAAAAACAAAATCCACCCGCATATCTGTAAAAACACATTTTATTACCTGTCGGCATTTGAACTAATTGTAATTCTTTTATGATCGTTTTCATTTGTTTACTTATTTATTGGCATACGTTTCTAGAGAACAGCCCATTGTTTTACTGTACCCGTTTATGGCTGCTTGCGGCCGAATCTTTAGCCAGGTGTTTCGGATTACGTTGACTACGATACGGGCACATTGCATTCGTGCAGTATAAAACGATGGCCTGACTGAGGGAGGAGGGCAGTCAAGCGAGAACCACGATCAAGGTGTGACGTGTGTACAATCGGGAATCTAGTAGTGACGGACTTTACGCGTGTTATTGAATTACGACCCTGCATTACGTTTACATTTGTTGTGTTTGGTTATATTTGTACCTGTGTAATACGTGTTTGTTTAGTTCTAATAAACTCTATATTCCAACGGCATTTTAATTCGAGTCTCGCAACTCGTAACAGTAATAATTCGCAATATCTTTCAAACAGTCTTGTTAAGGTTCAAATCGTTTATTTCTCAAAGAACAATAGAGTTCACTTAAAGAGAAATATACATTATTATAAGTCTAGTAAAATACACCGAGCACACATAATACACATAAGCCAACTTATTTATAAACTTTTGTATACTGCATTATATTTATACATATCATGATACACTATAAGAGTTAATGTTTGTGTGTCTGTCAGATCATGTTTAAATAAGGTTTCTTACATATTTTTCAAGTCTTGTTTTGAAAATATTTATTTATGAAGATACTCTTATATTTATTTTTAGTCAGAGTGCTATATTTGGGTGTTTTATATTGAAGTTGTTTATTATATTATTATTATTCACTTTAAAAGTGTGATCGTAAATAGTTAACGAAACTATTTTACAGCGTCAAAACTTTAAAGATGAAATCAATGAAATCCTGAGGTGTGCTGGAAGGCGTATACAGAAAACCAGTATAAGCCAAGACACTGTGAGCAACGACGACCAAGCTGAAACACCAGAATTGGTTTTGTGAGTATTTTTTACAATACTACATTGCGACATTACCCGCAAAAGCCTCACAGACACATACCATGCAAACTCCAATATCCGAAAGCAAAACAATCTTGGTTAAATTTGTACAAAAGCATGAAAGTATAATACTAGGATATTCGAACACTTACAAGCCAATAGATGGCGCTGTGCAATAATAGAGGCACAAACGTTTCCCGAAACATACAAATTTTCAACTGTATAGCTGATGGGCTTAGGCCTGCGAGGAACAACAATAGCCTCGCTGGAAGATCTTCCTTTGGGACGGAGGAGCATTCCATCTCGCTCTTCCACACTATTGGGGACACACCCTTCACTACGAACGGCAATCCCACTTTTTAATGGTTTACTATTAGTTTCACCATATATGCCAGTGACACTAGAATCAGATTGTCATTATGTTACAAGTCTAATATGTCTGACCAGTATAGTCATGGGAAAAATCACTCACCAAGAAGAAAAGAGTGATATATATCTTTTTGATACAAAGGTATATCACTCTTTTATATCTTTAACTCTTTATCTTTACAGTGAATAGTGTCAGTGTCAATTGCAGACAAAATGAGTTATTATCTGTGAGTGATATACTGAATACTGATAAACTAATATGAAAAAAATATAAACAAATAGAGTGAAAAATATAATAAAATTAATTACATTAAAACAAAATTAAACCATAAAACTATAGTGTTACGATTTATTTTGGCTGGCTATTATATTCGGTTTCCTCGTTCATTTACTACGCATGCGCAGTGCGCGGGCTAATCATTCTTTCTCTTTTCTTTCTAGTCTAGTTTCTTCTCATTCGGATCTATAGTCATCGCCTGGAACAGGAATGAACTAAAGAGTTAAATATATAAAGACACATTTTGAACGCAAGTGATATACAGATCTAATCACTCTTCGCGTCGGATATATATCTTTTGAGTTAATCACTCAAGAGTTACACACCGCTAGACTAGTAGTGTCAATAAGTATTTACGCTTTGGTTATATAATTTACAGTTACGCTGATGATAAAATGTCTCCAGCGAAGAAGAAATCTCGTGTAAAAACAATCGACCTACCTTGCACTTGCAGTAATAAAGGTGTTCAAGTACTTAGAGTAACTCAAAAGAACAATAAAAAAGTTTATATCGGCAATTGCTTGGGTGAGTTTTTATGATTGTTATAATGAATTAAAGTGTATGCTTTATTGTATGTCATAGGATACACTTAACATAAATAAATACAATACAACAGGCTGTCTTAACGCTATTAGTGATTTTCTGACAACCTTTTTTTTTTTTTTTTTTTTTTTATTGCAGTAGCTCAGCAGACAGACAGACAGCCCACTTGATGGAAAGCGGTTACCATCGCCTATAGACATTTGCAACACCAAAGGTGCTACAAATGCGCTGCTGCTCTCTTAAGGGAGACTGGAACCTGGTCACTAATGCCGGAACACAACTCAAGGTTGTTATGGCGACACACTCTAGACCAGGGGTGGTAGCCATCCAGTCGGGCAAATGCCCTACCACCTGGCTGTGGGTTGTTTTGTCGCCTCTTACGACAGGCCGCCCGGCCGCAGGAAATTGTATTCTTTCTCCGTTCCTGCACGGACCTTTGGATGGACAATAACATTCAATTATACACTAACGGCAGGAACGTTTTATCCGTGCAGGAACGGAGAAAGAATACAATTTCCTGCGGCCGGGCGGCCTGTCGTAAGAGGCGACAAAACAACCCACAGCCAGGTGGTAGGGTATTTGCCCGACTGGATGGCTACCACCCCTGGTCTAAAGTATGTCGCCATAACAACCTTGAGTTGTGTTCCGGCATTAGTGACCAGGTGCCAGTTTCCCTTAAGAGAGCAGCAGCGCATTTGTAGCACCTTTGGTGTTGCAAATGTCCATAAGCGATGGTAACCGCTTTCCATCGAGTGGGCCGTCTGCCTCTCTGCTGATCTCCAGCAATAAAAAAAAAACGGCCTTATTTATAATAATCTCGCTAAGAATCGATTAGCCATCTCTTAAGTAACAGAATCAGAATCAGACCCTAATCAATGAATATCTTTTTTTCACTTATAAACGTGTATTACCTGTTGTTTGCCTAAGAGGAGCACACATAAACAAAATTTGAATGATTAACGTAGGTAGTACCCAAAATTTTCGACTAAAGAGGAGTTTATGGGTAAGATTTTCACTAATCAACTGATTAGTGAAAATCTTACCCATAAACTAAGCAGTTTCTTTAAATTTAAGAAACGATTATAAGTAAGGCCCTAAAAGTAATATATAGTACCACCCCTGGGCTAGAGTAAACCGCTATAACAACCTTGAGTTTTTTTCTGGTATTAGTGGCCAAATTCCAGTCTCCCTTAAGAGAGAGAGAGAAGCGGCGCATTTGTAGCACCTTTGATGTTGCAAATGTCCATAGGCGATGGTAACCGCTTTCCATCAGGCAGGCCGTCTGCCTGTCTACTGAACTTATGCAATATTTTTTTTTGCGAAGCTGGCATACTTGCAGTCTGGCCACGTACTGGAAAGTGATTACTGTTGCTATAGAAGTTTGCAACACTAGGTAAGAAACACGGTGGCAGCCTTTAGGAACTAATAGAGGGGATGGGATAGGAGGTTCAGATAGGAAGAAAGGGATATGGAATATATAGAGATTGTATAGAAGAAGGGGAAGTAGGTAACTGAAACTCACTAATTGCTCCAAAACATGCTTAACTCATAGAATAGAATAGAATACATTTATTGCGAAATGCATGTACCGAGAGAGATGTTACGGTTTTTATAGTATCAATGTATTCTACCCATAATTGGGTGTGCAAAATTATTGTTACAATATTGACCTACAAATAAAATTTCATACAATCAATCAATCAATACAATAAAAAATAAAAAATACATTTGTTAATCATTGAAATAGTAGTAATAATAATCTATAAGTAATACGTCTAAATAATAAAATGTCTACCATTACAGCATGTCCAATATATTTATGTCAGTTCATAATGTTTTATCGTCTATAAACATGTTTATATCAGTCAGTAGAGTATTTTTTTTTTTAAATAGTGTTTGGGGCATCTCTCTAAGAGACTTCGGAAGCTTATTGTATATGAAGGGCCCCATGCAATAGACACTTGTGCATTAATGCAGTAATTGAGTTTATAGTGCTGACTCTAAATTCATTGCGTTTGTTACGTGGAGAGACCTCCGGCCTCATGACTAACCATTTTACATCAATATTCTGTGAGAGCATGTCAGAATTCAAGACCATACAAAATGAACCGCATCTGGTTAACATGAATGATTGGATGTTAAAAACTTTATTGAATTCACTTACAGGCCACTCATCAAATGGAGCCACAACATATCTAGCAATAGATGATGAAACAGGTGAACGTTTAATAACCAAAAAGTGGTTAATACCACCAGCAACGGACTTCCAGAGTCGCAACCGTAAACTTACAGCTCTGCAACAAGATTTAAAAGCCATGTCTCATATAATACATCCCTCCCTAGTGCCATATATAGTTATAGAACAGTGCAAAGAAGTGAACAAACGAACGACAAAACAGTGTATTTATGTATTCAGAACATTCATACTCGGTAGTTCTATGAGATTTTTAAAGAATAAACTTTGTTATAGTGCAGATAAGTACGAAGTGTTGAAGTTATTGAGGCATGTAGGGTTAGGAGTGTTAAGTGCATTGAAGGAACTACATAGTGTAGGAGTGTTGCATAGAGATGTGCGGAGTGAGAATGTATATTTGGATGATCATGGAACGGTAAAGTTGGTTGGAGCTGGGCTTGATTCAAGATTAACTGAAATTGTTGATAATGAAAGTTATTGTTATAGGTAAGTTAATATTAATCCTTACCAATATTGATGATATTATAAATGATTAGGTTCCTAAGGATGGATGTATGTTTACACTTCAAAGGAATACTTAATGGATTTTGATGAAACTTTATTACTCACTTAATTCTTTTTTTTTTGCAAAGCTCGCAAACAGGCATAGGTCTGACTAATCTAAAGTGGGTTAGTTGCGTATAGACAATTGCAACACCAGGGGCTTTTGGAATAGGATACAGATGAGATAGGAGGGGTATTACAAAAGGGATGGGATAGAGGGACTAGATAGGTGGAACAGTATACAGGAGTGGAATAATGGGAGAGGGAAGTGAGCTATCAACAGTCATTCATGGTATGAAACACTATTTATTCAAAGTTAACCCATTTTGCACCAATATGCTGTGAGAGTGAGGTTTCACATCGACCAGCTGGCTCAGCGAGTTATAGTCAGGATAATGTTTCACAATGCCTTACAGTAGTATAGTTTAATTTTGTCATAATAACACTAAGCTACATTCCACAAGAGACTTACAACAACCATTTTTTCCGCTCAACTTGCTTGCGGACGTTACAATCATAAATTCTAGTGGAACAGATTATGGGGCCTTGATGTCATAAACGACAAAATACATAAGGTGTTATTAGTTGATTTCTAAATTGCGCCTTTTTCAATGTCAAGAGACAGAGAGAATTAATGCTCTGTTGTCAACGCCTAATTCGACCCACCTCTTGACATGGGTCTTGTGAGCGGTGTATGATCGAAAATTAGTGACGTTTTCGCCACGACCATAACGAACGTGGTCGTCGTGTAGAACGGCTGGTGGAGCATTTTGGCGTTGTGAGCTACAAACCGAACGCGTCCATAGTATTTCCGCCGGATAGCAGAATATACACCAAGGTCTTGTTGAGACAACCCGCGTGCACGCCTTGAGTTATCAGTGTTCCGCGCCCGGTTAAAGTGACCAAAAAATACCCTGTGAATAGTGTTTTCAGTGTAATATCAGCCTGTAAACTCATACTCTGTATTGGTGCCAGTTGCTTCTTCTTTGGAAATGAAACTCGGTATAAAATTGGACTGTATGATTATTATTAAACTATTTATATAACTTAGAATATACATAAAAGAAGTACGTAATGACATATTGTGCGAGAGAGTCGAGAGAGAGAGAGAGTGGTAAGTCAATGAGAATTGTGAATAATTTTGCCTCCAAGGCGCTCCTATATCCCGCGTACCTTCCGACGCCTAGCTGCTAATTGTGCGAGCTATGGGCGTCGGCGGTATGCGGGACGCGGAGAGTAGGTGTGCTCTTGCGGGCGGGTCAGTGACAAGGATTGTCTTGGGCATTATCTCGTCGTATTTAACAGTAAGTCCATAAATCCATTCTCCTAACTTCATCTCGTGCAGGATGGCATTTAGCCACGCCACATAGGTTACTTATAAAGATATTGTTTAAATTACCCAAATTATGATTTTTTATTTTTATTGCAAAAGATCAGCAGACAGGCAGACTGCCCACTTGATGGAAAGCGGTTACCATCGCCTATGGACATTTGCAACAGCAAAGTTGTTACAAATGCGTTGCTGCTCTCTTAAGGGAAACTGGAACCCGGTCACTAACGCCGGAACACAACTCAAGTTTGTTATGACGACATACTTTAGACCAGGGGTGGTAGCCATCCAGTCGGGCAAATGCTCTGCCACCTGGCATATGAGAAGCATCAAGTAAAAACATTGCCACTATGAATCATGTTATGGCCTCTGGTGATGTGGAGGCATGAGGGCAACAGTTACCTATGATTGTCCATATAGCTTATTTTAAGGACCATAAACAAACAAAGGGATGAGCGGATTTTACTTTATAATGTAAAGGCTATTTCGTTTTAGTCTTTTGATAATTTGTAGTTTCTGGTGATTTTTCTCACTAACATTTTCATAGGCAGACCGAAGCTCAAGACATCTATGCAACTGGCCAATTGCTGTTATCCATAGTCTCCCAAGAACGGACATATGCAGAGATACCTCAAGATCTACCCGGGGTTGTTAAGGATTTCATATCAAGGTTGGTTCTTAGTTAGGTTCTATGATACCATTGTAATACAGAGCACTAACACTTTCTGGAATGAATGAGAGAAAATTCACGAAATATTTCTCCATTAATGCACTTTTTCATATTTATAAACCATTTTTGAAAATATTTATGCTACTACGCTGTGGTGATCCAACTGCAGTTGGTTGATTTCGGCCCATTTTGAAGTTGATCACTAGCAAATTTTATGTAATAATGTTCCTGTGGGCGGTTTGTAGTTGTTCAGCTGCAAAAAAATTTGCTTATTCCAACACAGTTTTCACTAAAACTATAGCTTACGTTGTTTTTTAAATGCTGTTGTACTTTATGTCCCAGGAATTTTAAGTCAAGCATGGACAAAGTCACGGGCATATCTTAATTACTTTATAAATATTGTTTATGTATATGGCCAATTTCGATAACATATAATGCGCCCTATATGCCCCTTTTCCGAGCATACTGTCAGTCCTTCTACACGTGCAGCGTGTGGGTCAGTTATACGCAGCGGGCATACAGCGACCTACGTGTCCAGTATAATAATGGACTGAGGGTGTTGTTGGGGCTGCCATGGCGGTGCAGTGCGTCAGGGATGTTTATAGAAGCGCGAATCGATGGCTTTGCGGCCATCATTAGAAAGAGATGCGCATCCCTACTGGGCCGCGTTCGCGACAGCACCAACAGCATGCTCACTCTTTTCGTAGATCGATGGGACTCGCCACTGCTACGTAAATGGGTGCAACTGCACACCCAGTTAAATGTATGAGTTTGTTTGTTTTCTGCCGCCTCGCGGCCCGGTGGTAGAGTCCATACTTGACATCATTTGGTATACATGTCCCTTTGACGCCGTGGAATAGAAACATCTATAATAATTATAGTGATGCGGGTGTAATGCCCTAGTATGTGTTTTATTAATTGTTGTGCCGTGAACTACTTTTGGAATTTAAATTTTAATAACAAAGGGTATAATTTGTAATATGAAACTGTATGATATGGAAATACTCAATTTCTGAAATAAATGTATTATTATTATTATTATATGTATCTATGAAATCACATTGAACCAGACATTCCCTTGATGAGGGATTTCTTAGCCCTGTAATGCGATGTTTATGATCTACTATATAATGTTATTATGATACATGTATAGTATTACAGTATTACAGAGTGAATTTGGGGAATAGTGTGCACGGAGCGTTAGGTAAACTTCTAGGCGCTAAGAACCTCAGCCAGAAGGCCCAGCTCGCCATACACAACGCGGTGCTGGTACCTACGCTCACGTATGGAAGCGAGAGTTGGGTATGGAAGAGAGAGCATGAAAGTAGAGTAAACGCGGTCGAGATGCGAGCACTGCGTAAAATCTGCGGAGTGACGCTCGCGGACCGCGTTCCTAATACCGAAGTAAGAAAGAGAGTTGGTCTGAAAGAGAGTGTCGGGGTGAAGGTAAGGAAAGGAATGCTCCGGTGGTTCGGGCACGTGGAAAGAATGCACGATGAAAGAATGACTAAACAGATATACAATGCAAAAGTGGATGGATGCAGAAGTCGTGGAAGGCCACGACACACCTTCCATGATCAAATTGATCGTGTACTAGCAGAAGGTGATGTCAGGAGCCTTAAGAACAGACGAGCGTGCATGACAAGAGTTATGAATGTCAAAGAAGCAAGTGAGATGTGTAAGAATAAGCCTAAATGGTGCTCTGTTTTTCGTGCCTACCCCGCAAGGGAACTGGCGTGAAGGTATGTATGTATGTATGTATAGTATTACAAAAAAAATAGAAATAAAGGGAAACTAGTTTTACCAAACATTAGACTGTTGAATACACAAAGAAATTTTTTGCTGCATGACAATTCTAATAGACAATGAACTGCCCTCACTCCTTAACTCTTCAGCTCACTAATAGCACATAAGTGTCCGCGATGAGAGTGCAGATCGCGTTTGTGCACGTGATCGTTAATTGTGTTGTTGTCTCACTCTGTTTATATAGGATTTGTATGAAATGGGTATATTTTCTTGGTATATTACGAGATAGTGATAGTGTTAGTCTTGCAGCTTTTTGGTATATCAATAATAGGGTTAAGGGTTTGAAGAAATCAGAAGCATTCCTTTATTTAAAAGAAAACTCTCAGAATGGTTGCTTAACACATGTTTTTATTCAGTTAAAGAATATATCAACTCTAAATAGGGCTATGACCACAATGTATAGTAATACAACAAGTTAGTTTCTGACAGCCAAAATGTTGTATTTTATGACATACTAGCTTCTGCCCGCGACTTCTTCCGCGTGGAATAGTTCCTTTGTGCTAACGCTAACTTCTGTTACACATGATTTTTTGAAATTTTGAAATTTTAACCGTTTACGCAGCGGAAGCTCTCAAAAAGAAAAAAATCCCTCGATTTTGAAACATTCTTCATTGGTGCTCCGCTCCTATTGGTCTTAGCGTGATGATATATAGCCTATAGCCTTCCTCGATAAATGGGCTATCCAACACTGAAATAATTTTTCAAATCAGTAGTTCCTGAGATTAGCGCGTGCAAAACAAACAAACTCTTCAGCTTTATATATTAGTATAGATTTATACTAATGTTCATTGGCAATTAAATAATATTAAAATTGAGGATATTAACCAAATTACTTATACTAGGATATACACTGTAAATTATGCTACAAATGATTCAAGTACTACATTGACATTTTATACATAATTTAACATCTATTCAAAAAGAACAAGCAAATATAAAATCAATGAAATATGACGGTAATTAATTATTATTTTTTATAATTGTTTTATAGTTATGCGAAAATTGATATTGTACACTCATTGGGCTAACTGTTGTTTCATGTATATAGTTTCTCCATAAATTATTCTATTCTATTGAAATCATTATTGATAGATGTTTGGCAGAAGATGAACACTCACAGTCGACCGCTGAACAGCTGTTAAGTCACTTGTTCCTTTTGGATACACCAACTCAAGAACCTAGAAGGAGCGTAAAAGACAATGCTGGGAGTGGGTCTGAAGTAAGATACATTACATTAATTAACTATATTTCTATTTTTTGAGAATTGTTATCGTCACTTTGTTCAGATTCAAAAGATTTTATTCAAAGTGAGCTTCACTGGAGAACATTTTTTGAAAGGCATACATATAAGTTAAAATTCAAAACTTCCTATTCTATGTACACATAGAGTGTGTACATAGAAAAGGAAGTTTTGAGTGGTCTAGAGTATGCGGCCATAACAACCTTGTGTTGTGTTCCGGCATTAGTGCCCAGGTTCCAGTCTCCTTTAAGAGAGCAGCAGCGCATTTGTAGCATCGTTGGTGTTGCAAATGTCCATAGGCGATGATAACCGCTTTCCATCAATTGGGCCGTCTGCTTGTCTGCTGAACTCCTGAAATAAAAAAATAAAAAAAAACACAGCTTCACAACGTGTTATCGCTGTTTGAGGAGAAGAAGCGCAAGAAACTCCCCATCAACACGTCTAGCTATAAACACTTTTTCTTCTGAGACCTTTTTCTTTAAATAAATACTTTTACTTACTTTTCTAAGAATTAATGGAGTTGTAGCAATCAGTGCATACTCAATAAGATAAAGCTGTAATAAGAGGAAACAAGAATATTATTACCGTCGAAATAACTACAAAACATACTAATTGTTCATGCGGAAGTCTGTATATACAGTGTAAACTCTATATAACGACACTTAAGGGACTGTGTAATTCATGGCGTTATAGAGTGTTGTCGTTAAATGGAGAGAAGTCTGTCATTTTTGTCTGACGTCCTTAGCTGCACCAGTAATTTTGTTATATTTTTTTACTTATTTTATTCATATATTGCGATATTGAAGCATCTTGGTGATAAAGGAAGTACTTAGAAATTTCGGTACGAATGATGCCGTCAGTCGCATTTATTATGGGCTAGAATAATAAAGCGATAAAATAACGTATACAGCTGCGTAGTTTTAATAATTTTGGCAACTTAAAAGGTACGTTTTATTACTTAATTGTTGTTGATATTGTGAGTGGGTGTAATGCCATATAGAGAGTATCATTGTATGGAAGACAAGCTAAACCAACACAGCCAAGTGATTTCGACGCTTAAGGGAGTTTGTCGTTAAATCGAGTGACGTTACATGGAGTTTACACTTCTGATTAATTCTGAACTCTCCAACAGGATGATGATCCAGTGAAGAAAATTCATCATTCATCACCATTAACTAATGGACATTCACGTTTGCACGCCGAATTTGAGGTTCTCGATTGGCTCGGTAAAGGGGCTTTCGGAGATGTTTTAAAGGTAAACATAATCATAAAATTTGTAGGCCTCTGAAGCCTGTTTTCATCGTGTATGTTTGATTGTCTTCTCTATGATACATTCATTTTCTATCTAAGTCGTGGTAGCGTAATGGCTAGCGCACGCGTCCCAAGCTCAGAGGGCGCGGGTTCGATCCTGACCGGAACGCATGCACCACTTAGTCAGTTTTCTGATCTAATCTATATATTGTTACAATTACCACGTGCTAACAACGGTGAAGGAAAACATCGTGATGCAACCTGCACATCGAGATAACCGATGTGTCAAACCTGCCAAGTCGCCTTGGACAAGCTGGCGGGTATACTGTCCGTTGCCCATATAATGGGAGGCCCGAGTCCAGCAGTGGGACATTTATGGGCTGATATTTTTTTATTTATTTATTAATTTTCTAACAAATCACTGGGTATGCAAATGAAATTTGACAAGAAGAATTAGTTTGTAATTATGGAGTTCTATAATGATGTATTAAAATAAAGAAAAAAATGGCAGCCACATGTAATGTCAGGTTACAAAAAAATAATTAAAATTATAATTTAGTTACCGGTTGCGTATATCTCGAAAATGACTTGATGTATTTTTGTTTTTCATCCCAAACAATCTTATAATATAAACAGAACTTTCCAGGTGAAAAACAAACTGGACGGCGGCTTCTATGCGATTAAGAGGGTAAAACTTAACCCCGAAAGTGTACAGTTAAACAAGAAGATAACGCGAGAAGTGAAACTGCTTTCGCGACTGAACCATGAGAATGTCGTTAGATATTTCAACGCTTGGATAGAAACTACTACGGAACAAGGTATGTATTTAAGCCAGTAGGAAATATTCAAATAAACACAACACACTCTCGAACATATTAATTAAAGATTGCAATCATATAAGTAATATCATAGCGCCTGACAGAAATAAACATAACAGTAGTTTTGCTAAAACTCATCATGGTAAGCAAGCTAATATAAGAGAGGTGAACATTAACATGACATACAGATTAGCACTTAGATTAATTAGCCTGTCCGATTTTAATACTTTTATTTTGGTTTAGTTTGGTCTAATGCAGGGATGGTTTAAAAGAAATAAGCTATTTTAAAAAGGTTTTTAAATACAAGCTTTTGAGATCCTGGATATCATGTAGCCGCAGAGTGCTAGCCAAGACAAGTAAAACGAGCCCAAACACGATGGGTCTATCTTGTTTAGTACAGGAGTTTCTATGGCCACCTTCCGACTCCATCATCAGATCAGCTCCATGGTACCATATTATTGCATTGTCACACGATATACATATGCGTGTAAAATTTCAGCTCAATCGGAAACCGGGAAGTTGGTCAAATTTAACTTGCAAGATTCCACCCGAACTTACATACATACTATATAAGTACATCCATTGCAAGTTAAGTAAAAGCTTCTAATAAAGCTATGATCTGAATTATGCTTGTATTATTTCACTCTTTATAAAATTTCTATACCGGGGTCCCTTATATGAAAATCGATTCATAAGGAGTGACCTATTTTCCTGCAGGAACGGAGAAAGAATACAATTTCTTGCGGCCACAGCCGGGTGGTAGGGTTTTCCTGTCTAGATGGCTACCACCCCTGGTCTAGAATGTAGGGCATAGATCCCCAAAGTGGTCCGTATGGACGCCTGGGGGTCCATATTGAACTTCAAAGGGTCCACGTCAGCAAAAACACAATCTGGGTCCGCGGGCCGCAAATAGGGGACCACAATACTGAATCCCATTTAAGCAAGTCGTCATGCAATTTTTAAGTTTCTATTTATTGAAAGTTAAAAAAAAATTTGACAACACCCATTTGTACTTACAAGTAATAAAATTTATATAGCACCAACTAGAAATTGTACTAAAAACAACGCTATAAGAGTTTTCAAAATCGGTTAAGAAACAAAAGTTATGACTGAACATATATAAAAAAATATGCATTTACACGGCGTATTGAGAACTTCCTCCTTTTTAAAGTCGGTTAAAAAGATAGGGGGGTCCCCCGAATGCAGTATAAATGGGTGAGGAGGGGTCTACGAGACAAAATAGTTTGGGGACCATTGCTCTAGAGTATGCCGCCATAACAACCTTGAGTTTTGTTCCGGCATTAGTGGCCAATTTAGAGAGTGGTAACACATTGGTAGAGCACCTTTGGTGTTACAAATGGACGGTAACAGATTCCCATCAGGTGTGCCGTCTGCCTGTCTCTTGAACTCATGTAATAAAAAATAAATAAGACCTCCAACAATATTCACGTTGTTTAATATCTATACATGTAATAAAACTGTAGAGGTCGAATTTCTGTACAATGAAAAAAAAACTAAAAACCGAGTCAGGGGGATGTAAGAAGTGAAATAGAACTAATTAAGATTTTAAATTTTTTTCGTTTCTCTGTTTGTCTCTTTGTCTGTTTGTACGGGCTAATCTCCGAACCACTGGACCGATCTAAATGAACATTTGTATGGTGGTAGCTCATATCCCTGTTCAATATATAGGATACTTTGATCCCCAAAAATTAAAGAGTTCCCGTGGGATAGTTAAAAAACTTTCCACGCGGACGAAGTCGCCGGCAGAAGCTATTCAAAATCTAACGATTCTCCATCACCACGCGTGTGAAACGGCGGGCGCAACTAGTCTTCTACAAATTGACCGGGTACTATTAATTGGCTGGGTTGCCAACAATGGTATAGGTTAATGTCACTACCAAACAGATGACAGCGAAGAGAATTCATTAGCAACCAAAACCTCCTCGGTCAAACCACCGATGGACAGTCTTATGGGTGTTGTGGCTAAATTGGGCCAAGAGGTGAAGATTGAGTGGTCGATGTCGGAAGCCCCAATGCGTGGCGGGGAGGAGAGGGACTCATCATCTGACAGCGAAGCGGGTGACGATGATGATGAAGCCGATCCATGGTTCACTATTATAAGGTAAGAAAAAAGAACAAACTGTGATCTTGGACAGGGAGTTGAGAAGTGATATTTTGCATACATTTTTGTTTTGAAACATTCAAATATTAAGTTGTACGATTTCAGCTCTTAGGTACGGCTCGATTTGTGTGATACCGCGCTATCACAGAATATCGTGAAATGTGTGTAAAATATAATATACAGGTTGGCAAAATAAAGTAGAAAATAATAGGGGCGCCACCTTCGCAAATTTGTTTAAACTCTAGCAACTCCAATATTATGTCAAGAGTGATTTAGATACTTATTAGTGATTTTTATTACATCAAGCGTACGCAGTTTATACAGGTACCCAGGATAGCCAGGTGGTAGGGCATTTGCCCGACTGGATGGCTACCACCGCTGGTCTAAAGTATGTCGCCATAACAACCTTGAGTTGTGTTCCGGCATTAGTGACCAGGTTCCAGTCTCCCTTAAGAGAGCAGCAGCGCATTTGTTGTTACAAATGTCCATAGGCGATGGTAACCGCTTTCCATCAAGTGGGTCGTCTGTCTGTCTGCTGAACTCCTGCAATAAAAAAAACTTAGTTTGTTTGTTATAAACTTCAATTTTGATTTGATGGTCTTATGTCGGGGACCACAACAAATGTGACCGGGGTAGAGTAGAAATAAAGTTTTTGGGTGCAGGTAGTGAGTGACATATGAAATTAAAATTACAGACCTGAAGACGAAACCAGTGAGGAATCATCGATAGAATTCGAAAGAGATTCAGATGATAAATCCATTACTATACCATCAGAGGACGTAGTTGACGCGGCCCCAATGAGACCCCAGTCTGTCAGACTGCACCAGGTCAGTATATAATTCTTAGCGTAACAAATGTCATTCTCATACATTTGTTATTTTAATCATTTAGCGCTAATACCACTTATCTACAGGGTCAGGTTTCAGTACATAAGCTAAATTCTATTATCGAGAAAATTTGCCGATGTAGATCTATTCAGTTTTTGTATTAGTTGATCCTTAATTAGGCCTCAATAAGACCGCCCATTGTTGTTACTTGGTGAACAATAGTGTTATGTATCTATCTAGGCTAGAATATAACCTCCTCATCACTTTCTTTTATCGTAATAACCCGCTAGTGGCGAAAGACGGCTTTGTCAAAGGAACGCACGGTAGTTGTCACTTGCCCTGTATATACTGTTACGAATTTGTAGGGGATTTGTAGGATATAAATTCGAAAATGCTGTTGGAATTATCGCAAAATTTATTAGAAGTACACACACGTAATTCACAGTTCTTATAAGTATAGCCGGATACAACAAAACCAAACCGTAGGGCAGAAAATCCTTATCACAACAATCGCGCAAAGTTCGTCGTTATAAGAGACTCGCTCCGAAAGTGCACTAGGTAACGCCTCGTTCGTAGTCAGAACACAACTGGTGCAATTTCCCGACCGACCCTCATCCATTTGTAAATTAGACATGGCCTTAGCAACATGCCGCCTACTAATTCTTGAAATCGTTAAAAGGTCAGCTTAATGGCTTCCAAGAATTCGCATGAAATATCAACAGAGAAAAGAAGGATTTATGACGTGAACAAAGAGATTAGCGCGAACAATACATCACTCAAATTCAAAGGGGTAATAAAACACCTGCAAGGGCCGGTTTGCAGTCTCTCAAAGTTGAACGACCAGCGTCTAACAATATTGAGGTAGATCTCCAGCAGTTCAAGTTTGAGGACTCCTGTTCTAGTAGATTTTTATGGCGTTCGAGCCTTTGTTTGTAGGCCGTGACTTCGCATTGTAGACGATCCCATACTCATAGATGGTTTAGATATAATTGGCCTTCGGAGAGCCTTCGTATTTCTCTGCGTATTCTACCGACTGTACAAAGAGGAGTGTTTCGAGAAACTATTCATAATATTTTCTTCGTCTTCTTTCTACCACAACACCGCCTTGCCATCGACTGGGCGTTCATCCTCACTACCTTGAGCCACTTCGCAGATGTACCCAGCGTTTCTCAAAAAAAATTATCTTGCGAACCGTAGGGATTCGAAATGAGCACCAGCTGAGGTTTTTCCAAAATCCTACTGTATGGGAATTTTTTTAAATTGGGTATCATAGTTTTTTAGACTTCAGCAGCGCGTTTGTGACATCTCTGGTGTTGCAAACTTCCATAGGCGACAGTAACCGGTTCCCATTAAATAAGCCGTCAGCCTGTTTCCTGTACTCCAGCGATCAAAATAACTCTTTTTATACTAAACTAGAGTTTACCCCGCGGCTACGCCGCGAGTTAACCTCTAGTACGTATCTCTTGTTTAAAGATCAGACGGTACGGATTACATTGTATTAAATTTTTATGTATTTGCCCCCGGAAAACTCACTTCATTTTATATCGCAAACTACCATCCCACTTCTATCTCTAAACTACATAAATGACAAAACTTATGGACAAAAGTGGACCCAGTAGACCCATTGGACCCAGTGGACCCAGTGGACCAAGTGGACCAAGTGGACGAAATGAACAAAATCTATCCTAGTTTGCGGGATAACCTTTACATAAATCTATCCCATTATCCGGGATAAAAAGTATCCCTTGGCCACCCTTGGTATTAAAATTACATATGTACCGAGTTTCAGCCAAATCGGTCCAATAGTCTTTCCATAAAAGGATAACAGAAAGACAAATATATTTTTATCCCGGAAACTATCCCATTTTTCGGGATAAAAAGTATCCTATGTTCATCCTCGGCATCGAAAATATATATGTACTGAGTTTCAGCCAAATCGGTCCAGTAGTTTTTCCATGAAAACGGAACAGACAGACAGAGTTAATCTCGCATTTATAATATTAAGAGGGATTTATTTCAGGTTCTCTACATACAAATGGAGTTTTGCGAGAAGCACACACTCCGTCAAGCGATCGATACGGGGCTATACCAAGAGCATTTCAGGGCCTGGAGATTATTCAGGGAGATTGTGGAAGGCCTAGCCCATGTCCACCAGAGAGGCATGATCCATAGGGATTTGAAGCCTGTCAACATATTTTTGGACTCCAATGATCATGTCAAAATTGGTGATTTTGGACTCGCCACCAAGGCTTTTACTGCCTTGCCTGTTGATGGTATGTAATTTCCTAAAATGGTAATGTCGATGTACCCTTTTCTTAAAATCGGCTAAGTGCGTGTTTTTGTCATTTGACTTTGAAACCCTAAAATGGTTAATTTTTCTTATTATCATGATTGTCGTTAAAAAGTTAAGAGCTACTGATTGGTTGTTTCATTCATTCTTCTTTTTTATTGTTTCAGAAAAACTTAAAAATCAAGAAGAGATTGGAGGTTCCCTGACTGGTCAGGTAAGCTTTAGTTCATAAAATTGATATATTCGAGCAATTACCGTCAGTTTATTGTATTACATATTATACTATGAGCTGGTATTTGCGGGTAGTTGTGATTACTACTCGGCTCGTTCGCATCGCTCGAATATAAAATCGAGCGGGCGTAGCGAGGAACGACCATTCTCACTAGGACTTCGGTATGATATACATGTCGTAGGAGCGCTCTAGGATAGCTAACTATTGTGCGAGAATTGTAAATTTCTGTTTATAATTGTGCTTAATTAATTATGTCGGCATTCTAGTTAAAGAAGTGTGTTTAGAATAAATATGGTTTATAAACGGCATCCTCTTTTATTCTCTAACTTTGACACTCTATGTTCGACATTTATACCTGTATAATTTTCTGATCCACTCCTGACACTCAACAGACATTTTTAGAACACCTCGCCATCCCTTCAACAATTTTACAGTATAATAAACTTAGCAAATTGGCTCTACTGATAGCGGATTGAATTCATCAATAAACTATTTTAACTAAAAAGGTTATGAATTACAAGAATTTGTTACATTATCATTTGGAAATTTTAGATAATATTTCATATATTATATTATATAAAATTATATTTAAAGTTCTACATGTAATAAAATAAATCGAACACAGTAAAAGTCTATCACTTCTGCCTACATGAAAATAAAATGTAGGGAATACCGTCTATACACAATTGAGAGATTTTAAATTATAATCTACGCAATTACCACATCATACTAGAGATAAATATAATATATATATTTATTTACCATATAATTATGATAAATTATAGTAAACTTACTCTATACAAAACAGAAACTATTATTCAATTAAGGAAATGGCCGATTGTATTGTTTAGAAACAAGAGGGTACATTACAAAATTAATTATTTAACCTTAAAGGAATATGACAAAAACAACTATACAAGTAACTAAATGTAACATTATAGGTGCTCTATAAGCAGTCATTTATTAAATGATTTACATTTGAAATTGATGATCCAGGTTGGGACAGCCCTGTATGTTGCTCCGGAATTGCTTCAAACTAGCAAAGTGATATATAACCAGAAAGTGGACATTTATTCACTAGGGGTGATCCTATTCGAGATGTTTCATCCTCCATTAGACACGGGCATGGAACGGATGTTGGTATTGACAGAGCTAAGAACCAAAGATATATTACTGCCAAAGAGTTTCATCAAAGTGGAGAATGCTAAACAAATACACGTTATAAGGTATTGGTAATTTGCTGTATGTTATTTCAGAATTGATTCTTTAAGGGTTAAAACTGGTATTAAACGGATTTTACTCTTAGCCAACTTCACACTGTTCTTATCAGACTTTTTGTCCATCAAAAGGTTTGTCTGGAGTAAATGGCTAATAGCGATATGACTGTCTATTGTATTGTTGTCATTTTTGTTAGTTGTATCTTGTCTTGTTACAATTGGTGGCTCAGTGTTGCCAAATATGAACCCACTTTACCCTATCTAGTACAATTTCATGCCAATTATATGTCGGAAGCTTGAACAGGCTAGTTTCCACTCCTTGTCTTCCCAGCAATATTTTAGTAATTATTTGGGTTTTTTTTTCTAGTAAAATAATACTTCATTTTAACACGTAAGAATACTGATTTGTATAATATAATAAATAATAAATTGAACAGCCTGTCGAAAAGGCGACGTATTCACCCACAATCAGGTGGTAGGGCATTTGATTTTCAGTTGTGGCTAACACCCCTGGTGTAGGGTATGATGCCATAACAACATTGACTAAGTCGTGTTCCGACATTACTGATCAAGGGCTCAATTCTGCTATTACAGTATCGTCTCAATCGTAGGTTTGCTTTGCCTGATTTCGGTATTCTGTTAATTTAAATGGCGTGCCGATGGTACGTCACTTCATCTTTATAAATATTTATAACGGAAAACTCGCCAAATGTTCAAAATTTTGGCAGCTTTACAATTTTCATTACGGCTAACGCCACGTTTCTGCTGATGGTAATACTATTTTTTTTCTACTATTATTCCGCTGCGACAATATCGAGAAGATGTTGTGGAATTAGTAGAATACAAATTTATGACATTTTCGCATTAGAATTTAGTTTGAAATTCTTCGCAACGCCGAGATATTTAACCAGGGGCCAAATTTAATATTATTTTTGTCCACAATCTGCCAATTGCCATCAAAATTGCCGCGCCAAAACTAAGAGAATTATACCGTCTCTTTTATTCTAATACAAATTCTATGTAGTTAGGGGGATAAATCATCAGTTCAACGTTCGTTTCAACTATCTGTATTTGACCATAAATTTGTGATACTTCCCAATGAGGCGTGTGTGACAGTTCGGTAACACATTTGTGGTGGTTCCGTCTTAGAGTGTTAAATAACAGAATAGGGCCCCAGGTTGCAGTTTCCCCTTCGATGCCGGCAGCACGTTTGGGTGTTATTACCACATTCTTCAAATTACAGATGGCTTCTAAACCACGAAGCAAGTTTACGACCGACTTGCGCAGAATTGCTGGCAAGTGAACACGTGCCCCGTCCAGTGCCAGAAGGTGCTTTATCGGGTCTCCTTTCGCACGCGTTAAGCGATAGAGGGGCTCGAGGCTATCAGAGGCTAATCACCGCGTGTCTAGATCAAAGGGTTTCTGCGGCGGAAGATTATACCTACCAAAGTAGTTTGAAAGCGAAGCCGATGGATGCGCTAGCCTTTATTAAGGACGCTGTTGTTAAGGTTAGTATTACCTGATTCATTAAAGAAACGAATCTAAAATGGCGGAACTCGTCATGCTCTCTCGCTCGTATACTAGTGCTGTCCGTCTGTACTCACTCGCAAGCGTAGCGTAAGCAAAAAAATTATCAGTCCTGGATATTTATATTTTTAATCAAAATACTTATATGAGTTATCTATGTTCTACCAGAATTTTGCAGGCAGGTATGCAATCTTTCAAACAGCTGAGATAAGTGTAGGCAGATACCGTATATGTATTATGACTTTAGTCATCTATTTGATTTTATTGAGAACAGTTTTGATATGGATGTACGTGTCATCAGAATCGGTTCAGCTGTTTTTAACAGGAAGGTAATGTTTTCATAGAGCTGACATGTTTTGCAGATTGAGACCGCTAATGTAGGCTAGGGTTGCAGTACTATTGAAAAACGGAGTTAAGTTCTAACATTACAAAAGTTTTATAAATATTAGATTTCGTGTCGTTTCGGTGTCGACCGTTAGTCATTCAGCCAAACACGTAATATTTTGAAGCCGTATTATCTATACTCAAATAAAAAAAATTAAGTGTTTGTTTGTTTGTTCAAAATATTGTTACGAGTGCAGGATTCGCATTAAAAATGCGTTGGAATTACTATAGAATTTATTAGAACTATACAAACACGTATAACACAGGTACAATTATAACTGAATGCAATCAGTTCAAACGTTATGCGCGATTCAATAACACGCGCAATTTTCGTCACTATATAGGTTATCGAATGTACCCAAGTCTCGCCTTGATCGTGATTCTCGCTAGACTGACGATCTCTATTGGGCCATTGCTTTATAATGCCCCGATGCAATATGTCTACGTGGCAAGCGTCGACGCAATTTCCCAGAAAACGTAATCCGCACACCTGCGTAATTATGCCTGCGAACGGCCATAAACGAGTACAATACACAATCGGCTGTTTTCCACTTACAAATGTTAAACACAAAGTAAACAAAAGAAGACAGTCATAAATAGTTTCAATGTTATTAGCTCAAACGCCCCGGGTGGTAATAAGTGTGCTTTGTCTACAGGTATGTAGGTGGCCCAACTTGTAACAATATATATGTCTGCGAGGTGGTAGGGCATTTGCCCGACTGGATGGCTACCACCCCTGGTCTAGAGTATGCCGCCATAACAACCTTGGGTTGTGTTCCGGCATTAGTGACCAGGTTCCAGTCTCCCTTAAGAGAGCAGCAGCGCATTTGTAGCACCTTTGGTGTTGCTGCCTGTCTGCTGAACGCTAGCAATAAAAAAAAGCATTTTACTAAATGCATATGAAAGCATATGCGGTACTTATATCAAAAAATAATTTGTCTGTCTGTCTGTTTGTCAGGATGTTCCGGCTAATCTCTGAAACTACGGGACTGATTTTGAAGGGGCTTTCACTGGTAGATAGCTGATATTATAAGAAGTAACTTAAGATATTTTTTTAGGGTTCCGTGACAAAAAATTGTACGCGGACGAAGTCGCGGGCACAGCTAGTTTAAAACAAAAACGACCCGGTCCTGTTTTTTCATATTAAATTGTGAAACAAAATGGACCAGAAATTGTTTTACTGACTGTTAACGCAACTACATGCCGCCATTTTAGATTCGTTTCTTTATTGAATCGGCGTATACGTTATGTTTTTTGGGGTCGTTCGTTGGTGTTATATATTGTCTTTGGTAATCAATGAACATACATATTCTCTTTATTTGACGGTCTTTGTGGTTGAGCGGGCTAAGCCTTTGACAACTTACCTCGCTGCAACGCAAAGGCTCCCGGTTCGATTCCTGGTTTGGTAAATTTTGGAAATGAATTTTCTTCGTTATTTAGCATGGTCTGGCGTAAATTGCTTAATTTGGGGATATACAATATGTGTGTTGGTCTGCCGATTATTTATTTATTTATGAGCTTTATTGCCACACTTCAATAAACTTTTAGGTATTCCGTAGTCATGGAGCCAGTGAGTTTTCACCACCTCTCCTGATACCAAGGGTGAAAGCGTGGGATCAACATCCCAACGCTGTTAAGATGATGACGTCATCGGGACACGTGGTCCACCTGCCTCATGATTTGAGGTTACCTTTCGCCAGGTATTATTCAAGCAATGTTAGTTCCAAAGCGATATTTAAAGATAACATATAATCGGGAATATGCATATAATTCAAATGCGAGTAATTTTTTAATATGATTATTTTTTAACCGACTTCAAGTTATATTTTTTTTTTAGTAAGTATACCGATTACGTTGAGACTTATGATCCGATATACGTGATTCTTCTTTAGTTTGATGCGGAATAGTTGCCATTTGGTCCCCTAAAAATTTAACATAGTTTGGCCCAGTAGTTTTCATTTTACGAACATTTTTTTGTTCCCATTTCTTGGGACCTATATTTTTTAAGGCGCGCGGCATCTTTACATACATATCTACGATTCATTTTTAATTATATAGAAGTTTAATTGTGTGATTTATTGATTAACTAATGCTTTAATGGCCAGGCACCATTACAAATTAGCCATATTGTATGTCAGAAAGGTCAAACTGTTCCAAAAAAGTTTTTTCAGTAGGTAGTAACACCTCTGTAATTTAATGTTTGTCACAGTTTATACAATAAACAGCGTTCTATTCTAAAAATTGCTTTATTTTTTTTTTGGTTTTCGCAATGTTCACGGTTTTACGTTTTTAGACATACGGCGTATTTCGGCACGAAATATATGCGACGTTACGTAGTTGATAGAGTGTATAGAGAAAATAGAGTCGAAGGTTTTCATCCGAGGGAGATAATTGAGTGCGCCTTCGATATTGTCACACCAAAAACAGGTAATAAGTATATGTTTTTTTTTCTCTCTCTCTCTCTTCTTTTCTTTCACCATATCCCAATTACTTGGGGTCGTCATTGTATCATTCATGTAAGACATATTTAGATTTGGCTTTGTTTTACAACCGGCCGCCTACCTGACGTTAACCCTTAATAAGTATATGTTTTTATAGAATTTATATTTTTCAACGTGTTAAATAAAGGGTAGATAGAGTGTGGAGATTGGCTTTATGAGCTTTTGAGTTTTTTTGGTTGGTAACACTGGCCCACAAAAAAGATTAGTGGTCTGTACTTTTGGTCCAGACCCATCTATTCTTATGTATTACGATGTGCTGAATTAGAATGTGGAGTCAGTTTGGTCCACACATCCTCTAAAATTTTGAGGGTGTATGGACCAAACTGATCCCCGATTCGGTTTTTTTGTCCATACATCCTCAAAGTTTTGATGGTGTATTTTTTTATTGCAGGAGTTCAGCAATCAGGTAGACGGCCCACTTGATGGAAAACGGTTACCATCGCCTATAGACATTTGCAACACCAAATGTGCTACAAATGCCCTGTTGCTCTCTTAAGGGAGACTGAAACCTAGTCACTAATGCCGGAACACAACACACATATTCTAGACCAGGGGTGGTCGCCATCCAGTCGAGCAAATACCCTACCACCTGGCCTGGCACCTAGTGTATGGACCAAACTGACCCACGATTCGGGTTTTTGGTCCATACACCCTCAAAATTTTGACGACGTATGGACCAAAGTGACCCCCGAATCGGTTTTTTGATCTATACATCCTTAAAGATTCGACGGTGTATGGACCAAACTCACTCCAGATTAGGATTCAGCGCATCGAAATACATAAGAATATATAGGTCTGTTCAAAAGTACCGTCCACTTTTTTTGTACGCCGGTGTAATTTATTTCTCAACAAGCATTAATAATCATCAGTTGTGTATAATAAAGAATGTGTATGTGTCTTTTTTTTAGATTATTTATGGATGGATGCAGAACTTATGGTTGTAGCATACAGAGCGGCTTCGGAGAGCAATTTGAAGGTGTCGTTGCAAATGAACCACACTGACCTGTTGAAGACACTGTTGGTGTCTTGTGGTGTGCCTACAGAGAGACACAAGGATATATATCCTGTACTCGTTGATGTCAGTTTTGGTAAGTGATGTTAAAATCCAAATTGTGTGCTGTATCAGCTAAACTTCCTACGGTTTTACACAAGTGATAATTCTTCTCGATGTATAATAGATAAATTAGCTTCGAGACGTTTTTGTGTCTGTAGTAGTGTAGGGTCAGCACATAAATAAATAAACTAATACTTTTTATATTTGTCGGAAGAGGTTTTTAAAGAGTGTGAAGCCAGCAATACTGACGTCACGATTGTTGGCTTCTTGGTGACGACCCATATTTAAGTCCTCGAAATAGAATTTCAAGAGTACTCGGTATCGTATGTTCCAAGAGCATTACGACCTCCCAGAGAGGCCCGTCCCGTTCGGCGGCTCCAGCAGTAATGACCGAGTGTTTTTTTTTTTTGGAGCTGGACCCAGCTGAATAGCCGCAGATGGCTGTTTCAGCGATACCGGACTTTGGGGGCTTCCCGACTCTGTGGGAGCGGGGGCGTTCAGCCCGGAAGCAGCGCGCTTGAGGCGGCACCTGCTGTGAGGTTCGACCTCGGCTCGACCGCTGCGGGGGATTGACTCTATATAGGATTTAGCCGTAAAAGGCTGAATAAGCTAAGCCAACAGGCTGAAGTGATTATTTGGGGACTAATTATCGACTCCGCCGGCGGAGCCGATCCTAGTCTATCTATACTACCGCTTCATAACGTGTTATAGCTGGAGGAGAAGAAGCGGCGGAAGAAACTCTCCAGCAACACGTCTAAGCTAATCTTGTATGGCTACTTGTGTCTGTAATGAGTGAGTGTGATTGGTGGGTCTTACCTTTGTGTAAGAGGATCAGAGCCGGGGGCTCTCCGGCGTCTGTTTTATATCGACTGAGTGTCGACAGTGCAGCCGTATTTATAGGGCTCGGAGCACGTGTCGGGGCACGCGAACTTGATCACAAATTTTTAGGTTAAGTATTGAAATTACAATAAAAACATCGTTTTACGTTAATTTCATATTACAATAAACTCATAGTAACTAAATAGATTATTATTGTTTTTAATTGTTGTATTAGCGCCGACATATATTTTTACTTAATATGAAACTATTAATATTAAACATAATCTTTAATACCAAATTTCAAGTTTAGAAGTCCTGTAAATATATAAATACTACTACAAACGCAAAAACTTCTAGAAGCTAATTTACCTGTACTTGCGCAGTAGATCAATTTTAGTAGCGCGTGACGGTGTACGAATCGCGCAAGCGGAACAGAGCTAAGAATGCATAGCAATCATTTGCCAATTAAACTTGAGAATAAAGTTCAATATAGATTATTTGTATGTTGCAAACCGGTCTGCACTCTTCTGCGCAAACAAAAATTGCCGATCGGAAATATAAGTTGTATAAAACTGTACAGGTATCAAGTGGGCCGTCTGTCTGTTTACTGAACTTGTAAAATAAAAAAGAGTACCCTTTTGGTACTTAAATAAGTTTTTATTACTCTATTAACAATTATTAATATTAGGCTCGTTAGAATTATGACGTCTGAATCCATTACATAATCTAGGAGGCTTTAGACATTTAAAATCGTGAGTCTCCCAGTTGATTAGATTCTCGAAAAATCTCATTTCAGGTCGTATTACAAGCCTCCAGCTACAAACCCACCTAAATTCCCTATGTATAACGAGTCGAGACGTCCAGAACCTTCTTCGATTGATGGATGCTGAGGTGGCTGTCCACGAGGCCAAAGAACTGGTGACTGCTGTAATCAAACAGGTGAAATGTGGAAGGGTCGTTTGTCACGCTTTGCAGCAATTGGAAGCGGTTTTCAGGGATGCAAGGGCTATGGGATGCGAGGTAAGTGTTGTTCTCGCTATCTGACGACTTTCTTTCATGTTCTTAACGCGCTTGACGAGGTTTGTTTTTGGACTCACGTTACCTTAATCGAGAACAAATACATTACACTTCTATAAGGGCCAAAGTTAATATTATTTTTTTCCACAAGCTACCAGCTGCCATCAAAGTTGCCGCGCCAAAACCAAGAGAATTATGTCGTCTTTTTTATTCTAACATAAGTTCTATGTAGTTAGAGGGAGAAAGCATCAGTTCAAGGTTCATTTCAATTATCTGTATTTGACCACTTTGTGGGACTTCCCAATGAGTTCTGTGCGACAGTTCGGCATCAAATTTGTGGTGGTTCCGTCTTACAGGTTAAATAAATGGGTCAAACGTAAAAACGTCAGATAAAGTGTTCAAGTTACATAAATTCTATATGTACAATATTTGTTCATGTATTTTTTTATCATATAAGATTGTGTTTACAGTGTTTTGTATTTTAACAAGTAAATTATTTTTTATTGCTCCCGTTAAACCAAAATGTCTCCTAGTGTAGACTGTTCGGATACTGAATACCTCAGTTTGGTAGACGTTCAAATTTAATCCAATAAAAAAAATTAGATTTTAAATATGTAAAATGTAAACAAGTAGAAATTAACTAACTTTTCATATTAGTGTAGATTAAAGAAATAGCAATCTACGTTTGCGAATCAAAACATATAAATATATTTTTACAACTCGGGGTCCCGTCGAACACCAAACCCACCTGCATATCTGAAACAAAGCACATTTATTACCCGTCGGCATTTGAACTAATAACATTGAAATTCTTTTATGGTCGTCTTCTTTTGTTTATTTATTGACATACGGCCTATTATTGTATTGTGATCATTAGCCAGGTGTTACGGATTTAAAGTACAAGCTGATTCTAGGAAATCCGGTCCATGCTACCGGGCGGACATGTTGCATCTGTGCAGTATAAAACAATGGCTCGATTGAGGGAGGAGTGAGCCGCGCGAGAACCACCAGCGAAGCGAGACGTGCACTGCAATTAGGAATCTAATAAGTGACGGACTTTGCGCGTTCTATTGAATTACGACCTTCTGCATTGCAGGACTCGAATTAAAATGCCGTTGAAATTATTATAGAGTTTATTAGAACTATACAAACACGTATAACACAGGTACCAATATAACTGAACACAACCAGTCCAAACGTAATGCGTGCATTACGTTTGGACTGGTTGTTTGGCATTGCGCGTGTTATTGAATCGTTATTCAATAACACGCGCAAAGTCCGTCACTAAATAGATTACCGAATGTACACAAGTCTTGCTTTGCTCGTGGTTATCCCTTGACTGCCGATCTCTCCATTGGGGCATTGCTTTATACTGCACAGCTGCAATATGTCTACCCGGCCGCGTGGACCGAATTTCCTAGAATCAGTCCGAAACACCTGGCTAATGACTGCCATAAAAGATACAATACACAATGGGCTGTATTCTAATCACAAAATTTAAACACAAAGTAAACAAAATAAGTCCAAATGCCGAAAGGTAATAAAATTTCCTTTTATGGTATGCAGGTGTGAATCCACTTTTGTCGGCGTGTAGGTCGTAACACTATCTTATAACTATACCATTATCTCTCGCTATTACTTTCTAAAAAAATGTGACTGAACAGTTCCGAATATAAGGTTGTTATGGCAGCATACTCTAGACCAGGGGTGGTAGCCATAGCGTGACAGGCCGTCCGGCCGCAACAAATTATATTCTTTCTTCGTTCTTTCGCCGATGTTTCAAATATTTGAAGTAATTTTTAAACTTTTCAGTGTCCGATAACAGTGGCACCTTTTCTGGCGTACAACGCGACACAGCATAACGGCGTGTTCTGGCAGATGTCTGTTATTAGGGAGAATGACAATAAAATCACGCGAAAACACCGTTCAGGCGATCTTATTGCAGCTGGTGGCAGGTGAGAAAGTGTCATAATTAATTAATATAAAGAGCATTTCATAGGGCATGCGTCTTGCACAATAACTAGTCACTTTAAAGTGCTACTACGACATGTGCATCGGCCCGAAGCCGAATTGAGAATCTGCACCCGAGCTAAGTCGGAGTCTATCAATCATTCACACAGAGTAGTGTGGTACAAACTGCCTTACAGTAGTACAATACATTTATATATTTTCTTAGTTATGTAAATATAATTATGCTATATATATAAAGTGTACATATATATTTAATATATGAAAACGTCTGAATATATAACTCTTAGGTATTTATTACTAAAATGTCAATAGTCGTAATATAATATTGCCCATAACACCATCGCAATTATCATTCAATACATTCCTGGGGCTGTCTGGAAGAGATAGCTTTTTAGTGATAAGACCACCCTTTGTGCATAATTAGGTATAGTTTTAGCCTGTAAATTTATTTTTGTTTTTTAATTGCATGATTTCAGCAGACAGGCGGAGGTGGTGCACCTGACGGAAAGCGGTTACCATCGCCTATGGAATTTTGTAACAAGAGAGATGCTACTAATGTGTTGTCGTTCTCTAAAGGGAGACAGGAACCTGGTCACTAATGCCGGGACACAACTCAAGGTTGCTATGGAGGCATACTCTAGACCAGGTCCGGTAGCCATCCAGACGGACAAATATCACCTGGCTGTGGGTTGGTTTGTCGCCTCTTACGACAGGTTACCCGGTCGCAGTAATTTTGTGTTGGTGTATAATGTAATATGACAACTCCCGAAGCAAATTTTTATTTCTCGACATCCACAGATATGATACATTAGTAGAGGAGTTTTGGAAAGTCGCACGCACGGAGAAGGATCACGACAATTCCGAACTTAAGTCGTGCTCTGTGGGATTCTCCATGTCTTTGGACCGCATGGCCGCAATATTGAAGAGGACTGACTCGGAATTTCCCGCTTCTTTGACGAATGTTGAGGTAAGTATATATAAAACTCTCGCGGCCTGGTCTTCTGCCAGGTTGAAATCGAGGCGATCAGGAAGCGGGACACCGCCTCCATGCTCGCCATCTGGTCTCAAGAGTTGGAAAACCCTGCGGCCGGCGGCTACACGGTGGAGGCAATCAGGCCGCAGCTGATGGAATGGGTCACCCGCGAAAGCGGAACCCTGGCCTTCAGGATGACACAGATACTTACCGGACACGGGTGTTTCGATAAGTATCTGTGTCGCATTGTGGGCTGCTTGCCTTCCCCGGAATGCCGCCAGTGCGGCGCACCCGACACGGCGTTTCACACGCTAGTCGAGTGCGCGGCATGGGCGCCGCAGCGTTTCGAACTCGAGACACAAGTAGGAGCGATCGACTCGCTCTGCAGTCTGGTGAAAGCCATGCTGCATAGCAGCGATACCTGGGGGGCGGCGGTTACTTTTTGTGAGACGGTAATGTCTCTCAAAGAGGCCGCCGAACGAGACGGAGAGGAGTACTACTGCGCGTACTAATGCGACTCCACGTGGACGCCGGCGGTTGGCTGACATCCGGAGACGCAGGTATGCGCATGACTTCCCACCCTGAATAATACCGCTTCGGGGGCCCTTTAGCTATCAAGGGAGCAAAGGATTCATCACCCCCGCTGACGAAGTGGATGTGTTCTGATTCCCGGGGCACATTCACGCACTTTTTGCGCTGGATCGGACTGGGCGTAACTACGTTCTAAGTCTCAGCGTTTCCTACATAAAAAGCGCGGGGCACATGGGAGGAGGGTGGTTTTAGTGGTTAGTGGCTGTTGCCCGTGCAACTTCTCTGAGTCTCCACACAAGCTGGCTTGATTATTGTTCGGATTGCCCCTTATTAAAGGGAAAAGCCTTCATGATCAACTATGGTGTAATCCGTTGCAAAGTACCCAGTATTGTGCGTAAATAGCAAATAGCCTTAAAAAAAAGTATATTTAAAACTAATGATGGTCTATTCCAGGGCTTGAAAACTTTATCAATTACCTTAAAAAATATAGGTTTAAAATTACCTGTACTTATAACGTTAAAATCATAAAAATTACCAAGTAACGGTAAAAACATATACCGGTATTTTCCAAAAAGACACTGCCATACCGGTATATCTTTTTACCGTTACTTGGTAATTGTTATGATTTTAACGTTATAAGTACCGGTAATTTTTAGGTTATTTCAAGCGACGTTGCTATTTTTAAGAATTGGCTTTATTATGACTACGTTAGCGAAACAATCGAAATACACAACTCTAAATATTACGCGCGCTCTTAGCACAGTGCTGTTTGACAATCTTGGCGAGTGAAAGAGAGCGGCGATGGTAACAAAACGTGGTTAGAACGCTAAAATTACCGATAAAAATAGTATTAACGTTATATTTTTTACCGGTTAAATGGCTAGAAATAAGGTTACGGTTTATAACGATATTTATTTTTTACCGTTATCTGAAATTAGCATAAATAACGATACCATATTTTTACCGTTATTTCAGTATGGTACAACGTAATTTAAATAACAGGTTTCTGCAATAATTGAAATGTTTTTTTTTATTGCATGAGTTCAGCAGACAGGCAAACGGCCTGTTGGCAAGCGGTTACCATCGCCTATGGACATTGGTAACACCAAAGGTGCTTCCAATATGCTGCCGCTCTTTAAAGAGAGACTGGAACTTGGCCACTAATGTCGAAACACATATCAAGGCTATTATGGTGGCATAATTTAGAACAAGGGTGGTAGCCATCCAGACGGGCAAATATCCTAACACCTGGATGTGGGTTGTTTTGTCACCTCCTATGACAGGCCACCCGGCCGCAGGAAATTGTATTCTTTCTCCGTTCCTGCACGAATTAATTTATAAAAATTAACTTCCGGCGGTTCTCCAAAAGTGGCGGCTTTAGGCCCCCCCTGTGTTTAAAATTATATGAAGTTATCTCTGATATGTATTTAGTTCAACTATATATTTTACAGTCTGCACTGATATGCGTCTGTGTGTGGGGCACGGCCGGTAATGGTCGAGATGGCCTCGCGGCGGCCAGGAGGGGCCAATTGGCCAAAGATTTGTGGGCCTTGGGCTACAATTGTTGCTGTTGGCCAACCAGTAGCCACGACGCCCACGAGTTGGCCAAACCTGGCCTACTGCTATTGGAGGATGAGGGTGGTGTGAGAGTCATATCCTATGAGGACGTCAGGTGAGATCAATATCTGATAAGGTTCGTTGAGTTTTTGGTGGTAAAGATGTTTGTGTGTGTGTGTTGTGAAGTTTTATTTTCAGAAAAATGTGTATATTTATTTTAAAATGAACAATAATTATAGGATATTGATATTATTTGTCTAGTAAATATATGTTTTTGTGAGTAATATGAATTGTGTAGTCGAATGTGGCCGTTCGAGTTGTCACAAGAACGCCGTTGAATGGCGTCAGTTGATAACCTACAATTCAGCTAAGCTACACGTAAACTTAAGAAAAACTATCTAATCTAAGATCTGGCTTAAAGGCCTAGCTGCCAAGCCATAAACAAAAAAAAAAATATAACTGATAGGTTGGTTTTTGATCATTTGGCGGGAACTTAAAGTTTTTGGAGTTTACTCCTTATGAATTGAGTTCCATATAAGGCCCCCAGTAGGGAAATTTTATGAAGAATGAAATGAATACAAGCGCTAAATCTAAAGCGTTACGTTCTTCTGCGCTTTTCATACTTTTTGAAACTTTCTGAGACTTTTTGATGCTTTTGATACATTTGATATTTTTGATACATTTGATATTTTTGATACATTTGATATTTTTGATACATTTGATAAATTTGATACTTTTTTACTTTTGATTCTTTTTGATGACTACTTAAAATTACTAATGAAAGAGTAAGTTGCAGTTGTGTGTTGGAGCTGACAGTCGATACAAACTTTTATTTATTTATTTTTTATTGTAAAGGTGACAAACAAGCAGACAGCCCATCAAATGGAAAGCGGTTACCGTCGACTATAGACGTTTGCAACGCTATAGGTGAAGCCAATGCATTGCCCGCCTTTAGAGTGGGATAGACGGGATGGGGTATGAGATATTGGGTATGAGATAGAGGAGAAAGGAGGTAGGCCGACGGAACTCTATTATCTCAATACTCACCGTTTCACGCCGATATTATGTAAGTGTATAATATCACACCGTTGAGTCGGGGCCCGATTCTGCTATTTCAATGTTTTGGCATTGCAAAGATCTTCAAAGTACGATTCCAATGCGAATATCGTCAGAAATTAGTTCTTTTATATTTTTTTTATTGCAGGAGTTCATCAGACAGGCAGACGGCCCACTTGATGAAAAGTGGTTACCATCGCCTATGGACATTTGCAACACCAAAGGTGTCACAAATGCGCTGCTGCTCTCTTAAGGGAGACTGGAACCTTGTCACTAATGCCGGAACACAACTCAAGGTTGTTATGGCGACACACTTTAGACCAGAGGTGGTAGCCATCCAGTCGGGCAAATGCCCTACCACCTGGATGTGGGTTGTTTTGTCGCCTCTTACGACAGGCCGCCCGGCCGCAGGAAATTGTATTCTTTCTCCGTTCCTGCACAGATAGAATAGGATAGAATTCTACTAAATTCACAATATCTTCTCGATGTCATCGCGGCGGAATATAATTAGAAAAAAAAATGGTCTTACCATTAGCAGAAACGGTGTTAGGTGAAATGAATATTGAAAAGCTACCAAAATTTTAAACATTTATTTCGCAAGTTTTCACTTATAAATATTTACAAAGTGCCACAAGCACGCCATTGGAAGTAACCGAATACCAAAATTAGGCATATCTACGATTGTGATGATAGTGTCCGGCGATTTTGACGAGATAATCTATCTACTATCTACGTTAGAATATAAATGATTAATGTTTAATTATTTTCTTCCAGAGTGAGAGAAATTAAAGTGCCATATATAGATGTCATCGACGTAATCAAACAAAAATTGAGTCCAGACGTGTCCAAGTGCTATGAAGGTAGATATTTTATATATTTTTTCATTTATCATTTATGTTACTATTTTATTATCTTACTAGCGGTTTCCCGAGACTCGGTTACATGAAAATTCATAATATGGACAGAACCGTCAATGACGTCTGCCCGCCTTCAGATCCTGCATACGGCGATGACTCGTGTTATATGTCGTCATTGACATGTTTCAAGACTTTGAGAGCGCATTTTGAATAACGTGAATTCGAGATACGTCATACGTCAATTATCAGTTTTGTGACTTAATATAAATTTTGTACCAACGTTATGATGATGTGAGTGAAGAAAAGCAATGTGATGTATGTAATCTGCGGAACCCATTAATCCGTTTTAGGCAAGCGTGGTGGGTGTACAACCCATTCCCCCTAAAATGGGAAGGCAGTCCCAGCAGTGGGATGTTGTGAGTTGATATTATGTACTCGTTTTTAGGTTCTACAAGCAGAGCTATGAGTTGGACAGAAACTGAAAAGTCTAATTGTCCCATCATCGCAGTGACTTTCATTACAGCAAGTGAAAGGATGACTAAGAATATTAAAAGGCAGTGCGAAAATCAGGTAACTGCATATTTTTATTTAGAATGATTTACTGCCACACTTGTAAGAATCTCAAACAATCTGCCAGTATCATATAAAACTAGAACTAAATAAACATTAATTGTTCTCTCTCTCTCTGTCTCTCTTTTTAAATATGGCTCTGCAAGATTTGTGTATCCAGGCATTGTCATATATCTACGAGTATTCAAGTTTTGGAATCATCTTCAAGCAAAACTGTCAGCCAGATTTAAATGAGGAAGTTCTTGTGGCGGCTCGAAATAGCACATTTCACTAAACATACAAGTTTCAATACAAATGTAATATTTCTTCTCTTAAAAAACAATTATACTCTCGTTAAACAGTTGCTTCCCCGTGGGGCAATAACATGTGGAAATAGGACAGTGCTTTCTCTCTCTCTCTCTCTCTCTCTCTCACACACGCACCCACTAAACACACCCACCCACTAAACACACCCACCCACTAAACACACCCACCCACTAAACACACCCACCCACTAAACACACCTACCCACAAAACACACCCACCCACAAAACACACCCACCCACTAAACACACCCACCCACTAAACACACCCACCCACTAAACACACCCACCCATTAAACTCACACACCAACTAAACACACACACCAACTAAACACACCCACCCACTAAACACACCCACCCACTAAACACACCCACCCACTAAACACACCCACCCACTAAACACACCCACCCACTAAACACACCCACCCACTAAAGACACCCACCCATTAAACACACCCACCCATTAAACACACACACCAACTAAACACACACAACAACTAAACACACACACCAACTAAACACACACACCAACTAAACACACACACCAACTAAACACACACACCAACTAAACACACCCACCCACTAAACACACCCACCCACTAAACACACCCACCCACTAAACACACCCACCCACTAAACACACCCACCCACTAAACACACCCACCCACTAAACACACCCACCCACTAAACACACCCACCCATTAAACACACACACCAACTAAACACACCCACCCACTAAACACACCCACCCACTAAACACACCCACCCATTAAACACACACACACCAACTAAACACACACACACCAACTAAACACACACACACCAACTAAACACACACACACCAACTAAACACACACACACCAACTAAACACACACACCAACTAAACACACACACCAACTAAACACACCCACCCCCTAAACACACCCACCCACTAAACACACCCACCCACTAAACACACCCACCCACTAAACACACCCACCCACTAAACACACCCACCCATTAAACACACACACCAACTAAACACACCCACCCACTAAACACACCCACCCACTAAACACACCCACCCATTAAACACACACACACCAACTAAACACACACACACCAACTAAACACACACACACCAACTAAACACACACACACCAACTAAACACACACACCAACTAAACACACACACCAACTAAACACACACACCAACTAAACACACACACCAACTAAACACACACACCAACTAAACACACACACCAACTAAACACACACACCAACTAAACACACACACCAACTAAACACACACACCAACTAAACACACACACCAACTAAACACACACACCAACTAAACACACACACCAACTAAACACACACATACACACACACACACGCAAGCACGTACGCACGCACGCGCGCGCGCGCTTTTACACACACTTAAAACTTCTAATGGGAAGCAGTTGACACACCAATGCAGTGGTCAGTCTATTATAGCTATGAAAACGTATTGAATATGTCTCTCTCCTTAGAGCGTCGATGATTTAAGGCACCGCGGGCGGTGAGTGTTTGACACGAGTATCGAATCCTTCTAATACTACATAATATACAATTTTAATCTATTTTTCCAGATAAATACAAAAATAACCTCGATACTAGTGAATCTCGGCCTCCAGCCTATATTGAGTCGTGTGAGAGTGAACGTAGTGGCGATAGCGTGCGAGGCTGCCTGCGTGAGGTCATTGGCCTCCCATCTCATAACACCGATCGACTTGGAAGAACTGCCACATGTGTTTAAACAAGTTTGCGATAGGTGAGTAATTTCAAATACGCTAAGAGAATTTATTCTTGTGTTATAAATTAATAAAGTGAAGTGCAATGTATAATATATAATCTATATATATGAAAATCAATTGCTGTTCGTTAGTCTCGCTAAAACTCGAGAACGGCTGGACTGATTTGACTAATTTTGGTTTTGAACTATTTGAATAAATATGAAAAAATACTTGGAATTTTTTTTTTACAGCTACTCAAAACGTCGGAATCTTCTAGACGAGGTACGGATAGAGTTGACGAATATAGTTAAACAAAGCAACCAGAATCGTTCCAACGAAGAGACGCAACTCTATGCACTTTACTCTATACCTGATTCTTTATGCCGGTTAATAACTTGATTTTTATAGCATTTTATTTAGTGGAAAATCAAAACAATGCAGATACTTTTATCATATCCTGCGGACGCCCACGGTCCTTAAAAAATTAATTCTATGAAATAGTGGTGAATAAAGCCCAGCACCAAATCTAATTTCATCAAATAAACGCCCAGGGTACTATTTTAAGTACAAATTTAAGCATTGCTGCGAAGCGGTAGTAAATTAGATTAGGCTTCCATAGAGTAAATAATAACCATAAACAAAATTAAAATTAAAATTAAATAATTAAAATTAAAAAGTTGGCGGTAGGCTAAATAAAACTTTAACAATACTCGTTGAAACTTGACATCTTTGTCTTCCGTGATCACGGCCACTGAAAAGTGGCCGAAACGTCGGAAAAACCAAAATCAAATAAAATTACCGTGCTTAAAACCGTTAGACGTGATTTTTTTGTTTATTAAATTGGTCTTTACGTTTATTTTTTTTTTAATATTTTTGAAGGTAGTTGAAAACAAATTATGTTGTTTTAAGTCTAGTGCTTTTGACCCAAAGGCCTACTAAAAGGTTATCTATTTTTGTCCTTTTTTCCCTTGTCCTCGTTCAACAGAGACAAGAAAAAAAATCATACTTGTGAGGTTACTTACTTACTTACTGTAAGGCACGATTTTTAAAGTTCAAAGTCTTGGGTTTTCGCCATGGAAACCTTTTTAAGGAGTTTGGGCGTTTAATTCAAGAAAGTGTAGCAAAGCCTGGGCGTTAGGAGGATATTACATAACGTCGCAGCCTCTTTTGTATGCAAAGATTGGAACCGGTTTAAAATTAACCGGGTTTAACCGGTTTTTGTTATTTGTTTCGTTTGGAGTGTAAACCTTAAAGTCTCGCATAAAACTGAATTAACCGCATTCTATCTCTTTTAACATGCGTTTGTGTGCGATTGAAAACTTGCTGTACCACATGGTTGCGCTTTGTGTACGGCAAAAACCGTTCGAAATAATTCGAAACCGGTATATTCAACAAAACCTATTTAAAGTTTTTTTTTACAACAAACAACGGTTGATTGAGTTTAAAGTGACAAAAAAACCGAAAAGAAATGTTGGTACGTACTTAGGTTGTAACCGGTTCGACTTTTTCAACCGGTTTCCAAGTTTTGGTTGTACGAGCCTACAAAGTGATGTTGTCATAAGTTTGTGTAAAAAAGTAGTCCAAAAGCGCATTTAATTACAGTTTAATAAGTTATTTCTACCATGTTTAAATGTAAGATGATAAGATATTATTTTAACGCCTGTTTTTTTATATAAAACTAGCTGATACCCGCGACTTCGTCCGCGTGATGCGGTTTTTTAACTATCCCACGGGAACTCTTTAATTTTTCGGGATCAAAAGTATCCTATAAGTTGACCAGGGATATAAACTATCATCATACAAAACTTTCATTTAAATCGGTCTAGTCGTTTCGGAGATTAGCCGGTACAAACAGACAGACAAACAGAGAAACAAAAAAATTGAAAAAAATCTAAATTAGTTCTATTCCACTTACATCTCCCTGACTCGGTTTTTAGCAATTTTTTTTTCATTGTAAAGAAATTCGACCTCTACAGTTTTATTATATGTGTAAAATGTAAAAATAATGGCTGTTAACGCACATCCTTATTTCGGATTCAGTATTGATTTTATATATTTTTATAAAAAGTATGAATAAAGTCATTTCTGTACAAATTTCTTTTGTTTAAATTATGCACTGATGTTCCTATAGTGAATATTTTTTTCAGCTTCAAGTTCCTGTTGCGTTCAGACCGTCCGGTACAGACCCTCGGCGTCCTTATTTAAATGAATGAACTAATTGAATGACTTCTGTGATATAATTGAATGAATGAATAACTATTGAAAATACATTAAAGTACATTGGGCGGTCTTCTCGCCACAGGTGATCTCCTCTAGACCAGGGGCGTAGCTACCGCCTTATCAGCCATATCAATGATACAGAGCCCCGAAAGAGTAAACAAAAAATCCTAAAATGTTATCCACAATCCTTTATAGATTAATAACTGCTGACCAACAGGAATGCCTATTAGAATTGTCTTTATTTTCTATAGAGGCAGAAAATTTAGAAAAACTAAAATCATCTTAGATGATTTGATAAATAAGCTTACCGAAAAAAAGGCGAGAAACGTTTATCTTTGATTTTAATTGTTTGTCTAACTTAGCTCCTAGGCGCATTAGGTATAAGTAATAACTTATAATTGATATATGTCGCCGCAAATACAAGAATTTAAAACAATAATAATTTATTTAGTGTACTATGAGTTTATTGTAATGTGAAATTAACGTAAAACGACGATTTTATTGTAATTTCAATACTTAACCTAAAAATTTGTGATCACTTGCACGTGCGCCGACACGGGCACCGATCTCTATAAATACGGCCGCACTGTCGAAGTTTCTTTCGCCGTTTCTTCTCTCTGAGCCATAACACGTTGCGAAACGGCAGTAAGATAGCGTAGCTCGCCGCGAATCGCCGATCCCGGTCCGCCGGGATCCTCCCCCTCGGGCTTTACATTACCCGTCGCCCGTTCTAAATTAGTACATTGTGTCGCCCTCTAGTCGGCATCGTTAGATTTATCCTATTTTCATGGCAACAGTCGAGCCAAGGTAAAGCCACTTAGGGAGCTCCCTCGAGCAAGTTGCCCCCCGGGCTTGAGCGCCTTCGCTTCGCGAACTCGCCCCGAAAACCCCGGAAAAGTTGTGAGGTCTTTGGACCAACAACATAAAGTCAAGTCCAATAAAAAAAAAAAACTGGATTATTATTGCTCGAGCCGTCGAACGAGACCGACCTCTGTGGGTAGTCGTAACGCTTTTGGAATATATGGTGTTATGTTTAATCAAAACGCAAACAAAAGATATAAGGGATTTGAAGAATTACGTTTATTTAGTGAAGCTTCATTATGGACATAGATAAGAAATTTAGAACGGCATAAAAATACAAAGCGTCACTTTTTTACTGCCACGGCCAATTGCGTGACAGTCAATGAACTAAAAACGGTTCCATCGAGATGAGTAACGTCCACTATTGTCGTCTGTGTGTTTGAGTGGACCCGTGAATGGTTTATATCAGGGATTCCCAAACTATTTGGCCAAGAGACCCCTTTTCCAAAATGAACTGATATCTCAGACCCCCATAGCCAAATTATTTAAAAAATTCTATTTCTAGTTTTTTTCGGTTTGATACAAAATACTTACCAATTTAAAAACACGTTTGGTTAAGTAATTCAACTTGACATCATTTTCTTATCAAAAATGTAACAAAATAAATAGGCATAAAATTAAGTAAATATCAAGTGTAATTAATAATTATTAATACAGATTACGTATAAAATATTTTATTTTGTATATTGAACAACAAAAAAAAAAACACATTTGTACACGTAACACAACTTATAGAGTATCTTGAAAGTTTTAAATAAGAACTTGCGTCAATTAATAGGGGTCGATTTTTAGACTTTATCGACCCCCAAAATCAGTTTTCGTTTATGTCGACCCCCGGGAAACCGATTTCCCACTTTGGGAATACCTGGTTTATATTCACAATTGGCCTTGATAAGTGGCGCTGCAATCGGGATTCTGCATTATTTTCAGAGAAGGACAACGTGTACCGGGCTCGTTGATTTTAAATATAACATTCAAATACATACACTGAATTTCTTTACTGGGCAATAATTTTAATTCCTTACTCTTCTATGCTATTAACATTCATCCATAGCGTTGAGTGAATTCTATTGCGTTCACTGGCAGTTGGAATTAAAGCAGACTTTTGGAAACGGTAACTTCTCTTTCGCTATTTCCAACATAATTGGAGCAATGATAGTCCTGCCCCACACCGCTGCGCTGTTAGAATTGCTGCCCGGTGTGTACTGGAAATAAAGGAAGTATTAAGGAATATGGTAGATGACAGTGGGGGATGTGTGGATGGTGGTCGGTTACGTTGTATCCGTTGAGCGGTGTACGGGGAGTAAAAGATATCTTAGTATTATATTGAGATACTTTTTACCGTCGTAGCCTTCTAGATTGTGTATGAGTGTACAAAGCTATAATATAACGTCATAACTTTGTATAACGAGCGTGTAGAATAAATAACGTATTGATTGATTGAGCGAGGCTGTGGAGCGGAGAAACGGAGAAATATTAACCAATAAATAGGATTGGCTGCCTGTCGATTGACGCAATTTTTATCCAATGTTTATTATGCTTGCTTCTCCGCTCCGCTTTAATGGACAGGCAGCCTTAGTATACATTAATTATAATTACTTTTATTTTGATAGCATAAAAGAAAGACAATTCCAGGTTATGGTATTTCTTTTTTTTTTTTTTTTTATTGCAGGAGTTCAGCAGACAGGCAGACGGCCCACTAGATGGAAAGCGGTTATCATCGCCTATGGACATTTGCAACAACAAAGGTGCTACAAATGCGCTGCTGCTCTCTTAAAGGAGACTGGAACCTGGTCACTAATGCCGGAACACAACACAAGGTTGTTATGGCGGCATACTCTAGACCAGGGGTGGTCGCCATCCAGTCGAGCAAATACTCTACCACCTGGCAAAAATTTCTTAATTAATAGAACGGTATTTTAGCCCCGGCTTTTTTATATGAAAATAATTTTAGAATGTATAGTAGTAACCAGAAGCGTAGGGTAAGCTAGGGTGGGGCACTAGCTCCAAGTACGGCACTAGCCCCAAGCGCTAATATTGAAAATTAATCGATATGTTTGCGTCGCAGAAGGCCAGGCAGGTGTAGTTGCAAATATATAGGTTTTACGGACTTTCGTTATAAAAAAATATATATTTTAAATGAATGAATGAATATGCTTTACTGTGTTTTAAAAGATACAGTTAACAGTAATAAAACTTTACAATACAATAGGCGGTCTTATCGCTTTTAGCGATTTCTTCCAGACAACCTTTGGATAAACAAAAAATTTCAAATTCAAATGTTTTTATTCAAAATAAGTTCCACCGGAGAACACTTTTTGAAGGTACATACATGTAAATTAAAATTTAATTTTTTACTTCCTATTCTATGTATGTACCGCTTCGCAACGTGTTAATGCTGTAAAGGAGAAGAAGCGGCAGGAAACTCCCCAGCAACATGTCTAGCTAAATATTGTTTTTCTTTATATTTCATATTCTATTTATATCTCGAATCCTTTTTTTTTATAAGTTTTGTACCGAAGTATGTTACAGAATTACTTTTTGAAGACTTAATGGAGTTGTAGCAAACAATTCATACTCAATATGACCAAGACAATAAAAGGAAAGAAAAATAATGTTATAATTCATAAGAACAGAGGTATGTTGCATTATTCTCACTACCGCATCAGTATCTTATGAATATATACATACATGATATAATATACATACATTAATAAAATATAAAAATTATACTAATATGATACATGTAAATATAATATAAAATACACTTATTTATTCAAATATAAAACTAGAAAAAGCTGCCAATAACTGCTGCTGCATCCTTAAATTATATTTTATGTTTTGTAAGTAAGATGTGACTTTTATATTTAGTACATACATACATAACTTCACGCCAGTTCCCTTGCGGGGTAGGCACGAACAACAGAGCGCCATTCAGGCTTATTCTTACACACCTCACTTGCTTCTTTGACATTCATAGCTCTTATCATGCACGCTCGTCTGTTCTTAAGGCTCCTGACATCACCTTCACCTTTTATAATTAGTGTATTTATTTTTTATATATTAAGATAATTTACGAAGGGGCGAACCTATGAGGCGTGCCCTAGGAGCCATTTTCTATTACTACGCTCCTTATACATAACTGTATCATCAAACCGATTACGTTCCCGTCGCGCGTCGCATCTGCGTTACCTTCGCCACAAATTGCCGGTATTGCCGTCCAGTGCGGCGTTTCATGGCGTCCTTCATACATTTTTAATACTTTTGATTTTGTTCGTCAAGTCGTACTAAGCCGTCTCTCATAGCGAGAAGGTCATGATCGAGCCGCTATAGTATAAAGAATCGTTATTACTCACCCGCCGAGACAGTACTTCAGTGATATTGTTAGCCGGATGATAAATCATTCGGTTACCACCTGCACCGGGGAATTGAACGACGGAGGAAGCAGTCGACAGCTCCTTGCTGATCATGTTTTTGGCTATCTAAAACATAAGAGATATAGGAGAGAGGACTTCGAAGCGAATGTTTTTTTTTTATTGACGGCTTATTTTGACGGCCTCTGTGGTTGAGCGGGCTAAGCCTTTGCCGGCCTACCTCACTGCAACGCAGAGGCTCCGGGTTCGATTCCTGGTATAGTAAATTTCGGAAACGTATTTTCTGCGCTATTCACTGTGGTCTGGGTGTCTGGGATCGGCCCCAGAGTAGTACGTTATATATTACCCATAACACCAGCGTAACTTGCTTAATTTGGGGTTATACAATATGTGTGTTTGTCTGCCGATTTAATTTAATTTAATTTAAAAACAAAAATATATATAGCTGCAGTAGGTACATACCTACCAGACTGTTAGTTAGCCTGTGTGCTGTAATGTTACAGCACACAGGCTAACTGCCCTGCAAATGTCCATAAACGATGGTAACCAATGTCTAACCTGATAGAATTTGGTTACGTCGCCTATTAACATTTGCAACATCAGGTCGACATATACAGGGAAATTTTCAAATGTGCCTTCAGGGCCAAATCCTAATCTATAACAAATTTTGAAAAACACTAAAAGGAGTGTCGGAGATAGTTGCGCCATACTAAGTTCAATAGTTCTACCAGTGCAAAACTAGATGGCGCTGTCTCGTAATTAAATAATATTGTTTGCAATACATACATATTAAGCTTTTTTGTATGTATTCAACCTTGTTCAGTAAATCCGTGCAAACAAGTGAGTAAGTATTTTATTTATTATAATACATTTTAGGTCATTAGTCGGCATCGTTAGATTCATCTTCCTCTCATAGCAACAGTCCAGCCCAGGTAAAGCCCCCTAGGGTGCTCCCTCGAGCAAGTTGCTCTCTGGGCTCGAGCGCCTTCAACTCGCGAAGGCGCTCGCCCCGAAAACCCTGGTAAAGTTATGAGGTCTTCGTACCAACAACATAAAGTCAAGTCCAATAAAAAAAGAAGTCATATAGGCCAAGGAGTGTCGAGTTGTCGAGTCCGATTTTGATGAAAACTAAAGTGGTATCATCAATTCATTAGTAATCATTAGATTATTGTAAAATCAATTACCTTAGTCAGGAATCGAACAAGGTGATTTTGAAAAAACAATAACGTATTGTATTGCCTGTATTATTATATCAATTGATAGATAAGTTTTATCTATGGAGTTACGTAGCTTATGAGGATCAATTTCTGTGAAGGAATGTCAAACGGCACTCGCATGTCTAATATTCTTTCTTACATATTTAAAACCAACTAACCTCTATTTGGTACTGTATATTACTGTGCTCAAATACACCTGTAGTTCTAAAGACACCCTCTTGTATTTCCACTAGAACGTCGAAGCCGACTCTTACGGCTCTTAAATGCAGTCTACCACGGACCACCGCGAAGGGCACACGGTCGTCGCCAACGAATCTATTGCCTACAGATTGTGCAATATCAGTGATAACGATCTGCTGTATAGAGACCACATAACCGTTAGTATATTGGACAGTGCCGTTCACCAGCCAGCTGTACATTTGTTCACTGTAAAAAAAACAATATCATAAGTAATGATATCAACTCTTCTCTGATGTTATTGTGATAATGTTATGAGAGCAAATGTTTCACTTATACGCAGTCAGGTGGTAGGGCATTTGCCCGTCTGGGTCTAAATTATACCGCCATAATATCTATGAATTGTATTCCCGCATCAATGACTAAGTTCCAAGCTCCCACCTCTCTTCGAGGCCGGGAGCTCCTTTGCTGTGGTGATGGTTTCCTATTTCCGTCAGGTGGGCTGTCTTCCTGTCTGCTGTACTTCAGCGATATAAAAATTATAGCTTCCTCCATGGTTTCGCCCGCGGAAAGTTCCGACTTTTATCTTGTGGCGGCTGTCTCATGTTCCAGATTATGGGTTTCGTAGGTTTCAGAGAGCATTCACACAGGTTACATTGCATCAAATTTATATTTAGGCGCTATACCTCAGCATAAAATTTAGGACCGTCCTAATAAAACTATACCATTTTCCGGGATAAAAAGTATACTATGTCTGTTAGTGGCATCGAGACTACATATCTACTAAATTTCAGCAAAATCGGAATGAAGGTTATTCCGTGAAAGCGTAACATACACACATAGTTACTTTTGATTTTATAATTTTAGTATGGTACAGTCGTGGTAGCGTAATGGCTAACGCACGCTTCCCAGACCCAAAGGGCGCGGGTTCGATCCTGGCCGGAACGCATGCACCACTTAGGCAGTTTTCGGACCTAATGTGCATATTGTTACAATTACCACGTGCTAACAACGGTGAAGGAAAACATCGTGATGCAACCTGCACATCGAGATAACCGATGTGTCAAACCTGACAAGCCGCCTTGGACAAGCGTGGCGGGTATACTGTCCGTGCCCCAGTAATGGGAGGCCCTAGCCCAGCAGTGGGACATTCATGGGCTGTTATTACATATTATGGATGTCATTCATGTAGCAATCGCAAAAAAATATCACGACTTACTTAAGTGTTTGGCTTAAATCGTCAAGTTTGAAATTACAGAATCCTCTTCTCTCGACTTCATAAATGGTCTCTTGGATCAGATCTTCGTAGTAATCCGCGAAGTCTATTACTCGACTCCGTTCGACTGTAAATACAACCGCAATTTATGGAATACTTACTAACTTGTTATTCGGGATATAAAATATGCTTAGAATATGTACCTATTACTACGGCTACAAAATGGTTGGTATGTTAAGATGGTTTGGGCGTATAGAAAAAATGGACGAAAGGAGACAGACAAACTATACCTACATATACGGATGGTAGACCGCGACGTACTAAAGGCTCCCATATACAGTACGATTCGTCATCGTAACATACCTATCTGTAATGTTATCGTAGACTAACCCCACTGTGGAAGTTGAAGTATGTTGGGTAGTGTGTCGGTGATGCAGCCGCCTCCTTCTGCGAAACCGTCATGTCCGCAAAGGAGGCGGCGGAGCGGGAGAGGGAGCAATCCGCTACGCTCCCCTCCCGCCAGAGCCGGCGGCGGCGTCGGAGGGTCGTCCATGACGACCTCCAGCCGCCGTAGGCTACGGCCGTGCGGGCGACCGGCGGGGAAACCGGACCAGCCCGCACATAAAGACCGGAGAGGAGGGACGCGCGCCGATCCGCGCGCCCCCTCTCAACTCGCGGTGAGGTAGAGGAGCCGGAGAGACCCAGATCTCCGGCTACCAAATGGTGAGGCCAGCCCGCAAAGGGGCCGGCCGCCGTCCGTCCGGGCTGGTGGTGAATGCGCGAGCGAGCCCACAGCCCGGACAAAGGACGCTTGGGATCGGACAGGGGTTTTAGTAGGTATCCCTAACCGCGGCGTGGCAATAGCATTTCACATCTCAACGTGGGGTGCTAGTGCCACCCCGACCTGGCGAATCCCACTCACGGGCCGCGACCTTTCCCCCTCGCGTGGCCTACGGTCCTCAAACGGATTTCCCCTGTATAAAAAAAAAAAAAAGTGTGTCGGTGATGGTTACCCCATTGGATAATGTAACGCACCACTGGCGAGAGCCCATGGCTGCAGCGCATTTGTAGCACCTTTGGTGTTGCAAATATCTATAGACGATGGTAACCGCTTTTCATCAAGTGGGCCGTTTGCCTGTCTGCTCAACTCCTGCAATAAAAAAAAATATACAATCTAAGTTAAATTAAGAACATTTAAGCAAGAAATTACATCTAAATTACTTGCTTAAATGTTCTTAATTTAGCTTAGATTATATATACAGAAACCTTATCGTTTACGTGATGTACCTACACTCCTGTATTCTGATCATTATTGAATATTATATTTACACGTTTATGAGATTGGACATTTTTTGGTGATACAGACGGATGCCCAATATTATCGACAGCTCTAACACCGATATCTATTGTCTGTATTTACATAAGTACATATTTACATACATGCAGAAGTCGTGGAAGGCTACGACACACTTTCCATGATCAAATTGATCGTGTACTAGCAGAAGGTGATGTTAGGAGCCTTAAGAACAGACGAGCGTGCATGACAAGAGTTATGAATGTCAAAGAAGCAAGTGAGGTGTGTAAGAATAAGCCTAAATGGCGCTCTGTTGTTCGTGCCTACCCCGCAAGGGAACTGGCGTGAAGTTATGTATGTATGTATGTATTTACATAGCATCACGTTCATGCATTGACCATAGGCTTTAACTGTGCTGAATTATAAATCAATAAATTGGTGGGTGAAACGTGACGCAACACCCATCATTAATTTATCTATGTCATAGTTATTACTTACCCCATTGTCCAGAAATAAATGTGAACGAAATAAAATAAAATACAAAATAACGCAACATTGTATTTTCCTAAGGACAATATTATATGAAAACAATTGCTAATCATTTTGACGTTTCTCTAGGCAATTTTATCAAAATGTGATAATCAATTAATCCCATGCTAATCGAATGTACCTAAATAATTTTAAATCAGATTAAATAACATCGCATGCCCTTCATGTGCACTCACAACTAAGTCTTTTTTATTTTTTTATTGCAGGAGTTCAGCAGATAGGCAGACTGCCCACTTGATGGAAAGCGGTTACCATCGTCTATAGACATTTGCTACACCAAAGGTGTTACAAATGCGCTGCTGCTCTCTTAAGGGAGACTGGAGCCTGGTCACTAATGCCGGAACACAACTCAAGGTTGTTATGGCGACATATTTTAGACCAGGGGTGGTAGCCATTCGGGCAAATGTCCTACCACCTGGCCTTATAGTTTCGGCCGCTTATATAAATGTATTATAGGTACTATCCACTCTACTAACATTTCTTTTATAGCGAAGCAGACAGTTCAGCTCATGGAAATCATAAGAATATAATAGCATATAAATCATACATATTTACCAATTAAGTTTAAGTTAACTAAGTTGGCACTAACAATACATTTTCTGTTTGCTCATAGGATAAGTTTTTCAAAAAACAACGAAATTTTAACTTCAGAAACTTTCATTTTAGGAATTGATTTTGGCGTTCAAACGATTATTATATAATATTATATAATAATAATGATTTTATAAAAGAAAATAAAAATGATAAGCCTTATTATATTTTGATTTTCGATTCTTGTAATTAATATATGTAGAGATATTCGTATTTTTGCGCTTGGACCCGCTACTTTCTAGTCAACCTTTAATTAATCTACCTTCCTAACATCACCTGTCTAAGACGAATTGATGTGTTTTATACAATTGTAATCTCAATGTGCTGGTTTCCTAGTTATTGAAACTAACGTTGATTGAATTCACACTGTCGTACACCGCCGGATATGAGAATAGGAGTAGGAAGTAAGGAGTGTGCGGTTCATACAAATAAAGATTGACTTCAATCAATCAACCAACTCTTTATTGTACACCAATACAAAAAAAAACTTACAGACTAAACTATGTGTAATTATGCACAAAAGACGGTCTTATCACTAAAAAGCGATCTCTTCCAGACAACCCCAGGGATGTGATATACATAATACAATTACTTACATTCTAGTAATAAATATATATATGCAGTATATACAGATGTTTCATATATTAAATAGATATATACTTAAAATACATAACACACAAATACATATCTACAAAAATATATAAATGTCTATAGATAAATATATATGTACATACGTGTAAATATCATCACATTCCTAGGACAGGTAATATTTTCTGATAATTGTTTTAAATATCGGTAGCGGTTTTGCTTGTCTGATAGCAACTGGCAGCGCGTTCCAAAGCTGTACCTATAGCCTTGAGAGTAAAATAATTGTTGTAGAAAGTGGAACTATGAGCAGGGGTGTTTAGTTTCAGTTAAGTGGAAGGGCGCAAACTGATTTGATTTTTATTTTTTATTAACAACTACGGACTTTAGTTCCGTACCCTTTTTTACAATTAAATTTAAGAAGTTAGGAAGTTGTACACGCTTATTTGTTACTTTGTTATTATGTGTGACATTTAATAAATGCATGTTTGTGTTGTGGAGTACCTTAAGAATAACTTATTATATTAATTTATTCTAATTTTAATACTAAACTTATACTAATGTAGAGTGTATCTGTTACATGCTGGTGTTGTGAGGAATGAACTCATTTGATTTATTACATATACCTTTGTAATACCACTTGTACAAAATAGATTGGCGTGTATACAATGGTAATCTCAATGTGCTCGTGTCATCGCGATGTTTTTTTTTACCGTCAGCTTATGGTAATTGTAAATATTATTTTATGTCAGAACAACTACCCAAACGGTTAAGCCAGGATTTGAACCCTCATCATGTTATGAGTTGCGGTTACCCTGATCATACTTCTGTTGACTCTAAATTTATATGCACACAAATATGCAAAACTGAAAGAAATGGTTAAAATAGAAATATAAAAATAAAATAGTTTCTTATAAAAGGTAAGGTATATATTTTATATAAAAAAATGTGAAAATATGCAAGATTATCTAGGCTTTAAAAGGAAGGGGGGATTGATAACTGTACAAAAAACAAAAAGTAATTTTTACCCAATTCAAGAAAATCGGTTTACATTTAAAACAGTAACAAAGGAAGAAACTAACTTAAAAATATGATTTTTCTTTTATAATTGGACGTAGTTTAGCAGAAAGGACTCAACCCACATTGTGGTCAAAAATGAGTTGTATATACCAATTTACCAGCAATTTTTGTCTAAACTTAAAACCACAATAACTCAAAAACGACTTTTTGTGTGTTAGGTCGTTTCTGCTAAACTACGTCCAATTATGATAGTAAGTAAATATTACGTCTACAAACCATTAATTTTGGGCTAACTGCCCCACCATAATATATGTGTTTATTATATATAATATAAATAAAACAAATATAATATGTTGACAAATTTATTATGTCACCGGACAATTGTAGCATACCGTTGGGAAGTCTACTACATTGGTGATGATGTTCTCTAGGATTGGTTGGAATTTATCTGCACCCCAAGCGTTGACTCCAGCATTCGAATTTGTTCGAACGTACTAAAACGAAAAGTTATTGAAGAAATGTTGAAGATGAGAGTGTCACTCAACACATTATTAAATTTAATACAATAAAAAAATACAATTAAATAGTAAAACTAAACTACAGTATGAAAAATAAACGTAAAATTACAAACTAGAACTAAATAAAAAAGGAGGGCATAATCCATAAAATAAATAAACCTAGCTTAAAAAAAAAAACCTGTATCAAGGCCCGTCCAGCCCCACCAGACCACTGTCGCTGGGCATTGTACCTAGAAGGCTGGCAGCATTGCCTCGCTGGATACAGAGGCTAATCCTTTGAGCGAGGTAAGCTCCAGCCTTCCGGTCTCTCGTTGTATCGACCAGACGTTTTTTAATATTTTTAAATAATTTGTGGGCACTTGGCCCCCATGGGCCCAAAGTCTCCACCCCAAACGGCTCAAATATGTAACCTGTTCCAAGGTTTGCATATTTTAGCCGTTTGAGATTTTCGGCAGAAGTGGCAGTGCGACCAGCCCCAACTTTGGACTCCTGGAGATGAGAAGGCGCCAGTGTCGACACAGGTAACGTCCCACACATTATTAATATTAAAAAGTAAAAAACATCCGCTAGAGAAACAGAAATAAAATGTCAAAGTTACTTCCGATAACCTTAGATCGCAGTTCTCACATGTCTGTGCTGTGCCTTTGCGAGGCAAACTGTGTGCATTTGTGTATTATTTAAACGTTGCCTCTTACTGTCAGAGAGGCCAAAACATTACCTACATTTCGGAACTCACTTAGAAAGTACTATCTGTCTTTAAATAAATATGTCTAATATATTAAACATTTACTTATTTATCTATTGTAATATATGAAATGCTTTTCACATATAATGTTAACAAATATATTTATTCAGATTATTTTGCATATACGTATATATATTACTATTATATTCATATATGTATTAAATTTATAAATTAATGTGTGTATATTTAAATTGTACAGTCCTATCTTTTTTCTGCTGCACCTACATCGCCAGATTAATTAAGAATTTCTTTTAATCTAGTTTGCCTGGAAGAGATCGCTTTTAGCGATAAGGCCGCCTGTTGTTTTGCCAAGAAGTATTGTAATTATGTATTTTGTTTTTGTATTTGTTTGTTTTGGTGAGCAATAAAGTGTTATCTATCTAGCTATCTATCTATAAAGTGACCATTAAAAATAATCTATGGGTATCCACTGTGGTTGAATTTAAATTTAAATTTTACAAAATAACAGGTAACGCAAAATGGTGTGTCTGTAGTAAAACTACGTTTTAACGGTTTTAAGCGCGGTAATTTATTCGATTTTTATTATTCCGACATTTCGGCCACTTTTCAGTAGCCGTGATCACGGAAGACAAAGATGCCAAGCGTCAATGAGTATTGTTAATATTATATAAAATTATTAGAGCTAGGCATGTTTGCTGAAGAATTTCATGCGCCGCTTCTTCCCTTCAAGCTACAACATGTTGCAAAGCGGTGGTAAATTAGATTAGGCTCCCATAGAGTAAATAATAACCACAAACAAAATTAAAACTAAATAATTAAAATGAACGAGTTGGCGGTAGGCTAAATAAAATTTTAACAATACTCATTGAAACTTGACATCTTTGTCTTCCGTGATCACGGCTAACGAAAAGTGGCCAAAACGTCGTAGTAATCAAAAACAAATTAATTTCCCCGCTTAAAACCGTTAAAACGTACTTTTATTACGCATACTAGTTGCGAAAACTTAAGAAAATATGGTGTGTCTATGTTAGATTTTGATTTGGAGATTTTATTATGAGATTTTAGAGTGGTGGAGCCATGCTGAAATCATTATCTTGCTTATAGCTCGCTGAATCGGTGTGATACCACGCTCTCACAGAATATTGGCGTGAAACTGTTAGCGTTGAGCTAATTGTGCTTCGTGTGTTGAGTGCGAGTTCCGATAGACCACATTCCCTTCTACCTATGGGGCCATCCATAGATTACGTCACACGAATTTCATGATTTTTTGACCCCTCCTGTCCTTGTCACAGCGGGTCACATTCGTCAGACTTTACCGTCCTTAGTGTGACATCACATATTTTGCAATTATACATCAAAAATTATTAAATTAAAACAGCACTTCTGTAATTACTTTTATTTCCATTTAAATTATTTTTGAATCAATAAAACACTATGCTCATACATATAGAGTTGTAAATATTATAAAGATTTTCTTTTACAGTTCAAAGTTTATGTTGTATACCTTAAATATATTCGATTTTCAAATGTGACGTGACGAAATTTAGGACCCCCTCCTTGGTGAAGTGAATGCACAGCTGCCTGCTATAAACTGTGCTTTATGGCAGGCAGCTGTGCATTCACTACTGTCGGCATGTAACAATAATATGAAGTATAAGTTAGTATAGAATTAATTGTATATATATATATATATATATATATATGTGTGTGTATATGTATGTGTATATACATATATTATATGTATATATTATTTTTGTACTTATATGTACTATGTGTTACTACGCCCCTTGTCACACTTTGGACGCGTTCTTTTTATATCTCACAATACCCAAAATGCTCCGTCTGCCGTTCCACAAGGCGACCGCGGTCGTTATAGTCGTCACTAATGACGCCGTGATTTTCGATCATACAGCGCTCACAACGACCCATTTCAAGAGGTGGGTCGAAGGGAGCGTTGACCACAGAGCATTAATTCTCTCTATCTCTTGACATTGGAAATGGCGCGATTTTCAAATCAACCAATAATATTTGTGTATTTCGTCGTTTATGACATCACGGCCCTATAATCCGTTCCACTAGAGTTTATGATTGTAACGTCCGCAAGCAAGTAGAACGGGAAAAGTCGTGGTCGTTGTGAGTCCCTTCTGGAACGTAGCCTTTGTCGACCTGCTCCCCCTTTAACGTGTGACGTAATGGATGGCCTCTATCCCATCCCTCCAATCCTATCTCCTCTATCCCATCATAAAGGCTGGCAATGCGTCGATTTTGCCTCTGGCGTCGTATACGTCTATAGGCAACGGTAACCACTTTCCATGAGCTGGACATGAGCTGGCTGCCTGTTTGCCAGCTTTGCAATAAAAAACATTTAACACATCTTGCAATAAATTCTAGAACAATTAAATAATTTAATTATAGAAGTAATTTTAGTTAATATTTTAACAATAACACTGGCCTACAAAAAATAAACAGTGGTCTTGTACTTTCTACCAGACCCATCTATTCCTATGAATTTGATGTGTTGAATCTGAATCTAGGGTCAGTTTGGTCCATAAATCCGCAAAATTCTGAGGGAGTATAGACTATACTGACCCCAGATTCGGATTCAACGCATCGAAATACATAAGAATAGATGGGTCTGGTCAAAAGTACATACCAGTTTTTGTTTTTTGTGGGCGGTGCAATTAATAAGGTATTGGAGTCGTTAGAATTGTGACGTCATAGCTCCATATAAAATCAAGGAGGCTGTAATGTTTTATATGACGTTAATAAAAAAATTCGCATCCAAATCGTTTCACCCGTTAAACAGCTACGGTGCTACAGACACATAAACAGGCATAGCGGTCGAACTGATAACACCCCTCTTTTTGCGTCGGGGGTTAAAAAGTATCTTTGCTCTCCTGACGGTCAAGTACCCAATTGAACCGACAGGTTACGGTGAAATTGGCCCGAGCGTCTCCACAGAGTAGTGTCCACATACGCGCAGTGCTCCACCAGTCATCAATCCTGCAAACCTCATAAAAAGTATAAATGTTAAGAAATACTGAATAAAAACATACCAACGTTGTAAGCATATCCGAGATGTCATCTTTTGGTAAAAAGTTCGGCATGTTATTACTATTTGGCGTAACTCCAGTTACAGCTGCAGCAATCGTGTCATTATTTAGGTCTCTTACGATCTAAGAAAGAAATTAGACCAATTAAAAATATGGTACGCGTCGTCAGCCAATCTCAATAATTAGTTGAACGTTGGTTCCTCCAAGTTTATTGCATGTATTGAAACTTTTTAGAATGCATGCTATTTTTCATAATTTAAATTTATATGTAATATGATTTTATTGTTTTGTTAATGTCACTTGTAAGAAAATTACCTAAGAGCAAGTCAATATAATATATGAAGAAGCGAATTATTATTTTATTATTAACGTTTTCGCTAACAGTATATAAATATATATAATATAAAACAATCCGTAACATCTGGCGACCGTGACAAATATGGAATCATTACGCACTACATAAATTATCAAACACTGATGGATCTCAGGACTTGTGTGATGTGAACGGGACCAGCTTTTCGATGTATCTCTACATATCTAATGGCCGCTGTTTGCTACACAATTAAGAGTTTTCTGAAAGGTCGAAAAGATAAGAACACAACAGTTATATTTAACCAGATGTTGAGGTCAGAAGATTTCGATCAAATTGAGAAGGTAAGAACGCTTTACAGAGAACCATACAGTGAGGTGACAAAAAAAATATTTCTGAAATGGAAACAGAACCTATATAGGTATAGTTGAAGAAAAAATATCAGAAGGTGAAACATAATAGAACATATTAAATAACACTGCAATTTTTTCCTTGGTGGGGAGGATTTTGGAGAACAACTCGCACAAAGCTATACCCATTGAGATATATATGATCTCCATATGAATGATGCTGCAAAATCAGTGGACGCGCTTGGGTTGAACAATGCAAATGATGCTGCGCATACGCATCGCCGGGCCCGGAGTGTGTTGAAACTTTTTAGAATGTATTATTTTTCATAATTTAAATTTATATATAATATCATTTCAGTGTTTTGTTTATGTCACTTGTAAGAAAATTTTCCTAAGAGCAAGTCAAATATAATGTTTTAGAAGCGAATTTTATTTATTTACGTGTTCGTTATTAAATATGTATTATATAAAATAATCCACAACATCTGGCGACCGTGGCAAATATGGAAACTGCAAAAATAAAGAGAACCATATTTCGGAGAAATTTCAGTAAGTGCTCTAATCAATTAGAAGAGGAACTCGAAAAAGGTAACGATGTTTTGATTTCTGCACTACTGGAAAAATTTAATAAACATTATGAAGAGTTGTCGAATATAAATAACACTATTTTGAATATTTGGCTAGAAGACGAAAATCATAACGAACATGATATGAACGCGGACTTAGATAGCAATGAGGAGTATGAGAACCGATATTATATTTTAAAGCATAGATCGGTTAAAATTTTAAATATACGTAACACTCCAGCTTCATCCCACAAAGACGCGTCCGTAAGAGATTCTGACGGTAGTAAGTCAAATAACTCTAATAAGTCGAGACGCCGTTATTTAAAATTACCCAAATTTGAACTGCCTACCTTTGATGGCCAAATTAAAAATTGGATTGGTTTTTGCGCGCAGTTTAGGAAAATTAACGACGATAATGAGCTAGATGACGATGATAAAATGCACTACTTATTACAATCTATGGAAAAGGGTTCTCTGGCTAGAGATATGGTAGAAAGTTTCCCACCATGTGGTGAAAATTATAAAAAGGCCTTAGAACACCTAAAAGAACGTTTTTCAAAGGAGGAGCTCATTATTGACCATTATGTTAGAGAACTCCTTCAACTAGTTACTGGAAAAAATACTTCAAAATTACCTATCAGTTCACTCTATGACAAAATTATGACACAAATTATGGCTTTGGAATCTTTAGGATTAACGCAGGACAAATATTCATGTTTTCTGTTTCCTCTCGTTGAGTCGGCACTTCCAAATGACCTAATAAGGGCATGGAATAGATCGCATTTTTGTAAAGAGAAAAGAAACAAACCACTTTCCATGCTTCTTCAATTTTTACGCTTGGAAGTAGAATCGGAGGAAAGGATTAATGCAGCTCATTTTAATAGTAATAATAAAGTTTCGAAGCACGACATTATTCCAAACGCGACGCGTTTGACAACTTCTATGCAGCGTGATAACAAGTCTGTTGATAAGGCTTATAGATGCATTTGGTGTGGAAAAGGTTATCATACAAGTTCCGAATGTAACTTTGCAATAAACATGAGCTTAGATGAACGCAAAGAGTTTATAAACAAGAATGCGGCCTGTTTGATATGTTTAATCAAAGGACATATGGCAAGAAAGTGCAAAAAATTCCCCAAATGTGTAGTCTGTGGTAGACGACACTACACATTGATGTGTGGAGATTTGCCTAAGCCTACGTCATCGAGAGTAAAGACTAATGTCGAACCTCAGACTTCGCAAGGAAGTATACTCACGCAGATTATACCTAGGAATGATGTCAATATTATTTTATTACAGACTCTGAAAGTCAAGTTATCATATGGTCATAAGGACATGATAGTGAGAGCATTATTAGATTTTGGGGCTCAGAAATCATTTATCACCAGCGAAGCTGTAAAGAAATTAAATTTAAGTCCATATAGTGAAGAAAGTCTGAGTCAGACATTATTTGGTGGAAAGGTTACTAAGAAAAAGTCTTATAAAATGTACAACCTGATTATTACTAGTATAGATAAATCATTTTCCTGTAATATAAATGTACTAGAGCAGCCAAAATTGTGCGGCCATTTACCTAGACTGAGTAATCAAGATATTGTAAAGGAATTTAATGCAAAAGGCATTTCATTGACAGACTGTATGGACAATATAACTGATATTTCTTTATTAATAGGGTCTGATGTTTTAGGTTTGCTGCTGACTGGCCGGTTGGAGCGTGTTCACGATTTAGTTGCAATGGAAACAAAATTGGGGTGGACTGTACAAGGTCCTATCAATAATGCTGTCAGTATATTTTCTTGCACTAATAACCAGATAACCAATCTACACGCTCTCTGCTGTCATAATAATATTGAAGATTTTTGGAAATTAGAGACATTAGGAATTCGAGATGAAGTCGAAACTATAGGTAAAAGTGTAACTGAATCTGAAGTTCATTTGTTTTTTAAAAATACGATACGTCGTAACGCCGAAAATAGGTATGAAGTTAGATTACCTTGGAAGGCTAAATGTTTGGAAACAAATTATGACTTGGCTTTAAAACGATTAACTTCTACTTCTAGACGATTATCACGTTTAGGGCTAATGAATGATTATAATGAAATTTTTAAGGAATGGTTAGAATGCGGGATTATTGAGCAGGTAGATAATGATAATCGCGATGTTGGACATTATTTGCCTCATCACGCAGTCGTTAAAGAGTCTAGCATCACGTCCCATTCCGCCTTTATCAGCAGACCGTGTTTGTTGCGGAGCACCTTTTCAGGTGTCAGCGTTAGATTTCGCAGGGCTTTTGATATTGCGTTCCGGTGAAAAATGTTGGATAGCTCTCTTTACCTGTGCAGTTTATCGTGCTGTACATCTAGAATTATGTCTATCCTTACCAACGGAAGAATTTTTGCTAGCATTTCGTAGGTTCGTAAGTAGAAGAGGCAATGTAGAAATAATTATGTGATAACGGCACAAACTTCCGAGGCGCATACAAGCTTTTAAATGGTTTAGATTGGGCAGGGATAGCTGAACGTACAAGTAAGCTGACCTGGTATTTCAGTCCGCCATCTGCGCCTTGGTGGGGAGGGTTTTGGGAACGGATGGTTTGCTCTGTGAAGGAAATCTTACGTAGGGTATTAGGAAAGGCAGCCCTTCGTTCTAATGAGTTAGTCACTATTCTATGTGAGGTGGAAAATATCATAAATTCGCGTCCATTAACTATTACCGATGATATTGGATTACAAACACTCACACCCAATTCCTTCTTATTACAATTTAGATCACCTAATTCTAATGGTCAGGAATTAAATTTACGTTCTATTGATGGTGAAATTTTAAGCAGTAGATGGAAATACATTAATAAGTTATGTAGTGATTTAAAATCCCGTTTTAGATTGGAATATTTGGGTCTTATTCGTCAGAGACAAGGTAAAGGTAGTTGTAAATTGATCAAACCTGGGGATATTGTAGTCATTAAAACAGAGAGTAAGCGTGTAGACTGGCCTCTGGGATTAGTAAAAGAAATAAAATTGGGAACAGATGGATTCCCTACAGTTGCATGCGTCAAGACTCAGAATGGGGAACGTATAAAGGCAACTCAAAACGTACAGTCTCTGGAACATGTGAGAGTCCTTATAGATGACTACAAAATTGGTGACGCGCTCCGGTCGGGCAGTTAGGGTACCAAAACGTTTTAACTAATATTGCGCGTACGCATCGCCGGGGCCCGGAGTGTATTGAAACTTTTTAGAATGCATGCTATTTTTCATAATTTAAATTTATATGTAATATGATTTTATTGTTTTGTTAATGTCACTTGTAAGAAAATTACCTAAGAGCAAGTCAATATAATATATGAAGAAGCGAATTATTATTTTATTATTAACGTTTTCGCTAACAGTATATAAATATATATAATATAAAACAATCCGTAACAGCATGCACACTATATTGCTGAGGGCAGGTAGTGTGGAACTTGCTGTGCTGAATTCCGATTAATACTACCCTGATGTTGCCATCTTAGAACCGAGCAGCTTGTGCCGCGACGATGGCAAGAGACCCGATGGAATTTCTTTGGTGCCCTGAGGATGAGTCGTCTTTTAGTATGGGACACATCTTACGTCGGTACTCTGGCGACATACAATTACCCAGCCACTAGCGTTACAATCGACGCAGCTGCTGCACAACAGGAGGCCCTAAAACGCCGCAAATCGCCGCCATCGGTAATGGCCTCAAATTTGCGGTTTTTGAGGTCAAGACCCTGAGACCATGGGGGCCTGAGGCGCACAAGCTTTATCAAGACCAAAAGACTTGACTTACTATACCTTGGGCAACACATTAGCGTTATCCAAATAGGGAATGCGGCCAGTCTTCTAGAAACATTCCCAACTGATAGCGGTCTGGCTTTAGATTTTATAAATTGATTTTAATGTATAATTAATTTATAGTATTTCATTTTTTTTTATTGCAAGAGTGCAGCAGACAGGCAGACGGCCCACTTGATGGAAAGCGGTTACCATCGCCTATGGACATTTGCAACACCAAAGGAGCTACAAATGCGCTGCTGCTCTCTTAAGGGAGACTGGGACCTGGTCACCAATGCCGAAACACAACTCAAGGTTGTTATGGCGACATACTTTAGACCCGGGGTGGTAGCCATCCAGTCGGGCAAATGCCCTCCCACCTGGCTGTGGGTCGTTTTGTCGCCTCTTACGACAGGTCACCCGGCCACAGGAAATTGTATTCTTTCTCCGTTCCTGCACGAGTAATTTATTTTAAGGTTTTATTTTTCGGTATGATTTATTTAGAAATCATAAGTTTCTTGTCAATAAAATGTAAATAACATAATGCTAGAAACGTAATATTCAGACATGAGAATACTCACAGAAAAATCAAAATTAACCAACGGATGCATGTATGTCACGCTGTATGTATGATCACCTTCAGTCAATTGAACCTTCACATCGTACCCTACCACTACGTTATGCATCCTCAATCTTCCTTGAACATCCACTGACCCTGGAACTCTCCAGTTCCATATCTGCTGTACTGTCGATTGAACAATATCTACGTGTTGGATTGAGACAAGAAAACCATTGGTGAATGTTTGGGTACCGATTGCTTCCCAATCGATGACTGTTTCGCTGAAACAAAATATTTATTTATTTTTTATTACTGGACATATTCATTTGTCTTCAGCTTGTAATCTATTGCTGTATGTCGAAACAAACCCACATTCGTCAACAGCATACAATCTTTCACGTTTTTTTTTGGCCAGGGGAATCCCCACTTAGGGATACCCACTAAAACCCCTGGGTGTTCCGTCCTGCGCCTTATGCCAGGGCTACGGGAAATTGGCTGCCCGACTCCGCAATGCCCTGGCAGGCGTGGCCCCCCCTCACTGGGTCTCTTCCTATGCCAGGGGACGTATCCCCCGGCTACTACTTCGTCTCATTCTTGCGTGAGGCAGTCTGTAACGCGCCCCACGGGAAGAGAGATTAGCGCGCGCGGAACACTCGCGCTCTGATCTCGACGGCATGTGCGGATGAGTGAGAACCCCTATACCCCTAGGGGCCCCACCCGCACCGCTCGCTTAAGTGGCCGAAGGTCGAGTTCCGACCTCCGGCGTCGGCGCGTCCTCCTTTGGCGGGAGCGGAGCAAGGAATATAATCTTCCACGTAGGCCTACCCTAGTTTACGCCACTTATCCCGGTCCTCCGGCTTCTTCATCCAACCCCAACTCATATTCGCATTTACAGACCTGACAGAAATATTAATGTTCTATTTTACTTCTTGATAAATGACTGAGCCCTAAAGACAGTAATTTATTTGCGTTGTAGTAAAATTATACACATAACAGTGGACACGTTACTTACTTGATAGCAGATTCAATATCAGGCAGCTTCAGGTTGCACCAACCATTTCTTTCCAATGTCTCTACAGTCTTCTGTATGACTTCAATGACATAACCCTGGTGATTTACTAACCGAACGTTGTTTACTGAAAACGACTTGAAATACTTAGTCCTTATGAATTTCATTGCAGTTATGTAACATTATAGTTATGTAAGTTTTAGTCAGTATTCCCAAGAATTGTCTTATATCAAAGAAGAAAGAAGAGAAGAGAAAGAATACAATTTCTTGCGGCCATGCGGCCTGTCAGGTGCAGCAGGTGGGTATTTGGTCCGTCTGAATGGCTACACCCTTGGTCTCTTGGTCTGCTATAACAACTTTGAGTTGTGTTCCGACATTTGTGGCCAAGTTCGAGTCTCCCTTTAGAGAGCGGCAGCACATGACAATGGTAGTAGCTTTGGTGTTACAAATGTCCATAGGCGATGGTAACTGCTTACTGACAGTAAGCAGTCAGGTGTCAGGTGGGCGGTCTGCCTGTCTGCTGCAGCCCATGCCTCATCAATCAATTCACACTTCGCAGTCAAAGACACAACTCATCATTAACGCAACGTTGACCACTGAGACGTCCAATACTTTCAGCACATAAATTACTTTTCGCAGGACACATAGACTAAATAATTAATAATTTTTCAGTTATTGCGAACTCCCCCACTTGGAAAAAATTCAGGATCCGCGGCTGACCTTACTGCGGTTACATTAGCTACTAGGCTACCATAACTTGCCAACTACTTCCATATCTAATTAACAATATATATATACTTACTTTGAGCGTTTATAGTCCATAAAGAAAAAAATAATACTAAAATAACAATGTAACAAATTTTATGCATATTTTTTAAATAATAAATACTTTTCTGGTCGTATGAAATAAAATAATCATTAGAACAATAACAAAATTACACGTAGATTGTAAAGACTTAAGTTTTATCAAATATTAATTAATGTAGATTAGATTAGTTTAAGTGATAAGTGTTGTGATTAAATTGAATGCATACTAAATATTACAATATGCGAAAGTAAGTTTGTTTGTTTGTTACTAACCTTTTCATGACTAAACGGCAGAACGGATCTACAATTTGGCAGTGATAGAATGTATTAGGGGTATTACGGGTAAACTCTTTTGAATATTCCGCTCCATAGGGGTAGAAAATTTTGTACGGATAACTGATAATTTCTCCAAGTTAATATGAAAATTCATATTTAGGTTTATAGAATACACTGAAATGGAGTGGAGCGGAATGGAGTGGAACGGAGTGAAATGGAATGGAACGGAGTGAAATGGAATGAAATAGAATATTCTTTATTACGCATACGAAAGTAGTTTACACGAGTATTACATGGTAAGATATTAATAAAAAAGGCTAATAAATTTAAAGAAAATAACAGGGGAATAGATGAACACCCACCACGCTTGTCAAAGGTAGATTGGCGGGTTTGACACATCGGTTAGCCCAATGTGAAGGTTTCATCAATATATTGTCCTTCACCGTAAGTAAATTATAATTGCAACAATATGTAGGTACATTAGATCAGGAACAGTACTTAAGTGGTACACGTTTTTCAGCCAGGATTTGAACCTGTGCCCTTTGAATTACTCAAAAAAGAAGTAGGTATTGGGCACAGCTATAATATTAAATTAAATATAAAATACAAATTAAACTACATAAAGCTTAACATTTTTACTTTAGGATTAATAATTAACAGACAGATAAAATGAACCCCAATCTGCGACACCCAAAATGTTTGTTATTCGAAATTTTCATTAAACCTATTCACAGAGGCGACAGGCTTTAAGCACTTAATTTCATAAAGATTATTTCTATGTTAAATAAACATTAATAACTGTTGCCCTGACAGTTATAACCCTTCACGTCTGGAGGCCGAAGCAAAAACTCATTCGAAATTACGAGTGGCTCAGGTGTCTGTTAGGGGTGCCTTAAGACATAAGCTAGCAGCGAGAATAAGTTTGCAGTTTACTCAAAAACCTGTCTACTGGGAGACAGGCCTTAAAAACGTGAGAGTTGTTGACAATGCTGAGGATATTTTATATCATTTAACACAGCGAGTCTACTTTATGAGCGTGGCGGATTAATCTATGGCAATAATAAGTATGGCAAAGTATGTATGGCAAAAATAACACTGTTTTCTCGGGGAGTTTTTGGCGGGAACTGAAAGGAGATGTTGTGCTGTGCAGTTTTATTTTCTAAAAATGTGTAAAATTACTCTAAAATGAACAATAGTTGTAGGATATTGATAGTTTTTGAGTAGTAATTACGTGTTTTGTGAGAAATATGAACTGTATAGTCAAATGTAGCCTTTTGAGTTGTCACAAGAACTCCGTTGAATGGCACTAGCTGATTACTTACAGTTCAGTTGTGCTACACATAGGCTTAAGAAAATGAAGAAACTATATTGTAAACTAAGATCTGGCTTAAAGGCCTAGCTGCCAAGCCATAAACTTAAATAAATAATAACTGTTTTCTCGGGTTTTAAGGCTTAAGAGTGTGTGAATTGTTGATAATGCTGATGATTTTTTTTTTAATTTACAATAGCGCTGCTTTAGCGTGGTGTATTGTATGGCAATGATAGTAGGGGAGCCCAAGCGGGGATTTTGGGATTTACTCAAGCGTGGCAGAATAACATAAGAGGTGAAACCTTGCACTCTATTATGTATTCCCACCATACATGAACTTTTCATATAGGGCCGTGCGTTTAGGGCAGCCGATCAGAATAGTAAAAAAAATCGATCGTTACGAACACTCAAGCGCGTCATATTGAAACAAGGTGAGTTAATTACATGCAGAAAAGTATAATAACACACTTACCGTATTAAAGGCAAACTATCTTTTCTACTTAGCACACACAAACAAGAAAATATAACAATTTTAACAGAGAAAGTACATACTTTATATTAATGTAAAGCTGAAATTGTAGTTCATTACTGTCTTTCAATTTGAATAGAAAAGGGACAAAAAGAACTAAAAAAAAATTAATTTTATCGCTAGAACCATGCACATATTTAGAACTGATGTCAAATTTTTAAATTCTTAAATAAATAACAATAAACGTCACTTTTGAAAAATATTCTAACAATTAACATCGATTATTTTTTAGAATGTGTTTGATGCATTGCTATAAAAGTTGAAAACTTTAGTCAGTCATTAATTAAAATTTTTGGAAACTTGACGTGATAGAGCCACCGCACGGGAGTCATAATATAAGGGAAAAACTGTGTTTTTTTTTCAGTATATACCAACAGGTATATAGGATATATATTACACATGTCTTAAAATTCTTAATTACAAATTTTAATGACTTTTTATTTAAGTCAAATATATGTGGTGATATTTTCTTGCTTTGTATCACCCATATATTTTTCAGGTCTTCAGGTCAATTATTGAGAGTTTCAGGAAGCTAACTACCCAAAACTACTTAACTTAGAAACAACCAACTAATCTTCCTTTGTACTACAAAGGCTACGTTCCAGAAGGAACTCACAACGACCACGCTTCACAACCGCGATTTTTCCCATTCCACTTGCTTGCGGACGTTACAATCATAAACTCTAGTGGCACGGATTATGTGGCGTTGATGTCATAAACGACGAAATACACAAATATCATTGGTTGATTTGAAAATCGCGCCGTTCCCAATGTCAAGACATAGAGAGAATTAATGCTCTGTGGTCAACGCCCACTTCGACCCACTTCATATGGGTTGTTGTGAGCGCTGTGTGATCGAAAATGATGACGTCATTAGTGACGTTTTCGCCACGACCATAATAACGACAGCGGACGCCTTGTGGAACCACAGACGGGGCATTTTGGGCGTTGTGAGACACTAAAGGAATGCGTCCATAGTAGAAAATTCGAAAAAATAACTCGCTCGTCAATCGTAACTTAATTTTGAATCAAAATAACCCTGCCTGACACGGATCTAACCTTGACAGAGGTCCTGCGAATCGACACCTTTTGACAGGTGCCCTGTCAAGCTGTCAGGTTGAAAGGGGCATATAGGGACAGGCAAGGAGTTGACATTATAATAGCACTGGATTTCGGTTCACCTTTTGTGTATAGATTGGTAAACTTTCCGAATGTTCCTTTTCAACTAATAATAGAGATTGTGAGAGTTATGCGGTTATTGTCTAATGCGGTATAAAGAATAAAAGAGTAAAAAGAAAAAGAACAGAGCCGTAATTTTTGACCTTCTTTTTCTCATTACACCATCCTGAGTTAGTGGGTTTCACATACGCATTTAGGGAACTATCAAAGAGGACACAATACTTTCTCCATTCAAAAAGAAGGGGCTTGTTGAGCCGATACCGTCAGGATCATCAGATTTGATCAATGCGATAGAACACAGGTGTGGTTTAATTGCAAAGTCCGAGCATTCGACTAGGAGTCCATCACAAAGTTACTGCTGTCCCTGTTCCCTAGTGCTCATTATGGATTGTACATACCTCGACAAAAGGGATCCTATATATCGTATAGTGTAATAACCACAGTACTTATTTCAATTTGATAGCATTCCCCTGGGAGGCGTGAGCCCAACAGTGGGACGTTTATGGGCTAATATTATATAATTATGTATTATATTTTATAGCAAACTTTGATAACGTTGTCATGACGAAGTATTTGTTAGCGAACTGCTACAATAAAAATGCGCCACATTTTTGGTTATATTCGACAATCCCACTAAAACTACATCATTTATCAGGATGATAAGCATCGTGAGTGTTGATGCTGCAAATAATTAAATTTGTATCAAGTCTCGTTTAAATCTGTACAGTAGTTTTGTAATGACACCCTAACTTTATTCTTATGATGAAAATGTTATTTTATGGCTAATCTTTAATATATATTACTTTATACAAATTTGTAACTAATTATATTATATATTATAATATATAGCTATTATGTATTTATCGGGCCGTGTTTCCTTCCTTTAATACTGATGAAAATGTTATTTTATGGCTAATCTTTAATATATATTACTTTATACAAATTTGTAACTAATTATATTATATATTATAATATATAGCTATTATGTAAAACACTAGATGTATATGTGTATTATGAATAAAATATATGTGTATATTTATTTTACTAAACAAATAATGTTGCTGTCTCTGTATTCGTTACATGTACTGTCTAATTGGTAATGTACGAACTCATTTTTTGTGTGCTGACAAATTATTTCAAAGGTAGTTTGAAACAAATATCTTACGGGACGTGAACTTAACTTACGGGACGTGAACTTACTCTGCCGTAACACAGTTTAAAACTAGTACGGGGAGTAATGATTGTCGCATAATGTTAAATTAAGCACTATTGTATATTGTACTTGTTTAGCTTATAACTGAAAGAAATAAATTATTTTTAGTTTTTTTTTTAAACTATTATTTATTTCGATTTCTTGACTGTTCGGGATTCACATAAATAATAATGGGCCTATTTCAATGCTGTTGTTAGTAATCGACAGCAAATACTTAGACTGAAAATCTGCGCTACTTGTCATCCTCAGAATCCCGTGGGAAATTTTCTGGGAATTATTTAAAATGGCCAACTTAAGAAAAATCGAATTCCTATGTGACTTTTTTCACTATACGATAGCAAATCTAATATAATAAAATGTGTGATTTTTATCCCGGGATCCGGCAGGTATTTTCCCGGGAGCGGTTTGTATTTGTTCGGGTGCATAACAATCAACTTATTCCGACACAGTTTTCACCAAAACGATAGCTTATATTCTTTTTTAAGTGTTGCGGTACTTCGTTTCCCGGGATTCCCGCGGGAATTTCAAGTCAAGCGTGTATGAAGTCGCGCCATGCTCGAATATGTAAGTCGTGGTAACGTAATGGCAAGCACATGCGTCCAAAACTCAAAGGGCGTGGGTTCGAATGCTGGCCGAAACGCATTCACCACTTAGGCAGTTTTCTGACCTAATGTGCATATTGTTGCAATTAATACTTGATAACATAGTGATGTTACCTGCACATCGAGATAACCGATGTATTAAACTGTCCTGGAGAGCGTGGTGGGTATACTGTTCATTCCCCCTATAGTGGGAGGCCCGAGCCCAGCAATGGGACGTTTATGGGCTGTTAATATTGTTATTATTTTATATGTATACATCTAGTACTTAGTTACTCTGAAAATAATGACCAAAGAGTACATTAATATAATACTGTGACGTATAAAGATGGACGGACAAGACGACGTTAAAAGGTTTTTGCCAAAATCGCTGCGGAATTTTGAAAAGTGTGTATATCATCATTACCACAATTACGTACAATACGTTCTTTTAGAGCCTAGGGTGCGCTTTTCTCTTTTTTTCACTAGGAGTAGAATATTGTTACGGGCGGTGGGGGTACGCACTTATCATTGGAAGTAAACATCAGTTTTCTTCAACTAAATGCTTTTATTGACTTACACAGCTGTACGTAATTCTTCCCTGCAAAGCTATTTTTTGTCCATCATCTATCCCTTTCTAAAATGTTTCTGTCCTTGTCTTGTCCTTCCAGAATCTTCTACCTTTTTCTAAAAGTCTTGAGACCGGCTTACACTGCCAGAAAGTTCTAACCTCGGCCGCCACAATATATACACTCTGAACATTTATAAGTAGTTTTGCTATATTCGCTCATTGACTAAAATTATAATTTGTCTTGAGTTTTTTTATAATTAAACCGTGAATGTGGATAAAGGGGGCACGATACAATAGGTACCTATACATTGAACAAAAGGTCAACAAAGTTTTCCTAATTATCATTTTGTCTTCGTACCCAACTCCTCCAGCATTTGCTATTTATAAAACCAAATTCAAAAAAATCGTTTCAATATCTAATTTTTGTATGTACATTCCACATTAGTTCGACGTAAAAAATGAAAATATTAAAAATATCACATAACTCCTCATCCACTCATATGTTCGATTGCTTTCGACATGAAAATAAGATATCTGATAGATTCAGACGTGGATTTACCTTAGAATTTGGGAAGGCATTTTATTATAAAGGGTACTTAGTGTAATATACTGACCTTTCCGACTCAGGGTCCCCTTTAAATCAGTACACGTTTGGCCACAGAAATTGTTCAAGTTTTTTATTGTTGTCTAATAAATTTAATTGAAATTATTAAAATTAAAATCAACGGTAAACTATTCCAGGATCAAAAAAGTCACTACTTCCTGTTGAAAAATAATATTCCATCCGCGCAGGAACGGAGAAAGAACACAATTTCCTACGGCCTGGCGGCCTGTCGTAAGAGGCGACAAAACAATCCACAGCCAGGTGGTAGCATTTGCCCGACTGGATGGCTACCACCCCTGGTCTAGAGTATCCGGCATTAGTGACCAGGTTCCAGTCTCCCTTAAGAGAGCAGCAGCGCATTTATAGCACCTTTGGTGTTGCAAATGTCCATAGGCGATGGTAACCGCTTTCCATCAAATGGGCCGTCTGCCTGTCTACTGAACTCCTGCAATAAACAAAAAATTAGGGAAAATAATAATAATAATTTCCAAATAAAAAACGTAAACCTAAAAAGCGCTTCATTATGGCATCGATATTTACACGACACCGAATCGTAATTAATAACCATTTAGAATTTATTTCTGCTCTCTTTGAAAATTTGTCTCGAATAGATCGATGGGTACAAATTTAAAGGTAGACCAAAAAAAAGATGGATGGATTGTGTGAAGGATGACATGATGATATGCGGTGTGACAGAAGAGGTATGTCAGAATAGAAGAGTGTGGAAGGAAAAGACATATTGTGCCGACCCCAAGTAATTGGGATATGGTGAAAGAAAAGAGAGAGAGAGATTCCAAAATGTCTAAACAGATTTTAATGAAAATTTAATAGATTAACAAATCAATTTTATCTTATCGTTTACGTTTCCTACAACATTACTAGCGTTTATGTATTTTAAGATACTTTTTACTACAGACTTGATAGAGAGCTGATTTTTCTACATGTTAGGCGGAATTCGCGTTAGTGTTATACTGAAGGAAGTGTCCAATAGGTAATCTGTAATCAAATTTTTTTTACAGTAATAATGATCACGACAGAGAGGGAAATGGGCAGCGCGGGCACTAAATGTTAAAATACGCTGCCCGGTTTTCTCACAACTTTCCTGCTAGTTATTGTGAAAATGGGCACTACGTAACGATCCATCATTGGCTGTCGTCTGTGACATTGCACTATAATGATTTTTTCATAATTGTCATTTTAGCTTATGAAATATTGGAACATACTATTACTGATCTATTGTCTAAAGTAGAAACCAGCCTTCTAATCACCCGAAGAATACATGAGAGGTTCATGGCCTCAGGACCCCACGGTCTAAGCTGTCCAACAGCAAACGGCACAGTCTCACTGAATGCTTATTTGCACCGTTTGAATGATTCAGCTGTTTTCGCCGTTGAAAACTATTATGTATAAATTATCTTAACACATTATTGTTCTTCTCAAAATAGGTGTACACTTTTCTCTGTTTCAAAGTGTACTTGTTACGGTGCCAAAAGCTGACCGAGTGACTGGCTGAGTGGTGATTTATTTTGGGTCAACGTTGAATTTCCACGTTGACAACGGACATTATGAAAAATTACTCGACGGCCAGTTGATAAAATAAAATATAACCGGACCATCGTCCGAAGCTCGACATTATTTGGCTACAATTTTTTTTCCATCTGCGAAATTTTCGACGGTATTTTTATAAAAGCTTTTTAAAGGCACGCAATATGTTTGCAAATACTTTCACGTGTGAGGAATTTTAAAATGTTTTAATTTTATAGGCAAGGGTCTTCACTCTGGTTGAAATAACACATATGTAGTCACAGGAGAAGATTTTTGAGATGATTCCAATATAGCAAATATCTTTGCGTATTTAAGAAGCGCATGCATCTTTTAATTACTGGGCCAGATCGTTTATTGTTTTGTCTCCAGGTAAAGGAAAAGATGTTCCACAGATAGTAAGGGATTATCTTCACTTATAGATATTTGTAATACGAGTTGATATTTTGCCTACCGATATATCTGTTTAAGCACTTTTTAAAATGCGAACAATAGGCCACTGGTGTGCCAAAGAAGTAGTAGAGAGAAGGTAGTACACGAGTAACGTAGGCACGAAGTCCGATATTGCATCACACCATTCTGTATTGTACAGACGGTCCAACACACACCAACGTCTCTTCTGAAGCTTAAATGTTCGAGAAATCTAGAGTATTCAAGATCGTTTGCAAGTTTGAAATAGACAATAGGGTAGCAGACAATCAAAGCAATTAAGAGAGTCGTAATTTCACAGATTTTTTACGAACGTACAATCTTAAATATTAGAATTTGTTGTAACCTGTCTACATCCCTATTTGGACTGGTCGAGTCGGTAAGGAGTTAAATGGACTTATCTGCACATAATTAAAAGTAGAGTATGACTGCTACAAAGACAAAGTTAAAAATAAGGAAGGGGAAATAAATTCCCAAAGTAGGGTAAAGGCGCCTATTATGAGATAGGTTCCTAAATAGAGATAGTTCATTATTTCAATATATGTCTACTTTTTTTGAATTCATTTCATCATTTTCAGCATCATTCATTTCATTGTTTTCACTATCATTCATTTCATCATTTTCACCATCATTCATTTCATCATTTTCACCATCATTCATTTCATCATTTTCACCATCATTCATTTCAATAATTCCTTGCTCATTCATTCATGTTTATATGTATGTTTAAATAATTCTGACAACTCGGCGAAAAGACTAGCTATCATTATGTTTTATTAAATAGAGATAGTTCATTATTTCAATATATGTCTACTTTTCTTGAATTCATTTCATCATTTTCAGCATCATTCATTTCATTGTTTTCACTATCATTCATTTCATCATTTTCACCATCATTCATTTCATCATTTTCACCATCATTCATTTCATCATTTTCACCATCATTCATTTCAATAATTCCTTGCTCATTTATTCATGTTTATATGTATGTTTAAGTAATTCTGACAACTCGGCGAAAAGACTAGCTATCATTATGTTTTTTGTCGGGGACAAATACAACATTTTTTCTTATTTAGTTCCAAGGTATGTAAAATCAATTAAATGATGTTTGTTTTATAGTGAATTTGGATATTTCAATTAATTTTATAATGTTTATTAAAGACATAAATTATATATATTAGTTATGTTGAATTTACATTGAGTTATTAACGGGCTCCTAAAATGAGACATTTGCTCTTGAGTATCTAGATATCTAATTTGGACTTTTCTTCTAAACAATGGCTATATATTTATACATTTTTGCCAAACGATAGCTGCAGTTCTCTAGGGTTCGTAAACGTAATGTGAGTGCGGGATTTTTATAAAAACAAATAATACTTGGAGAACTATTTAATTCAACTTCGAACAAAGGATGCCGATGTAAAGTACAATTATAAATTATGATTCTCGTATAATAATAATTAGATACGCTAGAGCGCTAATATGAAATGTGCATCTGACTAAAATCCAAGTGAAAATGATCGTTCGTCGCTCCGCCCACTCGTATTTATATCCGAGCGATGACGAAACGAGGCGAGTAGTAATTACAACTACCCACAATTATTTCAATAGTATAATAATAGGTTGCACTACTACGAACAAATGTTATTAACAGTACAGTGCTCTTACAAACATTTCCAGGAAGTGAAATGTCTACAGATGTTCAATTAATCGGTGCATCCGGCTGCCGAATGCTCTCCTATGAATATTTATGGGACCTCGCCGTCTGTCTGGTCCTTTATGAGATTTCGACGCCAGTTTAGGTGGTGTTATTTCAGTATTGGATTTCGGGGATGAAAGGCTAGAAAACTTATGATTTCAAACAATTTTACGCCGTCTGGATATATAATGTTTTCATTGTATTGTTTGGGAAGGGATAATGAGCCGACGGTGGCACAGTCTTCGGTTCCCAATAACCTGGCATTATGATATTGTGATGGACCACCGCGATTTGGATAGTGACAACTATTTAGAATGTTCTAACTAATAGTTCAAATGTAAGAAAGCAGTTGACACTTTTTTACGAATTTGTGAGTGAATTTCTGATCACATATTGACTTAAAATAAAAAGTTAAGTAAACAAATATCATTGTAACGGATATAACATCCAATTGTGCAAAGGGGAAATGAAACAAGGTGTTTTAGGGTTTGAAAGTTAGCCGTTGATGCTTTGAGCGAATCGAATGCAGGGCACGTATAGCACGGTCAGTAGTCGCGGGCGACTGGTTTCGGATCAATCCCGGGTGAAATTCGTGCATTCGATTACTTTCTATCCATTCAATATATGCCTTTATTTATTAACAAAACAACCAGGTAAATACATGACTTATGTATATTTAAGTTATATTTTATTATTTCTATTTAATTATCTAATTTATTTATTTTACAGGCAACACCGAGCGCGCCGTTCATCTATCGAATGATATCGTCAACAATCATGATTTTTCAAGAACTGTCTAACAATATTTATTAAACATGGCAACGGAACGCTAAGAAAACGATTTAAATAAATAAGAAATAAGAAATAAATCGGCAGACAAACGTATTTTATATTCCATCCCCAAGATGAGTTGTGCTAAGGGTAATATATAACGGACCACTCTGGGGCTGATCTCAGACACCCAGACCACAGTAATTAATGGAAAGTTCGTTTACGAAAATTTAACATGCCAGGAATCGAAGTCGAAGCCTCTGTATTCCAGTGAGTTCAGCGGGCTAAGACTTAGCCCGCTCAACCAGAGGCCATCGTTTGCATTGCAAATAAATTAAATATACCTATTCTGGTATATTTAAGCTGGTCTGGTTCCCATTGCAGTACTCTCTGTATTGTTTTTGCAATATTTAATGCGAGCAATCAATATGCGAGAGTAAAACGGAAATGCGGACATCCGTCAGGTTTCAATTAAAAGTCGCGCGATTCGTCGCACACTGTGAATATTTATTAATCGAATTGCTATGATGCGACGCACTCCCGTTAATGTGGCATTAATTGATCCTGGTAAATTATTTCTTCAATTTTTTTAAGACCTAGATAACTGTATTTATCAAGAAGGAAATCAAATCACTAAAATTCGCAGTAAATTAATTACTAACAATATTGTTACGAGTGCGGGACTCGAATTAAAAATGCCGTTAGAATTACTATAGAATTTATTAGAACTATACAAACACGTATAACACAGGTACAAATATAACTGGACACAACCAGTACAAACGGCACGATTCAATAACACGCGCAAAGTCCGTCACTATATTGCTCGACTGCCTCACCCCTCCGTTCGGGTATTGTAAACTAAACTATACAACACAACACTCGACCGCGTGGGCTGAATTTTCCAAGAATTACACCTGGGTAACGACCATCATAAAGGATTACAATACACAATAGACTGCTTTTCTAATTACAAATTTTAAACACAATGTAAACAAAAGAAGTCCAAATGCGGGCAGGTGCTGTGCTTTATGGCAGGCAGGTGTGCATTCACTTTTGTCGGCATGTAACAATATAATAGACACATAGTTTAAATATATTGAGTTGCCTGTTTAAAAAATTGCTAATAGAGCACACCTTCTGTAGCTTGAAAGAGTTCATGGAATATGAAGGAAGATTTGTGACAAACACTTTAATCATTCTAAAATTCTTAATCATATAATCCTGACGTGTAACATATTTACGAATAAATGAGTTTATGAGTTCTATTAAAATTCTACACATTTGAATAAGTTGTTTATATTTTTTTTGCTACTATATTTATTTTCTATTACTTTCTAATATCATCATAAGTAGTAGTACATAAGGGGATCTTTGAAAGTTGCACCCGTGACTGAAAAATTGAGAGGAAGAAGACTATGTTGGTATGGGCTTATAATGAGGAGGGATGAAAGTCACGTGACAAAAAGAATGTTAAACTACAAGATGGATGGGTACAGATGTAAAGGTAGACCAAAAAAAATGGATGGATTGTGTGAAGGATGATATGATGATTTGTGGTGTGACAGAAGATGTATGTCAGAATAGAGGAGTGTGGAAGAAAAAGACATTGTGCCGGCCCTAATTAATTGGGATATGTTGAAAGAAAAGAAAAAAGAATAGAGATCATCACTAATTTATTCTTATAGCTTTTATAGCTGGAATAGGTACAACACTTTGTTATTCACAAATTTAACACTAAGATTTTGTGTTATACTGAACAGATGTAAATATACGAGAAGAAATAATTTAAAAAAAATCCGATTAATTCCGATCCCATAAACTAATATTGTCATTATATTTGCTAATAAAGACACATGCGTCTAATAATAATATCAAATATATTAATTAGGTTTACTAATAATGGCAAATATGCCTACTGACGATTTTAAATATGTCTACTAATAATGTCAAATAGGTCTTTTAATCACTTTAAATAAGCTTACTGATAAATTCAAATAAGTGTACTAATAATGTCAAATAAGCTTATCTACTAATAATTTCTAATACGCCTGCTAATGATGCCAAATAGCACGTTAAAGACAAATACGTCTACTAATAATGTAAAACGCGTTTTCTAATAGTGTAAGTGCCAAACACGCCCTTTTTGATGACGCAGGGGGAATATCTTTCCTTGGGACACTATCCTCGGGCCTGGGGGGAAGCTTTATACCGAGGGATGTGTGGGACTCCTGAGCGGCCGGATGCCCACCGTGGCCTCCGATCGGAGGGGCGGGGGATGGTTAGCCGTCAGACTACCCCACTCTAAACCTAATCTGCATCCCTGTCTTATGCGCTTTTATGGGGTGCCACAGGAACTGACGCATAGGTATTACGTCTGTGGCACCCCTACGCTTGGTTTCTACTTAGGGTACCCCGGGGAAGGGTACACTCTTTACCAAGAGGGCGGTGGGCTGTCTATGGGATCCCCCGCTGGTCCACGTGGCCCTCTGTGAACGGTTACGGGAGGAGTTGCCCGTAGCGACGCCTACGACCCTTAGGTTTAGATTTACTTGCTTTCAGAAGGAGGTCACAGCTAGCCACTATTGTTTGCTCCAGAGCATGGAGTGCCAAACACGCCTACTTTAACATGAATATCTTGGAATATCCATTGCGCACAGATGTCTACACCGCCGTCTAGACATTTCCGACGCAGGGTGTCTGCATCAGGTTTTATTTTCTTTGCCCATTAGTTCTGCTATCCTCAACAGAATACTGCAGTATGCTTATTGGCTAATAGTTCTATGCCTAATGGGAAATCTATCCTTACTAATTACCAATATTATAATAATCACAAAATAAAAAGTCCGATTTGACACGTAAGATTGTCTATAGAACGTAACTTTTAATGAAATCATCGAAACGGAAAACCAATAACAAGTAATTTATTTAATTGATAATATACGTAATGTTACTGGTGCATTATATAATGTTTGTTATAAAAGATATTTCAATTATTATTTTCCTCCAAATAACGAAATAACATGACATTTTTATTAATTCTATATGTCGTATTAATCTATGACGAAGTCCCAAAAATAGTTACATCCTAAGGTGTCTTATTTTCAATTTTAGTGTTGCTACCAAATAAAGGATTGTTGCAGTTCATTCACTTAATTCGATTCAGGAAAAACTATATACATTTTTTTCCAAAACCTTACTTTTTTATGTATTTATACTAAACTAGCCAACTAAACAATACTACATAATTGCACATATATATATTGAGAACAAAAACCGGTTGAATAAGTATATATTATACGGGTGAAATCATAAAAAATTCAATAGATTAATTGTGATAAATGCATTCGGTACGCGAAAGGCGATGTAAGACAAAGCTTCCGTGCTCCATATCGATTTTGTGAGGCATTTTTGAGACATAAAAAGTAATTAACTTAACTAAATCAAACGATTATAAAGTCGTATAATTTTAAATCGATTTCTCGTGATAATCAATTGACTTGGTTAACGATTTGAAGGTTGCAATCCCTAACCTTGGAGGTTGTAATGAGAACTGTCAAATCGGGCTTTTTATTTTGTGATTATTATAATGTGAATTGGACTGAATTTAAATTTGTATCTTCTCCACAGCTTTGATAACGAACAGACGACCATTTTCGGATATTTATATAATTTTGAGTATGATAATGATTTTTTCGGAAACTGAGAAAAGGATATAAAATTACACTTTAAAAGATTTAAATAGTTTAGCCGTCTTAAATAAAATAATTTTCTTTCTTTCTTAAATTTATGTGAATACTATATGAAGAGATTATTATGAAATTTATCCTAAAAGCATATGCGAGCACGGAATTAATATACAATGTACTAATAATATGGAAGAAGAATAAAGAGAAAGAAGAAGGAATGACATCATCTAATATAGAATGTAACTTTGAAAATCTCAAAAAAAGATGACTCGGTTTTATTGACGGTCTATAATTGTTATACATAGTATTTTTTAGAATCAAATAAATTAAAGTACAATTTCAAAATAATCATTGGGGGGTTAATCTAAGTTGAGTGGTGCGTTTATCTTGGTTACCCGGTGTATGGGGCCACACACCACTGGCGAGAGCCCATGGCTCAATCGCCGTAAGAGGAGTACCTACAAAATAAGACGACGAGTTGTTGTACTCTCGATGTATTTACTTTGTAGCAGAGAGGTAGAGGTTAAATGATACTTCAGATGGCAGAGAGTAGTATGCACTGTCAAGTGCTGATGTGAACTGATTTATTTTGACAACGGTAACCTTAAGTACAAATATTAACAAGTCGTACAGCTAGTACAATATATAGCACAAAGTGTGAGCGGGACGGATGATGTGCGAGGGAGATAAAGCAATTATTAATATGTGCGCCATGACTGTATATATATGCTGCTCCCATAATTTGCTTAATTGTTATTAATTTAACTTAGACTATATATACAGAAACCTTATTGTTTACGTGATGTGCACACCAATATTCTAATCATCATCTATATATATAAAAGAAAGTCGAGTTAGTTACACTATTTGTAACTCAAGAACGGCTGTACTGATTGGGCTGAAAATTGGTGGGGAGGTAGCTTAGAACCAGGAGATGGACATAGGATACTTTTGATCCCGTTGGAACCGGTTAGTGGCGCTGAGATCGGGTTCTAGAATCCTCCTAATCCACCTGGAGCGATTTTGTTTTTGTTTATTTGAGTGAGTCCCCGGATGGTTTAAATCCATAATTGGAACCGGTAGGTGGCACTGGGATCGGATCCTAGATTTTTATTTTTTTCAGAGCAGGACATCATCTGCCGGGGCTAGTTATTATTAAATAATACATTTACCTACTCGTTTATGAGATTGGACATTTTTGATGATACAGACAGATGCTCATCTTATCGAGGGGCTCTAACAGCGACATCTATTATCTGTACTTACATAGAATCACGTTCATTTATTGACCATGGTCTTTAACTGTGCTAAATAATACATCAATAAATTGGTTGGATGAAACGTGATGCAACACTCATATTTAAAAGTTAAGAAGCATGTGTAATAAATAGGGTTTATTTCATAAAACTAATGATTTAATATAATAAACATATAATGAAAAGCACCTCTCCGCAGTGTGATTTTAAAAAAGCTTGTACATTTAGTATTTTCATTTAATATTTTTAAACTAACTAAGCTTAAAAACCCCTTTGATGCTCTTAGCGTCACATTAAGGCACTATACAGTTTTGCCGCTATGAAAAATGTAGAGGATTTGTATACTGCGAACATCTCTATAGGCATTTTTGTACGGAATATTATGTTATTGCTTTTGTGAACCAACGAAACAATATTTTACGTTATTAAATTTTGACCAACAATGTCGTGTTATTTAGATTTATAATTCCGTAATTATCACTGAAGGAACAGAGAAAGAACACTATTTCTTGCTGCCGGGCGATTTATCGTAAGAGACAACAAAATAACCCACAGCCAGATGATAGGGCATTTGACCATCTCGATTGTAACCACCCCCGATCTAGAATACGCCATCAACTGACCTGCCCCTCCTTTGAAACCTATCGTGCTACAAATATCCATAGACGACTATGACCAATTTTATATCAAATGGGCCGTCAAACTGTTTGCTGTACTCTAGAAATAGAAAAAAAAATCAACGAAGAAGAAATATGTATTTATGAAGAATTGCTAAGGCATGAAAATTTAGCTTGAATAAAGAAAAGCGAAAAGAAAATGTGGGGAGTCAAATAAGCAGCGTGAATATGCCATGTTCAGCACTCGTGCTGCGCATTATCCTCGCCACTTACCTGCTGGCTGCTGAGGAAGTGGGCATAATGTAACGAGATATTTACATATACACTCAAGACATCAAGACACACACAAGTTCTGGTATTAACAATCATTTTGTGTCCTAGTTATTTTGGCAAAACATAATTCCAAAAAAATGGCTTCGTCATACATACCGTTGTTTCATATGAATTCAGTGATTGCGATATTAGGCAACTAATTGCAAAAACTCTTTGAGTTTGGCGTTAATTGCGTCTCTTATCATTATTTTATTTGGTTTAAGAATTAGGTGTAGAATTTTATCTCGATTTAAAAAATATGAGCCTGATTTTGTTCGAGCAATTTATCAAGTGCGTCGTTTAAGAAGACTCTAATTCGTAGTGAAGACAAGGAGCCTGGAGTGTCGTACATTCACTCAAAGTGTTTGAGATAAAACGCAGCGTGAATAGAAAAGAAATGTATAAGAGGAATAAAATAAGTGCTTAAGGTTTTATGTGGTTTTATTTTTGATTTTAGGGTTCTGTATTTAATCCCTATGAAATTTTCATTTCCGTCTGTCGTTGTATATCACGTTGTAGATAGGCCCCACCTTATGGAAAGCGGTTACCATCGCTTATATATATATAAGGCCTAAGGCCAACACTGCACATGCACTTCCTCACAACACCAGCATGTAACAGATACACTCTACATTAGTATAAGTTTAGTATTACAATTAGAATAAATTAATAAAATAAGTTATTCTTAAGGTACACCACAACATAAAAATTACTAAATTAATGTCACACACAGTAAAAAAAATAAACAATAAGCGTGTATGGACTCAAAATTTTTTCATAGAAATTAAGTAGAAAAAAAGGGTACGGAATTCGAGTCCGTAGAGATGTTAATAATAATAAAAAATAAAAAAAAAACCATCGCTTATAGACATTTGTAACACCTTTGGTGTTGCTCACATAAGGGAGTCTGGAACTGCCCACTAATGCCGGACCACAACATATAGGATCTGACTAACGCGACACCTATATATACTACGCCCATGTGTAGCTCCATGTAGATTATCTTTTTATCAATTTTCATCCATATAGACCCAGTTTCTGACAAAAATTACTAGAGATGCCACGAATGGTAGTTTGGCCGAATACCGAACATTCGGTCACGCTTTCGGCTGAAGCGCTGAATATTCGGCTACCGAAAGTTCGGCGTAAGATATTTGCAATTCGCGCGTAGTAGGTTAGTATTGAAGTAATAGTTTGTGAAGTATTTTTTTACGTTCTCACGAAGGATAGGTACACATAATTAATGTTTAAAACCTCTACTTCAGCAGACTGTAATAATTTCTTAGCTGGTGTATGCGCGTCTATCTATATAATGAAAAATGCACTTCTCTTGGACTATATTTTGTATTAATTAAATATAATATTTTACATCAACAGTTCAATAGCAACTGACAATATTATTAGACACCTGGCTTTATTATAAAATAATGAGGCTTCCATACAGCCAGTGTCTATGTAGGTTTCCTACAATTGAAACTATGTTTTAACGACTTTAAGCGCGATTTTAAATGTCTTTTATTTGATTCTGACATTTTAAAAACTGGCCAAAAGGTAATGTTAAATAATTAATTAAAATAACATTTAACTCTTTAGCTCAATAATAGCACATAAGTGTCCGCGATGAGAGTGCAGATCGCGTTTGTGCACGTGATCGTCTTTGTGTTGCTGTCTCACTCTGTTTATATAGGATTTGTATGAAATGGGTATATTTTCTTGGTATATTACGAGATAGTGATAGTGTTAGTCTTGCGGCTTTTTGGTATATCGATAATAGCCTTAAGGGTTAATACTGTTTAAACATAGTTTAACTATCACTTTTTGATGAAAATATTTTATACAATTATGAGCAATATTTGCATTTTTTATTTCTCGATTTGGTACCTATTCGGTAGTCATCCGAACACCGCATAATCAAAAAAAGGCCAAACAGGTCGAATACTGAATAGCAGCCGAAAATTCGTAGCATCTCTAAAAATTACTCCGCAAACAGACGAATGCACAAATCGAATGCATAAGGATTCCTAGTCCTGCTACCACCCCTGGTCTACAGTATGCCGTCATAACAACCTTGAGTTGTGTTCCGGAATCAGTGGCCAGGTTCCAGTCTCCCTTAAGAGAGCAGCAGCGCGTTTATACCACATTTGGTGTTACAAATGTCTATAGGCGATGGTAAACGCTTTCCATCAGGTGGGCCGTCTGCTTGTATGCTGAATTCTGCAATAAAAAACATTTAGATTAAAAATAAAACAAAAAATAATTGTCCTGACGACCAGTGGCCGAAAAGCAGGATTTATTCGCCACAAGGACTTTTATATTATTACCTAGTGTAATACTTGCAACAACTCAGAAGGGTGTATAGTAATAAAAGAACAGCAACTGGTCACATAGTTATAATCAGAGAACCTTACGGTTTTAGCACATTACAGACACTAATCTTAACAGTCGTTGAGCATTTTTGGAACACCTCGCCATCCCTCCAACAATTTTACAGTTTAAGAAACTTATCATATTGGCACAACCGATAGCGGATTGAAGTTATTGATAAACTATTTTAATTAAAGGGTTATGCGTGACAAGAGTTTAATACATTATTGTTTGGATATTTCAGATAATATTTTATACAAGATATCATATAACACATTATACTTAAACAGTATAAATCTATTGCGTCTGCCAACATGGAAACAAAATGTATTGAATACCGTCTATATACAAATAAGACATTTTGAATTATAATCTACACAATTATCACATTATACAAAATATTGTAATAAAATTATTGTAAATTATAGACAACTACTCTATATAAAATAGGCGCTAAACACAGAATAAATAAAAATATAACATTATTATTGAATTAAGGAAATGGTCGACTGTATCGTTTAGAAATAAGAGGGTACATAACAAAATTAACTATTAACTTTAAACGGAAACATGACAAGAACAACTATGCTACTAAATAACTGTTTCTTTTTGTATTGCAGGCGATCAGCAGACAGGCAGGCGGCCCACTTGATAAAAAGCGGTTATCATCGCCTATGGACATTTGCAACACCAAAGGTGCTATAAATGCGCTGCTGCTCTCTTAAGGGAGACTGGAACCTGATCACTAATGCCGGAACACAACTCAAGATTGTTATGGCGACATACTTTAGAGCAGGGGTGGTCGCCATCCAGTCGGGCAAATGCCCTACCACCTAGCTGTGGTTTGTTCTGTCACCTCTTACGACAGGTCGCCTGGCCGCAAGAAATTGTATTCTTTCTCCGTTCCTGCACGGATAAAAACTGTAACACTAGATTACCAAAGTTGTAAATTGGTTTGAACAAGATTCCTAGAGTGTTCCATGACATATTTTCAATTAAAATCTCTTTTACGCTTCGTAGCAAAATGACCAGAGACACTAAATGTCCGTAGCATCTAACCCTTCAATGTATATAGTCCATACGCACTTGGCCAATTTTTTTGCATTCCTAATGTTCTTCTACATTTATATAAGTACCTACATAGTATGTATGATTTTAATGTGTATGTTCTATTGTTTTCGAATGTGTGTGTGTGTGTGTGTGTAGAATAACATCTAGTCGTTGCCGTTATGTACATACATACATAACTTCACGCCAGTTCCCTTGCGGGGTAAGCACGAACAACAGAGCGCCATTTAGGCTTATTCTTACACACCTCGCTTGCTTCTTTAACATTCATAACTCTTGTCATACACGCTCGTCTGTTCTTAAGGCTCCTGCCGTTATGTACCTATAATTAAAACTCATTTAATATAAAGGGAGGTCTTAATTAGTTTTATATTATAAATTAATAAGCGGAGGTTGCGACAAAATTAATTTTGAAGTAATTAGGTATATTATTCCTTCTCTCTTTTATTTTAAAAACAAATTATTTTTTAATGCATGTATTAATCTTAGATCATTAATAGAAACCTGGAGGTCTCGCACTCACAAAGTGAAGCCTACTTAAGGATGCCGGTCTTAGAATATAGGATTCTGATCGAATAATAGCCGGTTCCTATATCTTACAGACCGTACTATTCGACCGATCGTACTATTTATTCACTTACTTACTATCGGTAATAATTCGACATAAGTTCCATATTAGTAATGTCAAAATTCAACCAGTGTTAGTAGAAACCGATCATAAATCGAGTTAACATGGATAAAAGTGGAACTGTTACCGGTAAATACATACACGGCTTACACGGTACATACTATTAACGACACAGACGACAAGTACGTATAAATTGTAAGTAAGTATAAGTTTACGCACACATGTTATAAAAATATGCTTCACTTCATTTGACGGTTTTGTACACGTAGACTCCGTCTATGCTTTTATTTTGTCTCAGGTTTTTATGATTAAAAATTATAGTTCATAATTTTTTCCGTGTTCAACAAAGAGGGAAGTATTTATTCAAAACTAACTAAATATTAAAAATAAACTAATCATACTTACAAATTAAACCTTAAAATAAATATAAAAAAAGAAGAAATTTAAAGAAAACACTATAAACTACAATCGGTCCAGCCCGACCGGCTCTGGAACAATTATTTTGGTATTACATACTGAAGACATATACACATACAAAACAACTTTTAGTGTTTACACTTATATATTACTAGCTGACTCGACCACGCGGGGCTGTGGCTCAGTAAAAATAGGATTATAAATTAAAATGAAACCTATCCTATGTCCTAATTTGGAACAAATCCAGCAAAATGAAAAAGAACATCAAAATCGGTTGAGTAGTTTCGGAGTTCATCGCGGTCAAACACTGTGACACGGAATTAGATAGATAGTTAGATAACATTTTATTATACACCAATAAAAAAATGTACTTAAAGACTAAAATTATATCTAATTATGTACAAAGGGCGGTCTTATCCTTAAAAAGCGATCTCTTCCAGACAACCCCAGGATAAAATTGAGATGATAATGGCGATAGTGGTATACGTAATATATAGTACGATGTACTTACTTTTTAATAATAAATACATAAATTATATACTTATATTCAATAGATATATACTTAATATACATACCATACAAATACATATCTACAAAATATATAAATGTTTATAGATGAAATGTAATCGATAGGTATAAACACATAACAATCCAAATATGTAAATGAAGGTAGTCAATTTTGTCGATATTATTAAAATAATAATACACAATGGGCCCCAGCCCGGGGTCGATTAGCACTCGAAATGCTTTCAATTACACGTCTGTCACTCACAAAGGAGGATCGAGAGGTCCGGGGACTCTTTTCATGGTCCCATGTCAAGTTTCGGAATATATTGATGGGTTAATATATATGTATATTAGTAAAAACCAAATTATGTAAAGCTTTTAACCATTTTTAAAGCTTACTTTATTGTCATTATTATTTGAAGAATAACATAATAAACAAATTGATTTAGTTGAAAATAAAATTCTTTCGAAATTAATTTTAATTGAAGAACTCCTGACAAAAAAGACATAGCAAGCAACGCGTTCGTGTCCAATAATTATTATATTCCGGGCAGGAAAACAAGATAATAGTTTATCGAGACAAGGGTAAAGGCGACTTTATCTGGACGTGTAGGATTTCGAATCTTTACAAAGTTATTTCTATACTGGGGCATTGTTATTTCTAGTATTCTTCTTCAACACCGTTTTATTTTTAACATACTAATAATCAATAACAGTTACAGTTCCATCATTTAGTAGCTTTACCTGAAAAGTTTTTCGGGAGTTTTGAAAATGGGTATAGTTTATAGGTTTCGGTGTGCTCTTTACAAATGTCAATTTTGCCACCTCGTAACGTTGCCGCTAATGTGGCCATAGTGAAGAAAAGGCGGCTAAGAGCAGTTTTTTGACAATATCTCCTTACATACATTGCATAATGTTATTTTTTTTAGTTTGATTCGCAAACTGGCCAACCCAGCTTACTTTTAAACAAAACTAGAGCACAGATAATATGGTTGCTGACTAGCCTTCTTGGTGCGAACACAGCATGCATTATATAAAGACATTGAGTACATAGTAATTTCGAAAAAAAAATATTAATGAAGTTAAATAAATAATTAAAAAGGAGTGTGAAACTTCTTGATGTGCTTAACCGATGCATGGAAAATATGGAGCTCATGGCAGATATTATTGTAGGCAGTACAAAGACGGTAGAGCGGTGAGTGTTGACAGTACACAGTGCGACATGCTGGTAGAGCGAATATTTTACGATTATACAAACGGCATCCAGCTCGTGGTACAGCCAATTTTAGTTTGTCGAGAAGAAAAATGAGAAGGAGTTATGAGAACTTTTAATAGTTTTGGCGTATGAGCGATGCAAAGTATACTTTTACCATAGCGACCGTTTAAAGAATTGTAAATTGTAACAATCTTAGATTTAGAAATAAAATAATTAAAAATGTATATGAAAAATGTATATGACACGCCTTTATAGTTTTAATTATTTTTGATAAGTATTTTACATAAGATTATTTACGTACAAAATTTTTTTGCTTAGGCAATTTCCAAAAGAGTAACAAAACTATCTTTCTTAACAAAACTTTCTATCCGTGCAGGAACGGAGAAAGAATACAATTTCCTGCGGCCGGGCGGCCTGTCGTAAGAGGCGACTTAACAACCCACAGCCCGGTGGTAGGACATTTGCCCGACTGGATGGCTACCACCCCTGGTCTAAAGTATGTCGCCATAACATCCTTGATTTGTTTTCCGGCATTAGTGACCAGGTTCCAGTTTCCCTTAAGAGAGCAGCAGCGCATTTGTAGCAACTTTGCTGTTGCAAATGTCCATAGGCGATGGTAACCGCTTTCTATCAAGTGGGCCGTCTGCCTGTCTGCTGATCTCCTACAATTAAAAAAACTAAACATAAAATTAAAAAATAAGAAAAATAAACAAAAACAGTTTTAGGTACTTAGTATAGTAATCTTATAAATATCATAAAGTTCTAAACATGCCGCGTCTATGCATTAAAGCTATTAAAAAGAAAAGTAACTGGTATAGACTATATAAACGATGGAGAACACGATGCAATTTTTTAAAGATTGTCTGTTTGTTGGTTTATCTGTTTGTTCGGGATTACGTAAAAACTACTGGGCCGATTTCGATGGGGTTTTCGTTGATCGACCGGCAATTCTTAGACTTAAAATCTGCGCTGCTTTTTTTTAATATCCCGGGAACCAGCGGATTTTTTTTCTTGGGAATGATTTATAATAAATATTAAATTTCTTATCCCGGGAATTTTCACGGGAGCGATATGTTGTTCGGATGTATAAAAACTAGCTTATTACGAAATTACGACACAGTTTAATTAAAAAGATAGCATAGCTTACATTTTTTTTTTAAATACTGCGGTACTTTGTGGCCCGGGAATCCCACGGGAATTTCAACGGGAAGTCAAGCAAGGACAAAGTCGCGGGCATATCCTAGTAATAATGTAAAAATAATAACTTAGTATAATTTTTAATTGTAAAATACTGTTTTTAAGATAGAAAGGATACATTTTCATTTAAATTTTAAAATTTCAAATAACCTTAAAAAAATATTTCATTTTTCCGGCGTGAGAAAAAAATTCCTTCCAGCCTAACATGTTGAGTAACCTAAACAAACAATTTAAAATCAGTGCTTTTGTTACTGTTTTCCATAAAAGCTTTAATTTCCCCAACTTTTAAGCTTCAAACGCAAAAGCTATTAAAGATTTTTATCTCGTTAATAGTATATTGTTTAGAGAACATTAAACTGTGTTTGCCCCACGAAACATCACGGCGTTAAGATTAGAAGAGGGTGGCAGGGTGAAAAGAAAACGGCGCTTGGCTGGCTAAGGAAATGCGCGGTTCATTATAGGTCCTGCTTTTTAACCGACTTTCAAAAGGAGGAAGTTCTAAGATCGAGCACGCTTACCTAGAAGGTACCTATTCACACGAGACTTGAAGACACCCAGGTTGTAGGTTTCGGGAAAAACAGACTCCGGCAGCGAGTTCCACTCCTTTGCGGTGCGCATAATGAAGGTGGACTCAAAGCGCTTTGTTCGTATAGGTGGTACGTCGTATGTAAGTCAAGTCGTCTATATGATGTCTTTTTTAAATAATTTTTTATTGCATGACTTCAGTAGACAGGCAGACTGCCCATTTGACTGAAAGCGGTTACCATCGCCTATGGACATTTGCAACACCAAAGGTGCTACAAATGCGCTGTTGCTCTCATTAAGGGTAAGAACCTGGTCACTAATGCTGGAATACAAATCAAGGTTGTTTTTTTTTTTCATTGCATGAATTCAGCAGACAGACAGACGACCTACTTAGTGGAAAGCGGTTACCATCGCCTATGGACATTTGCAACACCAAAGGTGCTACAAATGCGCTGCTACTCTCTTAAGGAAGACTGGAACCTGGGCACTAATGCCGGAACACAATTCAAGGTTGTTATGGCGACATACTTTAGATCAGAGGTGGTAGCCATCCAGTCGGGCAAATGCCCTACCACCTGGCTGTGGGTTGTTAAGTCGCCTCTTACGACAGGCCGCCCGGCCGCAGGAAATTGTATTCTTTCTCCGTATAGATATATAGGTATAGAATAGATATATTTGATCTTAATATTTTTCGGGATTCGTAGCCATTTTTGCGAAATCTGGACCTTACTGAAATCGTAATGTTCGTCCGTTCGTCTATGTTTATGTGTCATAGCTTATTTTCTTGGAAATTACTGGGTTTGTATAATTATATGAAACTAAGACTAGCCCGCGACTTCATCCGCATATGAATGAGTTACAAAGAATTTTTTTACACAGAATTTGAATCAGTGAAAATATTGCATCGGAATTAGTATTTTTTCGACCTGGTCCCTTTAAACCGCTCCCAAGAAATTTCCTGCGAGATTCCCGGGATCAAAAGTACAACAGATTTTAAGTCCGAGATTTTGCTGTCGGTCTACAGAAGCTACATCGAAATCGTCAGTACTTTTTCAATTAATCCCAAACAAACACAAAACAGTATAAAAAACAAAAGACTTTTACAATTTAATATTATATATAGGTTTAGTTGGAATATGAAATTTAGTTACGATAAGAAAAAAGATTACTGTTTTCTTTATAACAATTGTTTTTTTATGTTCAGATATTTTACGTATGTTAGTACCAAGCGGAACATACCAGTTTCCAGGAGGGGTCGATTTTGATCAGAGGTGCCAAGGGGTGTTTTAATAAACGGAAAACTGATTTATCACTGTGAAATAGGAATTTTCCGGTGTAGCACCCTATGCACGATGCTAAGCGTTACTGATAATTGCACAGTCATCCGGAGAGATGTTTCCGTGAGACAACGGGTGGGCATGTTGAATTTTTTGCGGTGACTTGGAATTTTTTCAAAAGGAAACGTCTACTAATAGATGCTTTGTATGAATTTTTCAAAAGTGGTAAAATATTATTAAGGTTATGCGAGATGGTCGTTGGGGGATCTTTTAAAAACTGCATTATTTATAATTAAATTATATTAAAACTAACAAAAAGCGGTGTTTTCTACCTAGTAATAATTTTTAAGATAGGTTCCAGTTTCCCTTAAGAGAGCAGCAGCGCATTTGTAACAACTTTGCTGTTGCAAATGTCCATAGGCGATGGTAACCGCTTTCCATCAAGTGGGCCGTCTGCCTGTCTGCTGATCTTCTGCAATAAAAAAAAGGTATTTTTGTTTTAATATATCGATTATTGTGTATTGGCTTCTGTAAATAATACACGCGACAAATTATTTTCATTCATTTTATCCAAACAAACTTCTTTATACGGATTTATGCTTACTTCCTACATTTTAACATATATGAAGTTTTAGGTTGATATGACAGATGTCTTATTGGTGTTATAATTTTCGACACACGGCGTTAGGAATACAGGAATACATTATTGTATTCCTAACGCCACAACGAAACTCGTAACGAGTCTGGGAGGATGTTTCGCCCGTTAGATTTGTTTGGCTCATTGGAAAATATTTTAAAATATTATACTTGATACATACATACATAACTTCACGCCAGTTCCCTTGCGGGGTAGGCACGAACAACAGAGCGCCATTCAAGTTTATTCTTACACACCTCACTTGCTTTTTTGACATTCATAACTCTTGTCATGCACGCTCGTCTGTTCTTAAGGCTCCTGACATCACCTTCTGTTAGTGCACGATCAATTTGATCATGGAAGGTGTGTTGGTATACTTGATAATATATATAAAATTCAGCCTTTCTAAAATGACGTAAGTTCCCACTTTGATTTTTTAAAGTTTCTGTCAAAAGTTATGGCCTACAGGAATTGTCTGGCAACTGTATATCTTTGTTTATAACAATATCATATATGACATATGTAAAAACTAGCCTTGCTACTTTGACGTAAGTTAGCATGGTTTTTTCCCACCTTTGATACCTGCTACCAGAATAGCGGCCCCGATTTGAGCTTGGCGAGTATCCATTCCTTTCTAAGTTTATGATAGATAGATAACACTATATTGTACACCATTACAGAAAACAGAAAATCTTACAGCCTAAAAATATTCTAAATGTGCACAATGGGCGGTCTTATCGCTAAGAAGCGATCTCTTCCCGACAACCCGTAAACTTAAACTATCGATCCTAAAAATTTCATCTTTCCTAAAATTACGTAAGTCTGGGGTGACTTGGATTTTGGACTAGTAGCACAAAATGCATAGATTGTGGGATAGTGTTAGGGATCGCTTTTCTCGCCCTAATAAACTACATAATTTATTATTACTTATATCTAGTGAGCACGATGTTCTGAAATAACTATGCTATGACCACTGCGCCATGTGGTATGTCATGCCAGGTATGGTATGCCAGGTGGTAGGCTTTTGCCCGGCTGAATGGCTACCACACTTGGTCTAAAGTATATCGCCATAACAACCTTGACTTGTATTCCGGCATTAGTGACCAGGTTCCAGTCTCCCTTAAGAGAGCAGCAGCGCATTTATAGCAACTTTGGTGTTGCAAATGTCCATAGGCAACGGTAACCGCTTTCCATCAAGTGGGCCGTCTGCCTGTCAGCTGATCTCCTGCAATAAAAAAATATTGCTTTTGGCTATATTCATCTATCATATGGACGCAGTCATTTATCGGGATAAAAAGTATCCTAAGTGTTGAATCGGGTTATAAGCTAGACTCATGTAGAGTTTTATTTATTTATTAACTTACAAACATCACTATCATTACAGTTTTCACCAATACGATGGCGTGGTACATATAATATATTATACTTATATATACATATTCAATCGTCATCTATATATATATATAAATCAGTTGCTGTTCGTTAGTCGTGCTAAAAATCGAGAACGGCTGGACTGATTTGGCTAATTTTAGCTTTGAATTATTTGTGGAAGTCCAGGGAAGGTTTAAAAGGTCAATAAATATGAAAAAATGCTTGGAATATAGTAAAAACAACAAATTTTCTTTCCCTTAGAAACGATTCCTACCCGTCAAACATTTGATGTTCGTCATTGTTTTATATAATGTTTAATTTAAAAGTCGTTCAGAAATCAAATTAAATTTAAAAGTGAAGTTTTTTCCATTTTTTTGGTTTTAAATGTCAAACGTTTGATGTTCGTTCCGGTTAAATTTTGACTACATTTTTTACTAAAGTTGAAACATTCTGCAATTATCATTCAGCTTTTTTATTTATTGATTATGAGACGGTACGACGTTTGCCAGGACAGCTAGTATATAATATAATATGCAGTTCTTGTGAATTCAGTCACAGTAAACACCTGTCCAGCTGAACATCAAGACAGTCTGCTCGCACCGATGTGTACGCGCATTATCAATAAATTTACTATGACGAACGTTCATAGTCTATGGCCAACCGCCAAGATTCAAACCAACTACGGAACGCAAATGAACCTTTACACGCGCAACCAAGTTTAGCAAAATTATTGTGAAATATTAAAATATACGCAATATTTAAGCAGAAGGTGCTTCATTGAAGACTTCATACACTTCAAAATTCATTGTGTAACGACCTGTCACGCCAACAGGCTTATTATATTACAGGAGACGTCTGATACAGGGCACATAAAATATTTATCTATACGAAGAACAAAGGCGTCCCAAACGTATCTCTGATCCTGCATTAGGTCTCGACTGAGCCTTTGTTGCGAGACATTGCGAAGTTCCATTCGGTCGAGAACACAAGTGTTTGGTGAAGCTTCTCTCAGCAAATAAAGCATATCGAAAATGATTAAGTTTTCAATGATTATATCAAACATTTATATAACAAACATCAATGTCAATCTTTATTATTATTATTTTTTAGTTAATTACAGTATTTAATAATTTGCAGAATTTATTTTACATATTTTGCCTATTCTAATAATAACTCATCCTCTAATACTAACTTAATTTATAAAACATAAAAACTAAAAATAGTAAATAGGTCCCAAATCACCGTCAGTTGGGAACGTTCCCAAAACGCTGGCCGCATTACCACGTTGTATGGCAACGCTTATGCGTTGCCCAAAATACAGGCCAGCGTTTTGGTTTTGTGAGACATCTATCAACCGTTTTGATAGGTCTCGATAAAGGCGATGGGCTTCTGGACCCCATGGCCCCAGAGCTTCGACACCAAAAGCCGCAAATATATATCCACTACCAACGGATGCATATTTGCGGCGTCTTAGGTCCTCTTGTCGGGCGGCAGCTGCACCAGCTACCACAACCGTATCGGGAAGATGGGACGCTGCCAATCTTTATTATATATTATGATTTATATTTTACCTCTACAATACTATTCTGTTTATAAATATATTACAGTTAGTTACGTATTTCATATCCTATATCAAATAATAAATATAACATTCTTCTTGAATATTTTATCAGTATATTCGTTTCTAATTTGCTCAGTACTAATTATTGTTATGTTTATAGTAATAATTATATGTATATCTATGTATGTATTCTATCATTATTCATTTATATAAATTAAAAATATTGCAATATCCGTCCATCCTAGGGTGCAGTTTAAAACCAGGCACCTGTTGGAGAAAAAGCTGTTAGGTACCAAGGTGCCGTGGTCTTTCAGATACTCGAAGGAAACTCCGGATTTTAAATTCAACAATATTATATTTTACGTAATTTTACATTGCAGATTTTTTCAATTGACTTATTATAGAGCACATTTATTTTCACAACGTTCCAAACATAAACTTCAAATTTCAAATAGCTTTTACTATTTCTTTATCTCGCCAGCAGTGGCGAAATACTCACCTGTTGTATACAACCTGTTGCCTGACATTTGCTGAACTGCACTTATATGTTGTGCGCAGAAGGTTTGCCAACGACAAACCCTCCCGCTTCTCACAACCGCGACCCACGGTCGTCTAGTTCTTAGACAAGCCCTGGTCCCAGTCATATGAAGCGGGAGGGGCGACCACTGGCAAACCTTCTGCGCACGACTTATATTTGGTACCATCTCGAGACATTTTTTTGCTATATACCTGCATAGTTTAATTTTTTGTTGTTTTCAACGTGTCTCGATATGCGAAGACCAAATAAACGTTTTTCTTTCCTCCTTTCATGAAAATAACTAATTTTAAATTTATTTTATTGCGAATCTGGCTAAAATGCAGACGGCCCAGCTTATAGAAAATTGTAACCGTCGCCTATAGACATTTGTAACACTAGGGGCGAGGTCAATCTGTTGCCAGCTTTTAGGATGAGATGAGAGGTCAGACAAGAAGAATGGGATATGGGTTTGGCATGAAGGATGGGATACGAAAGTTGGAACAAGGGAGAAGGAAGTGGGCCATCAGAACTGATGCTATACTACTAACCGTGCAGGAACGGAGAAAGAATACAATTTCCTGCGACGAGATAGCCTGTTATAAGAGGTGACAAAACAACCCACAGCCAGGTGTTAGGATATTTGTCCGTCTGAATGGCTATTATCTCTGGTCTAGAGTATGCTGCCAAAACAACTTCGAGTTGTGTTCCGGCATCAGTGGCCAGGTTCCAGCCTCCTTTTAAAATGCGGCAGCACATTGGTACTACCTTTGGTGGTACAAATGTCCATAGGCGACGGTAGTAAATGTCTGCTGAATTCATTTAATAAAAAAAGGACTCTCACTCCTCGCACGAAACACGCTTAGCTAGAGGCTTACAGTTTCACGCCGATATTCTGTAAGATCGTATGACACCAATCGAGCAGGCTCTAAGAGCTGCAATTGCCGCTACGCGCATCTCCTGCTCCCATAGTTACAGATCGACAAGATGCAATGTCTCTGTGCATGAACCCGTGACGCCCCGTAAAAGCGCAATAAGTAAAGCGCAGGTTTAGGTTTAGTGGGTAGTTCGGCGGCCGTTGCTCGCGACAGCTTTGTTTTAGAAGCAAGCGTGGAGACCCGGTCGCTTAGAGTCCCACACACCGTCGATGCAGGCCTTATGTCTGCTTTTTGGCCCTTCCCCCGAAGGACCCGAGTATGGTGTCCAAAGATATTTCCCCTACGTTATAAAAAAAAGGCCCTAGGAGCTATAATCAAGATAACGATTTCAGCTTGACTCTATCACTTTTTTTGTAAACATCTCATTAGCATCATCTTTGAAGGAAGAATGTTCTAGTCTACGCACAAATGCTAGTTAACTTCTGATGTATGCGAGCGGCGAGAGGCGGTGAGCTCGCAAGCTAGTTCATACCGAAATGTATGTCAAAACCACTAATCCATCTGGATCGATGGTGACAAGTACTCCGTTCATTCTCTTTAAATAGGCAGTTCCAAGTTCATAAATAAAAAGTTTATAGGTTGCTATGAATCTAATTTTCAAGAAGCTACAGTGCGAATACTGCTTTGCAGATAAGCAGAGCAGGTAGCGGTTTGGTTTGCATAACTGTGCAGCGCTGCGATGTACCAAGAGAATGTCAATGTCTAAAGGATTTCATGTACAGGATGTTCCATGTTCTAATGTTCTACGCTATCCTAAATAAGCAATGTCAGTGTTCTTTTTCCGTGTGAAACTTCTACAAGTGGCATTTTTTATTTTTACTAATCAGCCAGTACTTACCTGAGAATGTTCTATTTCAGTTGACTTTGGTGCGGCATTTGGTCATGATAGTCGCTAGTTGGCAGTAATAGTTACAAATGTTTATAACTTTTGAAGCCTGTAAAATATATAAATGGAACATATCTAAAAATTAAAATACATATTTCAATCTCGCAAATGTACATTGAAATTGGTGAGTTGTTTGTGAGGCTATTTGTGTTTCGAGCTTTCAGTTGTATATTAGCAGTAACATGATACCTAAATCTCATTCAAATAACAGCCTGGATTCAAAAAAAGGACGACCAGTTTAAGCTCTATTCTCTAAATTGGACCCTAAGTTATTTGAATGAGTTTAAATTCAAATTAATTTATTACATCACTTATTTTATTATTTTATTTTATTTAATTTGGGGGGCTAACAGCTATCATTAATAATTAATAAAAATAAGATAGATTTAGAGAAGCTAATTTTATCCGTGCAGGAACGGAGAAAGAATACAATTTTCTGCGGCCGGGCGGCCTGTCGTAAGAGGCGACTTAACAACCCACAGCCAGGTGGTATGGCATTTGCCCGACTGGATGGCTACCACCCCTGGTCTAAAGTATGTCGCCATAACAATCTTGAATTGTGTTCCGGCATTAGTGACCAGGTTCCAGTCTCCCTTAAGAGAGCAGCAGCGCATTTGTAGTACCTTTGGTGTTGCAAATGTCCATAAGCGATGGTAACCGCTTTCCATCAAGTGGGCCGTCTGCCTGTCTATTGATTTCCTGCAATAAAAAAAAGCCTCCACAGATAACAGTAAAAATAAGAAGAGAAAAAAGATTAAAGATTATGAATTGGCGTGCAAAGTACAAAATGAGATTTAGGTATTATTATGTTACTGCTAATTAATTTACATACCAATATGTAGGTACTTTTTCTTATATATACCAGATAAATTGACACTTCTAATATTTGTAATATGAATCTGTGAAATTGGCCGATTTAGGCACCCAGTATTCCCAAAATCAAGTATTATACAATAATTTACGTTTAACGGTATAGTCACACACACAACCATCTTTACCCGGAGGTGTAAGGGGTGCCTGGAGGAGCCTAAGGGGTGTAAACAGATTGAATTGAAATAAAAAGTCTTTATAGAACATGTCGTGGTTTTCAAGATTTTACTAACGACACTGTATAGAAAAATCAATTGAAAAGAATTTTAAACCTTTTTTACATTTGGAGTACAGTAGACAGGCTGACGAGCCATCTGATGGTAAGCGGTTAGCGTCGCCTATGGAAGTATGCAACACCAGAGATCTCATCAACGCGCTACTGGCCTTGAAGTAAATTTATGACACCCTTTTAAAAAAACTCCATATCGTAGCACTATTGGAAAACCTCAGCGAGTGCGTACTGTTATATCGGAAGCTCCGGAGAGCGTTTAAAAAAAATCCCAATAAACACTAATTATAATTAATTTAAAATTTATACTTTTGAACAGAATTGACAATTAAATTTAAATACGCAAAATTAAATTTACATAGAAATTGAACAGAAATGGGAACAGAGATTGAGTCCATGAAACAGAGGTCCGATCAGGACGGAGGATAGAGACGAATTAACTGTCGGCTGAAACCGTTAGTGAGACCTGCCGAGCAAAACAGGATGAAAATACGATCCTTGGATCATGTTTCTTTATATTTTTGTTATTTCCTTTCAACAGACGGTTATACCAGTACGCAAGAGAAACGTTGCGTACATAAGCGAAGTGATTCGAGGAAATGGGGACGAATGTCCAGGCGAGCGGTGTGGTGGTAGAATGTAGACGAAGGCATCATACTGAACAGTTCCTCGAAACACTCCCCTTTATACAATCGGTAGAATGTGCAGAGAAATGCGAAATCTCTCTGAAGGCCACCCGTATCTAAACCGTGAGTATATTCAACGTTGAATACAGTCCAAGGGATTAAGCTGGTAGGGTGGTGCTCCAGCCCAAAGGTGTGAGCAGTACTCCATATGCGGCCTCATTTCGTTTGTTTCGCGGCTTTACTACACCAATGCGAAGCGCCATATAGATCACACCTTCCTGACAAATTTTATACCTTATATCATACCTTATATAGTCAGGTAGGTCAATAGTTTTTTAGAAAAATAACTGTAATGTGCAGACAGATAGATGAATAAGACGATTTCAGAAGGTTCCGTTTTTGCCTAAATGGCTTTGATAAGAGGGCCGTCTAGGGGGCGCAAGTTGATTTTTGCAATATACTGAAGACGGTCCTTTTAACACCCGTAATTAGATTATACCAGAACAGCCAAATGTATTAGTCGCGCAAATTTAATAAATTGCGACAACACAGTTGACCGCCCTGTATATAATGCCATCTTCATTATTGGCCAGATGACGAGCAGTAGCAATATGGTTTCACAAGCCAGACATTCTCGATACATTGTTCTTTGAAGGGATGAATAATTCAATTACTAATCACAATGGTCGATGGCAATGGCGTAGCTTGCTTGACGGATCCTGTATCACAATGTGTTGAGGGGCCCAAAGGAAGAAGGAAGAAAATAAAATATGCTCGAATTGAATTAAAGTAATTACGTATTGATTATGAGTTATTACCTTATTGCTCCTAGGAGTTAAGTTAGACAGACAATTCAAATCAAAGACACACTTATCTCGCCTTTTTGTCAAATCATCTATGACTGTAGACGATTTAAGTTTCTCTAGATTTTCTGCCTCTATAGACAATAATTACAAGACTGATCACCGTTCCTGTTGGCCCAGCAGTTCTCAAAAACGTTATTAATCTGTAAAAGATCGTGGATAATATTTTAAGAATTTTTGGTTACATAATTTCGGGGCCCCTGTAGCGTGGGGTCCTCGTATCATTGATACGGCTGATACCGCGGTAGCTATGACCCTGGTCGTTGGTGCTTGATCAGTTGTAGGTTTTATTTTTGCATAGCAGTTCGCTCCAGCCTTTTATATTACACTGTCTTCTGTGTAATGTATAATTAATACATTAATTTGTAAAATATGTTAGGGAATTGAATTAAAAATTCACAATGTAACGTAATGGAGTTACGTTACATTGTGAATTTTTAGTAAGTCTTGTCATTATTACGACCCCAATTTTTTTCTCTTGTTTTGCACTGTTTCCTACTTCATTAATTCCTCGAAAAATGATTATATATCATACTTATATACTTATGAAATCGTGAAATAAACAAAATATAAATTACAAGAATTTTTAGTTTGACGTGTTGTTGAGTAGTTTCTTGCTGCCTTTTTCTCCTTAAACAGCAATACATGTTGCAAAGCGGCGTATTAGATGCATCACCATTAAAAAAAGTCCTCCAGAGGAACTTGGTTTTGATAAAAACTTTTGAATTTAATTTTGAATATAGTAGATACTCGATTAATCGGACTAATTGTTGTCGTTGAGCATTCGGATAATCGAATGAATGAAGAGAAACGATATATACATATTGCTAGATATAGATTAAAAACAACAAAAACAAATTAGACTCATTAACAAAAATCAAAGTTTATTAAGAAATTATTAAGAGATGACATATTTTCTTAAATTGCTAAAATACTGCAACCTTAATCCTGAAATAATATAGCTACACAATAATATGTAGGTGCTATGTAGTTTAATTTGTTTCAAATATTTAGTAATCAACAAATAACATATATATTTAGTCTAAAGTGTTGAAATATTTAATAAATGCAAGTTCGGACATGTCCATGCACGCATGGATTCGACTTGAAGGTAATGCACGCATGGATTCGACTTGAAGGTAATGCACGCATGGATTCGACTTGAAGGTAATGCAGGCATGGATTCGACTTGAAGGTAATGCAGGCATGGATTCGACTTGAAGGTAATGCACGCATGGATTCGACTTGAAGGTAATGCACGCATGGATTCGACTTGAAGGTAATGCACGCATGGATTCGACTTGAAGGTAATGCACGCATGGATTCGACTTGAAGGTAATGCACGCATGGATTCGACTTGAAGGTAATGCACGCATGGATTCGACTTGAAGGTAATGCACGCATGGATTCGACTTGAAGGTAATGCACGCATGGATTCGACTTGAAGGTAATACACGTATGGATTCGACTTGAAGGTAATACACGCATGGATTCGTCTTGAAGGTAATGCAGGCATGGATTCGACTTGAAGGTAATGCACGCATGGATTCGACTTGAAGGTAATGCACGCATGGATTCGACTTGAAGGTAATGCACGCATGGATTCGACTTGAAGGTAATGCACGCATGGATTCGACTTGAAGGTAATGCACGCATGGATTCGACTTGAAGGTAATACACGTATGGATTCGACTTGAAGGTAATACACGCATGGATTCGTCTTGAAGGTAATGCAGGCATGGATTCGACTTGAAGGTAATGCACGCATGGATTCGACTTGAAGGTAATACACGAATGGATTCGACTTGAAAGTAATGCACGCATGGATTCGTCTAGAAGGTAATGCAGGCATGGATTCGACTTGAAGGTAATACACGCATAGATTCGACTTGAAGCTAATGCACGCATGGAATCGACTTGAAGGTAATGCACGCACGGATTCGACTTGTAGGTATAAAGTTATTTGATCGCCATTGGTAGTCTGGATACTCACGAATCCGTATAACTGAGGGCGGGATAATCGAGTTTCCACTGTATAAGTATATGTAGTACGACATTTTAGATATAAATACGAGTACATATAGAAGAGTATGCCCTAGGAAAATTATATATTTTTTTTATTGCAGGAGTTCAGCAGACAGGCAGACGGCCCACTTGATAAAAAGCGGTTACCATCGCCTATGGACATTTGCAACATCAAAGGTGCTACAAATGCGCTGCTGCTCTTTTAAGGAAGACTGGAACTTGGTCATTAATGCCGGAACACAATTCAAGGTTGTTATGGCGACATACTTTAGACCAGAGGTGGTAGCCATCCAGTTGGGCAAATGCCCTACCACCTGGCTGTGGGTAGTTTTGTCGCCTCTTACTACGACAGGCCGCCCGGCCGCAGGAAATTGTATTCTTTCTCCGTTCCTGCACAGATAAAATATATTACGCGAAATAACAACATTGAAACTGTATTAATTTGCAATAAGATTGTGTCATATCATATCACCCAACTTTGACATTTATAAATCGAAAGGGTTTATCTTCGCAACACCTGCTTTTTCCTACGAAATATAAGCATATTGATACCTAAACAAACTTATTCAGACAATGAAGATTCAACCTTATTGACTTAAAATCTATTGAAACATAATGTACAGACTAATATTGATCTTACTGATTGGCTATAAGGTTGAAATTCGCTTTAGTATTCTTACATTAAATTCATAGATAGTAAACATGTTTTAAGGGGTAGCTATTAAAGCCTAAACTTTGTTTAGTACAACCCCTGTTGTGAAGGGGCGACAATATTTTGCAACGATTTTCTGTCACTGTACCCTCTTAAGAGTATTTATGGCTTAAAGCCTCCATTGTATACATTGCAAAAGAGATTGATAATTTTTTTTTTATTACATGAGTTCAGCAGACAGGCAGACGGCTAATTTGTTGGAAAGTTGTTATCATCGCCTATGGACATTTGTAACACCAAAGCTGCTACTAAAGTACTGCCGCTCTCTAAAGGGAGACTAGATCCTGGCCATTAATGCCGGAACACTATTCAAGGTTGTTATGGCAGCATACTCTAGACCAGGAGTGGTAGCCATCACGACAGGCAAATAGTATGATTGATGACGTATGGCATATTAGAGGAGTGTGGATAGAGTTGCCAGATGTCCGGTGTTCAACCAGACAGTCCGTTTGTTATTGTTAAATCAAAAATGTTAGATATATTTTTTACCCCTGTAATCCCGTGGAAATTTTTCCGGGAGCGGTTTGAAGTTGTTCACATTCATAAAAATTTGCTTATCCCGACACAGTGCTCATCAAAACGATAGCTTACATTCTTTTTTTAAATGCTGCAATACTTTGTGTCCCGGGAATCCCGCGGGAATTTCAAGGCAATCGTGGAAAAAGTCGCGGGTACATCCTAGTGGTTCCAATACGATGGTTACCACTTACCATCAGGTGGACCGTTTGCCAGTTTTACTATAAGCAAATATAAGAAATCTGTCCGTTTACGCAACCAACATCTTAAATAAACAAACCGACTTCAATTTGTTTGATATTTGAAGAGGCACTATTTTTCACACCCAATTCATTCAAATTGTCTATTGCAGAACTCCCCCCTCGTAATCGATGGTTCCTTTACAGAGAATTCAAAATCTTACATTTTTTCCAACTCACAATATTAACCCCAGTGTGCATGCTTTCTTTTGTACGCTTGGCACAATTTATGAGCTCAAACGATTTTATAAAACAACCACACATCTTACTTAGACCTAATCGATAGAACATAGAGAAAGAATACTAGGAATGTTAATGGGCTCAGTAAAATGCTTTTTAGGTCTGAAAAACATTTAATTCATACAAGTGTAAATGGCGCCATAGGTCGTCTCTCGCATTTTGATGTTTCATTTTTCATACATTTTTTAAAGACTAAATCAGTCAAAACTTGTCAAAAACAAAATACTTGTCAAGACTCAAAAATTTTGAGCATTCACCTTTTATGCTCCAACTATAGAAGTTGTAGATACTCAGCTGTTCAAATAAATAGACACCGGAGTAAAATCTACTTTCGGTAATATACCTATTATGCAGCCATTGACTCCTAGTAAGATATATGAGCAGCTTATAAAAGTCCCGAATTTATGGATATATCACATCGAAAATCTCGGTACAATGAACTGGAGGACGTCCTACTTTACATGTGCCGAGGTACAGTCTCCACTTCAAAATTTGTTTGCTTTCCTCTTGTCGTTAGCCAATTGTTGTCTACTGCTGGATGAATATCTCCAAGTTCGCGCTATTTATCCCGGTGCTCTTTTGTCCTCATCGAGCTCCATATAATCGTATAATTTATTTTAAAGTGTTTTAGTTCTGCGAATAATTATTAGTAGGTAACACTATTAATTCAATTGACATTAGGTCAAGAAATAAAAAAACTGTTCAAATACACGGCTCGCTTTCTCCTATGTCTTGACCAACATTACATTGTGACTGACACCACAAAACAAGCGCCTCCCCTTCCCTTTGCAGAATTCGAGCGATTTCAAATGATGCACGAAGTATTGGAAATATTTTTTTCGTATCCCCACAGGGGTCGACTACATTATTCACCAAGTGTGCTTTTTCTTTTCGGTTCGGGTAAAGCGGAAAATCGAAATTATTTACCTATTTGGAATACTGTCTTACAATTTACCATCTAGTCCTAAGGAATATCGAATCCATATTCCGCGAAAACTCTAATTATTCGGGATAAATAAATATTGTTTGTCCATCTCAGTTATCGATCGATTATAATGGATGAAATTTTAGTGTCTCCGTCTGATTGTTTTCACGTAGATATCAAATTAAAATATGTCTTCGTTTTAAATATAGCTCTACACTATTTGTCATTCAAGTACTACATTGTCAATAAAAACATTAGATATTAATTTATGTATCACATGTCTTTGCTCATCAGGCATGCGAATAGCAATAAAAAAGTCTACTTAATCAATTATAGCTTAAGAAAATAATATCCATTTATAATTAATTAAAAACCTTAGAAGATCCACTCAAAAGCGTTAAATTTACACAAGAAAAACATTTTATTATGAATATTCAACTAAACGCTAAGCCAAAGACGGATCGATAAGACAGAAGCCTTATCAAAACTGTATGCCTTTGACTAACGCCAGTTGAGGGCGTTCTTCCGGCGATTTAAAAAAAAAATCAGACATATCACTAAGGCTTCTAAATTATAAATAAGTATGGAGTCGGTGGTGTATCTGCTTTAATGAAATTTATTTATTAAGGAAAATAAAACTGCAAAGCAAAACATTATACTTCGAGTTTCCATCAAGAATTATTCAAAACATTTGATAAATAAAACGATATGCAAGTGAGGATGAATGAAAAAGTTTCTATCTTGAACTAGTTTAAACTCTTTATTGTACGGATTAAATATTGTTAGATTGAAACTAGCATGTTCTGTTAAAGGTATATAAATAACGTAATAACGTCTGCTCTCTTTTCTACTCTGTATTCTCCTAACTTAAGAATACAACCTTATAAATTATCTTCATGCAACAAAGTTTATTTGTATTTCATATTACTATTGACAGGCATTGGAATCCAATGGTACTTATCATATATACGATCCCAGAATTGATATCTCTTTGCAAACAGGTCCTTCTTCATCTTTAAATTGAGTCCGATCTCCATATAATTTTGCTCTTCCATCGTATATTTCAACCATTTTTGGTCAATTAGCAGGCTTTCGTAGGCCGTAGGATTCCTGAAATAATAGATTTGTTTTGAAATAGAGTTCTACTAGTGCTTTATTGGTAGCTTCTTTGTTAATGTAAACTTTGAAACCGTTTTCTACAGAAATTATTCAAGTTTTCTTAATGTATAAAACTATTAAATCTGTCAGTATTACTATCAAAAGAGCTCATAACTAAATTTTATGTTAATTAATTTATTACTATATTATTATGATTATTTATTTATTTATTTGGGGAATAGAGTGAATGAAGCGTTAGGTAAACTTCTAGGCGCTAAGAACCTCAGCCAGAAGGCCCAGCTTGCCATACACAACGCGGTGCTAGTACCTACGCTCACGCATGGAAGCAAGCGTTGGGTATGAAAGAGAGAGCATGAAAGTAGAGTAAACGCGGTCGAGATGCGTGCACTGCGCAAAATCTGCGGAGTGACGCTCGCGGACCGCGTTCGTAATACCGAAGTAAGAAAGAGAGTTGGTCTGAAAGAGAGTGTCGGGGTGAAGGTAAGGAAAGAAATGCTCCGGTGGTTTGCGCATGTGGAAAGAATGCATGATGAAAGAATGACTAAACAGATATACAATGCAAAAGTGGATGGATGCAGAAGTCGTGGAAGGCCACGACACACCTTCCATGATCAAATTGATCATGTACTAGCAGAAGGTGTTGTCAGGAGCCTTAAGAACAGACGAGCGTGCATGACAAGAGCTTTGAATGTCAAAAAAGCAAGTGAGGTGTGTAAGAATATGCTTGAATGGCGCTCTGTTGATCGTGCCTATCCTGTAAGGGAACTGGCGTGAAGTTATGAATGTATGTATTTATATTATTAATTATTATTCGGATTAGTATGGCAATCCAGCAAGGAAATGTAGCCAGCCTTCTGGGCACCTTACTCATAGAAGATGGTGATCTAGGCTCAGTATTCTACTTATAGTCTTGAGGGAATACAATACTCAGGTAGAATACAATACAAATAAATTAAGTTTTCTTTTATTGTATTCGATTATATGTAATTTTATAATTGTTTTGTGAATAAAAATTTATTCAGTATCGCTTGTATGAACTTCAAATTCGAATTTCGCAAAAATAAGATTTTTCGATATAAACTCTCCTACGTGCCTATCCAATAAAACTAGCTACATACAAAATATATATGAATATTTTCTAAATATATTTTTAGTAGGAATTTTCTAGTGTTTTGAAATAGTAGTGGTTAGAAGTTACGGAAATCTTTATAATTATACTTACTCATATTTAACAAAATCAGTCCACATTGTTGTCATACGAGTTCTGGTATCCATATCTTTGTACTTAGTGGTATGCTCAAAGAAATCCAGAATATACGCTGATTGATCTCTATGACTAGCTCCTTTAATTTTATCCATGTACATGTGCTTCATATTTAGCTTCCCAACATATACAAATTCATAGAAAAATACAGGTCTATCTGATTTTAGTGCATGTAGTCTTGCAGACTTCATGATTGCATATTTGAACATTGAATCAGAGAAGTAGTCTATGTATTCTTGTAAAGTATTAAAAGATACTTCTTCATCTTTGAAATAAGCTTTTTTAATTTCTTTGATAACATTTTCTCTGTTTTCCTTTTTATCAAACTTAAGATCAGCTGGTAAGAATTTTGAAAAATCTTCATTCATTTCATCTTGCCACTCGCCAAACTTAATGGTTCTACTTATCCCTTCCATATTTGAAAAACCAGTCAGAACTGGTATTTTCTTATAATCGTCCTTATTCATAATATCTAGAGGCGAGTCTGTCAAAAATGGATCAGGATTGTTAGTCTTACTTTCAATGCACGGCGAAAATCCAAATGTACTGTTGGTTAGGAAGAAATTTTTACTTTTATCTGCTAATTGAAGTGCCGGTGCTTCGAGTAAAAACTCAGTCAGATCTTTCAAATTCCCAGTTGCATTGAAACCTATAGAGATGGCTATATTTTTAGCAGTACTTATCGGATCTCTGTTGATAGTAAATGGAGATAAAGCAGAACCACTTTCTAAAATAAGCTTTTCGATCAAGCCATCAGTTTTCTTTGATAAAGCAAGTAACTCAGCTAAGGCCGCTCCGACGCTAAATCCAGCTAGAGTTACTCTTTTTGGGTCGCCTCCGAATTTTCTGATGTGCTTATTGATAAATTGTAAGGCTGCAAGTTGGTCTTTTAAGGCAGCATTTCCAGGTATTTCTTCAGTCCCCAGACATGCAAAACCCCAAGCTCCAAGTCTATAATTGAAACTTACAGTTAAGACGTCATGTCTTGCTAAGTAATGGAACCTACCCATATTACTGCTACCTCCAGAAAAAGCGCCACTATGAATGTAAACCAAAACTGGAACGAGGTTCTCATCGTTAGCTATTTCAGGCACCAAAAAATTCATTGTAAGACAGTCCTCTTCACCGTGAAGTAATGTTTCATCATTGTCATCATCTGTTAGGAAAACTTGATAACAAACAACGTCCCTTTTTACTGCTGGTCGAATGCCTTCCCATGGTTCTACTGGAAGTGGGGGCTGTAATGAAAATTATTTCTAATTTTTATCTTTATAACTAAAAACGGGCTGGACCGATTGTAGTTTACAGTTTTTTATTTTAGCGTATATATTTGTTATGGTTTTTTCATGTATATTTTAGTTTTATTTTAATTTGTATTACATATAATTTATTTTATGGCCACTATTTTAATTAAGTTTATATATATTTGTAATTAGTAGTTAATTTCTAAGTTAGTTATATTTATAATACTTTTCATTTTATTTATTGTATGACATTAGTAAAAATAATGATTTTATATTCGTTTATAAATTAGCCAAATCTATTAAGATGAAATTCATAAATAAGTCTTATTAAATGTAACAATAATAGGAGTTGTAATCTTACAACCTAAGTTACAAAGATAAGTAGAGGTGAGCTATTTATTAGCCTCCACAGCTGACAATATATATGACCTACCTTAAATTTGTCCCTTCCTTTTGGAACTTTCGCATATGGTACACCATAAAACTCGTAGAAATCACCATTCCAATATTTTTCACCACTAACAGCACCAATTCCGTCTAACTCAACTACTCTTGGGCTCTTTTCAGTAACGATAGTAGTAAATAATAAACAGAATGCAATTAAACGTAACATTATTACTAATGATGCTATAAAATCGCTTTTAGATTGTTTATCAGCAATTAGTAGGTCGAATGATAAAGACTTGATATTAATTTATGTAATAGTGACTACTTCTAATAAATACATACCACGTAGTGATTTTTGATACGTAGAATTGATAACATTTCATACCTTTATTATCCTTGCAAAAGCGATATTTATCAAAATCAAATTTATTTGTTCAAAACATGGTTAAACAGTTGGCATATATGTTATAGTGTACACATGTTTTGCTTACATAGGAGCATACAAATATGTATAATAAATTTTATTAAATTATGTAATGTTAAATGAATCACATGAAAAAAAGAAAATTACTGATAAATGTCAATAAATAATAGTAATAATAATAACGTTCATAAAGCCTTAGGTGAGTAGCGACACCTCGTACCTGACTCCGGCAAGGCCCCCGCCTTCGTGCTTGCTTTAACCAACCGGCACGGAGTGGAGATCGCTAGAGCTAAGACTCAAGCTCTAGTGGTGGAAGTAATAAATGGCTAACGTCAGAAGTAGCCTCGGTGAACCTGTAGCCCACTTCTCCATACCTCTTAGCCACTCACACCCATATTGCTCCTCGTCAATCTTGTATGGCATTTTAGGGGGCCATGCAGTGAATGGCGAGTCACCGTCTGCCCATTTTATTCATGTTTCCCTAACATTGCGACGGGCAGACGCCTTAGTCCCCATAGCCCAGAACCCTAGTTCCATTAGCAGTTCAGCCCAATAGCCCGCTAGCTTTTCTTCTCATTCCCTACAATAGTCCTATACTTACCGGGGCTTGTCCTTGGGTGCATTTTTATGTGGTGTAGACAAGGATAATCGTCGGTCAGTCTCACGCCACATATACTTTAAACTTGTCAAGGGGCCTCTTCTACGTGTTCGGGCCTTCCCATGGCCCCACGCAAGCCCTCCAAAATTCCGGGTAATTTTTATGGACCGTGGTCTACTATAATTTATAATAGTATAAAAACAGTTCAGTCATATTTGAAATGAAAACTTCTTAGGCACGTTGGACACTATTAGGATGAGGAAAAAGCACTGAACTCACGTGACCGTCATGCTCAGGTACAAAGTTTTTTTAATACTGTGAACGATAATTATTGCTTTGAATTAATTTACTTCTTTGTATCTAGAACTCTAATCATTATAGTATGAGCAATAAAATTATAGCGATTATTACTAATATTATAACTGTTAAAAGTCACTGAACTTCATGAATCATCACAAAGTAGACTGGAAATAGAAAATAAATTCAAGCAAGAAATCGGAAGCTGAAGCGTACAGTACGAAATATATTATCATAAAATATCTGCACATTCGTACGAATATTTCTTGTGTCCGGCGATCGAGAGCCGTTTTGAAATGACTTTTATAGAAAACTTGATACGTATTATTTACTACAATTTCTTGCGTGAAAACATTATATTAACATCATTCTTATCAGAACGTCATAATTTTAATATTATGTGGCCGCGAGATTTTGTAAAATGATAAATAGCGTCGCTATTGATTTTATTATATACCTCGCGAGGCGAGTGCCTTGCGGCGGCGCTCGCCCCCGAAATCCCCGACAAAGTTGCGAGGTCTTCGGACCAACAACATAAAGTCAAGTCCAATAAAAAATAGCCAGTAGTTCGTTGACTTCGTTGTCCGCTGCGATGACTAGACGTACGCAGCTCTCATAGTGCTATTTATCGTTAAATATTTGCCTGTATATTTCATTGTATGTCTTCCTAGTCCAATCTTGTATATGTATGTATATAACTTATGTGTATATTTGTATATATAGTATAGTTATATATTTATTATTAAAATGTAAGTAATCGTACAATAATTATGTATACCACCGTCGCCACTCCTAATCAGAATATTCTTGCCACGGGTTGTCTGGAAGAGATCGCTTTTTAGCGATAAGACCGCCCTTTGTACCCAACTAGACTAATTAATACTAGTTCGTAAGTTTTTCTGTAATGGTGTACAATAAAGTGTTATCTATATATCTATCTATCAAATCCAGCCCATAACCTAACAACGACCTAACCTAGATCGCTAAACATTTCCTACTTGATTTTGAGGAGTTTCCTTTTATATGTATTGAGTCTAAGATGTTATATTAATGAAATTTATTTTGAAAGCTATACTGAATCCAACGCAAAAAGAAATTTGAAAATTAAAAAGTTATAACTGAACATAAAAATAAATAAATCCTCGTCTCTCCTTTCCTCTTTTTTGAATACTGTTAATATAGCATAACCCAAACTGATTCAGCTTGTTTCAGTCTCTACATAAACCAATTTGGAAGTCACCATAAAGCTGGGGAACACACAAACGCTCTCACGTCGACTGGCAAGCGTTTTACCAGTAATAAAATTTTACGTGTATGTACATGTACGTGTATTTTGTATGAAAAACGACTTGTACACCTGTACGTTACTTATTATTTATTAGAAAATATTTTGAAGTGAAACTTCTATATAGACGGGGGGTCTTAAGATTTTTCTGTCACGAAAAAGCTTGACGGTCGCGTGGAGGCGCGGCATAAATTTAGATTATACATGGTGAGAGGCGGCATAATTTTAGAGTAGACTATGGATGTGTTTTTTGATTCCGGATCGATATCAGTTTTTTTGTTTGACAAAATAAAATATGTTTAAATAAAAAATGCATTAATTAAAATGTACCTAACTTAACCAAATCATAATTTGCAGTAAATATGCGAAAAATCGAAATGTGTGCTAGGGTACATAGTAGAAGTGAAACTTCAACGGACAAGTGGAAAAACGAATCGCAACGGACAAGTGCAAAAACGAATGGCAACAAAATTTTAACTTGAAGTTTTACGGGCAGATTGTTAATGTACTTGTCCAATTTGAAAACCTGCCCGTAAAATTTCAAGTTAAAATTTTGTTCGTTTTGTCCACTTATTCGTTGAAATTTCACTTCTACCATGTGTCCTAGCACACATTTCGATTTTTTTATACAAATTACGTTTTAAGTCCATTTTGGAACGTTATTCAGATTAAATGTTTATATTTCTTCAATTTGATCTGGAATGTGCTCTATAATAAGTCAATTGTAAAAATCTGCAATGTAAAATTACCTAAAATATAATATTGTTAAATTTAAAATCCGGAGTTTCCTTCGAGTATCTGAAAAACCACGGCACCTTGGTACCTAACAGCTTTTTCTCCACCTATACGAATTTACATTATATTGTAATTAAGAGTCTATCTGTAGTTTCCAAATAAATGTCAATAATAAAGGAGTTTTTGGCGGGAACTGTAAGGGGACGTTGTGCTGTGCAGTTTTATTTTCTAAAAATGTGTAAAATTACTCTAAAATGAACAATAGTTGTAGGATATTGATAGTTTTTGAGTGGTAATTATGTGTTTTTGCGAGAAATGTGAAATATATAGCCAAATGTGGCCTTTCGAGTTTTCACAAGAACTCCGTTGACTGACGTCGATTGTAGCCTACAATACAACGGCGTCTGGCTTAAAGGCCTAGTTGCCTTAAACTTAAAAAAAATGTCAGTAATAAATTATCGCGCAAGATCAGAGCGCCGTTTTCGCAGATTATGAATATGACAAGTATCAAAATAAATGAAACTCTATGCTGTGTCTTAAAACTATTATGACATGACAATATTGTAATCGTGCATTTTTATAATAGTATATTTGGTGAACAATAAAGTGTTATCCATTATATTCTGTTTTGTTCTGTTCTTTTCTGTTCTGTTCTATTCTATTAGTATACCTAAACATGTGTCAATACTAAGAAGCGATGTTCCAAAACTCCCTGGTCTTTATAATTATATTATATAGTCTTTATATTTTATCCGTGCAGGAGTGCGGCCGGGAGGCCTGTAGTAAGAGGCGACAAAAGAACCCACAGCTAGGTATTAAGCGAGGATATTTTCCCGACTGGATGGCTACCACCCCTGATCTGGAGTATGCCGTCATAACAGGCTTGAGTTGTGTTCCGGCATTTGTGACCAGGTTCCAGTCTCCCTTAAGAGAGCAGCAGTGCATTTGTAGCACCTGTGGTGTTGCAAATGTCCATAGGCGATAATAACCGCTTTCCATCAAGTGGGCCGTCTGCCTGTCTGCTGAACTCCTGCAATAAAAAATAAATAAACATAAAAGATATAGAGTATGCCGCCATAACAGCCTTGAGTTGTGTTCCGGCATTAGTGACCAAGTTCCAGTCTCCTTTAAGAGAGCAGTAGCGCATTTATAGCACCTTTCGTGTTGCAAATGTCCATAGGCGATGGCAGCCTCTTTCCATCACGTGGGCCGTCTGCCTGTTTGCTGAGCTTATGCAATAAAATAAAAAAGTATGTATGCAAGATATTGAAATGAATTATGTACGAATTTTTTTTTTTTGTTTTTGTCTCAATTCTTTTTTATTGAAACTCAGAGACGTTTCGGAGCTACAATCTTTCAGATGAACCAAAAAAAAATATTTAAACTGTCACTTATTTATCTATCTATTAAAAACCAGTTAAATTTTGGCATTTAATATAAAATCTCAGACAGACTTTATTTCATTTATTAATAGATATCAAGGTAGTAAGTTACAATATTTGTTAAGCTGTTGTAGTTAATGAAAATTGTTTTTCAAGTGTTAACACTTTCCCTGTTAACAAATTGCGAAAGTCTCGCCGGGGCGAGGTGAATAATAACCAAAATTTAATTCGAATAGGATCGCAGTAACGGCTGTATAATTAAAAAATATATTCGAGTGTTAGGTCGAAATTTATCCAAGCTCGTATCTAATTGGTCGAAACTGTAATTTCCCGAAGGTACAAAAGGGTTAAGTCATAAGCATTTGACTAGTCGCCGTAAGCCGGTGGCGCGGGTGGGGTATAGATTTTCACTCACCTGCACATGCCGTCGAGATGAGAGAGCCAGTGTTCCGCGCACGCTCATTTCTCTTCCCGCGGGGCGCGTTACAAACCGCCCCACGTCCGGACTGGACCTAGACGATGCCGGGGGACAAAAGAAGTCCCTCGGCAATGGAAGCGGAATGAAGCCCCTGCCAGGGCACGCGGAGTTGGGAATCCCGTTTACTCGGTGGGGGTATCCCTAACTGGGGAGTGGCAATAGCATGGCACCAGCACCTCCGATGTGGCGAATCCCACACACGGGTCGCGAATTACCCCCCTCCTCCCCATCTTTTCCACCACAGATTTCCCCTGGATAGAAAAAAATAAGCGTTTGACTAAATATTATACATTCGTGACTTTTACGAAGTTCGGCATGATTTGACTTTATATTTGGATTTGGTGGAAAATTCACTAATTCACATTTATTGCACACAATTTAGAAGCAATTTCTTTCATAACCTTTGGATGAAAAATCATATTTGCACATAACAAATACTATTGTGTGTAGAATAGTTATAGTAGTATAAATAATTATTTTCTACAAAATCTTGAAGTCATATAACATTGTTTATTTATTGTAAAACGTGTTTTGCCCCGGAAACCTTAAAAAAAGTAATTCCTACATTTTACATCATACAAATATTTTACCGTTTTATGATTTAAAACATATTTAGAGCAAATAAGTACAAAATAAAAGATTACTATTAAATTTGAATTTCTGACGTATTTAATCTAAAAATTATATTTTTATTATAATAATGTAAAATTGAGAATTATATTAAATAATAAGTGTTTATAACATAAATGCATGAGATATTTATGTCAAATATCAAAAAATAATGTAATAATAAATGTAAACCGGTTAGGCGTAGGTTAAATAATATGTTTAAAATTACTCATTGATATTGACATCTTTGTCTTCCGTGATCACAGTTACTGAAATGTGGACGTCGAAATTAAAATCAAATAAATTTCCGCGCTTAAAACCATTAAAATTTAGTTTTTTTTTTTTGCCGGAGTTCCGCAGACAGTCAGACGGCATACTTGATGGAAAGCGGTTACCATTACCTATGGACATTTGCAACAACAAAGGTGCTACAAATGTGCTGCTGCTCTCTTAAGGGAGACAGGAACCTGGTCACTAATGCCCGAACACAACTCAAGGTTGTTATGGCGACATACTTTAGGCCAAGGGTGATAGCTGGTGGATCTGCACGGATAAAACCTATTCAAAATAAATAATTATTTTTAATGTTAATCGCTACATCTTACATATTGTACCGCAGGTAGAGCGAACCCGATGATATAATACCAGTAACCTTCGAAATTATTCGCTAATGAGCGCTACCAGCGGCAGTTACTTTGGTTACTTCCCACCCTTTCTTCATCTAATTGCAGACCGTAGTGTTCGTTATAATATAATTATTTTTAGAAGGGTTCATTGATATCTTTATATTTTTCGAAATGTATCTTTTGTGCACCGGCTTTGAAATGAGCTCGAAGCTGAGATTCTTAAAAGAGGTGACAAACTCCTTCGAGGCCTGCAGGAGAATTTGTAATTCTGCCAGATGTCATACAGGGTTTATACATGCGTGGCCTATATTTAAAAAAATATTTAAAACCCTTTGACATTTCCCAATCAATAATATCGTTAAGAACGTTCACAGCGATATTGATTTATCTATGTACTTACTATTTCTGCGTTACGGGGCGTTTTAGACCTTGGACTACAATTACTATAGTGGCTACACGGGGCCTATATATGTACATATTTCACAATATACAAATATGTTGTATAAAGTAGCTGCGCCCCGCGGTCTCACACGCGTGGTGATGGAAAATCGTTATATTTTGGATAATTCACGCTATATCTTTATAAATTATAGCCTATGTGTTATTCTAATGTGTAAGCTATATTATTGTAAAGTTTCATCAAAATCCATTCAGTAGTTTTTGCGTGAATTAGTAACAAACATACATACATCCATACATTCTTACAAACTTTCGCGTTTATAATATTAGTAGGAAGTAGGATTTTATGGATTTTTGTTTTCTGTTATGCGGTACTAATAGGGTATTAGGTCAAGGTAACTAATGCAGGTGTTTGCGTCAGGCCATAAAAATAGACCAGCACTGGCAACCCAGAACCTAGATAATTGTCACTTCTGCCTACTGTCAGATATGCTAAGCGCTAAGGAGATTAATACAATTTTAATTTCTAATTGTATGGACGAAAACTCAAGTGAATTTCGGCATCTAATTGTAAACCAAGCTCATTTCTTCAATAAATTCTGTATAATCAAACTATGAGAGTAATTTTTTCAAGAGAAACGGTGAAACCCTACATAGGCATATCACAGAATTCTGGTTTAATAGCACATCTTAGATATATATTCATTTGTTTTCTACATTGAATTAAATTTAAGTTACATCTATTTACACGACCAAGAAGTCTAAGTGTTTCTGAGCCGCAGCGCAAGTTAGACACGTCCGGGGCGACTTAGACCCCGTTTCGCAGTGAACGTGTTAACAGACGTGCAAGGCTATAGTTTTTCAACGGATGGACGGAAGCTTAAAATTGCTAACTGAAAATGGCACTCGCATGTCACCTGGGGGCCACTTTGTGCAACTGTTAAACTAGATCATGTGCAAGTTAGGAGCAACTATGTGCAAAGTTCCGTTGTCTGTTCCAACTTAATTGACCATACGCCGGACTGCAAGGCGTTGTGTCTCGCTGTAATTAAATCTAGTGGTTCGCTCAAAGTATTTGCACCTCACAGAAATCCTGTTGGGTTTTGCAGCTGGGAGTTTTATTGGGTTAAGAGACAATGGTCAAACTATGTTGGAGTATAATGTGCAACAGTATGAAACAAAATGCAAAGGAGATTTTGACTCCAAAAATTTGGAGGTTGAAGTTTCACTTCAATAGCAAAATGTCTTATTTTGCTATTGAAGTGAAACTTCTTTAGGATCGCTGTGATTTGAAACTTGTTGAAACGAAAAAGCGACACTAAAAAGAGATAAACACATAAATCTATAGGACTAAGCCTGCGAGAGAATGAGATAGATTACATTATATTTAATAATTAAAACTCTATGGTCATACAGAATAAAGTCGAAAATGTTTTGAAGATTCGTTAATACTTTTAATTTCATGTTTTAAAGCTTAAATACATTATGAAGATATTGTTACAATTTGGGCCACCTGCATACCTTAAACAAAGCACATTTATTACCAGCCGGCGTTTGAGCTAATAACATTGAAACTATTTATGACTGTGTCTTTTGTTTACTTTGTGTTAAAAATTTGTGATTCTAAAAAAACAGCCTAATGTGTATTGTAATATTTTATGGCAGTCATTAGACAGGTGTGTCGAACTGATTCGAAGGAATTCGGTCGGGCAGACATATTGCATCGGTGCAGTATAAACCAATGGCCCAATGGAGAGACCGGCAGTCGAGCGATACGCACAAGCGAAGCAAGACGTGTGTACTACATTCGGTAATCTATTACGCTTGGACTGATTGTGTTCAGTTATATTTGTACATGTGTTATACGTGTTTGTATAGTTCTATAATAATTCCAACGGCATTTTAATTCGAGTCCTGCAATTCGTAACAATATAATTATGAAATTTGACTTCACGAAATTTAGGATCCCTCCCACCCCTTCTCACACTTTGTTTCACTTCTACTGCGTGTGAACTGCACACACACCCTTTTTTTATGAGTAGAGCATACAAGAAGACGACCCATCTGATATAAAGTGGTTACCGTCGCCTATAGACATTTGCAACACCGAAGGTGCTACCAATATGCTGCCGGCTTCGAACGGGTAACTGGAACCTGGACGCTAATACCGGAACATAACTCAAGTATATTATGGTGGCATACCCTATACCAGGGGCCCATTCTGCAATTCAATATATTGGCGTTGCGAAGATATTTAAAGCACGATTCCATTGCAATAATGTCAAAAAATTTGTAATCTACTAAATCTCGATATCGTGGCGGCGGAATAATAGTAGAAAAAAAAAAGTGTTGAAAAGCTATTAAATTTTAAACATTTATTTCGTATATATTCGTTTATAAAAAATATATATAAAGATAGATTGGCATGCCACGGGCACAATATTGGAATTAGCAGAATACCGAAATCAGGCAAACCAGACGATAGAACCCAGCCGCTTTTGACGAGATAGTATTATAGATTGGCCCCAAAAGTGGTAGTCACTTAGATGGGAAAATGATTGTAGATTGTTTTGTCGCCTCTGACAACACGCCGTCCGGCTGCAGGAATTAGTATTCTTTCTCTGTTCCTGCATAGATAAAAGGTATTTGTAGGTTTTATATGATAGTAATTAATTAAAACATACTTACAAAATTACATAGAAAATTGACTCCAAATCGCTGTCGACAGGGAGTGTGCCGCACTTATAAATTATATTTTAGTAGATGTTGTAATTGGTAATGTCTACGGTTGTATGCTTCTCTCTAGACTCCAATTGTGGCGTGTCGAACAGCGGGAAATAAATGAAAGTCTGTATGCACTAATTGTCTTTGCTTATTACTCGAAATAAATCCCACACAATACAAACGTAATACACGACTCACACGAGGGCTGACCGGGGGCGACTGGTGACAACGCTTCAATGTTCAAACCTTACAATTTTTGCTGAATTGCAACTGTCAAAAAATTAAGAAATTTATAAATAATCGAAAACAATAAAAGAAAACTTAACTTATTTGTATTGTATTCTACTCATAGTCCGTCAAGACTATAAGTAGAATACTGAGCATAGATCGCCGTCTTCTATGGGTAAGGTGCCCAGAAGGCTGGCTACGTTTCCTCGCTGGACTGCCATACTGATTCGTTGCCCGAGGTAAGCACCAGTCTTCTGATCACCTGGAGAGTGAATGAGTCGTTTTGATAAATTTTGGTAGAGGCTCATGACCTCAGGACCCCACGGTCCAAGGGTCTCGATAGCAAACGGCACAAACATGTAATTAATATATGTTTATATCGTAACAATTATAATTAATTAGAAGAAAATATATTATATGGTGAAGCGTAGGAAGTCTTTAACGAAGCACTCTTTTGCTTGAAATATGCATATATTTAAATATTATGCGATTTTACAATACTTTTATAAAATAGTTGTTGCGCGTACAATTTTTCGTCGTCGTTCCGTTCTTGATTTTCGAATATTGGCGGTTGGCCGTAGACAATTGAGCGTTTTTCATAGGCAATTTTGATATTGCGTGTACACACCGGCGCGAGCGTAGTGATATCATACTCGGCTGGGCCGGTGTGTGCTTTCTTGTTGTAAATCGTGCCGCGACATATGGTATAGAAAACACAATCTTTAAAATAGCATATCGTCCATTTATTAATTCGAAAAAGGAACAGACAAAAGAACGAGACAGCTGACAGTTACTTTGTCTTCTAAATTTTAATATTGCCATTATAGGTGTGTTATCAACAAAGTATTTTATGTTTGTTTTAACAGTGAACACATAGTTAATACACATAGAATCCAAGTAGGTGCCAATAAAGCGAAGCACTTTTAAGTAGGACCTAAAAGTCTCAGTTCGGTTGTCGACGCGCCGTTCCCGTCAGTCCGCAAAACATTGTCTCTGTGTGTCTCTATGTGTTCCATTTTCCTACTTTTTAGTAAGACTCTATTTACTTACAACTGTAGTGCAATACTTACAAGCCAATAGATGGCGCTGTACAATAATCGAGTTCGCAAACGATTCCCGAAACGTACAAAGAATGTATACATATTTTCGACAGTAATATAGTCATGGGAAAAATCACTCACCAAGAAGAAAAGAGTGATATATATCTTTTTGATACAAAGATATATATCACTCTTTTATATCTTTAACTCTTTATCTTTACAGTGAATAGTGTCAGTGTCAATTGCAGACAAGATGAGTTATTATCTGTGAGTGATACTGATAAACTGATATGATAAAAATATAAATATAGTGAAAAATAGAGTGAAAAAATATAATAAAATTAATTACATTACAACAAAATTACACCATAAAACTATGATGTTACGATTTATTTTGGCTTGCTATTATATTCGGTTTCCTCGTTCACTTACTACGCATGCGCAGTGCGCGGGTTAATGATTCTTTCTCTTTTCTTTCTAGTTTCTTCTCATTCGGATCTATAATCATCGCGTGGAACAGTTATGAACTAAAGAGTTAAAGATATAAAGACACATTTTGAACGCAAGTGATATACAGATCTAATCACTCTTCTTGTCGGATATATATCTTTTGAGTTAATCACTCAGGAGTTACAAACCTCTACAGTAATAGATGGGCCTACGCCTGAGAAGTGTGGCAGTAGCCTCGGTGGAAGATCTTTATTTGAGACCCTATACGGGGTCCTCCTTCACAACAATATTTGTCCCTTTGGATGCGTGTCAGCGAAAATATTTCATGGCACTCAAGCACACATCGATTGGTTTTGTGCTTCAATTCTGAATGTAATTTTGCAGCAAACCATCTTTTTACGTATTATTTACTCTAAGTGACGGTTTATCGACCGGATAAAAGTTATTCCTAGAATAAAATAAACTTAATATAAAAAAAAATTTAAATGTCAGTTGTATAAATAAAACAGTTGAATGTTTTCAGTTTTGAATTCACTCAGGCTATAATTTATTCAACTGATAACATTTGTTTGACGATTGAAAAAAAGGCCTTAAGAGTAAATAATTATTGTGGTATATTGATTATTTTTAACAAATATCCGTTGAAGATCTCAACCGCTTATAGAAATGTATAATATGGAATATTTAAAATAGATAACACCTTAGAATAGAATAGAATAGAATATTCTTTAATGCACACAAGAAAATAATACACATGAGTTAACAATCATATAACTAGTACAATCGGCGGTCTTATCGCTAACAGCGATTTCTTCCAGACAACCTTCTGGAGATAATTTTACATATCTAATAATGGGTCGGTATTCAGTGCGCATAGTTTGAAATATATACAATCATATATACATATATTAATAGTAAATAAAAATACACATACATATTTATATACAAATATATGTACATAGAGTTACATATTCATACATAAATTACTGTTTACAAATTTAGATAGTGATCTTTGAGGAGTTTATTAAAAGATGTAAGCGACTTGTAAGTGACCTTACTGTTTACTAAAATATAAACTAAGAAATATTCACAATTTAATATATTATGGACAGGACATGGACATTTGCTCAAACTTTTGCTCACAACTTCGCTCGCGTTAATGTTATCACACGGGAACCGAACATTTTACTATTTCAGACTATAATATATCTCTGTGTCAAATTTCATCCAGATCCGGTCAGCCGTTTTGGGGTATTGAGTAACACATATCAATCCAAACATTCGCAGAGTATAGTAGTACAAATGTCACGTGTTTTAATACCTAAGTTGCGAACTTACTTCATTTCGCACTTCAATATGCAACAACATGAATCGATTACAAACAATTCTAAGACTAGGAAATAAACTGTTTACAAGATTTTCCTTAAAGACGTGAGTCCCCTTTTACAATACAAATTATGTGTCACATGAGCTCAAATATGATTTATATGTATTATTTTTATTAATTATCCGCATTAAGGTTAGTCTACATAAATAATATACTATGTTGCGTCAAGATCTCTCCTAACCGTATAAGAACGGAGAAAAATTACAACTTCCTGCGGCCGGGCGGCCTGTCGAAAGCGGCGACAAAACTACCCACAGCCAGGTGGTAGGGTATTTACCCGTCTGGATGGCTACCACCCTTAGTCTAGGATATCCCGCCATAGCAACTTTGAGTTGTGTTCCGGCCATTAGTAGTCAAGTTCCAGTCTCCCTTAAGAAAGCATCAGTAGATTTGTAACCCCTTTGGTGTTGCAAATGTCCATAGGCGATGGTAACCGCTTTCCATCAAGTGGGCCGTCTGCCTGTTTGCTGAGCTTATGCAATAAAAAAAAATATTTCCATCTGTCTATCTGTGTACATAGGTCATTGATATTTTTCACAGAAATAAGTCTTCCAGGGTCTATATAAATAAAATTTATTATAAAAAAAATTGTTAGTCTTGAAAAATCATATGGATGTTTCATGTCGGTGTTAAATGACTTTATTATATAAATGGTAAAATTATGCTTATAAAATAGTATTTTTTCGTGTTTTTCTTTTTCTAGCACGTGACTTAGAAAGAAAAAATAAATAAAAATCAAGGTGTTGGATCATAAAAAACACTTTCAACGAAAATTAGTTTCAAAAAATTCCATAGAATAGTTTTTAAGGTACAACCTGTGCGCAGAAGATTTGACGATAGCCTCATGATGTCACGCGTCGATGGTCAATAGTGTATAATAATCAAATGATCAATAGGGTAATACTTTTTTTTTAAATTTAGTATTGTATACACTTTACATAAGTATATACAATAATAGTAAGTAGTCATTGGCAAACCTTCTTCTTTCTTTTTTTTTTCTTCTTTCAATTATATTATTTTAAAGTTTCGTAGGAAAATGACAAAAACAGTCGATGTTTGACACCTCTACGAAACCCTTCATAGATCGTGGAGTGCTACTCGAGTCGTACATTTTTGCCGATGCCGCAGTTCAGTACCGTGTACACACAGTCTTACAATTTCCGTTCATTACTCATCAATTATACATGCAAATGGATGCGTATTTTATTATATAGCGACAAAGATACTGTTCCGCATCATTTTCCTTAAACATTAAAGTGATTCCCCTAAAATTTGCACTGGGTATATAAACATATCGATTTTGTTTGAAGACTTATAGTTTTTTGCTCTGTGCAGTGAAAGGACGTGTATTAAACATGAAGACCATTTGTATTACCTTGATGTTGGTGCTTGCTGTGGCCCTTGTTCAGGGTCAAGGAATTCCAACAAGTAAGTTCTTGCTCTTAGACTTGTATAGTGCTTAGGCTTATATATTTTTTTAAGTGAAACTTCTTTAGAATCGTTGTTCAAACAAGCGACACTAAATCTATAGGAAAAAGCCTACGAGAGAATGAGATACGAGTTTTACATTGTGCAGCACAGATTAGAGAGTCAATAAGACAGATGATTAAACCTAGGTCCAATTTGGACCAAAATAAAACTGGTAATAAAATATTATCTGTGAGTATCTTCTTTAAAGTTTTACTTCTATTGCGTGTGAACAGTACACACATAGAATTTTTTTATATTGGAGTACGCAGACAGTTAACGGGCCATCTGATTGAATGTTGTCACCATCGCCCATGAAACTTAAAAAAAAAATATTATTAATAACTTTACGGACTCGAGTTCCGTACCCTTTTTTACAACTTAATTTCTAGACTTAATTTTTTTAATTTAACACGTACGCAGACAGTTAACTAGTTTTAATACTAAACTTATACTAATGTAGAGTGTATCTGTTACATGCTGATTGAATGTCGTCACCATCGCCAATGAAACTTTGCAACATTAAACCTGCCAATGTGCTACTGGCTTCGTAGAGGTGACTAGAACATGGCCACTGATGCTGGAACCCACCTTAATGTTGTTATGGCAGCATACTCTAGGTGGACAAATACCCTACCACCTGGCTATGGGTTGATTCCTCGTCTCTTATGCCAGGTCGCCCGGCGGCAGAAATCCGTATTTCCTCTCCGTTCCTGAACGGATAAGATTTTTATTTTATTTCTATCCTAATTAATTTTAATTTTCAATCATATTATAAATAAGAAAGTTTGGGCATGTAGAGAGAATGAATAGAAGCAGAATCACAAAACAAGTATATGACAGCAATGTGACTGGTAGAGTCGGTGCCGGTAGACCAAGACGTACTCACCATGATCAAATTGAAGATATTTTGAAGAAAGTCCAGATAAAAAGTAGTTTAAATAAGCGTGTATGTATGAAAAGATTAATGAAAGTTGATAAATCGAAAAGTGTTTGCCAGGATCGTAGCTGGTGGAGATCCATTATCTCTGCCTACCCCAATGGGAAACAGGCGTGACAATATGTATGTATGTAGAAAGTTCGTGAAAATACATGTTTATTAGTCTTTCTCGCAAAAACTACTAAACGAATTTAGATGAAACTTTACAGGTAAGTGATAAGCTATAATATATATCTGAATAAAGCGTAGAATACAATTTATAAAGATTTATATGTTATTATCCATACTTTTACCGTAAAGTTGGTAGAAAATTGACATGATTTCCATGGAGTTCGTGGAAAATTTTACTAGTAACGCAAATGAACGGATAGTTTTTAAAAAACTCAGTATATATTAGCCAAATATAACAATAAGTAGCTAGTAGAAGCGCTGCCTCCATGAAGCTTGATATACATTTGCATTACTTGAGTACTTAGTTAACTTGCGAATAAGTCCATATCATTGTTTGGACAGACATCTAAGTAATTTGCAACTCATTTTTACGAAACTTAAAAAATGTTCTCCAAATGATTAACTCGTCAATTTCGCATATTAAGCAACTGCTTAAATAAGAAAAATGTAAATCAGGTTTGAATCATGTCGAATAACTCGCGTCATCGTGAGGTGTGCGGCTCAAAGGCGGGCAGACGCTTGATGGTGCACATCGTTAACGGTTATGTTCTTATTATGAATTTTCAGTAAAATGGTATATAAATATTACTTTCTTTCTAGAAAAATGTCCACCAGGCGAGCACTCTGTACTCTACTGTCCGCAGATGGCAGAGCCATCTTGCGACAACCCGAAAGTGCATGATCTGGATCGTCCATCGGCATGTGACATCCCACAATGCTTCTGCAACGTTCCCCAAGTCCGAAACACCAAGACCGGGAAGTGCGTTAACATGGCTAATTGTTAACTGCATTAATCTTACTTTTTTATCATATTTATTAACAGTATAAAAAAACTATACTAAAACAATTATTATTGTCCAAAATTGCAGATAAAATGTACAAAATCATGTAAAAATATCACAATATAAATAAATAAAATAGCAATGTTTAATATTTACACCAATATTTGTTTGATTTGAAATTATATTTTTTTTACATTACTTGGGTGTGTTTATTTTTTATTTATTTCCATCACGGCAAATCAGTATTGTGTAGACATAGTCTTACATTTTAATTAATTAGCCATAAATTAAATATGCAAATGGATGCGTACATTTATGTATACTGATATAAAAACTGTTCTGCTCCATTTTCCTCAAACATTCAAGTGATTCATAATAAAACTACGTTTTAACGATTTTAAGCGCTGTAATTTATTTGATTTTTATTATTCCGACGTCTCGGCCACTTTTCCGTAGCCGTGATCTCGGAAGACAAAGATGTCAAGTGTCAATGAGTATTTATTGTTAAAGTTTTATTTAGCCTACCGCCAACTTGTTCATTTTAATTATTTAATTTTTACTTTGTTTATGGTTATTATTTATTCTTGGTATGATTACGTCCTCCGTGATCACAGTTACTGAAAAGTGGCCGAAACGTCGGAATAATAAAAATCAAATAAATTACCGTGCTTAAAACCGTTCAAATGTAGTTTCATCGAGTATACTAGTCGCGAAAACTTAAGAAAATATTATCGTAATAAAATAAAACTACTCGTAATAAGAAGGCTGGTTGGTATTTCGCGCAATGAATCAGCTTTGCCATACAGCGTGGCAATGCAGCCAGCCTTCTGGGCACGCTTCAATCTGGCAGCAATTTGTTACATAAATTATAATATGTTATTACTTTAATACATAACTTCACGCCAGTTCCCTTGCGGGGTAGGCACGAACGACAAAGCGCCATTCAGGCTTATTCTTACACACCTCACTTGCTTCTTTGACATTCATAGCTCTTGTCATGCACGCTCGTCTGTTCTTAAGGCTCCTGACACTTTAATACGAGAATAAAAAGTTACTTATTTAATGCAATACATAACTTTATGTATCGGCGGTATGCGGGGCGTGGAGTGTAGGTGTGCTCCGGCGGGCGGACCAGGGGGGTGCTCTCTGTCCGCAAGAACCTTCTTTATCTAGATCATCGATACTTGTTTAAAAATTGTTTCAAATATTTTCAAAAAGCGAATATAACTTAACCCTTCCAACGTTTATTTTATGGCTTTTTTAGCCGTTTCCTTCCAACGCCGCCAGGGTTGGACAAAAGGTGGTATCAACTTTACGACCACTCGTAAACAAGGCACGGCAAACAAACGAGATAAACCCTAAACTCTTTGAGCACGTAGTTTTTGTGAAAGACCCTTTTACGCTATTGTTGTAACGCTTGTAATTGAATGAAACTGTTTTTTAGGGCTAAGTGGCCACTTTGGCAAAATGAAATTATGGACAAATGGACCCCATTATGAAATCGTCATGTTCGTCCGTCCGTCGTTGCACCTCTTTTTATTATAAAGTCGTTTTTCTCAGAAACTAATACGTTTAACTATACTAATATTACAAAGTGGAAAGATTTGTATTTTTGTGTTTGTAACGAATAAACTCAAAAACTACTGGACCGATTTAAAAAAATCTTTCACCACTCAAATGCTACATTATCCCTGATTAATATAGGCTATATAAAAATTAGGGATCCCTACTAAAACTTCAATAATGTACAAAATACTCGGCGTTGGAATCGCGTTCTATGATTTTGATGAAATTTTATGTGTTTTGAATAGGTCCCGGGATGGTTTAGATTCACAATTAGACCCGGTAGGTGGTGCTGGAATAGGATTAATCTCGTTAGTATCGATATAATTTGATAGTTAATACATTGTTTTTACCGTAGATCATTTCGTACATGACAAAAAGGATTTTTGCAATGAGTTCCAATATGTAATGATGGTTAAATGTCTTAGAGAACTTAAGCCACATATAAAGTTAGATATTACAGAAAAAAACGTTTTTTATACTAATCATCTAAGACGCGATTTAAGTAAAAGCATATCCAAAAAATTATTTTGTAAGGAAAAGGAGATACACGTGTAGTTTGTATAAGCACTACATACTTATGTAATGAAATTGTATTTAAAAAAATGAAGTGGTCAATATACGTAGCTACGGCAGAGATGTGGAACGCACTAGCAGAGTCCGTGATTCGCGAAAAGTAATATCCGGGTGAATTTAAGTCTCATATGAATATATATTATCCAGGTAAGAGTATTTCATGTTCGATTACATCGTAAATCAGGCGTGATTGTGGTCAAATGTAAACCTATCTCTATATATAACAATGAATCCCTATTTCCCTTGGTCACGCCATCACGCGTGAACGGCTGGACCGATTTCGCTAATTCTTTTTTTTGTTGTGTTTGTTTGTCATTGTCAGGAGAAGGTTCTTATGAAAGAGAAAATCAAGAAAATCGCGCCGAAAATTAGAAAATGTAAGAATACTTAACCATCATATGAAATTATTTCTAATCTAACCTTATCGCTTTGGACAATATAAACTTTTTTAATGTAACCTTATGACGCTTCACATAGAATTATATATATTTTTTTTATATCAGTAGACAAACACACACATTTGTTACGCTTGTGTTATGGGTAATATACAACGGACTACTCTGGGGCCGATCCCAAACACCCAGACCATAGTAAATAACGGAGAAAATACGTTTCCGAAATTTACTATACCAGGAATCAAAACCGGAACCTCTGCGTTGCAGTGAGGTACGCCGGCAAAGGCTTAGCCCGCTCAACCACAGAAGCCGTCGAATTGACAGAAAGCGTGCTGCAAGTATCGTCAAAGAGGATGTAAAAAAACTGAATATTGTTTAAAACTGATCCTTCGGTCGGGGTTATTTTATTGATAACATAAAATAATTAATTTAGCTGTAATCGTGTACCAATATTTAGGTGAAATTATTTTTGTGTGTTTTCAAGTGGGTCACGGGATGGTGAAGATTATAGATCTACCGGCAGGTGCCACCGCTAAAGTCTTCCTAAACGGTGGGACTTATTTTGATGATTTTTTGTTTTTTATTAAAGTGGATTCGAGAATGGTTTAAATTAACTATTGGTTCCAGTAAATGTCGCTGTAATCGGTTTCTAGATTTTTATTTCTAAGGGCAGGACAACGTCTGCTGGGCCGGGTACAGCTAGTTTATCATAAAGACACATGTAACTAAAGGGCGACAATTATTTTTCAATGTAATTTTTTTTAATACATGAGTTCAGCAGACAGGCAGATGGCCCACTGATGGAAAGCGGTTACCATCGCCTATGAACATTCGCAACACCAAAAATTCTACAAATGTGCTACTGCTTTCTAAAGGGAGACTGGACCCTGGCCACTAATGCCGGAACACAACTCAAGGTTGTTATATGGCGGCATACTCTAGACCAGGGGTGGTAGTCATACAGACGAGCATATGCCCTACCTGGTTGTGGGTTGCTTTGTCGCCTCTTACGACAGGCCGCCCGGCCGCACGAAATTGTTTCTTCGTTCCTGCACGGATAGGTACATGTCGCTATCGTTAAGCAGTTTTCAAACATTAAAACGATGATTATTAATGATTTATTTTATTCGGGACCCTGGGACCATGGGCGTACAAGCTTTATCAAGCCATAGCCAAACGTCTGGTGGATGTCTCACGCAACCGAAAAGCTGGCGTCTATTTTGCTCAAAGATTAAGCGTTTTTATACAACGTGGCAACGCTGCCAGTCTTATGCAAACGTCCCCAGTAAGTGACAATAGTCTGGGACAAGATTTTATCTTGAACAATTTTTCTCTTTTTTATTTAGTTTGTAGGGGGTGACCCGAACAGGATGGAGGAGCGAGATGGAATGCTCCTCCGTCTCAAAGGAAGATCTTCCAGCGAGGCCAAAGTTGTTCCTCGCAGGCCTAGTAGGCCCATTTGTTATAGTTGAAAATTTGTATATATTCTTTGTATGTTTCGGGAAACGTTTGTGACCTCAATTATTGCACAGCGCCATCTGTTGGCTTGTAAGTGTTCCACTACAAGTTCTGCTTTTTAATATAGTATTAGTTTGTAATTTATTTTTAAGTTTATATTGTACATTAATTAAAATTACTTCGGCTTATTTTAAGTAATATTTTAATAAAGGCTCATATCATAACCTGCTGGGCTCAGGTAATCTCATTTTATAAGTGAACGAACAGTATACCCACCGTTTGCTCAAGGCGGATTGGTGGTTTTGACACATCGGTTATCTCGACAAACTGGAGATCATCACGATGATTACTTTCACCGTTATCACGTGGTAATTCGATTCGAACCCGCGCCCGCTAACTACTAAGCTACCATGGCTTCACTACAAAATCAATAGGTAGCTTTTGCAAAATTCAGAAGCAAAGTTCACGTGTGTGTAGCCACAGGGCAAACCGTATAATAATAACTATATGATTAAACTCAGTTAATATGAAACCACAAACCACTCAATTAATTAAGTAGTTTATTAATATTAAACATATTAGCTAACACAATAATTAATAACCAATAACTGGTAAGATAACAATGATAACTGTTGACCCAATCTCGCGTCACTGAACACGATTTAATACAAGTAGTAAGCCCCACTATATTAATTAATATCTAACAATTGTATTCCCGGATTTGTTCCAGCACTATTAATAATCTGAAGTACCGTCAGAAACATAATTTCAACTTATATTTTATAAAAATAAAAATGATAGACAATCATTTTTAGTGTTCTGTCAAATGCGATTCCGTGAATTTTTGAAAAAGTACTTGTACAAAGAAAAGAAAAATATTTCAAAAAGTTCTTAGCTAGGTCTATAGCTGGGGAGTTTTTTTTGTCGTTTATTAATGTGTGTAGGACTGAGCTTGAAAAATATTTGATTTTGAATATAAGTGTTATTAGTACTTACCTTGCGTTTTCATTCACTTAAGTCACTGTTAGACATAAATTTCCAAAACTTGATATCCAGTCATAAACGCTACATATGCTGATCTATCGCTTTCATTATTCTGTCCCTTACAGTGACTTTGTACAGAATAATGACTCTATTACGACTTCTCTTAAAATGTTATAAAAAGGTATTTGAGTAATTTTAAAGTTATAGCTGGTGAGTCTTTGGCTATAATATTTAAGCATACATGGTATATCCCCAAGCTAAGCAAATTATGCTTGTGTTATCGGTAATATACAACAGACCCCTTTTTTCACTTTCTCGTCCATTGTGTGTTAAATTGGAGATGTTTTTTTTATTTTCATTTTGTATTTATTTCTTTTTTATTTCTAGAGATAAATAAGGAGGGGTAGTTTTTTTTATTTTTTACTTTTCTTTTTTTTTGCCAAATCTTAATTCTATTACAATTTTCCTATTACTAATACAGTTTTTGTGTCTAAATTAACAACTTAATATCTATTTTTGTGCATTTATGATTTTTGTTACTTATTTCTATTACACTATTGTTTAACTGTCTATACATATATGCACTATATCTAACATCAATTTATTTATTTACAGGACTTATATTTATAGCTCACTATGAAGTACTTGTCTTTATTAACTAATTACTTAAACGCTATAACCGACCCATTTAGGGTCGATTCTCACTCAGATCATAGTAAGCAACGGAAAGGTCATTTACGAAATTTACCATGTTATGAATGACCCGGAGTCTCTGCGTTAAAGTGCGGTAGACTGGCAAAAGCTTAACCCACTTAACCACAGAAGCCGTAATGTTTGTGGCAATTTTGTTTTGAATATTTATATTTTCATTATATTATAATTTGGGGTTTTCTGCAATCGTTACATAGTGAAGTCACACCTGCACAACTCGTTCAACTTCATGACGCGCTACGGGGCCCGAGGTCCCTTTTGGGTTTAGAGGTCATTTGCTTATAAATGTGTTCGTTTTGGACACCAATTGGACAGGGAAGCTTTTGAAATTGGAACTGCACGTGGGATTTGAATTGCCTAACCTATTTGCTGATCCAAACTTAGGTCTTATTAAATTTCTGTGACACAGTTGTCTTCCTACTAGGGTAATAAAATAAAAAAAATGGATTGAGATTCTTTTTATCACTTTACAAGACGTCGGTAGGAGCCTCATTTTGGACGAGCGTATTAATTTATGATATCATGGCTTGGTACACGTAAATTAAAATGACTATTATCGTGATATTAATTGGAATTGGAAAAAAGAAAAATATTTTATTTGAAGAAATAGCCACATTTAGAAAAATTGACAATTTGTAAGTTTGAACACTGTACTTGGTTTTTGAGTGTCTTATACGCTAACAGTAATACCAATGCTGAAATCAGGAAAGCTGTTATAGTTGGAACTGGTCAAGATATTTAAGTGACGTTGGGTCCAAAGGATCTCTTATTGAACTAATACCACACCGACCTTAGCTTCCATTTTATTAATAATAGTCACTTTATTACTATTATTTTCTAAAGTCGCATAGACATTTTGCCTTTTATAAGTCTCAGTTATACGGATTTTATGCTTCATCTAGTATATATTTTTAGACCAAATGCAGAGTTTCGACACTGCATGTGTAAATATTGCATTTGGTCATTGAGTATCTAATACGCTAACAATAATACTAATACTGAAATCTGGAAAGCGGTTATAGTTGGAACTGGCCAAGTTGCTTAATTGACGTCGGGTCCAAAGGGACGCTTATTGAATTTAATATTAAACCAAACGTAGCTTCTTTATTATTAATAATAGCAACATTATTACTATTACTTTCTAAAGTTGCATACATTTTGAACCGACTTTTAAAAAGGAGTTTTTAAATTCGTCGTGAAATGTTTTTATGTGTATGTATGTATGTTCAGCAATAACTTTTTTGTTTTTGAATTGATTTCGGGGATTTTGGGTTCCGAAAATATAGCTGAGAATTCCTTAAAAGCAGGTAGTACGTGTATGTGTAGTTTTTAAGGTATTTTTGAAGTGGAACTTCTTTAGAATCATTGTGATTTGAAACTAGATGAAACAAAAAAGCGATATTAAGAATAGATAAACACATAAAATTCAACCTTATTTAAATCGAAATTAAACACATTTCTCTTTACCCGTTAGTATTAATTTGCAATTTAAATAAAACTTAAAAGATTTCAAATGAATTTTAGCTCCATCTGTATATACTGAAGGCAGACATTCTTTTATACGTAAAGCAAAGGAAATTGTGAGTAACAGTGCATTGAATTTTGAACTTTATGCTAGTAATGTAAAGTGTAATTTAGGTTGAATTATTACGAATGAAGGTCAAAGTACCTAAGAATAAAGACGTCTATAATAGAATAGATGCCAAATTTCTCTGAAGTTTTACTTCTACTGCATATGAACTACACACGCACATTTTTTTTTATCCATGACATTTTTGTTTCTAAACCAATTTTAATAATTCTTTTCACGTTCGATTTAGTACAGCTTCATAATGATTGCATATAAATTTATTGATATTGGATCTTGAATTTTAAAGATAAAACGGGGAACTCCACAAAATTAAATGGATAATGTACAGTGATTAAAATACTATTAGATTTAAGACAATCCAAAAACCAATAGGTACCTAATTAAGATCAAGAACGGACTGAACTAGGACTAGGAAGGCATACAATGGAACTTTTTAAAAATAAACAGCACGAACTTATGAATTGGGTTATAGGTTCCATTTCATCTAGCTATCTGTTGAGGGCAGAGAGCATCACCCTGATCCGCCCGCCGGAGCACACCTACTCTCCGCGCCCTGCATACCGCCGACGCCCATAGCTCGCACAATTAGCAGCTAAGCGTCGGCCTTGGAGGCTAAATTTATCACAATTCTCATTCACGACTTACCACTTTCTCTCGACTCTCTCGCTCAATTTGTCATTACGTATTTCTTTATGTATATTTCGATTCATGTAAATAGTATAATAATAATAATTATACAGTCCATTATATCGAGTTTAATTTCCACAAAAGTAGCAACTGCCACCAATATTATCGTTTCCACATTCGAGAAGCTGCCTTATTGAAGATACCAAATACGTAAGTGAAAAGTGTAAAATTAAAATTTTCTAGAAAAAAACTAATCGACTTCAAAAGTAACTAAAAAGCAGAAATTCAATATTTTCTATAATAACTTGAAGTCGGTTACAAGTAAAACATAAAACTCACTATAATATACATTGATGTCAGGGGCCTTAAGAACAGACGAGTGTGCATGACAAGAGTTATGAATGTCAAAGAAGCAAGTGAGGTGTGTAAGAATGGGCCTAAATGGCGCTCTGTTGTTCGTGCCTACCCCGCGAGGGAACTGGCGTGAAGTTATGTATGTATATATGTGTATGTATAGCAACTAAGTAATGCATTTTTAAAAATCTTATATAGATTGTGCCAAAACCTTTGTAAATCATTATATTTGCTTTTAAGTATTACATCATTATCCATGCAACAGCAACACCACCTGTTTACTTTTTCATTTGCTTCTCATTACTACTTTAATATATATTGTACAGTGATTTCTTATAATCTATAATGTTATGCAGAAGTCGTGGAAGGCCACGACACACCTTCCATGATCAAATTGATCGTGTACTAGCAGGTGATGTCAGGAGCCTTAAGAACAGACGAGCGTGCATGACAAGAGTTATGAATGTCAAAGAAGCAAGTGAGGTGTGTAAGAATAAGTCTAAATGGCGCTCTGTTGTTCGTGCCTACCCCGCAAGGGAACTGGTGTGAAGTTATGTATATATGTATGTATAATATTATAAAATGATAAATATGACGTGTTTTTAAATTGAAGTTATTTAAAAAAAACAATTAATAAACTAGAATACACTATATAAATGATGGAGAACACGATGCAATTTATTTTAAATTTCTTGTCTGTTTGTTTGGGATTCACGTAAAAACTACTGAGCCGATTTGGATGTGGTGGATTTGAATTTGAATTCTTAGACTTAAAATTTGCGCTACATTTTATGCTGAGAAACCTGTGGGAATTTTTCTGGGAAAGATTTAAAACGGCCAGATAAAAAAATCTAATTCCAATGTGATTTTTTCACTGATCGATAGCAAATTTTATGTAATAAATTGCTGCAATATTTTCAAATTGAGCGTGGACGAAGTAACGGGCATATCCTAGTTTAAATTAAATTACTAAGAACAAATGTGTGTTATTAGATCCTCCTTTCAACAATAGCCAACATCTGATGTCTGCTGTATTCCAGGAATTAAAAAAAAAAATGTGAGTTATACTCGTACTACTCGCTCGGTTAAATATTGAATGAATTTAAAAAGCCTATGTCTTTCAACCGTAATATTATTATTTCTCCTTTATTTCACACGTTCTTTGGTATTCGAACTTGGAATTCTTTCTATATGTGAATCGTTAACTATAGACTAAGAATGAAATCGTTTAGCCTCGGGCTGTGAGGACAAATAGTGGCGGGTTATCGACAGCTGTACGCCAACAAAGGATGCAATTTGTCAAATCAAACAGACTTCTGGTGTTGACATACGGGTAGATAATGTGAACACGAACCGTCGATAGATTCAATATTGATAAAGGTTCTTATTTTAAACTAAATTAAAGTAAAAGATTTATAATTGGAACATTTTCTCCTTTTTTTTATCTATATATATACCAGTCTGCATTCAACATGAAATTTCAAAATTTGCTGTACTTTTTGTAATAAGCTCTCAAGTAAAAACTTATAAAATATTCGTCTTTACATTTTTATAAAAGTGGCACCTTTATAAGACCGTATATTGGTAAGTCACATGTTAAAAACATTTTTATGTGATAGAATGTTATTTATAGTTGAATGTTATAATTTTATATATGCATTTATAGTAAATAGTCTTTTTTTCCAATTTAAAAAAGCGTGTAAAGCGTTAAATTTCTACTTACACATAGGCCTAGAGCTATCATTTGTTGCACCACATCTGTATCTTTCCTGTAAACACAAAAAAAATATCATATTATATTTGATATATCGAACTGTTCATAATGCCGTCGCGGCATTAGCAGTTTATTCCATGGCCTTACGACTATAATAAAAGAACAAAGTCTACAATACGGCCTCTTATTATTTTGAAAATGCGTGCCATGCTCAGGAGAACCGCCTTCTGTATCTGGCCCTTCACCCATTTACCGAGTGAGAGCCTCTCTAGGTGTCGGTCGAGGCTCTTTGCTATTAGACCGTAACAGACACCACTATCGGTACCTACGATGATCGTTGACTCCATATACCACATGGCCGTATTATTACTATTAATAGAAACAGCCGAACGTTTGGATTTAGTGTGGAATTACGAATTTCCCGAATTTACTTTTTCCGGACGTGTCGTTCAAAACTGCAATAAATAGTCGTATGTTTCAACAGAAAAAGAAATCGGTGCTCGAAGGAGGGTTAAGTTGTGTGAAGTCTTGTGAGGGAATTAAAGGGCTTATAGGGCGATTCTACATAATAAATAAATAGACATAGTGTGTAATATAAATACTGCTGTTCATCGTAGGGATGTACGTATATTATATTGAAGTATTCATAAAAACATATCAACATATTATTATGTACTATAAATACAGTGAAGGGTTAATACAATATCTGTATATGTTTTATTTATTTGTTTATCTTGTGTATGTCGCATTTCAAAATAAATACAAATATATTCTTCCTTTTTTTCTTTCATTGTCATTTAATTTTGGCTATATATTTTTAAATCATTATGTAACTACGTCGCTTTTATATTCTTAAAATAAAGTGTTTTTCTTTCTTTCTTCTTTATTTTTAGAACCATAAAAAACATTCAACCCAGTTCTACTTCAAAAACGACAGTTAACATAATTATATTCTTCAAATTAAGTTACATTGAAATATTTTTTTAAACTCTACCTCAGTTTTTTTTCAGATTTTTCCAGTTCATAGAATTAAAGTTAGAGGAACACTTTTTTTTACGATTTTGGAAGCGAATACTCCACCTATTTATTAACTTAAACACAATTAAAACTCATAGAAGAACATTGTAATGCCTTTGAAATACTTTTCCGAAGGTAGGCTTATGGCGTGAACACAGCCTATTTGCTCTGAGCGATAGCTACGTGCGACGTGATGTGCGGCAGAAACAAAAGTAATAAGATGTATAAAGCATGCCCCGATCCGTCGCGTTCGGCGTCAGAGGTAGTCGCGTCGTTCCTCGTATAGCCCGTTATCAAGACTAATAGTGAAAAAAATCATCCCTCAGTTTCACTACGTAGTTGTTTTAAGAATGGCACGTAGAAAATGGTAGATTGTTACACGAGAGAGGAAAGTGACCTATTTAAGCATGAGATAGTTTGGCGTACAAGCGTAGCGAGGACGCTAATAGTTCGAGTGTCTAAATAGGCCTTTCACTCGAGGTTTATACTGTTTTTCATTTCGAATATGAGGATAACAAATAAAAACGGATTAGTTAAACAAATAACTAGTTCTCTAATGGAATCAGGCGTTAAATCCATGTCTAAATCTGATGAACTCTTTTAAAACGTCACATATGAAAAGTCATGTATATATCTTTTCATTTCTCATATTCTAAAAGTAGGTTTGAAGTTGCCTGCTCATAGGGACAAAAACAGTACTTTTCGTCCCTGGAAAACGATTTTCCCTGGTGACAATTTTTTTTTTATGTTTAAGGCTTGGAAACTAGGCCTTTAAGCCAGGCGCCGTTGTATTGTAGGCTACAATCAACATCATTCAACGGAGTTCTTGTGAAAACTCGAAAGGCCACATTTGGCTATACAGTTCACATTTTTCGCAAAAACACATAATTACTATTCAAAAACTATTAATATCCTACAACTATTATTCATTTTAGAGTAATTTTACATATTTTTAGAAAATAAAACTGCACAGCACAACGTCCCCTTTCAGTTCCCGCCAAAAACTTCCTCAAAAAATTTAAAAACTATGCAAACCATAGATAATACATGTGACTTATGTCCCAACCTTTTTTACAACCACTGTTAAGTCGCGGCATAAAATTTAATAAAAATAAATAATTTTGTAACGTTATTTTTATATCATCCGATATTGTCATCCGAGATCACTTTGGAAGAGATCGAATGGTCGATAAGAAGTCTGAAAAATGGAAAGGCAGGAGGAATCGATAGTGTGTCTGCTGAGATGATCAAATATGGTGGAACCTGCGTCCGGGACGCTTTCCTGTCCTTATGCAATTTGTGCTGGAGGACGGGAAAGGTTCCCAAGGACTGGAGGCGCGCTGTCATCGTGCCCTTGTATAAAGGCAAGGGGTCACGTATGGAGTGCGCCAGCTACAGGGCCATCAGTTTGATCAGCACAGCATCTAAAGTGTATACGAAGATTATTGAAAAGAGAATGAGAGTGGTATCCGATGGATTACTGTGGGATGCACAAGGTGGCTTCAGAAATGGAAGGGGATGTATGGATCAAGTTTTCTCTCTCCGCAATGTCGTAGAGAAGCAGCTGGCTATGGGTCGGAAGGTTTTCTGCGGTTTTGTGGATCTAGAGAAAGCATTTGACAGGGTTGTGCGGAAGGACCTCTGGGACATATTGCCCAGATATGGGATTAATGGCCAGCTGATGCGTGCTGTGCAGTCCACTTACGAGGACTGTATGGCATGCGTGCGGCTGGAGGGCAGCCTGTCGCCCTGGTTTGACGTCAATATTGGCGTCCGACAGGGCTGCGTGCTGTCGGCTTTGCTGTTCATCCTATACCTGGACGATTGTCTCCAGAGAATAAGATTGATGGATGTTGGGGTACGGATGAGTGACCTAGTTGTAAGCACCTTGCTTTATGCGGATGATGCCGTGCTTTTAGCCGAATCGCCATCAGAACTGCAAACACTAGTCACAATGATGAAAGATGACTGTCAGGCGAGAGGCTTACATTTGAATGCGAAGAAAACAAAGGTTATGGTGTTTGAAAGAGAAGAAACCAGAACGAATGCAAGGATAATGGTCGATGATGTTATGCTGGAGCAAGTGAATGAGTTTGTATATCTTGGATGTGCTTTTAGCAGGGATGGAAGGTACACCGCTGATATAGAAAGAAGAGTAAATTTGGGGAATAGTTTGAATGGAGCGTTAGGTAAACTTCTAGGCGCTAAGAACCTCAGCCAGAAGGCCCAGCTCGCCGTACACAACGCGGTGCTGGTACCTACGCTCACGTATGGAAGCGAGAGTTGGGTATGGAAGAGAGAGCATGAAAGTAGAGTAAACGCGGTTGAGATGCGAGCACTGCGCAAAATCTGCGGAGTGACGCTCGCGGACCGCGTTCGTAATACCGAAGTAAGAAAGAGAGTTGGTCTGAAAGAGAGTATCGGGGTCAAGGTAAGGAAAGGAATGCTCCGGTGGTTCGGGCATGTGGAAAGAATGCATGATGAAAGAATGACTAAACAGATATACAATGCAAAAGTGGATGGATGCAGAAGTCGTGGAAGGCCACGACACACCTTCCATGATCAAATTGATCGTGTACTAGCGGAGGGTGATGTCAGGAGCCTTAAGAACAGACGAGTGTGCATGACAAGAGTTATGAATGTCAAAGAAGCAAGTGAGGTGTGTAAGAATGAGCCTAAATGGCGCTCTGTTGTTCGTGCCTACCCCGCAAGGGAACTGGCGTGAAGTTATGTATGTATGTTATTTTTATACTTATATATTACTTTCCGTGCAGGAACGGAGAAAGAATACAATTTCCTGCGGCCGGGCGGCCTGTCGTAAGAGGCGACTTAACAACCCACAGCCAGGTGGTAGGGCATTTGCCCGACTGGATGGCTACCATCCCGGGTCTAAAGTATGTCGCCATAACAACCTTGAGTTGTGTTCCGGCATTAGTGATCAGGTTCCAGTCTCCCTTAAGAGAGCAGCAGCACATTTGTAGCAACTTTGGTGTTGCAAATGTCCATAGGCGATGGTAACCGCTTTCCATTAAGTGGGCCGTCTGCCTGTCTGCTGATCTCCTGCAATTAAAAAAAAAACTTTCACAAAATTATTTTTTAATTTACACAAATTTGAGCTAAATATTTAATATCATCGGTGACAAGAAAATACTGGCTGGTAGAATGCCACATAAAAATAAAACAATGAAATTGTATTCTTTTTATTTTTTAGTTTTTGTGTGATCATTTAAGTTACATCTATTGGTGAAGGGTTAGACACGCCGTCTTAGCTTGGAAAGTGTAGTGGTGTTGCCATATTAATTCCAAAGTATAGAAAATACTAGAAAATATACAAGGAATATTGTTTCAGAAAATTTCTCTTTCAGAGTCATGCTTTTTATGAAGGTTCATATTTTTATTTCATTCCCCTTTACAAACCGGATAATGATCAAGTAAGTATAAATAGCATCGATTGAATTACTTATTTATTATATATATTATATTATAATCTTATCTTATACTAATATATAAAGCTGAAGAGTTTGTTTGATTGAACGCGCTAATCTCAGGAAGTACTGGTCTGATTTGAAAAATTCTTTCAGTCTTAGATAGCCCATTTATTGAGGAAGGCTATAGGCTATATATCATCACGCTAAAACCAATAGGAGCGGAGCACCAATGAAGAATATTTCAAAATCAGGGGGTTGTGAAAACAAATTCCACGCGCTTGACGTCGCGGGCACAGCTAGTATATTATAAATAGCACAATAATGATAACAGTACCTGTAGCATTCATGAAATACTCTCATGCTGTAGCCTATTAGTGACATTTACTAGTTATTAAATTAACTATAGAATTAAGATTTTATTTATATTGAGACAGAGTAAGTTTGAAGATTTTTTTCGGTTCTTAACGAATACTTCAAAGTTCCTTTAAACTTGAATAAGACCGTTAGTAACTAAATGATCTAAAAAATCAGTTTTAATTGTTTTTCAAATTTTTTTGGAGTTTTTATTACATTAACTACATTGCGCACTCACTCTATTGACGGCAGTTTCTGGAATATTTGTACAATGCCCTAGTGCTGTAATACCTTCTTAGTGACACTAATCAGTCATTCAATTAACCATAGAATGAATGAATTAAATAGTTGGGATTAAAATATTAGGCCCGTGGGGTCCATCGGCAAAGAGTTTCTTTAAATACATTTCTAAGAAACTCTTTGACACTACCCATGATTAAAAGTCTGGCTCATATTTTTCCCAAAGAATTAGCATTGCTATACAGCGTGAGAATGCAAACCATTTTACCACCGGGCAAGCAGACGTACGAGCTCACGCCACCAATATATGGTGGAAATACCAACAAAGCGGACGGAGCGCTATGCTTCCACTTTTATCATACATACTGCTGAAGAATGGAACTCTTTACCGTCTTCTGTTTTTCCTGAAAAATACAATCTAGATGTCTTTCAAGTCTCGCGTGAACAGGTATCTTCTAGGTAAGGCTCTACCTTAGACTGCATTTTCTCCTGACATCAGGCGCAATATCAGTCAAACACGAACGAACCTCTTCAATATAAAAAAAGCCTCCCGCTGGCAGTGATCTGGTACCTACATAATTTATAAGTTTAGATTTAATTTATTTAAATCACGCTTATATTTAGGTAATTTTGATTAAATAATCATTAAAGTCCCATCTATCACGTTGCTCCTGTCTGATCCCTCTAACCCATCCCCTTTATTTCATCCTGTCTCATCCGCCCTCTCCTTTTTTGTTTCGGCTTCTCCTAATTATGTGGGGTAGGCTCAATATGTTTTTTTCTTCGATACTCCTTTATTCTGACACAAGTCCTCTGACACACCACAAATCATCATATCATCGTTTGCACAATCCATCCATCTTTTATATGGTCTACCTTTACATTTGTACCCGTCAATCTTCCAGTTAATTTTTTTTGGCACAACTTTCATGCCTCCTCATTACATGCCCTTTTTTTACTAGGGGAAACCCAATCGAGGGCCATCAGCTGCGCATAACTGCGCAGAACTAGAGACGCTGTTGCTACACCACGATTAGGGATGCTCATAAAAAACCCCTCGGTATTCTATCCTACGCCCTTAATTCCATGGCTACGGGTATATGGCCTAGCCCCTCCGTTGGCTCTGGCAGGCGGTGACCAAACGGCCTCGGCGTTTTCAGACTCTCATTGTGTGGGACGGTTTGTGACGTGCCCCGCGGGAGGAGAGGTGGGCGCGCACGGAATACGTCGCGCCCCCATCTCGACGGCATTACGGCGGAAGAGAATCCTTTCACCAGGGAAAGCTTACGGCGGCCGAAAGTCCAAGCTAGCCCTCCAGCGCCGACGCGCCCTCCTTTGGCGGGAGCAGAATGCCCCTACACTATCCTATTCTGAAGGCTGATCACGAGTTAACTTCAACCTTAGTGCTGCATATATCTATAGGTTACGGTACCACTTTCCACAAGGTAGGCTGCCTGTTTTTCAGCTTCGTAATGAAAAAAAACTTGACTATTTTTTTTATCGCATGAGTCCAGCAGACAGGCAGACGGACCACCTGATGTAAAGCGGTTATAATCGCCTATAGAAATTTGCAACACTAACGACGTTACAAATGCGCTACTGTTCTCTTAAGGGAGACTGGAACCTGGTCACTAATGCCGGAACACAACACAAGGTTGTTATGGTGGCATACTACCACCTGGCTGCCGGCCGCCTGGCCGCAGGAAATTGTATTCTTTCACCGTTCCTGCACGGATAAAATTGACTACAATGAATACTCACTCGAAAGTAAGTCAATTGAGTAGACTACCTGTAATAGTCATACAATATGCTGGCAACATTAACTCTAACCGACAGCGTTGACTCTGATGTATTTACGAGCTGAATGTAATTAAATTCAGTAACAATTTGCGTTCAAGTTTCTCTGTTTCTGAACGGAAATTCTGTTTGCAATAAAACTGCGGACATGGATATATTTTAACATTATTTTTACTTCATTTTCTCTTACTTGTAAGTATTTTTCACAGTTTATTATACATACAATTTATATATTACTAGCTGTCCCGGCAGACGTTGTTCTGCCCTGAAGAAATAAAATTTAGAACCCGATTGCAGCGCCACTTACCGAGTCTAAATGTAAGCTATCCTATCTTTCAAGTCGGATCAAACTGTACACGGTGTGAAAATTTGATTAAAATCGGTCAACTAGTTTAGGAGTCCATCGCGGACAAACAACGTGACACGTACTTTATATATATTAAGATAAGCACGTACCACGGAAACTTCGTTCGCGTTACCATAACGACGACGTATTTGTTAGTGAAAAGGGATGCGGACACATGTTAAAAGTGATTCTAATATTTTTAAAGATTTAAGAACAGGCGTTGAAATAACATCTTGTCATCTCTTTACTGACGGCCTGTGGTTAAGCGGTCTATGTCTTAATCGACCGAACTTGGTAGAACACAGAGGCTCCGGGTTCGATTGCTGGCATGGTAAATTTCGGAAACGAAGTTTATGTTATTTACTTTGGTCTGAGTGTCTGGGATCGCCCCCAGAGTGGTCCGTAGTATGTTACCCATAACAACTTGCTTGCAAGCAAGTAAGGTGTGTAAGAATAAGCCTGAATGGCGCTCTGTTCTTCGTGCCTACCGCGCAAGGGAACTGGCGTGAAGTTATGTATGTATTTATGTATATATATTACTATTATATTTATATATGTTGATTGTTATTTGACGGCCTCTGTGGTTGAGCGGGCTAAGCCTTTGCCGGCGTACCTCACTGCAACGCAGAGGTTCCGGGTTCGATTCCTGGTATAGTAAATTTCGGAAACGTATTTTCTCCGTTATTTACTATGGTCTGGGTGTCTGGGATCGCCCCCAGAGTAGTCCGTTGTATATTACCCATAACACAAGCGTAACTTGCTTAATTTGGGGATATACAATGTGTGTGTTTGTCTGCCGATTATTATTATTATATTATATATTATTATATGAATTAAATTTATAAATTAGTGTAAGTATGTTTATTTAAATTGTACAGTCCTATCTTTTTTCTGCTCCACCTACATCGCCAGATTAGTTAAGAATTTCTTTTAAGCTAGGTTGCCTGGAAGAGATCGCTTTTAGCGATAAGGCCGCCTGTTGTATTGACAAGAAGTATTGTAATTATGCATTTGTTTATTTTGGTGAGCAATAAAGTGTTATCTATACCGTGGAGTGAAGTCTTAACGCGATGCTATTAGCAAATCTGTAATTAAATTCCAAAACCATGCTCAAATACAGAGTCAAAGCAAACAACCGCGCAGCAATAAACCGAAACTCGCGAACCGGAAACGATTAGACCCAATCCATTATCGCCCACGGATTCCAAGCATTCCCCGCAAAAGGGGAGATTAGGGAACTCCAGCCTGAATGGAGATATGTGAAACCAAACTCCAATTCATTAAAATAACGCAAAAACAAACGCGTTTGTTTCAAACGAACGACGAATGCGGTGTTATGTGGAAATTCGCTTCACTGCTACTTTCTAATGCTACAGACTTGCGTTTTTTTTTTAAATTCGTCTTGAAATATTCAAATAATATTTTTTAGACAAAATTTATTTGCATACATTTTGGATACTCCCAACTGATAGTGATCTGGAATCCATTTTTTATTTGTGTTCGCATAATGGTTTTTACTTTTAGGTTTTTATATATTGTTTTAGATATTATCTGTAATATTATAAAATTGCTCCGGTGGTTCGGGCATGTGGACAGAATGACTAAACAGATATACAATGCAAAAGTGGATGGATGCAGAAGTCGTGGAAGGCCACGACACACCTTCCATGATCAAATTGATCGTGTACTAACAGAAGGTGATGTCAGGAGCGTTAAGAACAGACGAGCGTGCATGACAAGTGTTATGAATGTCAAAGAAGCAAGTGAGGTGTGTAAGAATAAGCCTGAATGGCGCTCTGTTGTTCGTGCCTACCCCGCAAGGGAACTGGCGTGAAATTATGTATGTATGTATGTATTATAAAATTGTAGACATGCCGTGTCCTGTATATTGAAGTTTTAAAAAAACAACTGGAATAGACTGTATAAATGATGGATAATACAATGCATTTTTTCGATTTCTTGTCTGTTTGGTTTTGTCTTGTATTGTCGGGATTCACGTAAAAACTACGGGCCCGATTTCGATGCGTTTTTCGCTGATTGACAACAGTCTTAGATTTAAAATCTGCCCTACTTTTTATTCTGGGAATCCCGCGGGAATTTTTCTGGGAATCATTTAAAATGGTCAGATAAAAAAAATCGAATTCCAATGTGATTTTTTAATGATCGATAGCAAATTTATTATAATAAAATGTGTGATATTTTTTATCACGGGAATCCTGCGGGAATTTTCCCGGGAGCGGTTAGTGCTTAAAAATTAGCTCATTCCAACACAGTTTTCACTAAAACGATAGCTTACATTCTTTTTAAAATGCTGCGGTATTTTGTGTCCCGGAAATCCCACGGGAATTTCAAGTCAAGCATACACGAAGTCGCGGGCATATACTAGTAGAGCGTAAAAAAAACGTAGGACTACTTTGAACGTAAATATGGATACATACTCGAAGATGCTGAACGAGTGAATCGAGTTAAACGAACGCTTACCATGAGCTAAAAGCATTAAACTTTTTGTTGTGAACCCTCAGAGACGGACAAATTGGGCGTGAACAACGTAAGGGAACGCAGTAACATAGATGTAGAAAGATTGATTTAGATATGGCATTAAGAACGCACTCAGAAAACTCTATTTTCTTAAATAATTATGCCTAATTCTTATACTATAGACTAATTAATATACATACATAACTTCATGCCAGTTCCCTTGCGGGGTAGGCACGAACAACAGAGCGTCATTCAGGCTTATTCTTACACACCTCACTTGCTTCTTTGACATTCATAACTCTTGTCATGCAAATTCGTCTGTTCTTAAGGCTCCTGACATCACCTTCTGCTAGTACACGATCAATTTGATCATGGGAGGTGTGTCGTGGCCTTCCACGACTTCGGACGGACGGACGGACGACAAAGATGTCAAGTGTCAATGAGTATTGTCAAAGTTTTATTTAGCCTACCGCCAACTTGATTATTTTAATTATTTAGTTTTAATTTTGTTTATGGTTATTATTTACTCCGAAACGTCGGAATATTAAAAATCAAATAAATTACCTCGCTTAAAACCGTTACACGTAGTTATATTATACAATAAGTCGCGAAAACTTAGGAAAATATTATTATATTTTATTTTATTTTTAATTTTTAAATATTAGCCTCACACAGTTTGTACAGCCTATCAGTATTTAATATTCATGAATAGGTAACTTTTAGAATTATCAAGTAAGTAGTCATTAGGTTGAAACATGACACTTACATTCTTTTCAGCATTATTTTTTTTTTTAAATATACCAAACACCGAAGTTTTTGCGGCAAACTAAAAATTATTACTTTGTATAAATAAGATTTTTGACACCCAATAAAAGCCTGAAAACAATATTAGAAATGATAATCGTCCAGTAACAATAAAGCTTCTAAATCTATTGAATTTCGCACCAGAGGTTAGACGGAATGCCGCATCGCATTTCGTTCTTACCTCCATTGCCAAATTCACCAATGTGGAAAATAATAAAAAAAGATTCGGTGTAAATGGGTTTCTGTAACCTTTATAGCTGTCTGCGACATTATCTTCGGGTTACAGCCGACTGTTACTTACAGACGTTTGATTGTGGACATTTTGTAATAGATTACTCATTTCTCATATTCTGAAAGTACGCTTGGAGTTACCTGATCACAGGGATGAAAACAGTACTTTTCGTCCCTGGGAAACGATTATTTCTGCTGTCAATTTTTTTTTTAATGATTAAGGCTTGGCAACTAGGCCTTTAAGCCAGGCGCAGTTGTATTGTAGGCTACAATCCACACCATTCAACGGAGTTCTTGTGAATACTCGAAAGGCCACATTTGACTATACAGTTCACATTTCTCACAAAACACATAATTACTACTCAAAAACTATCAATATCCTACAACTATTGTTCATTTTAGAGTAATTATACACATTTTTAGAAAATAAAATAGCACAACACAACGTCGCCTTTTAGTTCCCGCCAAAAACTCTCAAAAAAATTAACAACTATGTGAACCATAGATAAACATGCGACTTATGTCCCAACTTTTTTTACAGCCACTATTAAATCGCGGCATAACTTGTAATAAAAAAGTCCCAAAAATGTTGTAACATTATTTTATACTTATAAATTACTTTTTACTAGATTGTTATTTATGTTTTATCCGTGCAGGAACGGAGAAAGAATGCAATTTCCTGCGGCCGGCCGGCCTGTCGTAAGAGGCGACTAAACAACCCACAGCCATAGGGCATTTGCCCGACTGGATGGCTACCATCCCTGGTCTAATGTATGTCGCCATAACAACCTTGAGTTGTGTTCCGGCATTAGTGACCAGGTTCCAGTCTCCCTTAAGAGAGCAGCAGCACATTTGTAGCACCTTTGGTGTTGCAAATGTCCATAGGCGATGGTAACCGCTTTCCATCAGGTGGGCCGTCTGCCTGTCTGCTGATCTCCTGCAATAAAAAAAAAACATAAACTTGAGCTGAAAATACTGGCTGGTAGAATGACACAGAAAAAATAAATTTACTTGACGTTACATATGTGAGTGACGTATTAAATGAGTTCATCAGATTTTTAGATATAGATTTAACGCCTGATTTCCTTAGAGATGTAGTTGTTTACGTAATATTTTTTTTACTTTCCTCATATTCGAAATGAAAGGCTCGTGAGTCAAACAATCTAATGCCTAAATAGGTCAATTTCACCTCTCGTGTAACCATGTACTACTTATATTACATTTTAGTGCTATTGAGATTTCAGTATATATAAATATAATAAAAGCCCATAAACGTCCCACTGCTGGGCTCGTGACTCCCAATGTAGAGGGGGGAACGGACAGTATACCCGCCACGCTTGTCCAAGGCGGCTTGGCAGGTTTAACACATAGGTTATCTCGATGTACAGGTTGCATCACGAAGTTTTCCTTCACCGTTGTTAGCCCGTGGTAATTGTAACAATATGCATATAAGATCAGAAAACTGACTAAGCGGTGCATGCGTTCCGGCCAGGATCGAACCCGCGCCCTTTGAGTTTGGGACGCGTGCGCTAGCCATTACGCTACCACGACTATATGAGATTTTAGTAGCAATCTCTAATCTATCAGTAACTATCTAATTTTCTGACATGAGAAGTAATCTACGTTCATCTGTATTTTTGAAAGAAGCTATGTTTAAACCTGATTTTAGGGTCTATGGATACGGGGTATTTTTTTACGTACAGACGATAGCAGAGAGACTTCAGGCCCAATTCATATATCTTACCGACCGTTCATTTGCCTTACTATCGGATAAAATTTGATATGAGCTCCATACAACTAATGTCAAAATTCAACCGAAGGCAGAGCAAGCGAATGAATCTATAGTAATATTATTTAAAAAAATATACTTTGTGAATTTGGATGTTCAGGGTAATCTCCGGTACTACTGAACGGATTTTGAAAATTCTTTCACCGGTAGAAAGCTACATTAATTCTGAGTGTCATAAGTTATATTTGATTGTTGATTGTGATTATTAAATCAAAAAAAGTAAAAATGTTTTACGCTATGTGAAGTGGGCGCTGGAAAGCCTGTCAAATATGTTACAGTAATAACGTTCCACGCAAGAATTGCGCATATCCTCGTACGAGGCACTGCGAGTGCTTTCTGCGTTTCTGAATTATTTAAAGGTTACAAACCTTAATCAAACCTTGATATGCGTGCGTGCGTGGGTGCACGTGTTTTTTTTTAATGACGCCCAGCGAAGTTGGCACGGATCAGCTAGTGGTAAGGTATAGGAACCGACCAAATACATATTTATAACACGATAATGATGTGTATAAAAGATGCGTTAGAAATATTATTTTCAAGTAGTTATAAAGTACGTGTAAACTTCTGTCTTAAGGTATAATAATAATAATTTCTTTACTTCAGGTAATAAATAACCCATATCAATTTACAACATAAAATCTTACAATTAAGATATTAATATTATAAAAATTAAAAATATATAAAAAAAATACAAAATATATAAATTAATAATTAATAATTTATATATTTTGTAGATATGTATTTGTATGGTATGTATATGAAGTATATATCTTTGTAATATATAATATTTCTGCATATATATATATATATATATATATATATATATATATATATATATATATATATATATAATGTATGTATTTATTATTAAAATGTAAGTATTTTGTACTATATGTTACGTATACCACCATCGCCATTACCATTTCAATTCATTCCTGGGGTTGTCTGGAAGAGATCGCTTTTTAGCGATAAGACCGCCCTTTGTACATAACTAGATATAATTTTAGTCTTTAAGTTCATATTTGTATTGGTGTACAATAAAGAGTTATCTATCTATCTATTAAATTAAATTATAAAAAATAGTGCTATATTCTAAGAGTTTCTGAATAAAATATGGACTTCAATAGTGGTTCGTTTCGAATGGTTTCGAGACAAACATACAGGTGGGTGAATTTTATTAAGCGCGAGTCGTCTGAAAGAAAACAACGTGTGATTAAGTACACAAAAACTTATCCTTAGGAACGGAGAAACGGCCTGTCTTAAGAGGCGACAAAACAACAGACAGCCAGGTGGTATGGTATTTGCGTGTCTGGATGGCTACTACCCCTGGTCTAAGAGTATGCCGCCATAACAACCTTGAGTTGTGTTCTGGCATTAGTGGCTAGGATCCAGTCTGCCTTTAGAGGTCGGCAGCACATTGGTAGTACCTTTGATGTTACAAATGTCCATAGGCAATGGTAACCTCTTTTCATCAGGTGGGCCGTCTGCCTGTCTGCTGAACTCATCCACTAAAAGAAACCACGTCACTCATGTAGTTATTAGCATGGATAGCAAACCGAAGACAGCATTGCGGATTTGGTTCATAAATAAGTAAGTATCTCTTTTAATGTCCACTAAATGTGTCAATTAATTTAGACAAGGTATCGACTTACTTAAAACAATATAAAAGTAATACGCCCTTGGATAGAATCACGATTCATAATTTCAAGAGAAGACAAAAACTCTTTCATATATAAAAAGGTGAATATAAAACGTGGTAATAAATTTTAGTCCCGTAATCTGTGCGTATAGAAATATTTTATCGTAAGAAAAACAACTCGATATACCTTTTTCATTTAACACGCAGAATATCTATTTTACATGCAAATCACGAAATTCTTTTAACGGTTTTCTCCAACAAAAAACCGTTAATGAGCCCCCGATTCACAAATCAGAATGTTCATTCTCGCCAGCACTCAATTTAAGAATGGAACGCCTTTTCGAAAATCAAATCAGCCAATCACGGTGCGCTCTTGTAAATACGTCATCAATCATGGCGTCGTGAATTCAAATTCGAATTCGGAATGTAGGTTGTTCTGAAATTGAAAATGTTACGTGAATCGTATTATTAGCGGTTTGAAAACCGAATGCTTCTTTTAAGTAATAGGGTAGTTCACTATCAAACTAATTGGGCTACTTTTTATCATTATAGTTTAAACAGTTATTAAAATTATTTCTATAAAGATATTTTAGTTATGATGATGATATGGTATTTGAACGCCTGCTCTTTTATAGGAACATTGTTTCAGAATTTATTGGGCTATGTATCAACTGCCAAATTTTGAAAAATGCGATGTAAACTGGTCATTTTCCAAGATTGTGAAACGATGTGATAGGTACTATCATTACTTTTTATATATAAAATGCTTTGCATAAAATTCAATTGAAAGAAAAGCAGGTATACAAAAATACAAATGCCAACATTGTCAGTAAAAATTCGAAAGCTTGTGTTTAAATGGATTCACCTGTTCGATTCTCACAGAATCCTTCAACTCTTCCATCTTATATATTGAAGCGTTCCGCTTTTTTATACAGACTTTTATCTACATGAACTCAACAGTCAACTGGAGATGCTTATTGCTAACAAAAATAAAACAGACGATTGATTTGGGTATTGCAAAATGGTGACCGTAGATTGTGCATTTTGTGCTACTGAGGGTAGTTCATGATGATTATATAAGTATCATGCTGTAACGTTCTAGTACTTGAATAAATCTCAGCTTTAAGAGTTCCATGACTGATGAACATTCGGCATTTTAAATGACATGAAATAAGTGGTTTTTATGAGCTTTAAAACACATAATCTGTGAACTTTTAAATATACATATTTAAATAAACATATATAATTATATGTAAGATACATACTATTTACTCACCCTTCTCTATGTGAAATCGTCTCACAGCTGTCTGGTTATATAGGTATATTAAATTGTAATGTATATAACTGTAACTGTGTCTCTTCGGATGAATACGAAAAAAGTGGCATGAATCTTAATTTCGTAATCCTTAAACCTTTAGGGTTCTTTAACAAAAAGTAGGTGAGTAGACAACCATTAATAAATAATAAAGCCCTGCACAAAGTAAGTGGTTCTTCTGTGAAATTTTCCTACAAATGCCTACACTGTATAAAATGATGATTTTATTATGTATATAACAATTAATTTAATGAAACAAATAATGTTTAATATAAAATAGAGTTTGAAGAAATATGTTAACATTATTAAATTAATATAATATTCCGCGTACAACTAAGGGTTCCCTAGAAATAACCAATTATTAAGTTATATCATACTTCAAAAATTAGAGGACCACCTGATTAGCCTAAAGTGGCTATTATAGCATGTAGATCGGACTAAAGTCGCAGTGTGACTATACCAGACCAACATCGTAAACAGATTATATTTTGTTTTGTAGTTCCGTCCGCACGCTTTCATAATCGAACGACGGAACGAGCCGCGTAGTGGTGTAATAAACTACCCTCTTATATTATTTTATTCGCAAACAAACTCGTTACAATAGTACAATAATTTAACATTTACCAGCACATCCTAGATATGTAATGTATAAGATGTTAATATATATAATAATATATAGTCGACAAATATATGTAATAATAAAATACAAACAATGTAAATTCCGCGTAATAAAAATATGTGAGTAGACAACCATTAATAAATAGCCCTTCACAAAGTAAGTAGTTCTTCTTTGAAATTTTCGTACAAATGCCTACACCTTAGAATAATTACACATATTCTAAGGCCTACACTGTAATACTCGGCCATCGGAAATGGCTACATATTTGCGGCTTTTGGGGTCGAGACCCTGGGATCATGGGGGCCTGAGGCGCACAAGCTTTATCGAGACATAGTCAAACGTTTGGTGGATGTCTCACGTGACCAAATGACTGGTTTATACCTCGGACAACGCATCAGCATTGCCATTCAGAGAGGCAATGTGGCCAGTCTTTTGGGCACGTTTCCGACTGACAACGGTCTAGAACTAGATTTTATACTTTAATTTTAGTTTGTATATATAGTTTATTTTTAGTTTAATTTATTGTATAGTTTAATTTAATTATCATAGTTTAAATTTTTAAAAATTTTTGTTATTAAAAAAAAACCAATGTAATAAATATTAAGACAACATTATTGTATAATACACAACATGATACTAAAACAGTAAGCATATATTAAAAAGTATAAAAGAAAAAGATAGAATTAAAGTAACACCCCTAAATCAAGAGAAAGATAAGATATCTGCCCCATCAAGAGAGAAACAAGGAGGCGAATAAAGAAATACTTTCAACACTGAGTACGTTTGATTCTCTTTGGGAGCTACTCATCACAAATGTTATGTTTTTGTCAAAATGACTATGGGAGTCCAATAAATGGAACATACAGAACCTTGTACGTGCACATTCCTTCTTTTTATTAGTATTTAATTTTTTATTACCCTCGTTTACCTTTTACGTATTGTAGGGCTGGCTGTTTTAAATTTTTAATGCAATTTATAAACTGTACTAAAGTTTTTGTAGACCTTGTACTTTCAGTTTACTGTCGCCATTTGCTTTTGTGAATATTTTATTACATACTAGGGCTAACCCTATGGCTTTTCCTGTATATATTTCAACGTCATATAATTATTGTTTTAGGGAATAAAAAAACACGTGTACACTACAGTCTTTGTCTTTCATTATAATTACCGGCACGGTCCTTGGGATGTTGGCGGCATTGTTGGGATTATTTGGCACATTGGGCGTAGGCAATGTGATGTAATTTATCGACATATCGATACAGGCTAAGTTCAGGACTGTCGATAAAAATATAATTTATGATTCTCACACAATAAGTTACCCTTCAAGCGCTACTATGACATGTGCATTTGTCCAAAGTCGAAGTAAGAATGATGGTTTGTCGCTACGCTCGCTCACTTTTGTATTCGAGCGATGACGAAATCGGCCGAGTCGTAATCAAAACTACCCGCAAATATTACAATAGTATAAAAATTGGTTACCACAACTTGGGAACACATTTTATTAATATTATATACGTATGTATGTAATATGTAATACTGAGCCAGTATTTAATTAAAGGTTACAATGATAAAATTAAAACGCATGCACTGGTAATTAAATTCAGTTTGCGTAATTAACAATGGCGGATGTTGGATGTTAATATGCAAAATTTCCAGTCAGGAAATCGGTATCCACGGACGATATTATGCAAAATTGTATCGAACCGATAATGGTGATTGTTTATTGGTGTATTTATGGATGAAGGATGTCGTGCGGAAAAGTTATTGAATTTGTTTGGTATTGCATGATTATCACCAAGTGGTGCATTGCGTAAATTTTGTTTACATTTGCACTAAGTAGTTAGTTCACTTGCGAGGTAAGTCCTTATCATCGTTTAGACAGTTATCTACATATGGCTGGTTCCTATTTCTTACTAACCGTTCATTTGCCTTACTCGTTATTAAATGTAGAATAAATAAAACAACGCTAGGTATATTGGCAGTATTTTTTGTTTTAATATTCGCGGTACAGTTTTACTCTGCACAGATTATATACAACACTTCCCTATTATGTAGATAAATAACATAAAAATAAGATTGACTCAAAAATAACCTCTATGTAACGACTTGTAATCTATTCTAGGAATGTCACGTAACTGTCTACTACTGGTTCCTACTCTAAGATGTTAAAGGAGTTCATGTACACTTTGAGAACTTCCTACCATGCTTCTCTCTCTCTCATAGTCGTATCCGTCACAGTAGGCGTACTTGGTCGACTCGGTACTTTGATATTATCAATCAACTCAAATAATCGAAGTCTGTTTGTACTTGAGAAGATACTGCTGCATTTAATTAACTCATTTTTACAATATTTTTAATGTCGTGATAGCGTAATGGCTAGCGCACGCGTCCCAAACTCAAAGGGCGCGGGTTCGATCTTGGCCGGAACGCATGCACCAATTAGGCAGTTTTCTGACCTAATGTGCATAGTGTTACAATTACCACGTGCTAACAACGGTGAAGGAAAACATCGTGATGCAACCTGCACATCGAGATAACCTATGTGTCAAATCTGCCAAGCCGCTTTGGACAAGCGTGGCGGCTCCTATAATGGGAGGCCCGAGCCCAGCAGTGGGATATTTATGGGCTGATATTATACAATATTTGTAGTGTTAATGTGCTGAAAAAGTTATGTAACTTTTCCTAGTTTTTTTATAATCCACTATACACAACACTATTGGTTAAAATATGAGACAATAGACAAAGTTTGTGGAGACTGCATATTTTTGTTTTTGTCCTTGCAAGAGAATGTTAGATGGCTTGAGAAAAATTGCTATGGCACCTGTTTATTTCCCTAGAGGTTCACGTTCGTTCCACACAGTTGTTTACATGAGGTCTTGTATATTAAGCAAAGAAATTGAAGAAAAAAAATGTATATTATGCTATATTATATATAAATAAACGGTGGCTAGCATATATAAAAATAGATTTCTTTTCAAATAACCCTCCTCTGATTTTTGAACTATGAATTGGAAAATTTTGAAAAAAAAACCAAGGTTGTATAAATTAAAAATTCTCCACAAGCGACCATCCTGACAAACAACTTTCACTCCATCGACTTGCATTAATCTCTTCTAGAAGTACGTGTATTTGAGATAAATTTTAACTGACCTTTCTTTGAGACTTCTGCTATTTAATCATGGCATGTACGTCGCAATCTACCGGCACCAAATCTTAGAAAATAACAAAAAAATGGTTTGAGATACAGTCAAATAAAAAGTCGTTTTTTAACTAAGTTCAAATGGACAACAATTTTTGAAGGTTAAAATTAAGTCTATTGCCTATTTTCAGCCCCAGATCTTGAATTTTTTTCAAGGGGGGGTGAAGGGGGGGGGGAAGAACTGAAAAATGCCGCTCCAACTCGCCTATATTTTAACGTTAATCATCATCATCATTTCAGTCATCAGACGGCCACTGATGGACACGCGTGCGTCCGTGTTTTTAACCTATGCCTACGCGCTCTGCATAAAGTAATTTATGTGCTTAAAGTACTGGACGTCTCAGAGGTCAAAGTTGCGTTAATGATGAGTTGCGTATTTGTCTGCGAAGTTTGAGTTTGCCGGCCTCTGAATTGGCCGCCCGGGGCGTGAAGCCGGCTCGCCCCCTCCTAGATCCGGCCCTGCTTATTTTAAGTGCTATTACTGTGTAGGCAGAAGAAATGGAAAAAAACTCGCCAGCAACGTCTAGCTAAAATTTTTTTTACTTCATATTCGTCTAGCTCAGACTCTTTTTTTATAAGTAGAGGATAAATTAGTATCCTCTATGTAACCTTTCATTTGGTGAGGACTAATACACTACCGATTTTTAATACTACAAAAAATATTATTTCTAACACTATTCTTCTTCAATTCTTAACAGTAAAATCATTCATTTCTTTCAATAACATGATATCAAATGTAATAAGATTTTTAATATCCTGGAATCATGTAGCAGCAGAGTGCTAGCCAAGACAAGTAAAACGAGCCCAAACACGATGGGTTTATCTTGTTTAGTACCGGAGTTCCTATGGCCACCTTCCGATTCCATTATCAGATCAGCTCTATGGTGCCATATTATTGCATTGTCACGCGATATACATTGCGTGTAAAATTTCAGCTCAATCGGAAACCGGGAAGTTGGTCAAATTTAACTTGCAAGATTCCATCCGAACTTACATAATAGGTACATGCATTGTAAGTTAAATAAAAGCTTGTAAAAAGTGAAAATATTTTTGTAAAATTACAAACACTTACGACATAAAATAACATTTTACAATCGCCATTTCTTATACAACAATTTTATCAAAACACAAAAGGTTGGCACCCCTTTTCTTCGAACTCAATAACTCAAGCGACGGAACTACAGCGAAGCCACTTTAAAGAAACTGTATTTTCTCTAAATAGTTTCCACAGTCAAAGTGGAGGGTGCAAACTAGTCTTTTCAATTCCAGCCCTGGAATGGAATGGGGTGGGAACGCTAGCCGACAGTCCCACGCGTCATACAACCGCAAAGAAATGGAATTTTAGAGCTGTTCACTAAAATACCTACATGAATGTACGAAGCAACAGAAAAATTTAATGTAAAAATGTTTTATTTAAGAAAATTATATATTTAAATACTTGACGATTCCACTTACTTATTTTACACGCACGCTCATACACACACACACACACACACACACACACACACACATATTTATAAAAATAATTTAATTTTTGATAATAGATATAATTGTTAGTCACGTACATTTAGTGTCTCGCGATATAGGCTAGTCCTAGTGCGGGTACTTATGTATGATTTTTTTGGGCAGTAAATCTAGGATCTCAAAAAAAGGAATTAGGAAACATCGTTATGTTTTTTTAAGCTCTGACTAAACGATATTCCACAGGACTATGTACCTACGTAAAATAACGTTTAATCCTAAGTTATATGTATCGCGGCCATTATCTTTATTTTTTTTGCGATTTCATGTATATAAAGATAATAACATTTGATAATTGCGGGTAGTTGTGATTACTAATCGGATATAAAAGTGAGCGGGCGTAGCCGATAAATATCATAACTACATTACGTCGCTCTCGCGTAAGTATTTCGATCTCGCGCCGCACCATCGAAATCCGCTTGTCGTGTCCGCTTCCGATTATAAGCCTCGGCGAAAGGCTCTCGTGCGACGACCGCGTAACGTCCTCACGGATAGGGTCGACGTTATCACAAAACGGCTGGCCCGGATCAGCCCGCCCGCAGTTAGGACGGTAGGCTGGCAGGCACGTTCAGACAGACACAGACGGCGGCGTCTCAGGCGCCGCCAATCAAAACCTCTCCACGTCCCTGCGAGGCACGCTAGGAGACATAGCCCCCCCACAGGATAGACTAGGCGTGTTGCTGGGAAGTTTCTTTCGCCGTTTCTTCTCACTCAGCCATAATACGTTGCAAAACGGCAGTAAGATAGCGTAGGCCGCCACGAACCACCGATCCCGGCCCCCCGGGATCCTTCCCCTCGGCTTTATATTACCCGTCGCCCGTTCTCAATTAGTGATTTGTGTCGCCCTATGGTGGGCATCATTAAATTCATCCCCCTCTCAAGGCAACAGTCCAGCTGAGGTAAAACTCCTTAGGGAGCTCCCTCGAGCAAGTTGCCTCCCCCCCCCCCAGGCTCGAGCGCCTTCGCTTCGTGAAGGCACTCGCCCCAAAAACCCCGGTAAAGTTGTAAGGTCTTCGGACCAACAACATAAAGTCTAGTTCAATAAAAAAATATCATTCTCCCTACAACTTTGGTGTGGGATGCATATGTCACAGTAGCTAATTATTGTGCAAGAATCATAATTTATAATTATTTGATATTTAGTTTGATATTTTTCATTCCGCATTCAAATAAAATAGATCTCGAATTTCTACGTGTTTCTTTATAAAATCCCGCTATAATAATAATTACAACCAGTAAAATTTTCTTAAGTTTTCGCGACTTGTATACATAATAAAACTACGTTTTAACGGTTTTAAGCGCGGTAATTTTATTTGATTTTGGTTAAAATCAAATAAAGTTACCGCGCTTAAAACCGTTAAGACGTAGTTTTATTATACAACCAGTAAAGATGAAAATATCGGTAACATGCTGATGAATTGAGGGATGTGCGAAGTGTGCAAATTCGTGCCTTACTTAGGTTATAAGAATAAGAATAACACACTTGCGACTAAACGATTGGCGCTAATCGGAAATGGGTGTAATTTCCGTGGATGTGTCTAGGTCACATAATTAAGAAATCGAAATGTGTGTTGGGACACATAGTAGAAGTGAAACTTCAACGGACAAGTGAAAAAACGAATGGAAACGGATAAATGGCAAAAGGAGTCGCAACAAAATTTTAACTCGAAGTTTTACGGGCAGGTTTTCAAATTGGACAAGTACATTAACAAACTGCCCGTAAAACTTCAAGATAAAATTTTGTTGCGATTCCTTTTACCACTTATCCGTTGCCATTGTTTTTTCCACTTGTCCGTTGAAGTTTCACTTCTACGTGTGTCCCAACACACATTTTAATTTTTCGCAGGTTTACTGCAAATTATGATTTGGTTAGGTTGGGTACATTTTTATGAATGCATTTTTTTATAAACATATTTTATTTTATCAAACCAAAAACTGAATTCGATCCGGAACCAAAAAACGCATACATAGTCTACTCTAAAATTATGCCGCCTCTCACCACGTCTAGTCTAAATTTATGCCGCTCCTCCACGCGGGCGTAACGCTTTTTCGTGACAGAAAAATCTTAAGACCCCCCGTCTATATAGAAGTTTCACTTCAAAAACACTGCGAGCGTATTTAGCCGAACTTTCAGCGTCACACGTTCTTTAAATAATTCATTAAACAACAAAAATGCAAGAAATGAATGTTAAAGTCTCTTCTCCTTCCCATCCTCGACTACGCTGATGTCAGCTATCTTGACCTCGCAGAATATCAACTTGATAAACTTGAGCGGCTTCAAAACCTTTGCATTCGTTTCATATTTGGGCTACGCAAATATGATCATATATCTGAATTTCGCATTAAAGTCAAGTGGCTTCCCATCCGCCTTCGCCGGAATGCGCATATCCTATCCCTTCTTCACAACATTTTGTTTAATCCCAAGTCCCCTGATTATCTCAAGGAACGCTTTCAGTTCCTTAATTACAGTGATTCGAGATTCTTTAGATTGTCATAGAATTTGAAACTGAAAACGCCTGTCAACAGAACCAGTTTTTACAACAAGTCTTTTATCCTCCAGGCCATTCAACTTTGGAATGCACTACCACTAAACATCAAGCAGACACGATCATTACCTTCTTTTAACAGATCAGTTAAAGATCACTACCTCAAGCTATAGTGTTATTGTTTACTTTTGTATGTATATAATATAATATGTATATTTATTTATACATACATACATACATACATAACTTCACGCCAGTTCCCTTGCAGGGTAGGCACGAACAACAGAGCGCCATTTAGGCCCATTCTTACATACCTCACTTGCTTCTTTGACATTCATAACTCTTGTCTTGCACACTCGTCTGTTCTTAAGGCTCCTGACATCACCCTCCGCTAGTACACGATCAATTTGATCATGGAAGGTGTGTCGTGGCCTTCCACGACTTCTGCATCCATCCACTTTTGCATTGTATATCTGTTTAGTCATTCTTTCATCATGCATTCTTTCCACATTTCCACATTATATTTATTTATGTATATATATTATCATATTTTATTATGAATTTTGAATATTTATTATGAATAAACTAAATTATTGTACAAGTGCTGGTTTAGACTTTTGTTGTCTTTCTATACTCCATCCAAAGGTTGTCTGGAAGAAATCGCCATGGTCGATAAGACCGCCGATTGTACTTGTATATTAATGTTCTTGATTTCATGTTGCATTTTTGTAGAATAAAGTATATTCTATTCTATTCTAATCTATTCTAAAAGTTGCCATATCTATTTGTAAATTTTTCCAAGCTCCATTGCAGTACGTTACAAAGAAATTCTTTTCGAAATGAGGTAAGGCAACGGTGCGGTTGGACGTACTGTTTGGTGACCGAGTCGATTTGCATGATGATATCAAACAGTTTCCCCCATCTTTGGACGAACGAGGCAGTAAAGGTAACTTGAAATTCGGGAGTTGAATTGATGCATATCTTCTTTTGTATATCTAGTATTCACAATATTCATAAATATTAAAATTTCAGAATAATGGGGTCCAGAAGTTTAACGCCTTGATCAAGACTTATCTGCACGGTTGATAGCAGTCTCTTGCGACTAAAAGGATGGCCGGTATTTTGGGAAACGCATAAGCGTTACCATTCAACATGGTAACGCGGCCAGTGTTTTGGAAATGTTCCCAGCTGACGGTGATTTGGGGTCTATTTATAATTTGTATTATTTTTGTGCTATAGGTTTTATTAATTGTGTATTTTCATGTGAATTAAATTATTATTATATTAGTGGTCGCCTGTGGTCAAATCTCGATCATAATAATTAATTTAAATTATAAGTTTGAACATTATTAAGGTTCTGTTGTCAAAGACTATACTTCTATAATTACAGATTTCGCCAAGGCTACACTATTAATTTTACTTTAACAATAAACAAAAGAGTATATATGCGTGTGTGTGTGTTAAATACATGATACGTGTGTAATGTTTTTTTATTGGTTTAATGTATTTCTTATACATAATTTAAAAAAAAATCATTCTGTACTCCTTCTCTATATAAACTATAAGTGTGCGAAATTTCATACTCCTCCGTCCGCGCAATTTTGGTAAAAAGGAGTGCAAAGTTTTTGCTGTGTTTTTGCTTCACGTATTAATATATAGGTAATGTTTAACGATAAATTAAAAGATATCAGCGAGTGGCACGTGGTTTCTAACGAGATGCTACGACCAACGAACGAAGGAAGAGATTATGACGTCGGCGTAATCGGTGCATGGCACGACCCTAAGCATCTAATAACTACGCGCTTAGTTGGCGATGCTTGTATAATATATTTTATTTTGAATTTATTTTAAACGTGTGTATGTATGTGTTTGCGTGTGTGTGTCAAACAATTTAGTTTTAAGTCGGTTATAACTTAAATGTTTATATATATATTTAAGATTAATAAGTCAGTCAGTACTTTATGTAATATCCCTACATAAGTACATAGTTTTAATTATGTTAATTATGTACTAGTCGCAAAATGTTTTTTGCAACTCTCTTTCTGCGTACACCGGAACACAAACCAATTTGACTGATAATTTCTTTTATTTTTCCTTCCAACCATTTTAATATTATATAAAATTATTAGACTGGGCATGTTTGCTGAAGAGTTTCTTGCGCCGCTTCAACTCTTTAAGCGGAGCGGTGGTAAATTAGATTAGGCTCCCATAGAGCAAATAATAGCCATAAACAAAATTAAAAGTAAATTATTAAAATGAACAAGTTGGCGGTAGGTTAAACAAAACTAACAATACTCGTTGACACTTGACATCTTTGTCTTCCGTGATCACGGCCACTGAAAATGGCCGAAACGTCGGAATAACAAAAAGCAAACAAATTACCACGCTGGTTTTAACCATAAAAACGTAGTTTTATTAAAGTTTTTTGCAAATTAATATTCATTTGATTTGAAATAGAATCTTCAAGCAAATAGCTATGAGTCGAAAGTCGAACTCATGTCCATTGACAAAAATCTCAGCTGAGGTAGTAAACGGTCAGAAATTAATCATATTGTGTAGATTCATGACTTGAAGTCAAATAACTTTGAAGTAAATTGTTCCCCCAGTAACAATAGAGTTATTGTGTTTTTTGCTATCTGAAAAACTTCGGATAGTCGGCTTATCCTTCTCATGTTTAATTTGATGGAAAATTGCGTTCGATCCATTTGCTGTGGTGGCATGTTTTTGCATTACTACAGAAGTTATTATGTTTTTTGTTGCAGTAAGATAATTATCATAGTAATAAGTTTAGAATGAATATAAAATTACAAAAACCAGACCATATTTACAATATTTTCTAGGCATTACAATAGGCGACCTTATCGCTCAAAGCGGTCTCTTCCAGGCAACCTAAATCAAAGAAATTTGAGTCATATTATGTCTCAATTATTAAAAAATGTTTTTATAAAAGAACGTAGAGCTGTTGCAATATATAATTCAGAAGCATTATTTTCCTATTATGTATAATAATTCCTAAAGCTATTATATAAATACTTATATAACACGTATGACAATACAAACATACATATACATGTATGTTTGAATTGTCATACATTAACGTTATTTTTGTACTTATATGTACTATGTTTATTTATCATTCGGCATTATTTATTAACTGCACCACCGTCTGTATTAAAATTTTATCAATCCCTGCCAAGGGTTGCCTAGGATTTTAAGTCTAAGAATTAGCTAATTAGAATTAGATAGTATTTTGGGTAACGCATAAGCGTTTCCACACAACGTGGCAGAGCAGCCAGCGTTTCGGGAACGTTCCCAACTGAATTTTAGTTTGTTTGTAAATTAGGCTATATTATTAGTGTAGGTGTAGGTGATGTCAGGAACCTTAAGAACAGACGAGCGTGCATGACAAGAGTGATGAATGTCAAAGAAGCAAGTGAGGTGTGTAAGAATAAGCCTAAATGGTACTCTGTTGTTCGTGCCTACCCCGCAAGGGAACTGGCGTTAAATTATGTAGAATAATAGTAATAATCGGCAGATAAACACACATATTGTATATCCCCAAATTAAGCAAGTTACGCTTGTGTTATGGGTAATATACAACGGACCACTCTGGGGCCGATCCCAGACACCCAGACCATAGTAAATAACGGAGAAAATACGTTTCACAAATTTACTATACCAGGAATCGAAGCCGGAGCCTCTGCGTTGCAGTGAGGTAGGCCGGTAAAGGCTTAACCCGCTCAACCACAGAGGCCGCCAAATGTATGTATGTATTAGTGTAGATATATTTTAGTTTTAATTTTGTTGAATGACTATTTATACAAATTAAAATTAAACAAGAAAATCTAGTGCCAGACTGCAGTCAAATTGTAACGTCTCTAATAAGAGTTGTATAAAAAAAGCTCTCAACTTTTGAAGCATGTAAATCACAGGCTAACATGCAATTTTCTCACACAAAAGGCTGGTTATATTTCAACAGAGATCCGGGGACATGACGGCGGTGAAAGCGGATCGGAAAATAGATCTGGCCACGACTGATGGCACGGATTGCCTCGACTTTGCATTGGTCGCTCACTGGAAATTGAGATTTCTGCCTTGATCTATGCGCTTGTAATTTTGAAATGGATTTATTATAAGGCGATTTTTATCTGTAGAAATTTCGGTAACTGTTGGACCTTTATGAAATCGACTTTCGACTCTCTTTGTATACAAAGTCATAGTTTTTCTTTATTAATAATCGTCAGACAAACACACATTGTATATCCCCGAAGCTAAGCAAATTACATTTGTATTATGGGTAATATGCAACGGACTATATTTTTTATTTTATTCTATTTTATTTTTTTAGGATTAGCGGCCCGGCGCGATTTCATCCACGCTCTGTCCCGCTTCTGTGGTATATAGCGTCATGGTATATAGCCTATGACACTCCCTGTTAACGTAGCTTTCCAACAGTAAAAGAATTTTAAAAATCGGTTTTGTAGATCCAGAGATTACCCCCTACAACGTCACAAACTCACAAACTTTACCTCTTTATAATACTCGTATTATTAAGCAGTATATGGTAAAATCAGTGCTTATCCAACTACATTATCCACGAACTAAAAGATGGTAGTGTACATATCGGGGCCGATCCCACACATCCAGACCATAGTAAATAACAGAAAATTCGTTTACGAAATCCAGCAAATACGGCCGGCTAACTTAGCCCGCTTAACCACAGAGGGCGCCAACTTTCCTCATGTCCATATATACACTTCTAAAATGAAATTAGATAGGAATATGTATTATACAGGTTAATTACAAGTGTATAATTACATATAATCGAATCAATGCAAGAAAACTCATTGCCGTGAATATTATGTATAATTTTTTTTTCAAGATATTTCGTGTTTTATAAAATATTTGTCCTTATGTTTTACACGTGAATCTTGTTAGTTTTTTTTTTAGTTTGATGTACATTCATTCTCGCCAATAAATATTACTTCTTTCTTTATTTCTATTTGTTAACCGACTTCAAAAAAAAAGAAGGAGGTTCTCAATTCGTCGGGATAATTTTTTTTTTTTTTGTATTTTGATATAACAATATTGTGTACACGACTCCCTGCGGCACGAATAAACCCATAAGGTTTCTGTGCCACAGTCAAATATGTTTTTAATGTATACGAATGTAAGCATATTGGATAATAAATTTAAAAAAAAAACGAAAAACACCCAAAGGATTCTCGAGGCCGATTTTGACATTTTCGAAAAATGAATTACCCTTATCAGAAATCGAATCGGCTGATTTTGAAAAAATAAACATATTCTATATTATTATACCAAATCATAGTGTAGCTTGTAAGGATCAACTTCTGTAAAGGAATGTCAAACGGCAAAGGCAAGGGTTGTTTTTGAACAAAATGTTCTTTCTGTTTTCCATACGTTAATCAAACATCACCTCATTTCATTCAATATGGAAATGATGAAAATCATTCGATTTTTGATAGGAATCAATCAATCAATCAAATCAGTGAGTAAACATTGATTGTGTTCGAATGAGGTGCGGTCAAATGACCAGTTCAATTTAATGTTTAATTAATGTATGGACAAAAGAACATTTTGTTCAAAAACAACCTTTTCCCTTGGTTTGCTGTTTGACATACCTTCACAGAAATTGATCCTAACAAGCTACACTATGATTCAATATAATAATACATTTTGTGTTTATTTTTTCAAAATCAGCTGATTCTGACAAGGGTAAATTGATGAAAATTTAATGATATTGTTTTAGTTTTTACCAAAATCGGTCTCAGGACGCTTTTCGTGTATTTTTTGTTATTTAGCATAGTTTAGTATTGAAGGTTCACTTGAAAAATTCACTCTGTACATGGTGTTACAGAACAGTGTATGAATGAATGAATGAATTAATTAATGAATATGCTTTATACAGTTTTTTTTACATCTCTACGGACTCTAGTTCCGTACCCTTTTTTTACAATTTAATTTAAGAAAAAGTTTAGAATTTATTACACGCTTATTTGTTATTTTTGTATGTTTGTGTTGTGGTGTACCTTAAGAATGACTTATATTAATTTATTCTAATTTTAATACTAAACTTATACTAATGTAGAGTGTATCTGTTACATGCCGGTGTTGTGAGGAAGTGCATGTGCAGTGTGTGCCTTGTGTCTATACCTATATATATAAAAGATACAGTTAACAGGATAGTAAAATTATGAGGGAAAATTAGTTTTGGGCTGCTTGGTGGTAGACTGAGGCTGGAGTTTTTTTTTCAGTGTGGAGTATCCTTTTTTTTTTTTTTTTTTTTTTATTGCAGGAGTTCAGCAGACAGGCAGACGGCCCACTAGATGGAAAGCGGTTACCATCGCTTATGGACATTTGCAACAACAAAGGTGCTACAAATGCGCTGCTGCTCTCTTAAAGGAGACTGGAACCTGGTCACTAATGCCGGAACACAACACAAGGTTGTTATGGCGGCATACTCTATACCAGGGGTGGTCGCCATCCAGTCGAGCAAATACTCTACCACCTGGCTGTGGGTTGTTTAGTCGCCTCTTACGACAGGCCGCCGGGCCGCAGGAAATTGTATTCTTTCTCCGTTCCTGCACGGATAATCCTAGCGTTTGTTAGTCAGATCTTAAAAAACCGAAACAATGTTCCTGAATTATACTTTTTTTATTCAAGATTATTATTTTGAATAGGTACATATATAGCATTGATAGGGATATATCTATACAGATAAATAAAATTGAAGTATCTGTCTGTCAGGATGTTTTCTTTTTTTTTAATTCAGTTTTAACCCGGGCGAACTAGATATGCCCGAGTCTACTACTTTTATTTATTTTATATCAATTTTTTTTTAAATTTTTACTTATTTCTATTACGGGGTATTTTTGCTAGAGGATACATTGTTTTACTTATTACTACTACGGATCTATATTTAAAAGTATATTTTCGTTCGTTCGTACATTTTTATTTATTAATTGCTGGAAGAGACTACATTTTTACTTGATCTATCTTATAGTAATAAATTTTTCTGTCTGGATGTTCCGGCTAATCTCTGAAACGGCTGGATCGATTTTGGAGGAACTTTCACTGGCAGGTAGCTGATGTTATACAAAGTAACTTAGGCTACTTTTTTAGGGTTCTGCGAAAAACATCACGCCGGCCAAGTCGCGGGTACAGCCAGTTTATGTATAAGCTTCGAGTAAATTGAACATTCCCAACTGTTTTTAATAAACAAAAATGTTCAGACTTAAAATGACATTGCAATTTAAGTGAGTGCTTGGTATCATTTTATAAATTCTTTATAAAGTATCATTACTAGAGTAATATTCAATTTTATGTCTTCACTAACTTTAAAGTAATAACTTAACCGAGATTCCGCTTAAGATATAAAACTGAACTTTTTATGGCTTCTTCGTTCAACTTTGAATGCACTTTACCAACTCCGCGAAATGCATCTAAATAGGTAATCGCGCTTATCTGGCATACATCGATTTAGATAACTCTTTATTGTACATCAAAGCTTAGATAAATAAATAAAAAAGACAAGTTGCCTTATTTCTCTCTCTTTCCTTCACCTTCTCCAAAATATTAGGAGTCTACAAAATATTTATTTTTGTTCCATACTCCTCTATTCTGACATACGTCCTCTATCACAACGTTCCAAAAGGGACTCACAAGGACCACGTTCACGACCACGATTTTACCATTAAAAATAACTTAGCCTTGTAAGTTCGGAAAGAACTGTCTTTAAAAAGTTTACTAATGTTCTATCAAGAAGTAAAAGACAATTCACACCTGTTCCAAAACTTATGAACCACTTTATCATAATAAAGACACAAGAAAGTCCGTCAAAGTGAGTCCCTCATTCTTAAGGATTTACACAACAATAACTCTGAAGTGGAACTTTCTTGTTGTCGTATCAGAGGAGACAGCAGGCGAGGAAACTTCCCACCCTTCCCTTGTTCCCTGGAACACGGCACCGATAATTTAGGCGGCACAGCTACTAGAAGTTCCGAATATACTGACATAAGGTTCGCTCTTGTGGATGGTACGAGTTACAGGCGATTATAGGATTATTTATGTTATCCCGAATTAACATCTTTAAGTTCACACTACCATTTATCAATAGCAAATTCAACTTTAAAAGGATGATTAACAATCACAGTGTGTGCTTCACCTTAAAGGCTTACTCAAGTAAAGCTTACAGGTATAAGGCCCGTAGTAGATCTTGCAGGTGCTGGCCGTGCTCTGTACGAATTATGTCTGAGGAATGGATTTAAATCTTAAAGAACATTTTATAAAGCAATTCATGCCATACCATGCGGCGCATGCGTTCCGGTTGGAGCTTGTACGTGCATCGTTTAGCATAAAACTAGAAAGACACAAGGCACACGTCGACTACTTATGCTGATTTGGGCATGTCAAAGCCCAGTTTTGCAACTATATCTTTAGACCTACATTACATCCACGCCATGCAATACGCCACTTACGCGACGCCAATTTAGTAATTCCAGATCGTTGGATGGTGAAAACGTATGATGGCGGTAATGGAGAGGTGGGTAGGTTCGAGTAAAGTTCGGAGCTGCATCCCAATATGCCTCTGTATCTGAAGATACACAACCAGGTCCTGTGTCTGTAAACCTTTATAACTCCGGCTGATTACCATGTGCAGCGGACTATGAAGTATCCTGATTCGTTAAACCAAGTTTAGGACTATCTATGCCCGCGACTTTGTCCACGTGGAATATAACTTACTTCTTATAATATCAGCTACCTGCTAATGAAAGTCCTGTAAAAATCGGTCCAGCCGTTTCAGAGATTAGTCGAAACATACAGACAGACAGACATTAATTCTAAAAATTACATTTTCGGAATTGTCTGGTCCGAATTATCCCCCTGATTGTTTTTATTTTAACGTTACGAACAGACACTTCAAGTTTATTTATCTGTATAGATATAGATATATGGATAATCGTCGATATGGGTGCGCGAATTTGCCATTTCGCACTCGGATGCGGGTTTTGTGGTTCTGTGCAAGGTTGCCGGTACTGTACGTCCATTAATAATGCAACAGATGCACGATTGAGGATTCGTGCCCATTTTTAATATAAAGCTTGATAAACCGCTCCTAACTTAGGCCATACACCAACCTGTCTCTCAACACATACCTAATCCGGCCGGCATGCGGCGCGTGTTGTCGAATGCACAACTTGTGGCGTCGAAATTGTGGAATTAGCACGCTGCAAGATTTACTTAGATTACATTTAAGTTTGATTGTTGTGAGAGGTGTTTATGATATCGACAACCAAAATACCATTTGGGTTAAGCGACATTTTAACAAATTTTTAGTTGTTATTAAATGCTTAAATTACTTTACAACAGTATAAAACCAAACTCGCTTTCTACGTCTGTCTGTATATATAACCGCTAACTCCTCCTAAACGATAAAACCAATTTGTAAGCGATTTTCATCATCAGTTAGATAATTTTTCACTAAAGGTTTATTAGACCAGGGCCGATAATTTTTGAAACCAAAAAAATAATAGTAGGATAAAACCCATTGGAAAAGGAAGAGAATATAATAAAAATTAAAGGAAAAATCATTTACGGGTGATCTGAGGTCGGGAAGTGGAAGGGGGTGAGTTTTTAAGGGTAAAAAACGGTTTATCTCGATTTCCGGCAAAACTACAAGTTCCATGGAAAAAAGTTAAATGGCAAAGTTGTAGTTAATAAAAAGATCTACAACTTTTGTATTTACACTTTTTTCACGTAACCGCAAAATTTATGTGAAAAATTCAAATAACCAAGTTTTTGGTTTTTTATTTTTATCCTTTACAAAAAAAAATTTTTTCACGAAATTTGGTGGAAACTTACCTTTTGATATTCCAAGCACACTGTAATTTATTTTTTCCCCTTATTTTGACTTAATATCGAAAAATCACCCTAATTTTCGATCGAAATTTCTCGCGTCAAAATATCAGATTTTTTAAAAAAGTCGGTGAGCTTTTTGTTCGCTGAAATCTGTATTTTCTGATGGTGTAAAAAAATATACAGTACTATGGTAAGTGTTTTCAGAAAATGCAAAGAAATAACAGGTATTGAGGCCCACACCTTCTTAGCTCCTTCTCCACTTCTCTATGAAATACCTTTTAATGGCCTAAAATTTACTGTAGGTCACTCAGGTACATAAGTTATCTTAAAATAGCAATAAATATGCTATCTACGCATACATTTTAGCATTTCATTTATCATATTCTGAAAGTTTGAAGTTGCTTGATCACAGAGATTTTTTTTTTTAATTTAATTTTTTATTGAGACCGTTCGTCACCAATGACGATATCATCCTCATAGGTGATAGCAAATTTACATTTTTTAATATATTAAATAAACTTAAATATAATTTTAAACTTAACTGTAACTAACTCTAAATCACAGAGATGAAAACAGTAATTTTCGTCCCTGGGAAACGATTTTCTCTGCTGTCAATTTTTTTTTAAACTGAGAATTATAGATAATACATGCGACTCGTGTCCCAACTTTTTATTACAGCCACTGTTACATCGCGGCATAAATTATAATAAAAAATACCAACAAACTTATAACATCATTTTATACTTACAAATTATTTTTCACTAAATTATTATTTGATTTACATAAGTTTAAGCTAAATATTTACTATCATCAGTGACAAAATAATACTGACTGGTAGAAGGCCACAGAAAAATAAATTTACTTGACGTTTCATATGTGACGTATTAAATGAGTTCATCAGATTTAGATATGGATTTAACGCTTGATTTCATTAGAGGAGTAGTTGTTTGTTAACTAATCAGTTTTTATTTAATTTCCTCATATTCGAAATGTAAACCAGTCTTAACCTCGGGTGAAAGGCCTATTTGGGCACTCTTAGGTATTAAACCCTCTCATGCATAAATAGGTCGCTTTCACCTCTCGTGTAACAATCTACTGTCCTATATTAATAAGAAAATAAATCAATATTTTTACGAGTGCGGGACTCGAATTAAAAATGTCGTTGGAATTACTATAGAATTTATTAGAACTATACAAACACGTATAACACAGGTACAAATATAACTGGACACAACGAGTACAAACTGCACGATTCAATAACACGCGCAAAGTCCGTCTCTATACAGCTTATCGAATGTACACACGTCTTGCTTGTATCGTAGTAGTCGCTTGACTGCTTCACCCCTCCTTTCGGGCATTGTTTTTATACTCAACTCTACAAATACAATATGCTATACCTACCAAGCGCGGACACAATTTCCTAGAAAACGTAATCCGCACATCTGCTTAAATATTCCTGCGAACGGCCATAAACTAGTACAATACACAATAGACTGTTTTTCTAAGTAAACAAAAGAAATCCAAATGCGGGAAGGTAATAACCTGTGCTTTATGGCAGACAGGTGTGTATTCACTTTTGTCGGCATGTAACAATATTATGACATCGACTTGCTTCTCTATAACTAAGCAACTTGTGTCGTTAATATTCGCACAGTCAAACGGTGCTTCCAAATAAACGTACATGAACATGCTCTTAATGAGATTCGTTAACAAACCTATAGGATGTACCGCGGATATGCTTATAATTGATATTTTATGTCTATTGTTTAGTCGTATATAGCGTGTTTGTTAACTGGTATCCCATTAGATGGTATAAATATGGTAAATTTCATTGACATAATGTATAAGATATATATAATGAAGGGAGAGCCCCGGTAGGGTGGAGGAACGAGATGGAATGCTCCCTAAGCATGCGTCCGCTATAGCAAAACGTAACTGAAAACGGTTGACAGGCCTCTAACGTACCGTATCGGTATTAATACAACTAGTAACGGCTATCAGTTATCTAATATCTAGGTACAAACAATCGCGTGGTGGTTGGCAACATCGCGATGACGCGATGTTGCCAACCAATTGACATTAACACGAATAATCACAATAGCTGGTTAAATTCAGTGATTCCGTTTTCGCTACGTTGGTAACGGATCGAACGATAATAACCAAAATAATTATGCCTTTACATTATCGACTACAAACGAAAACGATGCGCGTATTAGTTGAAAACCTGCTTTGATACCGATATTCGGCAACGGTTATCAATACCGGTATTGAAACCAAATATCGGCTAGATACCCGTTGCCAAAAATTGCTGATAACGCCCATAACTAATGCTCCCCCGTCTTAAAGGAAGATCTTCCAGCGAGGCTAATGTTGTTCCTCGCAGGCCTAGGCCCATCTGTTATAGTTGAAATTTTATATATATTCTTTGTATGTTTCGGGAAACGTTTGTGACATCAATTATTGCACAGCGCCATCTATTGGCTTGTAAGTGTTCTACTACAATAAGACGAGTGCCGTAAATAGCCTTTTATGCGCCCTATGCGAGCTTCTACTCGTATAACTGCGGCCTTGTTTTTTTTTAGCTAGCGGCCCCGGTAGACTTTGTCCTGCTCTGAAAAAATAAAAATCTAGGATCCAATCCCAGCGCCACCTACCGGTTCCAATTGTGGATTTAAACCATCCGGGGGCCCACTCAAACACATAAAAACAAAATCACCAAAATCGCTCCAGGTGATTAGAAGGATTCTAGAACCCGATCTCAGCGCCACCTACCAGTTCCAACGGGATAAAAAGTATCCTATGTCCGTCTCCTTGTTCTAAGCCGTTCTCGAGTTATAAATAGTGTAACTAACACGACTTTCTTTTATATATATAGATTATAGGTACCCCAGCTAGAGCAATCCTATGTATAGGCCTACTTTATTTCATTCAGGGTGACAAAATAACGCACTAGTATCTGTTAGTGGACCAATTACCTAATATTTTGGAAGAAAAATCTACTTTTTTAAAGAACTAGAACACAAATACGCTCGTGCACTGCCAAAAAAATTAGCGCGATTTTTTTTTCTAATTTAACAGACGTTTATGATGACACTTATCAGGAGCAAACCGAAAAAATAATAGTCCTGCCTGGTCTGGCCATTCTTGCCCCCCAGAGTCTACGCCCTGTGCCTGCGCACCGGTGGCACCGCCCTATTTACGGCACTGTATAAGACCCCTTTTTTCAGAAAGTTAAAAGCTTACTTTTGAAAAAAAATCGTAATATATATCTTCTTTTCATTTGTAATTTTTCGTATTTTATCAAATAAAAATTCAAAAACGTTTCAACTCCGTTTATTGCCTATGCATTCAGCTATCAAAATATAATACTTTTTGGGTGTTAATAAGACATTAACATGGAAAGCTATAACCAAATTAATACAAGAGCCCGTGGGTTTGTATAAAAAAAATATCTTGACATAGTTAGGCTGTCAATATCCTGCAGTCAACCGATTGATTTACTAATACATAATGTTGGCAACACCAACACAAATTTAAACTTAGAACAAAATGTTTTATTTTTGGTTTTCTTGGTTTCGGTCATTTTTTATAATAAGGGACGTGTTTTTTCACTTTTCCACATATTTTTTATTTTTTTATATTTTTTATTGCAGGAGTTCAGCAGACAGGCAGACGGCCCACTCGATGAAAAGCGGTTACCATCGCCTATGGACATTTGTAACACTAAAGGTGCTACAAATGCGCTGCTGCTCTCTTATTACCTAATCCAAGAATCAACACGATAACTAACGCAAAATAGTCCACTGCAACCAGGAGTATATACCGTTTATTTTTGTACACACAGACAGACGAACGTCAAATTTTATATACACATAATCAATACCGAACATTTGATATTGTATTCAGCTCGCAAGTTCACTAACAAACTAAACTAAAACAAATAACTGCGTTGAGTTTGCCAACAATCAGCGATATTATTCGGCTATTTTATTATAGGACCGCGTTTATACCTTATCTGCATACAAAATGGACATATTTATCACGACTGTGTCTTGAGGGGATAGGCAGAGTCAATGAAATGGATGTTCTTTATTATATACCTATGTATACATTAGACAACAGGTCTAGTCCTTTTTGGACATATTCGTTTATTCCACGAGAACGTCGTTACTTATCGTGATGAAAACTATTCTAAGTGTTGATCCGGGATATAAACTCTGTGTCAAGGTTCATCAAAATCCGTTCAGTAGTTTTCACGTGATACTCTAACACAGTGTTCCGCAAAGTATGTACCGCGGCACACGGGTGTACCCTGGACTTTAATTGGTGTGCCTCGGAACAATAATATGCTGCAATTTAAACTTTAATTTTGTTGATTAATAATAAATATTGTTTCGATGATTAATAAATAAATGTTGATTAATATTACTTGAAAAATATTTTTTATTTGTGATGTACCTCTAAAATTTTTCGTTCTCCTATATGTACCTTGAACACAAAAAGTTTGCGGAATACTGCTCTAACAGACAGACAGACAAAATTTATTAATTATTTTTATATTATTAATTAGCTTCCTTGAATTTTATCTCATTTTTAAATTCATTTTACAAAATCCAATCCTCTACTGATTATATTATAGATATTTAGATTAGTTTCACATAACACCTATATAAAACGAAAAAATGTGTGTGTGTGTGTGTGTGTGTGCAGTACACACGCAGTAGAAGTGAAACTTCAGAGGGAATACTCACAGATAATTCTTCTCTAACTTTTATTAATATTAATATAATATCTCAGTCTACATCCGTCAACATATTATAATTCAAAATAAACTTCTTAAGTATCACGTTCAATTTTTCACTGTTTTAGCATAAAAAACCTTAACATCAGTTTTATTTCGGTCCAAATTGGACCTATGTTTAATCATCGGTCTTATCGACTCTCTTATCTGTGCTGCACAATATAAAACTCGTATCTCATTCTCTCGCAGGATTAGTCCTATAAATTAACGTGTTTATCTCGTTTTAGTGTCGCTTTTTCGTTTCATGGAGTTTCAAAACACAAAAATTCTAAAGAAGTTTCACTTCAAAAGAACTTAAAAAATTACATATAAAAAAAAATGGAAATTCCAAGAGATTGTTTTTTACTTATATATGTATGACTCTAAAAAATGTGTTTAATCAAACTAAGTACCACTTATTAAGAAATCATTTCAAAACCTATTCTCCTACAAGAATCATAACACAGCTTCATCATTGCTTTTTGCCCCACAGAAGGGGTACGTGCCACACTCCCAAGGGAAAGGGTTGCACAATAGGAACACTTGCCAGCCCTTGCTCTGCTTGTTAATGACTGCATTTGTTCCATAGAGGGATGCAAATTGAAGGGATAAATCACTAGTCCACAATTACTGGTCGCTTTGACTGCTATCTGTTGTTTCTGCTTTTTATGTTTGCTTTGTCTGTGGCGAGAGTTGGGACTAGAATGGACGACGCAAAGCCTAATATCTAAAGTTAGCTGTGTTAATAGGTCATATTTCGCAAACTGATTTTTAATCAAAATCCAATTTTCAAAATTTATTTTTTATTCGAAAGAACCTACTCTTGAGGTGGTTCTATGGTCATCAAGTCAGGATATGATGAGTGAATCTCAGGGAAATCAAGAGCAACCCTTGTTGAAGACCACCTACGTTCACCAAAAAGCAAACTTGTATACGCATGCCAGTAATACAATTTTGTATAGGCGCTTATTATATTATTTCTAAAGCTATTCAAGTATTTGCGCAACTGAAAAGTAGAAAATATAAAAAATTAAAACATAAAAACAACAACAAAATTGGAAAATGCACCGATTTCAAGATCTTGTAGAAAATATTATTTTATTGGTTTTTAGGTTGAAGCGGTTTTGTTTTTGTTAAAAAAAAAAACCGAGTAAATACATTCGTTTCTAATAAAACTAGTGGTAGTTCAGTGGTGGAAAATCGACCATAATTAATTTACATCATAAGTTTGAACATTATTAAGGTTCTGTTGTCAAAAACTATACTTCTATAATCACAGATTTCACCAAGGCTACACTGTTAATTTGTCTTTAACAATAAACAAAAGAGTATATATGCGTGTGTGTGTGTCAAATACACGGTAGTGTGTATTACTTTTTTTATTGATTTAATGTATTTTTTATGCATAATTAAAAAAAAAAATTATTAGCACTCTGCACTCCTTCCCTATATAAAGTGTGCGAAATTTTAAACTCGTCCGTCCGCGCAATTTTCGTAAAAATGGGTACAAAGTTTTTGCTTCACGTATTAATTTAATGATTAACCATCTAGACAATATGCTTAAGTACTCTAATTATCTTCTATAATATTTTTCTCCTATCTTGTTTCTATAAACAAACGAATCTTTAATCAACTTAATAAATGCTCTTCCCCTACACAAATATATACGACTAAAAGCGTTGTTGTGTAATGTTATTAATAAATTACACCGAACATTGCAAAGCAATCGACTTAACGCCTAATGCTTTGATTCCAACCCCTGTTGTACCTCAGCGTTGGATTGAAGTGACTAGTGCCTTGTTTTACGAAACTAACTAGTGCCTTGTTTTGCGAACATAAATGTTATAGTGCGTTGTCAAGATTATTATTTCATAAAATAAAGGAACAGTTTGAAATTCTGTACATCGTATGTTATTTCTTTATTACAAGAGTTCAACAGACAGACGGCCCGATGGAAAGCGGTTACCATCGCTTACGGGCATTTTAACATCAAAGGTGCGGCCGATGTGTCCTGGTCACTAATGCTGGAACACAACTCAAAGTTGTTATGGCGGCATACTCTAGACCAGAGGTAGTAGCCATCCAGTCCGGAAAATATCCTACCAACTGGCTGTGGGTTGTTTTATCGCCTGTTACGATAGGCCGCAGGAAATTGTATTCTTTCTCTGTTCCTGCATGAATAAAAATCATTCAGTTAGAAAGGCAATTTATCCAAAAACTTGAAGGAAATTGTTGTGGACAGAGAGCACCCCCCTGACCCGCTCGCCGGAGCACACCTATTCTCTGCGCCTCGCATACCGCCGACGCCCATAGCTCGCACAATTAGCAGCTAGGCGTCAGACGGTACGCGGTATATAGGAGCGGCCTTGGAGGCAAAAATTATTCTTCATATATAATTCTCATTGACGACATACCACTCTCTCTCTCGACTCTCTCACATAATTTATCATTTCAAATACGTACTTCTTTATGTATATTTATAATTTATGTAATAGTTATTAATAATAATCATACAGTCAATTATATCGAGTTTAATTTCCAAAAAAGAAGCAACTGCCACCAATATAAATATTAGAAACAAAGTGCACCCTTCATTTAGGTCGATGCGCGACTAAGTAAAATCAAATGTAAGGGTAATTAATTACCTTGGCTACTCTCTTTTTTCTCTCATCTTCTCCTAATTACTTGGAGTCGGCATAATATGTCTTTTCCTGTCAAACTTCTCTAGTCTGGCATACGTTTTACCTTGACTACGTGACAAATAAAAATATATCATCATTATCAATGTTTGTATGTATTTACCCATAGCACTAATATAAACTCCAGAGGTTTTCTATGCTATGTATAAAATCAACGAGTTGTAATCATTTTGTTGTCTTGATAAATAAATAAAAAATAAAAAAAAATTATGAAGTAATTTAAGTATGTGTATTTAATTTATAAAATAAGTAGTTTAAGTATGTCTGTTTAAGTTCTACCTAATAATCTGCACCACCTACATCGCTAGATTAGGTTAAACCATTCCTTAAGTTAGGTTGCCTGGAAGAGATGGCTTTAAGCGATAAGGCCACCTTTGTTTCTACCATGACAATATTGTAATTATGTATTTCTGAAATTGTATATTTGGTGAGCAGTAAAGTATTATCTATCTATCTATATATCTATCTATCCTAGCTTTAAATCTCGGTGGCATTCGTATCCGCTTTCGAGGCAGAACTCCGTTTTTCTACTTTCTCTTCTCCACTTCGCACGGTCTTCGTTATCTCTTATGATGAGATCACTGGCATAAATAGTGCATACCATCCTTTATGATATCAAGTCCTACCTCTTTTAGTGGAACCGGGCGGCGGCAGTATGGCCAGTAGGACTCGGAAGTGGTTTAAAATTAACCGGTTTTAATCTGTTATAATCGGTTTCATCAGTTGTTACCGGTTTTAATCGGTTGTATCCGGTTTTAGTCAATTATTTCGTTCGGAGTATAAACTTTAAATGTTGTATAAACGTGAATTAAGCAGTTTATTCTGCGAGTAGAGGAAGTATTCTATCTCTCTCAGCGTGTGTTTGTGTGCGACTGAAAATGTACTGTACACCATAGCTGCGCTTTGGCGGTTTGAGGTAAAAACCGTTGGAAATCGGTTTATCCAACAAAACCTATTTAATGAAATTTTGTTCCCAAAAACCGTTTAATTGAGCTAAAACTAAGAAAAAAGCCGTAAATAAAAGTTGCTATGTAATTAGGCTGTAACCGGTTCGACTTTTGTACCGGTTTCCAATCCTTGGTGGCTTCACATTTATTTCTCTCATTAATTTGAGTACGATAAAATGTATCTATATGTAAAAACTTCATAGTACCTATAGAAGGCATAAAATCATTTTGCGCTTCAGCAAAAGTGTGTATACTGCTTACCCAATGTATAAGGATTGTCACCTGAACAGCTAATACAAACGACGGAGAGGCAATAAATATGCTAATAGCAAAGGCTCAACGTTCGGTTCCCGAGTTGAAACACGATTTTAATATCGACTTCGATGCGGGTACTTCGATATTTATTGGGGGTAAGTGTAAATTTCGCGTTAAAGTTCGTTATGTTCGAACGTTGTTTGGGTCCAGATATACAATAGTTTCGTGACCTGAAATAATATTGTCCAAATATATACGTATTTTGAATCCTTGCTTTAATAGTATTGTACAATATTTTTAGATTCCCACTATTTTATTTAATGAGTTCAGCAGACAGGCTTCCATCGCCTATGGACATTTGCAACGCCAAAAGTGCTACAAGTGCGCTGTTGGTCTCTTAGGGGAGAATAGAACCTGGTCACTAGTGCCGGAACACAGCTCAAGGTTGTTATGGCGGCATACTCTAGACCAGGGGTGGTAGCCATCCAGCCCGACAAATGCCCTACCACCTGGCTCTGGGTTGTTTTGTTTTTCTGTATGGTTAATGTAATGTATCCTAATAAAGAAAAAAAACCCTTTTTACTTTTACTTTTTCCCAATTATTTCGAGTCAGCATAATATTTCTTCTTAGTTAGGGTTAGTCTTGAGCTAATTTTATTTCTTGCGATGAGTAATAGTTGTAGTCTCCTCCTATCTCTTCCCTCTGTTCCAATCCCATATCCCACCCTCTATCCTATTTCTCCTAACTGATCCTTCCATCTCATTCTCTAAATTATCCTCGTTATCCCATCCTAAAGGCTAGCAACGCGCCGGCTATGCTATTGGTTTTGCAAACGTCTATATGCCATGATAACCACTTTCCATGAGCTGGGCCGTCTGTATGTTTGCTAGCATCGCAATAAAAAAAATACTTCTCTATTCTGGCATACGTCCTCTGTCACATCATAATCATCACGTCATTCTTCACACAATCCATCCATTTATTTTTTGGACTATATATTTGTACCCATTACTCTTCTAGTTTAACATTCTTTTTGTTACGTGACATCTGTGCAGGAATAGAGAAAGAATACAATATCATGCAGCCGGGTGGCCTGTCGTAAGAGGCGACAAAACAAACATATTTTCCTGACTAGATGGCACCTCTGGTCTAGAGTATGCCGTCATAACAATCTTAAGTTTTGTTCCAGCATTAGTGGCCAGGTTCCAGTCTCCCTTTAGAGAGCAGCATAGAGAGCCCGTTTGTAGGATCTTTAGTGTTGCGAATGTCCATAGGCGATGGTAACCGCTTCTCACCAGTGGGCCGTCTGCCTGTCTGCTGAACTCATGCAATAAAAAAAACTTTCATACCTCCTCAAAGGTATACCTGATAACAATTATTATCCTAACCAATTTTAAAAAATATCTCTAAGATTAAGCATCATTCAAGATTCGCGCTAAAGAACTAACTATAAATCCTTTCAAGTTCAACATACATTATGCAAACTACCCGCTTTAATATCATTTGTCTTGAAGTTATTTTTTGTTTTAATTTCCTAAGCCATTACGTCGTCCCCATACTATCTGCTCCACTTACTCCCAAGATTTATGATAATGTCCTGTTGGATGTTCCCATTATGGAGGAAAAGTTTCATTCCTGATGTCTGTCTACGAAATTCCTATGAGTTAATTCTTATTATTAGAGAATGGGATAGACAGATGATTATATTTGTTATTGTGTAGCTGGCAAACAAGCAGATGGCTGATGAAAAGTGGCTACCTTCGCCTGTAGACGTTTGTAACACCAGGGGCGAAATCAACGCGTTGCCAGCATTTAGGATGAGACAGAAGGGATAAGATAAAGGAGACAGAATAAGAGGAATAGATGAGGGATGCATGGACTAATAGCGAACAGCCTTGACCGCCACCTGGGAAGACTCTCGCTTGGTATCTGGGTGAAGGGTCGGATGCAGAAGGTAGCCTTGCTGGACACGGCCCGTATCGTGAGGAGGTTCCTGTCTCTGGAGCCTTAACCACCGGAAGCTTGGACCCTAGGCCCGCTGCGAGCGAACATCGATTTTTGCATTTTTGACTTTAAACTAGACGTGGTGAGAGGTGGCATAATGTTAAAATAGATTATCGATGTTTTTATTGGTTCCGGATCAAATTCAGTTTTTTTATTTGATAAAGTAAAATATATTTAATTAAAAAATGCATTAATTAAAAATATGTACGTAACTTAATCAAATCATAATTTGCAGTAAACCTGCGAAAAATCGAAATGTGTGCTGGGACACAATAGAAGTGAAACTTCAGCGGACAAGTGGAAAAATGAATCGCAACAATATTTTAACTTGAAGTTTTACTGGCAGATGTTAATTTACTTGTCCAATTTGAAAACCTGTTTTTAGTATATATTATGTATTTAAGGCAAAATGTAAATAATTTGGAGACAAATAAATATGTGAAACAATAATTAATTATCAATAAATTACCACTATACAAAAACAATTAAAATTTTTGAACTGATTGTGTTGTATTACGAAACTGATAAAGTAAAATATAAATTTACATTGATTAAAACCATTTTGCAATTTTTAATTGAATAAAATACATTTATTCATAGCCACAATAGATAACAAAGGAAAAAAATATTAATAATAATTTTGTGCAGTCCGTCAGCTATCAAGGTCCTGAACTAGGATTCAACCTGTAAATTACAGTTGACTTTGGCAACTGTCGGTTGCAGCATTGCAAAATTTTGAAATTCTCAACCCTATACTAGGTTACTGTACTAATAAGGTTCAGATGAATAACTAATTAATATTAATATAATTAACGCTTTATAGAAATACTGCAGATGTATCCACAGGCGCTAGCTAGTTTGATATAATTATCGAAGCAAGCCGTTCCCAGCCAAGTAGTCTCGCTGATTCAGTGCCGTTATCGGCCCGATGTTGGGTGGAAATTATACGAGACTATTCCAGGATGATCTTTTGCTATAGGGCCGAAGAGGTTGTTTAAAACCGCACAGTTTCATTTAAAACAGGTAAAATTGAGAAGGTTCTTCTTTTTAATAGACTTTCAAAAGGAGGAAATTGGACCGATTATTCATTTTATTCCTTATTCGTAAGAATATACTCCTGAGGTGGTCCTATTGTTACCAAGTCAGGATCTGATGAGTAGATCCTAGAAAAATCGAGTGCACCCCTTGTTGAAGAGCGCCGAGCGCCTACAGTCTTTGAAAGGCAAAACTTGTATACATGTGCGGAGTTTTTGGCGGGAACTGGAAGGAGATGTTGTGCTATGCCGTTTTATTTTCTAAAACTGTGTAATATTACTCTAAAATGAACAATAGTTGTAGGATATTGATAGATTTAGAGTAGTAATTATACGTTTTGTGAGAAATATGAACTTTATAGTCAAATGTGGCCTTTTGAGTTGTCACAAGAACTCCGTCGAATGGCACCAGCTGATAACCTACAGTTCAGCTGTGCTACACATAGGCTTAAGAAAATGAAGAAACTACATTGTAATATAAGATCTGGCTTAAAGGCTTAGCTGCCAAGCCAGAAACCTAAATAAAAATATATAATGTATACATGTGCCAGTAGTACAATTTTTACAGGCGCTTAAAATATTATTTGCAAAACTATTCAAGCAACTAAAATGTAGCAATTTTTTTATCAAAAACAAAACCCATTTCAAGCTAAAAATCAAATAAATGTTTTCTGCAACAACTTGAAGTTTGTGCGTTTACCAATTTTATTGTTGTTTTTAAACGAGACTGCACGATTTAAGTATTACGCTAGTGTCAAGTATATTTTTGAATATTCAAGTTTAGAATAATCTCCAAACAGTCTCAATTAAATTGTAGGTCTTTGACAGTCGTCAATCGAAGTAATTCTTATGACAAACTACACTAAATGGTTCAAATTTCCAACAGAAACATACAATTCTTTGTTAAAAACCAAACTACCTGCATATATACTAAAGTAATTTTTCATTCATAAATAATATTTTTGATAATACTACTGCACGGCAAAACATAGTTCTTCAACTACCCGCCAAGAATTCTTATATACGTTTATCAGCTCATATTTCAATACTAGCTCGGTTAGTCACTTCGTTCGTATTCAAGATGAACTTTCAGACTGACAGAAAACAAACAAAAATTCTAAAAACCATCATCAATCAGGCAATACTGATATATATAGATATACTGAGTACCAACCTTATTTATCACATTGCGGCATACAACTCTATTTTTTTTTTGTTTCATCTGTTTTTTATCTTATGTCTTTGGCAAATAAACGTTTTCTTTCTTCTGTTCTCTCTTTCTTCCATCATATAAATTTTGATATTTATTTTCAAATCACAGACAATATATTTTTTTTCAATTCAACAATATTATAATATTTTAGGTCAATTTTTCATTACAGTTTTTTAAACAAAAACAAAATTATAGAGCACATTTTTTCATAACGTACCAAACATTAAAGTCAAAATCTTTAAATGTATTTGTATTATTTCTTTATCTCGCCAACAATACTGAGAAAAAGGTTGTATACGAGTTTAACAGATACTTAAATTTCCTCAGATACTATTGTTACAACCTACATGCCGACGAAAAGTGGATTCACAACTGCACACCATAAAAGCACATTTAATTACCTTTCCGCATTTGGACTTCTTTTGTTTACTTTGTGTTTAAAATTTGTAATTAGATAAACAGCCCATTGTGTATTGTAATCTTTTATGGCAGTCATTAGCCAGGTGTGATTCTAAGAAATTGAGTCCACGCGGGCGAGAGACATATTGTATTTGTGCAGTATAAAGAAATGCCCCAATGAAGAGATCGGCAATCAAGCGATAACCACTAGCGAAGCAAGACGTGTGTACTACATTCGGTAATCTATTTAGTGACGAACTTTGCGCGTGTTATTATATTTGTACCTGTGTTATACGTATTTGTATAATTCTAATAAATTCTATAATTTATATTTTTATTTAAGTGTCTGTATAGTATAGGGTGTGTGTGTGTGTGTGTACGTATGGGCTATGTGTGCCTGTGTATATACCTATATATACTAAACTATTGAATAACAGTGAATTTTCCTTTGATTGTTAAAACAATAAGATGTATGCAAACAAAGCTGTATAGGCAGCAGCCTAATTAATGGACTTGTTATATAAGACTTAACAATAAATTACATACTCTACTCTAATTCTCAGAGCAACTACGTATTAAGCATGCCAGTTTGTTTTAGCACTGTGAAGTTGATCGGTTTTTAAACGCTGTATAGTCTTAATGATGCTAACGCATTTAACGGTTTCGAAATTACTGTTGTTAATAAAATCCGTGTTGTACTATATTATTGTGATACTATTTTGCCAGGTGCCAGTTGGTAGGGTATTTGCCCGACTCACTTGATGGAAAACGGTTACAATCGCCTATAGACATTTGCAACACCAAAGGTGCTACAAATGCGCTGCTCTCTCTTAAAGGAGACTGGAACCTACTCACTAATGCCGGAACACAACTCAAGGTTGTTATGGCGGCATACTCTAGACCAGGGGAGGTAGCCATCTAGACGGGCAAATACCCTATTACCCGTGTGTGGGTTGTATTGTCACCTCTTACGACTACTCGGCTGGGCGTAACTATTGTTCTAAATCTCAGCCTTTCCAACACATACAAAGCGCAGGGTTGTCAGGGAGGAGGGGGTTTTTAGTGGGTATTGGGGTTGCTCGCTCGTGTAGCAACGCTCGGAGTCTTCCACACTATTCTGTGACGGCGATCGCGGACGGAGCGCTGCCAAGAGCATACTATTGCTGCAGTGTTATCGCCCCCGACCGACGCGTGTCGTTCCCCTAGCAACGACCCAGTTTGTGCGTAAATCGGTTAAGCATTTTCCCTCGCCTCAAAACAAAAAAAAAAAAAGGCCGTTTGGCCGATACGAATAACAAGTTGCGGAAACCGCGTGCTACAGAAGAAGACGCAATTCTGACTGACTTCTTTCGCCTTTCGAACGCGGCGTCGAAACCGTTGGTATGTATTCCCAAGCTTCCAATATGCAAATAGGAACGCGGAAAGTGTACACTGTACGGCATTGAAGTTTATAAAGCGATGGCATGTAAATTAGCGGCAACACTGCGAAATTCGACGCGTAATGGGGGATTCTTGTTTTCACTTACATTTCTGTGTATGGCATGTATCTTCAAGTTTGTCCTTCGCTGTGTTTACATATATATGTATAATTTATATATTCCACATTTACATTATACTACTATAGCTTTCCCCGCAATTCGTACGCGTATTTTTCGTGTTATAGATTTTTAGGCTTATTCAGACACAATACGAAATTCCGGTTCTGGCCTTTTGGATAGTTGATATCACGTAAACGTCACATGTCACATGAACAGTGGCAGAGAAAACGTCACATTAGCAGTGACAGATAAAACGTCACTTACGAACTTCAAGTCACTTCATACTTGATTACTTCAATCTATACGTTTAAAAATTTACCAGCGTATCGAATTTGCAAAAAACGACTTATACGGTTTTTGGATATACTCCATTCCTGTGTCTACAGGGTTTAGTCATATCGTAGATTAGAAATAGTCATAGTTCGAGTAAACTTTTTACACCTTTTTAACCCCCTTTAGGGTTTAATTTTTAAATAAGTACACATTTACAGTATAGAAAAAACTCGCATGCAAGTTATCACGGCCCAAGCTCTAGTAGTGTGGGCTGTGCGTTGACATGTCAGTCAATGAGATATCAAGTAATTATATAATATGTATAGATTGTATATATATTATTGGCGCCACCTATTATCTATTTCTCAATTAGCAATTGTGTCTTGGGTTTATAGCGCCTTGCAACCCCCGCATGTTGCCATCGCCCGCTCTACGCGTAAGTCAGTACTTTGAAAAACGCCACGCTACACGCTAAAGTCTTTCTTTCTTTCTTTGCTACCGCGACGCACGCGTAGCTCGACCGCAACCGCGTACATTAGTTATACTATCGAAGATTTCCTCTTTCAACAATTAGTTACTAGTTCATCCTCATCTAATATATAAACTTAAGTGCTCAAGTGTATCTGCGTTCCTTCCCCACCGGGTTCGTGTAGAAGGACCTTGCCACCTTTTGTGTCTGGCCACGTGGATTAGCAGCGGCAGACCCCCTGAACCAGCGCTGTCGTGAGCTGGTGGCTGACTGCGAGGTAAGTGCAAGATTTCTGTATTCTCCGGGCACCCATTTTTTAATTGGGGAATAACGGATGGTCACATGTTGAACGCATAACCCTCACCCCGAGGAGATTGCCTGATTGCGTCTCCATATATATTCTATGTTTGTCACAGCTATTTATGAAAATCATGATGATTCTCCGAATTTTAAACGCATTGTGCAAACTCGAGCCATTTGGAGATTCGTTATAGTATAGATAGAGCAAGTTGAAGTGGCAGTGGGCCGGGCACGTCTGTCGCAGGACCGACGGCCGATGGAGCAAACGAGTCCTGGAGTGGAGACCACGTCTCGGCAAACGCAGCGTAGGACGCCCTCCAGCCCGGTGGTCTGACGATCTGCGCAAGAAGAGCGGAGACCGGGATATGTGGCGCGTACTTGGGGAGGTCTACGTCCAGCAGTGGACTGAGAGTGGCTGAAGAAGGAGTAGAAGATAGTATAGATAGACAGATTCATATTAGCAAGAAAATTTACGGTAAACTAAATTAATTCAGCACAAAATAAAAACGCATTCTTAGAGCGGCTGGACTGCAAGCTTCGTTAATGTATTTACTTATTTACATATCATACGGCGGTCAAATCCAATATTTCCCTATGGAATTATCCTATTGGTCCAATTCAGTTTGGATTGCCTCCCCATAGTCCTGCTAGACTATTTAGTTGTCCAACTTGAATCCCGAGAGATCGAACTAAAGTTGCAACGGACAGAAACTGCCAACTATCTACAATATTTTATACTGTGGTTTATAAAATATTCCTTCATGAAAATGTTGGTAACAGTTTTCGATGCTATTCGAGAAATTTTATGCAGTTTTAGTTTAACAGCATGAATTACACGTTTATGACAGTTTTAAAATTTTTGCAGAAGACTACGGCAACATAGTGAAATATTGAAATAAATATAGACGAGACTCGTATATAAGATATATTAGATAGATAGATAGACAACACTTTATTGCTCATCAAACACGATTACAAAAAATAAAAAAATGGGGACAATCGCCGGTCAGTGTCACGTCACATTTAGATTAAATTTGTCAAGTGGCCTCTACGTGTTGACCTTTCCATGGTCCCACGCAAGCCCCCCAAAAGTCCCTGCCATCTTTATGACCCGTGGTCTGCAGAGTTGCAGACATACATGTTATAATAATAAATAATAATGTAACACCCAGAGCAAATGATGGATATATTATTTAACTGAAGTCTGTTTCAAATAGTACGCTATGGGAGACATTAAGTAAATAGAGAAATAAACTTGGTGATTCTAAGTATAAAATTATTGTTAAATAGTGGCAGTAAATATTTTTAACATTATTTTCCTTGGAAACATTACTTTTTATGAATGTGTAAGTCATACTGTCCTACGGGAATTAGACTTTAACAACAACAAAAAATCACCAACTAAAGTCCATTCCTTTTAAATTTAAACAAAAACATAATTTAGTCCAGGACACAAATTCTAAACAGCCGGTGCATTCCATTTCAGACTGCAAAACCTCTGCATAGCTGTAAAGACCGCCAGGGAGCGCTGCGTGTTTCTAAAAAGTGCAACCGAGCTCAACTTGTTTCGAAAATACAGTGCGCCCGCGTGTATAATAACTGACACAGAGATGCATTCAGAACTTCATGTCATCTAATTGTTGTCATGTACAAGAATACTTCAGTAAAAAATCTAAGAAAAACAATTCTAATTTAACTGTTTATAACAAAATTAACAAACAGTTAAAATAATTTCATTGAGAAATGTAATGTTTGATTGTTATTCTTTTAGAATTTTCAAATATTTACATTTATTCCTCACCCTCGACACGTTTATAGCCTATTGGCTATTACGTAACGTAAGCGCTGAGAATTAATACCAACAACACCTATAAATTCTATTACTTTTTTCGGGGCTAAGAGAGGTGTTTATTTTGACTTTTGCCTGTTTCGACGAATCGAATTCTCAGGTAATTAGCGGGCTAGTGCCTACCTCGGATAACAGATCAGTATGGTCATCCAGCAAGGTAATGTAGCTGGGTACTAATTTATGTGGACTGCTGACCTTTTAGGGATCTAAGCTAGGCTTAGCCCATTCTACCTATAATAGTATTATTAAGAAATTATAGGTAGAAACCAATATAATTAATATTTGGCCTCAGATCGTTGTGAACTACAGCCAAGTTGCATTAGAATTACTTAAGGTTAAATTGACCTCAAAATATATTTAAAAATCATATCCGAATTTAACAGGATCACAGTCCACAGTCCATATATAGGCCGTCCGCCTAAACAATTTCAAAGGAGTGTATTAAAGTGGACTCAGAGAGAATGTCTTATATTAATCATAAACTCGGCAGGATAGATTCTAAAGGTGCTCTTACAAGAGCAAGTAAAATTGTTCAATCCCGGTTAACTTTCGTCAACTATGACGTTACAACTACATCAAGCAATTTAAAGAAAATTGCCTAAAATTTCCAAACCGATTGGATATTCGTCAACTCATATGGCGACGTTGAGAAATGTGGAATAGATGGAGCAATTAGAAGCAATATTCCAGAAACAATTGCTGCATTTTTAAGCAATTGCCACAGATTGATCCATTACTGTCTCCAAGCAATATTTGCTCAAAAATTGCCCGTGTGAGAGCACCTCAATTTTTTTATTGCAGGAGTTCAGGAGGCCATCTAATGGAAAGCGGTTACCATCGCCTATGGACATTTGCAACACCAAATGCGCTGCTGCTCTCTTAAGGGAGATTAGAACCTGGTCACTAATGCCGGAACACAACACAAGGTTGTTATGGCGGCATACTCTAGACCAGGGGTGGTCGCCATCCAGTTGAGAAAATACCCTAACACCTGGGTGTGGGTTGTTTTGTCGCCTCTTACGACAGGCCGCCCGGCCGCAGGAGATTGTATTCTTTGTCCGTTCTTGCACGGATAAAGATACAAAAAAACCATAGGATAAGGAAAAATATGTTTAATTATTTACTCTATTGTATAAAACAACATCAACTGGACTTGAAAGATACTTTATACTTTATATTATTAGTTTTTCGGCCTTCTGAGAAACATGTTATTCGTCATATCATCTAAATACCTCCCTGTATAACCAAAATACAATAACGCCGCTAGCATTTGAGAGGTATAAATTGTAACTCGGTGGCCCACACTGGCTATACAATATAAACGCCCAGCGTTGAAATAAAGACGATTGTAAAACTCACTCTAGCTTTGTTGAAAGTCCTTAAAAGTTTATTAAGACAATTAAAACTACTTTTTAGCTGATTTGAAACGCTGCCAATTAATGATCTACTATATTCAGCAGCTTACAGTGATCTTTTATAGGGAATTGAATTGACTATGATAGATACCCTTTCCAAGCATTTATTTTAGTTTTGATACCTCGATGACGGATCAATTAGTAATGTCCTAATGCGTCACCGACTCGATTTGTTATAACAATCGATTCCATTTATAAATAAGTTTTAATCAACTTAACTTATCTATATATTTTTTATAAAAATGCTATATCGTGTAATAAATATATCCATTTCAATGAACATATTTCATATACATACATAACTTCACGCCAGTTCCCTTGCGGGGTAGGCACGAACAACAGAGTGCCATTTAGGCTTATTCTTACACACCTCACTATATTTCATATATCTATACATATAATAAAACTGTAGAGGTCGAATTTCTGTACAATGAAAAAAATGCTAAAATCCGAGTCAGGAAGGAGAAAAATCTAAATTAGTTCTATTTCACTTCTTACATCCCGTAAGAAGTGAAATAGAACTAATTTAGATTTTTTTTAATTTTTTTTCTCTGTTTGTCTGTTTGTACCGGCTAATCTCCGAAACGGCTGGACCCACTTAAATGAAATTTTGTATGTAGGTAGCTTATATCCCTGGTCAACATATAGGATACTTTTGATCCCGAAAAATCAAAGAGTCCCCGTGGGATATATAAAAAACCGCACCACGCGGACGAAGTCGCGGGCAGCAGCTAGTATTAAATAAGCCATTTTATAAGCACTTATAATTACTTGCGGTATTGATTTTCTCTGAAGTAGAACATTTTTTATTTTCAAATCGATTAGTGTGTCTCACAGAAGATTATTATTACGTCACCCACAACAATAAAGTACGACAATTATGTAATTTGTTTCATGTGGGTTTTATCGTCAAGAAATATGTAACTCGATACACTTGCAAACGTCAAAAGTAACATAAACGGTTGGAAACAGTATAAAGTTCAAGAATAGTCATGACAGCGTAGTGGTTTTTTAAGTGAAATCGATTTGCTGACACCCCACTATCGGGACATAATAGAGGCGTAATATGGGAATAGCCGGCTATTTTCCGAAATACCCATTGTTACGTCACGTACAAGAATTAATTTATTTTTTCATAATTAGCAAGACCAAAATTTTTAGCAAAATCTGCCAATACAGAAAACACATAAAACCTTCGGAGATCATCCACGAACAAGTTCAAGATGTACGTTTTAAATATTAGATTTTTGTATATAAAGCCTTTAGTTTATATAATATCAGCCCATTAATGACTCCCATTATAAGGGGAACAGACAGTATACCCGCCACGCTTGTCCAAGGCGGCTTGGCAGGTTTGACACATCGGTTATCTCGATGTGCAGGTTGCATCACGATGTTTTCCTTCACCGTTGTTAGCACATGGTAATTGTAACAATATGCACATTAGATCAGAATGCATGCGTTCCGGCCAGGATCGAACCCGCGCCCTCTGAGTTTGGGACGCGTGCGCTAGCCATTACACTACCACGACTTTTTAGCCTTTAGTTTAATGTTAAATTAATTAAGCAATTAATAGGCACTACTGGTATATTATTATGGTATATAGACCGGTATATATATTCACCAGTATATATGTATTGTAATAACTTTTTAAGTAGTCCTGCTGACAAACGATTATGAATTTCAAAGCGAATGTCTCGTTGCCTCTTACTTACACAAAAGTCACTAAACATAAATAAAAAAGTCTTTAAAGAATATTCACATGATGTTTCAATACCTAACGACTATTCTATATTAAAATTATTTTTAACTTTTGATTTGTATTGTGTAGAATATACCTACATATTCCTATTAAATTTTACCCACACATACTCAGTAGTTAACATACAAAGACGGACAGAAGAACAGACAACCATGAAAATGTCATAGGGCTTTCATTTTTGCTAAAATGGCTTGGAACCCTAAGAACATTATTTAAAAGCGCCTACGTATTTAATCACAGCAATACGACAAGTCCGCTGATTTGCTTCACGTCGAGAGGGGAATCAATCGGATAGACGCGAGAGCTCTTTGTGGGAGCTTGTCTGAAGTCTAACAATTCGAAATGGAATCGTATAAACTGAGGATTCAGCAACTTTAAAAAAGTTACTTTCCTGACTACGTAACATGAAATGTGACAGTAGGCGTGTTTAATTTTTACTTTAGCTTTAGCCATTTTCAGTGAGATCAGGAGCTAAAATTATTTCGGGCAAACCTATGTATACGGGTAAAAAAATCTTAAATTCCAGGATATTTATTTAAATAATGTCATAATATTCATTTTGGCTGCTACTTAAGAATCTAATACACAAATGTTAAGTTGTGGGTGGGCGTAGTGAATAGGGGGGAGGTATACTTACCCCTACGACAACCCCTAATGTCCGGAGGTTTTAAATTTTTTTTGGTTTATAAACATAACCTCACTTATTTTTGTTGAAAAATTGTGCCACTTTTGATAATAACAAACCGTGATTTGAGTTTATGAATGCACTCGCGAATTGTTTATGAATGTACTCATGAATTACATATAACCACTAGAACTTTTTGTAACACTAAAACTGTTTTTTAATGTAGAAATAAAGTTTCAAATTTAATTGACGCATAAATACAAATTCATGCTAGACATATATAACCGATTGATTAAAAAGTGACAGTTTTTAGTGTCACTTTTGTTTTTAATGGCTTGGCTAACAAGGTGTGATTATAAAAATAAATTAATCGATATGTCATTAATACTTATCGATTTGTAATTAAGAAATTCGAAATCTTGTAGCTCAAGATTTAGAATTAATTAATATATTGTTTTATATAATTTTCGGAAATCGATATATTTCTATGAAAAAAATTTATAAATATTTTTGTTTGCCGCCTTTATTGCCCCTTTTATTGCCGCTATTTTATTACTTTTCTCTAGTAGTTGAGTGAATGTGCTTTCTTCTGTTAATTTTTGATTTTACGACGACTTGTGCTGTGTTTTATAATAATTTCGATTTACTATTTATTTTATACACAAACAGTCGGTTATGTTAGGTGATATTCAGACCAAAGCCCACGAGCCGAGCGAGCGAAGCGAGCGTGCCGCGGCAGCGGCCGGCGAGTGCCAGAACCGACTGTAACCATTTACTAATTTTTTTGTACACACAGACAGTTAGGACGCCTTGAAAGTCTCATATGACACATTTATTTTATTTATCAATTTAGTGGACGACTAGCAAGTTGGCTTTTAATATGACAATGAATCAATATATTAATGATATCAATTTTATTATTAAATACACTGTTGAATTTTTTTTTAATATTGGTTAAATATAAATTAATGCGATTACGTAAAAAAAAATATCGTCTTTATTGGTCGCCATTTTGAATGGTTACTCTTGTAGTGTATATAAATGTGCTCTATTGTGCTTTTTCTTCATTTTTATCCAATTAAGTTGGTTTTTGGGTTATTTTGGCTCTTTTTATGTTGATTACTGGCTTTTTTTTGAACTTTGAAAGGATTTTTCAATTTCAGACCTATAATAGAAGTGCAACATTAGCGAAAAAATCAGTGAAAATAAGTGAGGTTATGTTTATTAAAAAATAAAATTTAAGATCTCCGGACCTTAGGGGTTGTAGTAAAGGTAAGTATGCCTCCCCCACTCCCCACTTCACCGCCCCACTACTTAAAATTCCTGTATAAAGAAGTTATAGATTTACCATACTTGAATAGCTTTAGTAAATAATAATATATGAAACAAGTTGTAATTCCCTATAATATTCGACAGTTCCTGTCGATTTCCCTAAGATCCAGTCATCAGATACTGACTTCACATCTTTCGAATAAAAAAACTTCCTCTTTATGGAATTTGGTTAAAAATTATTATTCATATTTGTAAATTAATAATTGACTCTAGTTTCATCCAGAGACCGTGCTAAGTATTTACAAAAAGAAGAAATGTGTTTATGTCGATTTGTATTTACTATTCAGTTTTGGAAATCGTTACGCATATATTTTTGGTAATATTGATAAACATATGATAATTTTTATCTTAGAAAATAGGACAAATACCGCACCATACGAATCCGAAATATATGGGAGCAACGCCATGTAAAGGCCTGAGCCTGTTGAGACTCCTGTTGTGAATTTGTGGACTGTACTTTTGATTGATGCTTGAAGAATAATTAACGGTTTATATAGATATATAGTTTTATTGCTCTACTGTTATTACAATTTAATACGTATATGGTGCGCGCGCGTTGACGTGAGAGGATCGTTAGCAAAAGTGGTCTTACGATGTGTGACAGCGGCCGATGCGCCGCGTCGCCCCCACCGCAGCTGCCGCCCCGCGCCAATCGGTCCAGTTGCTGGCTGCAGTCGTAACAGCCATGTAGAAAATTCTAGAAACAATCAATCTTAAAATACTCCTCAATCCACACACATAGTACTCACATCGACTATTACTCGAGAGGGGTGTGCAAAACACTGTTAGCATGTTTCTAACGATTCTCTTTTGTAGTCTCTCACACCCCTTGCATTTTTTAATTTGCTCTAATAATCCTTTATTCCTTTGAGAACTCTATTACGAACACTTAGTCATATTATTTACATTATTACGTTAAAACCTATTAAAACCTGGAATTTTGGCGACACAGCCGTCAGTGTTGTGAATTTATTAGCTACCCTCATGTTGCCCATTATTGGGCAATGCTAAAATCCCGAATTTTATCACTTTTTATGTTTCCTGTGAAATATGAAGAATTATATATATATATATATATATATATATATGTATATATATGTATATGTATGTATGTATATATATATATATATATATATATATATATATATATATATATATATATATATATTTTATAAATAATATTCTTTATTGCTTATTTCTTTTTACGGAAAAAATAACCGACATTCCAGAAGTAAGATAATATCAGTAATCCTATTGCAGATTAAGAGACGATTTGAATACCTATCAGAATTATAATAATTATTCTCTAACACGTTTTAAAGTCGGTGTGAAGTAAAACATAATAATTGCTATATTTTTTGCTGTGTTGTTTTTTATGTTTTACTTAGCAGCGACTTCAAGATGATGTTTTTTGCCACTGTTGAAGTTGGTTTCTATTTTGGTAAAAATGTTATATTTTCCACTTTTAAATTACGTATATGGTATCCAACAACAATGAAATTTATATGACACTATCCTGAAGTTATATTGAATCCAACGCAAAAAGAATGATCAAAATTGGTTCAGAAAGAAAAAAGACAAAAACAACACAAACATTTCACTATTTCAGTCCGTTGTAATGGATTTTCATAATATCACTTAATATAAATAATTTCATAATATAATTAATTCATTTAATTCATCTGCTATATGATGCAGCAGATGAATTATAATCCAATATATATTCAACTCAATAAGTCTCATCAATTAAAAAAAAAAAAATGTAAGTATAGGTTTGCGTTTGACCACTGTCTCACCTGATGTTAAGTGATGACGCAGTCTAGGATGGAGCACGCTTACCTAGAAAATACCTATTCACTCGTGACTTGAAAACTTTAAGATTGTATTTGTCAGGAAAAACAGACTCCGGCAAATTATTCCACTCTTCGGCCGTGCGCACCAGAAAAGATGAAGCGAAACGCTTCGTTCTGACTGGTGGTATTTCCACCATGTATCGGTGGCGCAAACCGGTGCGTCTGGTTGTCCGATGGTAAAATGGTGATGGAGGAATCAGCTCGTGCAATTCTAAGGAACACTCCCCGAAATGTATCCGGTAGAAGACAGTCAGCCCCGCGACTTTACGTCTATGCTCTAGACTCTGAAGTCGAGCATAAAAAAGACGATCATTGCCGACCAGCTTCCTGGCTCTTTTCTCAATTGATTCCAACGCCTCCAGCTGGTATTTGGCTGACCCGTCCCAAAGATGAGAACAGTACTCCATGCAGGACCGAACTTGTGCTTGGTATAAGTTCAGCAGTTTATTCGATGTGAAGTACTGTCTCACCTTTGCGAGTATACCCAGCTTTTTGGCCGCCACTTGCGCTAAAGACTCTATGTACGTGCCAAAATTGAGTGTTGGAGTCGTACAGATGCCCAGAAGCTGGAGTCTATCAGTCAATGTAATAGACACACCCCTGAATGGAAAGTGGGAGTCAGATCAAATAGACTCCGTTTTGCGGAGAATAGACCCGCCTGAGTTTTGGAGGCGTTGAACGTAACCAAGTTTGCATCACCCCATTCGGAGACTGCTTGCAAGGATACGTTCAGCCGTTCGACCATCGTCTCTCTGTGCAACTGGATCTGGGCCCTTTTATCTCGCGCATTGGACATATATCTCTCCACAACCGTGCTGTCGTCTGCGTATCCAAAAACGCCGGGTTTAAGTAGATCGAAAATCGATCCAGAAACAAAAAAATATGGGCGAACATAAAAAACTGTGTGTGTGTGTGTGTGCACTTAACACGCAGTAGAAGTGAAGTATTCAGAAAAGTGGCCTATGAGAGAATGAGATACATATTGAGTATGAGGAGTATTAGGATAATTATAAGGTTTATTATTTTTATCACGCTCAAAAAATATTTTATATTTATTGCAAAATATTACATTTCGTACATTACATATTTAAGATATAAGATTCAATCTAAATTACACTTTAAATCACTATCATAAAGTTAAAAATTCAATGCAGTGTTACGCACAATTTCCTTTGGACAATGTATAAAAGAATATCTACCTTAATTATATACAGATAGAGCTAAAATTCGTTTGAAACCTTTTAAGCTTTATTTAAATTTAAAATTAACACTAACGGATAAAGTGAAATGTGTTTTAATTCGAATTTAATAAGGTTGACTTTTATACGTTTATCTCTTTTTAGTGTCGCTTTTTTGCGTTTTATTGAGTTTCAAGTCACAACGAATCTAAAGAAGGTTTCACTTCCAAAAAAATTTACACGACGAATTGACAACCTTCTCCGTTTTAAACATTGGTTAGCAATGATTACGGTGCTATTATGACGTCAGTAATCGAATTTTCTAACACTATTATGTAATAGCAGATTTAGGGCCTAGATTATTCATAATAGTTTTCTAAGTTTGACTAAATATTCTTATTCTCTTTTAATACCTATCTATCGATACTCCATATGACTACGAATACATAAAAATGTTTCAACCCTCAGGTATGTATGGTGGTCCCTTAATCTTTATTTTTTATTGTTTTCTCTACAGCATTGTGTAGTAGTATACAGATTACATATTCACAATATATTTTGAGTACATAGATGCTGTTTCAATAAAAAAAAACAGACATAACGATTCCATTTTTATCATAACGCTTATGGAACATTAAAAGAAAACTCACAGTAAGCAGAACAAAAAGCTTGAGGTAACGAATATCTAGAAATAACAACTACAAAAATAACTGAACTCCATTTGAAAGCAATTTGCTTATGCCTACACTAAAAATAGTCTGGATACAACGGCCTCCTACATCATACAATATGAACAAGGTACCGGAAACACTGCAAAGGCTAAGAGGTAAGGTTTAGCATAATACACCTGTTTGTATGCCCCTTTTGAGAGTATATCTACGCACCGTGTGTGTACACTTGCTGCATTTGTTTTGGTCCAATATCTTAATACATATTGGGATATGATGTCATTAGCAAACATTATCTGATAGATGATAAATTATGGCATGTATTTGAGTACATGATGTAGGTTACAAAAAATTCTAACGTTATTTGGCATCTATCAAACTGATTTTGGTAGTTACGTAAAGTATCGATGATGATACAACTGAAAATTGAAATCAATATAGGAAGTCACAAATCTAAGAATAAATAATAATCTAAGAATAACACCTGTATACATTACAAAAAAAAAAAAATCGCATCGAAATTTTTAATTGAAAAAAATAATCATATTGTCACAACTCGGGTCCCGACAAAAACAGAATCCACCTGCATATCTGAAACAAAGCACATTTATTACCCGTCGACATTTGAACTAATAACATTGAAATTCTTTTATGATCATATTATTTTGTTTACTTATTGACATACGGCCTACTGTTGTATTATAATCATTAGCCAGGTGTTATGGGTTTAAAGTACAAGCTGATTCTAGGAACTTCGGTCACGCTGCCGGGCGGACATATTGCATTTGTGCAGTATAAAGCAATGGCCCGATTGAGGGAGGTGGGAGGAGGCAGTCGAGCGAGAATCACGATCAAGGTGAGACCTGTGTACATTCGGTGATCTATTAGTGACGGACTTTGCGCGTTTTATTGAATAACGACCTTCTGCATTAAGTTTAGATTTGTTGTGTTCGGTTATATTTGTATCTGTGTTATACGTGTTTGTATAGTTAACAATAAACTCTATAATAATTCCAACGGCATTTTTAATTCGAGTCTCGCACTTGTAACAATATTTTAAATACGATTTCTGTTCAAACTTTTCGATTGTACATCAATTTCCAGGTCACGTCACTAATATTTAAAAAAGAAGGTGTTGACAAACAACATTTTTATGTGGCATTACTAAAAAAATAAGCTAATTATGGTGTTTTAATTTCATATAAATGATTTTGATCCTGTTACAAAGTTAGGTCTTCAGTATTATATGAAACTTCAATAGTGGCTTCTTAGGGAGGCTTAATTATAGTTATACTAGAGTTCCCGACAGACGTTGTCCTGTTCTGAAAAAATGAAAACCTAGGACCCGATCCCAGCGCCACCTACCGTTTCTTATTGAGGATCTAAACTATCCTGGGACCTATACAAACACACACAAAACTACTTAAATATTCTTATCATTTTACTTATAAAATATAATTCAGCAGTTTAGTCGTAAAAATATAATACAACCAAGTTAATTTTCCATTTATAATATTCGAATGAATTTTCTTGTTTTTATAATGTAAAGTATAATATAACACAGTGAGAGACGAATTTGAAAAAGCCATAGTCTACGTCATTTGCATTGTAAATTTTTGAATTTGCCTACGTCTCTGAGTTAAGCTCTTATAAAATTATGTCTAGAGTAAAATAAAGGTTTATTCAGTAAAATATCTGAGTTGTGGTATTGTTAATTTTAATTTACATAAATACTAGAAATTATTTACAACTGTGACTGTATTTATTGTTTAACTTCTGAATTAAAAACCCACGCGCGAAACTTATATACCGAGAAGTTAGCTTACTAAGTTTGCGTAGATCCAGTCGACTGTTCACGCTGGTTACACCTGATAGTGTGTATTGTAAAAGAGATGGCTTACGAATCCGTATAGCGGCCGAGCGAGCAACATTTCCCCTTTAGCTATGTGTGCAATGACGTGTATCAACTTCACGCACGCAAATAAGTTTTGCTCGCACTATATAAATATGACTGTAGCACTGAGACACGTAAATATCTATATACATATTTAGGTCCTACAGTTACGTTTTTCTGTACATTTATATATATAGATAACACTTTATTGCTTACCAAAATTACCAACATACCTATAGTGCGATCCAAATAAGAATAGGAATGTCAATAACTTCTATCTGTCAAATGTCACTTGATAAGTATGGTTTGCAAAACACTTATTTGCATATCAATAATAAATAGTCTTTCATTAAATTTAAATAAAAAGGTTAAATTAGTAGTAAATTGTCTTAATATAGTATTTAATTATTTAAAGTTATTTAAGTCACAATATGGCGTAAAGTCGATCCTATTCTCATTTGAATCGCATTATACTAGCGAGTATTTTAAGACAAAATTATAGGCAGCCTTATTGCTTAAAGCGATCTCTTCCGAGTAACCTAATTTATCTATATAAGTATATATAAAAATGAATTGCTGTTCGTTAGTCTCGCTAAAACTCGAGAACGGCTGGACTAATTTGGCTAATTTTGATTTTGAATTATTTGTGGAAGTCCAGAGAAGTCCATCTTGGATGAACGGATTCCCTGACGAATATGAAAAAAATGCTTGGAATATAGTAAAAATAACAATTTCCTTTCCCTTAGAAACTATTCCTACCTGTCAAGCATTTGATGTTCATCCCGTCTTTTAGAAATCAATTAAATTTGTCGTTCAGAAATCAAATTAAATTTATAAGTGAAGTACTTTTTTTTCATTTTTTTGGTTTTGAATGTCAAACGTTTGATGTTCGTCCCGTCGTTCAGAAATCAACCTTTTTATTTATTGATTCTGAGGCGGTACGAATTTTGCCGGGTCAGCTAGTATGATATATAATATAATATAGCTGGATGAGGAAGCCGGGAGACCGGGACGTGTGGCACGTACTTGGGGAGTTCTACGTCGAGCTGTGGACAGAGATTGGCTGAAAAGAGATAATATAATATAATAACAGCCCATAAATGGACGTAGTTACGCAAAAATGATCCAACCCACAAAATGTTACTTTTGAATTATTAAATATTAAAGTTTTAGTTGTATTTCCGCGTTGATGTACTTGTTTATGTCTATGGGATCTTAGGAAAATATAAGCGTAAATGTATCATTTTTTATACAAATAAATTTAACTGCATCAATGTGGAAATACAGCTCAAACTTTAATCTTTAATAATTCAAAAGTAACATTTTGTGGGTTGGATCCTTTTTGCGTAACTACGTCCAAATGTCCCACTGTTGGGCTCGGATCTCCCATTATAGGGGGAACGGACACTATACCCGCCACGTTTGTCCAAGGTGGCTTGGTAGGTTTGACACATCGGTTATCTCGATGTGCAGGTTGCATCATAATGTTTTCCTTCACTGTCTTGATCTAATCAATTTTATTTATAAATATTTCCTAAGCACTAAATCGCCTAATAATTATGAACACAGCGTTATCATGCAGGGTGGAAATATAGCCAGTGTTTTGGAAACTGAACTGGAATCTACTTTTTATTTGCAAATATATAGGTAGTACTTTTAAGTTTTTTTTTTTAATAATGTAAATACTTGTAAAATCAATAGTTTAACTTTCAGCTTAACTTTAGCTGAAAGTTAAACTATAATTTTCCATTTAGTTCTCCAAAATGTAAAAATTAGAGAAACCCTTTATTAAGATTCTGCCCGCGACTTGGTCCGCGTGAAATAGTTAATAAAAAAGTAAGTTAAAAAGACCCTCCCGATTTTAAAACATTCTTCATAAATTGTTTTATTGTATGATAATGATACCGGCAATATCAATATTTAATTAGGTGCATAAGTTGTATAATAAGCTGTTTAAGTAATTAAAGTTTTTTTAACTATCCCACGGGAACTCTTTAATTTTTCGAGATCAAAAGTATCCTATGTACCAGGGATATTAGCTACCATTATACAAAATTTGGTTCAAATCGGTCCAGTCGTTTCGGAGATTAGCCGGTACAAACAGACAGACAAACAGAGAAACAAAAAAAAATCTAAATTAGTTCTATTTCACTTCTTACGTCCCCTAACTCGGTTTTTAGCATTTTTTTTTTCATTGTACAGAAATTGGACTTCTACAGTTTTATTACAGGTATCTATAGATTAAAAACATGACAAAGAATACTAAAAAAGTCACAGCGTAATGTTAGTTTCTCTTTAAAGAAGGAGGTTTTCAAATATTAAATGTATTTCAGAATACTTTACTTGAAACTTCAACACAGTTCTTAAGAAGTCTGTGCAAATAAATAAGCTTCATTAAAAGCCTTCGTCTTCAAAACGCTTGCATGTTCGAGACAAACAAATTTTAGCGAGTACTGTGTATTGTCAATTAACAAACATGGTTCGGAGCTGCTATTTCATATTTTTAAGAAAAAATGTGTATGCAATTCACACACGCCAGAAGTGAAACTTTAGAAAAGTAGCCTACGTGAGAATGATATAAATATAGAGTATCAAGAGTATTAGGATAATTATGAGGTTTATTATTTTTGTAATATTTTTACCAAACTTAAAAAATATTTTATATTGAACGCAATTTTTATATATTAGATATTTGAGGTATATAACACATATTATTCAGATTCCATCTTTTCACTTTCAACAAATGATATGAAAGGCTTATGATAACTAAAATAGGAAACAAATGTTCTACTTTCAATTTAATTTATGAACTTTTAAATATTTTCAACTTTATCTTTATAAGCATAGTGTTTAAATTATTAAATATCTCTTTTATGTGTCGCTTTTATTTTGTTTCATCGAGCTTCAAATCACAACGATTTTAAAGAACTTTCATTTCAAAAATAGGATAGCGCTCTATAATTGTAACTAGTACCGAAAAAAATGCTAGGAACAGTAATCGACTTTGGAAGTATCTAATTAGTAGATAAATAGAAGGCGACCCCGGTTCTTCTAGCACGTTTTGATATTTTAATATTCCATATAATAAGTTCATATTATTATATAGCGTATCACAACTATATAAATAAATTTCCATAGATGTTATGTATGTAATATTACTATAAATAATTATGATGATAGTAGCAACACCTGACGAACATAGTGGAACTAACTATCAAGCCAACACAATAAAGTGTGGGGATTATCATACTTGCCATAAACTTAAAAAACAATTTTTAGGTAAATGGCTTTTTGGATTTCTAAGGCAAAATTCCTAAACGTTCTCTCATTATAATGAATTACTATTCTTTCAAATATATGCTACTACCATATAATACTACCATGGTCGTATTCTTTTTCTATATTATTACTATTCGTAATCTGACACTATTAATCTAGGATTTGGTCCAAATTGAACTTTTATTAAAACGACTACGTATGATATATTTTTTCCTCCTCCACGCAGATTACTCCTTGTAATGTACAAATAACTTTTGGAGACAGTACATGAACTAAACACCAATTTTCACCCCCTTTGTAAACGTGAGTGTTTGTCAAACTTTCCCTTTATGACGAAGTGGTGCGAGAACTTTTATTTAAAAGCCTAATTTCATGTGAGATACGGGCATATGTATGCAGGATTGTAGGGGGTAAAGTTTTGTATTGCCCAATCTGTTGTCGTAGTTTTTGATGAGAAATTAAAAGGCGACGTTCTATTGTGCAGTTTTATTTAAGAAGAAAACGTAATGTTGTTTAAAAGTGAGAAAATTGCTTTCGAGTATGAATTATGTTGTTGTATGATTCACGTTAGTCAGTTTTGGTACTTAGGTATGGTATTCGATAAGAATATTTCTCAAACCCTATAAAATAACATGGTAAAGCTGATGACTATGGCTATACGAAACACTCAAAGGAATTTTAATAAGGAAACCATAATAACACTTCTGTCTCTTATTTCAAAGCGTTGAATTATATAATAAAATATTTGATGCACATCTTTTAGTAAATAAAATTGGAAAATAAATCCTTAAATAATAGACTGTAAGCTTCTTACGAGACAAAGTAAAAGGTGCATCGAGGGAGGAGAGTGTAGCTAGAGATTTCTTCCATAACAATTGTCCAACTGTAAGACGGTGAAAGCTTTGGATGGCTTCTACTTTAAGTTCGAATTCTAAACTTTTTGGTATCTTCGCCGGTATAAAGTAATCATCATATTATTTGCTGGTAAGTGATGCCAGTGGCAAATTGAAAGTTGCGTTGGGAGTATCTCATATAGATAAAATCAGAAATATATATATAGGATATCCGTAACAGAACCAACTTCACTGACATAGCTCGCAAAGTTAGCAAGCTGAACAGGCAGTGGGCCGGCTACGTTTATAGTAAACTGATGGCCGATGGAGTAAACGAGTCCTGGAGTGGAGACCGCGTCTCGGAAAACGTAGCGTAGGACCCCCTCCAGCCCGATGGACCGACGATCTACGCAAGGTCACCGGTGGAAGCTGGAAGAGAGGAACGGATGACAGAGATAGCTGACGCAAACTCGGGTAGGCGGTATTCAGCTGTGGACAATGGTTGGATGACGACGAAGTGGTACTAGGGCGTATACACGACTCTTCTCAGGTGCAAACGCCTTTTGTTTACCAAAGCAAAGTACTTAAGTAATTGAGAAAAGCTGACAAGTTCGTGACGGACCTCATATATTAGAGTTCCGTTTCTACAGTTGCTTCTGCGACTGACTTTCACTGTTTTTATCATTTGACTACAAAAGCAAAAAAAATACATAAAAACATCTGAAAAAAGAAGTGTCTGTTTGATTTACATTTAATTTCAAACCGGTTCCAAATCTTGCTCTTAATCAAGGCTTGAAACTGATTTAAAACTAACAGCTTTTTAAAGGTTATAATCGGTTTTAATCAACTTTTTTTTTACAGTGTAAATTTAAGAAGTAGTGTTATTCAAACTTTCATCAACCGGATTATTCAGCGAGCATTACTTTATATATATATATATATATAACAAGCATTTCCAGTATAAACATGTGTTGGCTGCACTTTAAAGGTTTGCGGCAAGAACCGTTCAAACCCGATTTATTCAACCAAAGCTACTTACTATTCGTTAAGAACGTATGTTGTTAAATACCGTTTAATTGAGGTTAACAGTGGAACAGAATCGAAAACAAAAAAGTTTTTGTTGCAGACAAAGAGCACCCCCCGCATACCGCCGATGCCCATAGCTCGCACAGTTAGCAGCTAGGCGTCGGACGGAACGGGGGAAAAGAAGAAGCGGCCTTCGAGGCCGAAAATTCGCTCACTTGCTCAATTGCTCACATACATATGGCACCAATACGAACTACTCTACTCTCTCTCCCATTCACCATTCATATTCTCTGTAACTCTTCTATGTATAGTTTTAATTTAATTGTAAATAACGCCAATAATAAGTCATACAGTCCACATCAAGTTTTATTCGGAAGAAGTAACTTCCACGAATAGTTCCTATTTACTTACGCTATAACCGGTTCAAACTATCATTAACCGGTTTATTCCACGAAAAATACTTTCTTTATGTAACAAACGTTTCCAATATATATATATTTATTTGTATGCGATTGAATTGAAACGAAGTCGTGGTAGCGTATAATAATGACTAGCGTAGGCGTTCCATACTCGAAGGGCGCGGGTTCGATCCTGGCCGGAACGCATGCACCACTTAGGCAGTTTTCTGAGCTAATATGCATATTTTTACAATTACCACGTGCTAACAACGGTGAAAGAAAACATCGTGATGCACCCTGCACATCGAGATAGCCGATGTTTTAAACCAGCCAAGCCGCCTTAGACAAGCTTGGCGGGTTGTACTGCGGGTTATACTGTTCGTTCCCCTATGATGGGAGATCCGAACCCAGCAATACTTGATGTGCCACATGACTGCACTTACAAATTGTGCGGCAATAACCATTCAAAATCGAAACCCTACTTTAAATAATTATAAATTGCCGCTGTTCGAATAAAAATCATTCTAAGTAAATGTCAGAAGGACAAATTAACACGGCATCGTCGTTGAAAGGCGTCCGATGGCCGACGGGACGCTTTGCCCCTAAAAACTTGATTGTCTTCCGTGGAATCGACGCGTTTACACTGAAACATATTTAAATGGATGCGGCATAAAAATAAATATCAAAAATATACACTCAGGAGGATATCGACGTATTATTTAAAGAAGAATTATATTTAAACAATAAAATAGGTGTGCATAAAACAATCTAGTATCGCATATAATTGCTGTACACAATACTGTGTTATAGTTGCGCCCACTTCTAAAACATGGTTATTAGAACTAAGAGATCACTATTACATAATAAATGTGTGTATTATATAAACTTATGTAATAAATGTGAGTGAGTGTTTGTGTATAATTATTATGTTTGTGAAATGGTATCATTATCACTTCTATATCGTACTTGAGTATTCAAGTACGATATAGAAGATTTTTCTTTGCTCGTTACGCATTGAATATGAGGTGTTCATGTACCGGTATGTAAGTGTATGTCGTATTTGGCAGTCTAATCAATTGAGATACTTTTTTCATGATACAAAATGTTAGTCTCCTTAATTTTGTATGGATGTTCTGGGTAATGCTGTTTTAATTTAACGGGTCAAATAGCTTATTAGTTATTATTTAAACAGTAATAGGTTAAATTATAAAATTTTTGGCGTCATAAGAAATCTTATTATTATATTATAGCCATACAATAATATTGTATGACCACAACATAAAAATATGTTAAAATTACTTAATATTTTGAAAACATTAATTGGGGACGCTGGCAATGATATAGTTTGTCCTTATTTATTATCATAAAATTTATAAGATTTATTAGTTATTTTAAAGAGGTATATATACCTCACAATTAGTACCAGTAATTAGTTTTTATTAGCCATGGAGTAATACAGATCGGGTGACCTGTAATACCGATCTACAATAAGCATCAATCTCAAAAAACATAATAAATAAATCTCTTTTATTCGATCCACTTTAAAACACAATATACATAAATATAAATTTGAAACGGTTTTAATAGTATTTTTTAAATACATATAAATTGTCTAGTAATTTGTAATGCAAAAACTTTGTACCCCTTTTTACGAAAATTGCGCGGACGGAGGAGTAATAAAATTTCGCACACTTATAGTTTATATACAGAAGGAATGCAGAATGATAATATTTTTTTTAAAATTATAAATAAGAAATACATTAAATCAATAAAAAAATCATTACACAGACTACCATGTATTTAACACACACACGCACATATACTCTTTTGTTTATTGTTAAAGTCAAATTAACAGCGTAACCTTTACGAAATCTGTGACTATAGAAGTTATAGTCTTTGACATTAATTATTATCGTCGAATTTCGACCACTGGCGGCCACTAGTTTCTAAGTATTGTATGTATATCCAATTCATTAGTGCTTTATTGATTTACATAATAAATTTATTATTGTAAATTGTTCTGTCAGATATTAAATAAAATCAACTCTATAATGTCTTATCCAAATCGTATCTATTCTTCACACATCTTTACTAAAAGCTGTCAGGGAAGATCTATTGGAGCGTACTGACGGGGGCTTTTACTGGAAATTATGAAAGCGGGTCGTCCCCAAGTTTTAAGTCATACCCACTTCTCGTCTCCAACAATGAAGGTTAACATCGTGTACCCTTTTACAGGACTTTATACTTCCAGCCGATTGAAGTGATTTTTTTAAGAAAAGCAACTAAGGAATGGCGCGTTTGATACATTGGCTATCTCGACATTCAGGTTTTCTTTCACCGTCAGCATGTGGTAAGATTAGCAATATGCAATAGGTTAGAATAAATAATTGTCTACGTGATGCAGGCTTTCCAGTAAGTAAATTGTAGTGGTACACTTATAACCCGATAGATGGCGATGTACAATAATTGAGGTCGCTAACGATTCCCAAAACGTATAAACAATATATACAAAATTCGAACAATGAAGTAAGGGCGCAAGCCTGCGAGAAACAACAGTTACCCATCCCGTTGGTAGATCTTCCTTGAAGACGGAGGAGCATTCCACCTTGCTCCACCACCTAGCCAGGACATCCCTAAAGAACAAAAAAAATCAAGATTTTCCCCTTCGATTGAGGTATAATATTCCTTCACAGAAATTCAAATTCAAATTCAAAAGTTTTTATTCAAAATAAGTTCCACTGGGGAACACTTTTTGAAGGTCATACATGTAAGATAAAATTTAATTTTTACTTCCTTTTCTATGTACACCGCTTCGCAACGTGTTGATGCTGTAAAGGAGAAGAAGCGGCAAGAAACTCCCCAGCAACACGTCTAGCTAAATATTGTTTTTCTTTATATTTCATATTCTATTTATATCTCAAATTCTTTTTTTTTATAAGTTTTGTACAGAAGTATGTTACAGAATTACTTTTTGAAGAATTAATGGAGTTGTAGCAAACAATGCATACTCAATAAGACCAAGACAATAAAAGGAAAGAAAAATAATATTATAGTTATAATAATGATATGACGTGCTAGAATGTTATGCTGCAATATGTCTCCACAAATTCCTTATAAGCATGGCAAGATAAAAAAATAAATAAAAACGTTATACAAAATTTAGTATAAGAGGTTGGAGCGAGCTGCTATGTAAATGAATTTTTGTCATTTAAGTATTCTTCAATAGTGTAGTATCCCCTTTTTAGCAAGATGCTTTTTAATTTAGTTTTAATTTTAGTGAAACCCTTATAAACTAAACTATGGATTGTTATAATACAGGCTGTTATTTTTCTCAAAATCAGTGGACTCGATTCCTGAGTTAGGTGATTATTTTCTTAAAATCTAATGATGCCATATTAGTTTTCATTAGAGCCGGCCTAGAGAAACCTTTGCGTGTTTTTCGCTACTTCGCATAATGGCCCTGAATGGCCAAATCTTAAACTATGCAAAGATTTACATAAGATCGACATGGAAAATTCAATCTGTATACAAAACTTTGAAAGTTGTCGTGCAAAATCAGAATATCCGTTAACAACGTAAAATTGTAAATGACAACCTGCATAAAATAATCCATAAATATTTATAAGTGCGAGTGGTTTTGTCATTCAAAGGCTTTTTTCATTCTGCGATTTGAATATTTCTAAAGTTGAGTTACGGCCTTTTATTTCCTGGATGTCAGAGAATGATTCTATGGAAATGAAAGATGAGTTTTTAGCCTTTGTATTGAAAGTATTTATGGACGTTTTAGATATTGAATATAAAATCGCGTAAAATTTAAATTCTATGATCGATGATAATGAGGTGAAGAGATAAAATCAGGCTTTATACATTTATCTTATCATTTTACTTGTAAAATATTTTTTTATTGCTGGAGTACGGCAGACAGGCTGTGATGGAAAGTGGTTACCGTCGCCTATGAACACTGTGGTGCCGGGCTCGTAGATGAGACGGGAACCTGGCGACTAATCTCTTTTCTTGCATCTTTTTCCAATTTTTAATAATAATAAATAATCGGCAGACAAACACACACATTGTATATCCCCAAATTAAGCAAGTTACGCTTGTGTTATGGGTAATATACAACGGATTACTCTGGGGCCGATCCCAGACACCCAGACCATAGTAAATAACGAAGAAAATACGTTTCCGAAATTTACTATACCGGGAATCGAACCCGGAGCCTCTGCGTCGCAGTGAGGTAGGCCGGCAAAGGCTTAGCCCGCTCGACCACAGAGGCCGTCAATTATTTGGGGTTGGCACAATACGTCTTTTTTACCACTCTCTCTGTTATGGCATACATCAGTAAAAAAATCACATTGGAATTCGATTTTTTTTAAATCTGTTCATTTTAAATCATTCTCATTCGTCATAAAAAGTAGCACAGAGATTAAATCTAAGAACTTGCAGTCGATCAGCGAAAGGCGCATCGAAATCGGCCGAGAAGTTTTTACGTGAATCCCGAACAAACAGACAAGAAATCTAAAAAAAATGTATCGTGATCTCCATCGTTTATATAGTGAAGTTGTTTTTTACAAGCTTTTATTTAACTTACAATGGATGTATGTAAGTTCGGGTGGAATCTTGCAAGTTAAATTTGACCAATTTCCCGGTTTCCGATTGAGCTGAAATTTTGCACGCATATGTATATCGTGTGACAATGCAATAATATGGTACCATGGAGCTGATCTGATGATGGAATCGGAAGGTGGCCATAGGAACTCCTATACTTAACAAGATAGACCCGTCATGTTTGGGCTCGTTTTACTTGTCTTTGCTAGCACTCTGCTGCTACATGATATCCAGGATTTCAAAACCTTGTATTTAAAATCCTTCTTTAAAAAAAGCTTATTTTAATAGCTACAATATACAGACACGGCATGTTTAGAATTTTATAATATTGCAGTTGTAAACTATATAAATACTAGCTGTTCCCGCGAAGCCGTTCGCGTGGAATTTGTTTTCAAAGTGCCTCCGAATTTGAAACATTTTTCATTGCTGCTCCGCTCCTATTGATCTTAGCGTGATGATATATAGCCTATAGCCTTCCTCGTTAAATGGGCTATCCAACATTGAAAGAATTTTTCAAATCAGACCAGTAGTTCCTGAGATTAGCGCGATTAAACAAACAACCAAACAAACAAACTGTTCAGCTTTATATATTAGTACTAGCTGTCCCGGCAGACGTTGTTCTGCCCTGAAGAAATAAAATTTGGAACCCGATTCCAGCGCCATCTACCGGGTCCAAATGTAAGCTATCCTATCTTTTAAGTCGGATCAAACTGCACACGGTGTGCAAATTTGATTAAAGCCGGTCAAGTAGTTTAGGAGTCCATCGCGGACAAACAACGTGACACGTAATTTATATATATTAAGATATAAGATTCTCGTCACGTTTTCTCAAATGTGGTAAATTAATGCAACATTATCACGTGCCTAAAGCAACATTACGTTCTTGGATTTGCGAATTTGGAATTCAAGCTATTTTAGCACTACATTTGAAGGTACTTAAGAGGCGCGGGAACAAGAAATAAGCGGTGCACCTGCTAGCGGTTTAATTATACAGATTTAATTATTCCCACACTTTAATTAGCGGCAACTTTAATAAGATTAAGATTGCCAAGTTTACGTCTGGAGTGGTGGATGTTGGGAACGTTTGAGAAGGCTCTTGATGTGAGTGATGCGGTTAGTAATGTATACGTTTTGCTTGTATATTTAAACAGATTCCACGTATAACGCCACACCTGCAGAACGTACGACGCAGAAAGTTCGGTGACTGAAGGATCGGCGCTAATCTGCGCTAATCTTAAGATTTCATTTAAAGTTCATTACAGAATGTATTTAATGGAGGAATAAAAGAATGACCCCACGTACCACTTATTAACCACCACTTACTAGCACTTATCTAATATCCGTGCAGGAACGGAGAAAGAATACAGAATTTCCTGAGGTCCGGCGGCCTGTCCTAAGAGGTGACAAAACAACCCAAAGCTAGGTGGCGTCTGGATGGCTACTGCCCCTGGTCTAGGGTATGCTGCCATAACAACCTCGAGTTGTGTTCCGGCATTAGTGGCTAATTCCCACTCTCCCTTAACAGAACAGCAGCGCATTGGTAGCACCTTTGATGTTGTAAATGTTTACAGGCGATGGTAACCGCTTTCCATTAGGTGGGTCGTCTACCTGTCTGCTGAACTCAATAAAAAATACCCATTAAACATTCTGGTGTTCCTCCTGTCGCCATACGCCAGGGCCATGAGAACAGGCCGTGGCTGAGATGTTTACAACGCCAGAGATGAGGCCAATGCGTTCCTAGCCACTAGGGAAGTACAGAGGGGATAGTATAAGAGGGATGGGATAAGAAGATGGGATGAGATAGAAGAGGTGATATAGAGGGATAAGAGATGATATATATGTGGATGGATGCAGAAGTAGTGGAAGGCCACGACACACCTTCCATGATCAAATTGATCGTGTACTAGCAGAAGGTTATGTCAGGAGCCTTAAGAACAGACGAGCGTGCATGACAAGAGGTATGAATGTCAAAGAAGCAAGTGAAGTGTGTAAGAATAAGCCTAAATGGCGCTCGTGCCTACCCCACAAGGGAACTGGCGTGAAGTTATGTATGTATGTATGTACGTATGTATGTATGTACGTATGTATGTATGTATGTATATATGGGATAGAGGGGATAAGATACGGAAATGTAATAAGAGGAGAGGGACGTGAGCCATTGGAACTCTCACCTTAGGCTAACTGTTTCATAAACAAACAAATAAAATTGAAGTGTCTGTTTGTAATATCAAAATAACTACTACTTACTAAATGCATATGAAGTATATACGGACGTGCCGAATCATAGTCAATTTTTAATTATTTTTTCGTCTGCCTGTCTGCCTGGATGTTCCGGCTAATCTCTGAAACGGCTAGACCGATTTCTACGGGACTTTCACTGGCATATAGCTGAGGAGTAACTTGGGCTACATTTTTTTAGGGTTCCGCGAAAGATAATCGCTGGCGCAGTTTTAGACGAAGTCACGGGCACAGCTGGTCTTAATAAAGAAATATAAAATATTTTTAACTCAAGCAATGCATGTTTTTGGAATCAGTCATTAGTCATAAGAAGTAACGTTTTTTAGGGTTCTGCGAAAGTATCCACACGGACGAAGTCGCGGGCACCGCTAGTAGTCTATACGAGCGTGGTACCTATCACACCCATTGAGTCGTTCCTAAGAGTTGTAACGAAGATAATTATTCCAGCATGGCTCTACCACGTCAATAAAATGTAGAATGACTTTGATAAAATTTACATTGACATTCAGACTTAAATGCAATTAAAAGGTGGAAGGCTGGTTAACCGCTAATTTAGTTAAAAAGCAATCCATCTGGCAATATCTTGGGTTCGAGTGTGCGGGTTCACAATTAATTTCAGCTGGGCTTGCGGTCGACTTCAGACGTGGTTCCTTAGGGTAGTTCCACTTACAACTTCGTATTATCATATTCATTCCTTGCAAATTTAAAATGGTCCAAAAAATCAGCGCTACTGTCATGTGAATTTTAAAGTTAGCTACCAAAGAACTGTTAGCTACCATGTGATCATGTAAAAGTCAAGTGCGTGTCGAAACAAACGTATTACAAGATTCCGTAGGAGTAATTAAACTCTACGTATCTTCTCATATGTCTAAGACATACTTGAAGAGCTATTTATTGAAAATACACTATATGTTTGAAACTGTTTAACAGATTTTACGACGACTTTTTAGCAATGTTGGAGATTTTATAAAATAATTGTTCATCCACAGTTCTATAGAAAGAGACGCAGGGGATACATATGATTTTGGAGTAGAATATTTTGCCATATGTAGAACAACATGGAGCTCTTCAAAAAGCGCATAAACAGATATTTAGAGTCTTACGAGATAGGCAATTACATTTACTACTTTATTAAGGCCCAATGTTGCAATCATAAGATAAAAGTTATCCATACACTAAATTACGAACTAAGTGACAGTGAAAATGAAATAATTCAACAGTTTTATTCACGCAATTGTAATTTTTAACTTATTGATATCGTATTTTGTCCTATGAATAACATTTGGCGATTGAAAAATTGGCCTTAAGAGGTGTCAATAACAGATCAAAGTGGAACGATACATTTGTGCGCGGAGACACAATTGTGTAGGTCTGATACAAATGGAAAATCGGCCGCAACGATCAATTATAAAACAGAATTGGTTTCGGGTAAAACGATATATCGAACTTGTTTGGTTCGGAGTATACTATAATACATTATTAAAATAAACAGAACACATTATACTGTATTAAATAAAAATATATACATATTGTTACAACCTAGGCGCCGACAAAGACAAATTCTACGTACAGATTTGTAGAAGCACATTTATTACCTGTCAGCATTTGAACTAATAACATTGAAACTATTGTAATTCTTTTATAATCGTCTTCTTTTGTTTACTTATTTATTGGCATACGTTTCTAGAGAACAGCCTACTGTTGTATTGTAATCATTAGCCAGATGTTACGGATTTTAAAGTACAAGCTGATTCTAGGAAATTCGGTTCACGTTGCCGGGCGGGCACATTGCACTTGTGCAGTATAAAACGATGGCCTGATTGAGGGAGGGGGCAGTCGAGCGAGAACCATGGCCAAAGCGAGACGTGTGTACTGTGTACTACAATCGGGAATGTATTAGTGACGGACTTTACGCGTTTTATTGAATTACGACCTTCTGAATTACGTTTGGATTTTTGTGTTCGGTTATATTTATACCTGTATTATACGTGTTTGTATAGTTCTAATAAACTCTATAATAATTCCAACGGTATTTTAATTCGAGTCCCGCAACTCGTAACAATATACTATCGCAAAAAAACATAAAATAAATAACCAACGAAATATAATACCGGTAATTCGTCCGTTCAGGAACGGAGAAAGAATACAATTTTCTTGGCGGCCTGACAAGAGGCAACAAAACAACCCACAGCCAGGTGGTAGGGTATTTGCCCATCTGGATGGTAACCACCCCTGGTCTAGAGTATGCCGCCATAACAATCTTAAATTGTGTTCCAGCATTAGTATCAAGTTTCCCTTTAGAGAGGTGTTTGGTGTTACAAATGTCCATAGGCGACGGTAACCGCTTTCCATCAGGTGGAACGTCTGCCTGTTCGCTGTACTCATCTAATAAAAAAAACTTGAACCAGCAGAATCGGGAATCATCAGCTAATGATAGGTTGGAGTGGCAGTGCTTTGTGCGCGCAGCTCGTCGCGCATACAATCGGTTCTAGGATACCCAGGTCGATGTATTCGTGGAAGTTAAACACTGTTAGATGGTGAAAACTTGTAATAATCAACTTTACATATGAGAGCATCTGCCTTCGGCTACAACCCCAACGGAAGAGAAACAAATGCAACTACAATGTTGCTAGTAATTAAATTATGTTGGTGTTGCCAACACTTTGAAGCCTAGAATTTCGTTTAGTCAGTATTATTAATCTTATATTATAATCGAAAACCCGACGTCCTTTATAACTCAATTATCCGCAATCAATAATGACACGAAGTTTATCAAAGCCGCACCAGCGCGGTTCATTAAGATCTTGAGCTGCACCGTACCGCACCTAAAAAGGATTAGTGCAGGGCAGAGGCGGATTTAAGGCACTTTAATAAAAATAAACTTATTATTATCGTAATTAAAATTAGGTTTTAAAGGTTTCAAACGCGATTTTTTTTTTTACTTTGACGTTTCGGACAAAGATTGCCGCTACATAAACTGAAATAAAAGTCATATAAAATCGTTAAAACGTAATTTTAATTATATGCACTAGTCGCGAATAGATAATAAAATACTATTATTATTATCTTTTTGATAATGAAGAGTGAATTTAACTATAATATTAACTTGCTACAGTCGAGCATGAAAATCAAATGAACATTAAAAAAAACCTCACCTCAGCCTCAGCCAAGTTGTGGCTTAGTTAGTAATAATATAGTTAGCTAATAATAGAGTTCTTGATAATCCATATTCACTTTTCATTAAAATAGTAGTAGTAGTTCTTCCATAAACAATTAGTATTCATTTTTATCACATACGTTTACCAAAATAAAATTGCACAGCAAAACGTCACACTTCAAGTTATAGTCAAAAATATCATATAGATTGTTTTTAATGTAAAAATATTCATTATTAGTTAACATTTTTAATATTACACAAAATTATATATTGTTAGATATATACCTATATAACACTAGAGGTCCTGGCAGACATCGTCCTGCCCTGAAAATATAGAAATCTAGGATTCGATCCTTGCGCCACCTACCGGTTCCAATTTTAAATCTAAATATTTCCGGGATTCAGTCAAACACACATAAAAAATTTCATCAAAATCGGTAAAGTCGTTCTCAAGTTATGTGCGTATATACATTTCTGTAATCTATTTTAGTACCTTTTAAACCTTCCTTGAAATTCTACAAATATTTTAAAACCAAAATTAGACAAATCGGTTCAGCCGTTCTCTCGTTTTTGTAAGACAAACAAACGTCAATTCATTTTTATATACATAGATTTTTTTATTTTATATGAAAACCAGTAACTGACAGTTAACGTCTATATTTAAAATGGATTTTTTTCTTAATTTGCTTTTCTATATTCACCAGTGTTTTTTCGTGTTCTTTGACTCATTGGTAAAATTAATGCCAAAGACATTGTTAGGATCACTACCAACAATACATAAACAATATAGTTTTTTTACTGATTTAATACGTATAAATATAGTAATATGGCTTCCCAAATCCCTGCCTGTACAGGATGCTCTCTTTGTCTTTGTTGACGACATGACAAACTGCTTTAAGTGCTCTCGTATCCCGTTTGTTTCAGCAACTTGGCTCCTGCAATGGCGACGATACCGAGAATTGTTGTTTTATATTTCTTAAAACAATATCTTTTTAGCAATTTTTACAATTATGTCATGTAATTCTTTCATACAAATAAATACATCATAGCTTCTTAAGAATTCCTCAACATTCGACGTTCAATGGTCAAAAGTTTATGAATACCGAAGACCGTACGTAGAGGAGAAATAGTAGGAAATGGGGCCTCGGGCTTAAAAATGAAATCTCTGGATGCAATTGGGATTTAACGCTCTATCCGTGCAGGAACGGAGAAACAATATAATTTCCGGACAAAACAACCCACAGCCAGTTGGTAGGGTATTTTCCCGTCTGGATGGCTATCACCCCTGATCTCGAGTTGTATTCCGGCATTAGTGGCCAAGTTCCATTCTCCCTTAAGAGAGCAGCAGCGCATTTGTAGCGCCTTTAATGTTGCAAATGTTCGTAGGCGATGGTAACCGCTTTGCATGAGGTGGGCCGTCTGCCTGTCTGCTGAACTCATACAATAGAAAAAAACGCTAGGATAGTGATGATGTTGATAGTTGCTTGAGGATGGAGAGAGAGAGAGAGACAACACTTTATTGCACAACAAAATATACAATTACAAAACAGACCATATTTTCAATATATTATAGGCAACACAATAGGCGGCCGTATCGCTCAAAGCGACCTCTTCCGGGCAACCTAAATCAAAGAAATTTGAATCAATCGATGTAGGTGGTGCAGGAAAAAGGCAATAGATACATAAATACCAAACTAATTTAAGAAATAAATATACAAATACATACATAGTTATATGTATATACACATATACAATAAATATATTTATTGTTATAATAAATGTATACGCATGATTATATTGTGTTAATCAGACATATTAGCTATTTGTGGACAAATAGTGTTTTCTGAGTAAATTTCTAAATGTTGGTAAAGATTTCGCCTCTCTGACAGTAAGAGGCAGCATATTTCAATGTTTGACAGCCTGCACTGTAGAAGAATTATCATAATAGGAAGGAGTGTGTGCAGGTGTCATAATTTTCTATACGTATCAGAGCGCAAATTGTGGACAGTGGATAGGCGAGTGAGAATAGTTTTTTTTTTGGCACCTTCTCATAAATATTATTATTATAGGAGTTCAGCAGACAGACAGACGGCCCACTGAATGGAAAGCGGTTACCATCGCCTATGGACATTTGCACTCTGAAGTGAGTCTGGAACCTGGTCACTAATGCCGGAACGCAACTTAAAGTTGTTATGGCGGCATGCTCTAGACCAGGGGTGGTAGCCATCCAGTCGGGCAAATGCCCTACCACCTGGCTGTGGGTTGTTTAGTAGGTTGTTTATAAATGTTTTGTTACTTCTTCATTGCTTTGGAAAAGAATTGAATCAAATGAACATAAAAAGTATACTTTATGTGCCTTTGATAACAGGCATATACGTGGGCAAGTGAATTTTTACCTTTTAGCCGAAAAATCAAGAACTTTTTTTCAAGGACTATAATTGTAATGAACCAATAAACAAGACATTTTATATGAGAATACCTTCGACCCTGTAAAAATGAGTTTTTTGGATGTTATCCAAAAAAACTCTTGGTTTGGTTTTATCCGTGCAGGAACGGAGAAAGAATACAATTTCCTGCGGTCGGGCGGCCTGTCGTAAGAGGCGACAAATCAACCCACAGCCAGGTGGTAGGGCATTTGCCCGACTGGACGGCTACCACCCCTGGTCTAAAGCATGTCGCCATAACAACCTTGAGTTGTGTTCCGGCATTAGTGACCAGGTTCCAGTGTCCCTTAAGAGAGCAGCAGCGCATTTGTAGCATTTCGGTGTTGTAAATGTCCATAGGCGATGGTAACCGCTTTCCATCGAGTGGGCCGTCTGCATGTCTGCTGAACTCCTGCAATAAAAAATAAATAAAAAAAATGTTAGTATATTTGTTTGTGGTTTGTCTGGAGAAATTATCTGACTATTATAAAATTCATATATTTTCATTTTAAATGACAGATGATTCCGCGGGATAGAAAATCGAAATTTACGCGGACAAATCCGTGTATGAAGCCCTAGTTGGACTGCACTTATGATAATTTGAGGGAATAACTGAAACATATGCGTTTTATAGCATACGATGATACCAGATACATATTTATTGAACCATTAGTGCAATATTGCGGGGATTTAAACAATATTTCATCCACAGACTGCATTATAAATGGAGGGGGGTTTTGTTTTATTGTACTAGCTCCACCCGAGACTTTGTCTGCGTGATAATTGGATAAATAGCACTTCTATATACCCGCTAGATGGCAGTAAAAGATACAAATATTTATATTCATATCTACCTAAGCCTGCTATTTAAATTCAAACTCATTTAGTGTCCGTTTTCAAACCTTTTCAATTTTTCTTTTCTTGTAGGTGGTAGGGCATTTGCCCGACTGGAAGTCTACGATGTATGTATGTATGTCGCGATAACCCTAAATAAACTTTGAAAAAAGTAGCTTCAGTCACTCCTTATAATATCAGCTATCTGTCAGTGAAAGTCCCGTCAAAATCGGGCAAGCCGTTTCAGAGATTAGCCGAAACATCCAGACAGACCAATAAAATGTGTGTGCAATTCACACGCAGTAGAAGTTGAACTTCAAAGAATATACTCACAGATAATTCTTCTCTAATTTTCATTAATATAAATATAATTCATTTAGCCTACTTCTCCGTTAACATATCCCTATTAATATTGTTACGAGACTCGAATTAAAATGCCGTTGGAATTATTATACAGTTTATTAGAACTATACAAACACGAATAACACAGGTATAAATATAACCGAAAACCATAAATCCAAACGTAATGCAGAAGTTCGTAATTCAATAAAACGCTCAAAGTCCGTCATTATTAGATTACCGAATGTACACAGGTCTCACCTTGATCGTGGTTCTCGCTCGACTGCAGCTCCCTCAATCAGGCCATCGTTTTATACTGCACAAATGCAATGTGCCCGTATCGTAGTCGACTTAATCCGATACACCTGGCTAATGACTCGGCCGCAAACAGCCATAAAATAGTACAATAAATAAATGGGCTGTTTTCTAGAAACGTATGCCAATCAATAAGTAAACAAATGAAGACAACCATAAAAGAATTACAATTAGTTTAAATGCCGACAGGTAATAAAATGTGTTTTGTTTCAGATATGCAGGTGGATTTTGTTTTTGTCGTGACCTGAGTTGTAACAATATTATAAATGCGAAAGTAAATCTGTATGTCTGTCTGTTCCGTTTTTACTAAAACTACGGACCGATTTGGCTGAAACTCAGTATATATATTTTCCATGACGAGGATGTACATAGGATACTTTTTATCCCGAAAAATTGTATAGTTTCCGGGATAAAAATAAATGTCTCTGTTTGTTATGCTTTCACAGAAAAACGAGTGGACCGATTTGGCTGAAATTTGTATTGTACAGGCTATTAAGAATTAAGTTTTCTATTGTGATTTTCATTCCTATTATTATTCTTCAATATATCAATTAAGGTAAATTATCAATGATAGGCAGCATTTTGAAAGAAAGAAAATAATGTTTATTTAGAATTATTTAAAATTATTAAAGAATACATAAGCAGTTTAATAAAAGCCAAAACTTAACTAACTCCAAACAGGCCCTAACTCAGCAAATGCTGGTTGATAACAACCAACGCTGATCTTCCGTCAGTGCCAGGCAGGAACGTCACCTTCACAGAAGAAAAAAAAAAATAACGAATGAACATTTAATATTATTTATAATTAGAACACCATTAAACAAAGAATAGACATATTTTGAATAATTTAATACATACATACATACATACATAACTTCACGCCAGTTCCCTTGCGGGGTAGGCACGAACAACAGAGTGCCATTTAGGCTTATTCTTACACACCTCACTTGCCTCTTTGACATTCATAACTCTTGTCATGCACACTCGTCTGTTCTTAAGGCTCCTGACATCACCTTCTGCTAGTACACGATCAATTTGATCATGGAAGGTGTGTCGTGGCCTTCCATATCCATCCACTTTTGCATTGTATATCTGTTTATCATTCTTTCATCATGTTATGTAATAATGATTGAAATTTGAAAATAATGATTTTGAAAAATAATAATAGGTACGTTACGAACAAAAAGAAATGAAATTAAATAGAACTATAACTACCAAAAAAAGACTCAACTAGGCTTACTAAAAGGCGCTTGTATCAGGTGCGAGATCTGCTTGCTGCCTCTGGTGTTCGTACAGGAACGCTTTCAGTTTAGTTTTTGATTTTGGTAACCCTTTATATAGTAGTACGTAATCACTATTCTTAGTAAAATACCTAATTAATTATATTAAACAAGTCACTTTCGTTGTATACCCATGCCGGCTTTTAAGATGGGGTATTTGGGAGGAAACAACTTCATAAAGCAAAATATGTTCAGCGGCGTCATCACTCAAATAACTTTTGAAGGATTCCCACTGAAGAATGTTAAAGTTCATATCACGTTTATATATAAACAGTAAGTTAAGACATGAAGTTATGGGGTTGCTTTATTAGCAACTACTTTATTGTTGGTACCAACAAGAATTTGACTATGTCACAAATACTTCTACTTAATTCTTATCCGTGCAGGAACGGAGAAAGAATACAATTTCCTGCGGCTCGGCGGCCTGTCGTAAGAGGCGACAAAACAACCCACAGCCAGGTGGTAGGGCATTTAGATGGCTACCACCCCTGGTCTAAAGTATGTCGCCATAACAACCTTGAGTTGTGTTCCGGCATTAGTGACCAGGTTCCAGTCTCCCTTAAGAGAGCAGAAGCGCATTTCTAGCACCTTTGGTGTTGCAAATGTCCAAAGGCGACGGCCGTCTGCCTGTCTGCTGAACTCCTGCAATAAAAAAAAATACATTTTCTCACATACTAAAATTGTGTAAGCTTAAATAATTATATCTCGTGATGCAATTAAACTCTTTCCTTACTAGATTGGATCGGTCTATATCCAGGTCATATGGTCCTTCGAGCCGGATTATTAACACTAATTTTATCTGCAAGATGTGGTTGGTTTGTGACGAGCTGAGAACTAAGCTCATTAGCAAACTTTGGCACAGAGTACTTGCCGATTCCTATATCTTATCGACCGTTCATTTGCCTTACTATATGTTAAAATTTGACATAAGCTCCATACAAATATCAAAATTCAACTGATGGTAAGGCGAGTGAATTAATAGTATGATATAGACAATTGATAAGTTAAGCTTGTGTTATGGGTGATATACAACAGACTACTCTGGGCCCGATCCCAGATACCCAGACCATAGCAAATAACGGAGAATATTCGTTTCTGAAATTTACCATACCGGGAATCGAACCCGGAACCTCTGTGTGGCATTGAGGTAGGCCGGTAAAGGCTTAGCCCGCTCGACCACAGATATAAAAACTGACCATTACTTGTGGTGCCTTGTCTTTCTGTCGGTTGAATTTTGGCATTACTTGTATGGAGCTTATGTCAAATTGTAAATGATAGTAAGGTAAACGAACGGTCCGTAAAATATAGCAACGGGCCATACAAGGGTCCAAAAAGTATTATTGGATAGTGTGGGAGTGTATACTTTTTATGTAAAAATGGATTAATCATCTATACTTACTTTATGTAATATTATAAAGTGGAAAGTTTGTGAGTTTGTGATGTTGTACGCGGTAATCTCTGGATCTACTAAACCGATTTTAAAAATTCTTTTACCGTTCGAAATCTACGTTAACAGGGAGTGTCATAGGCATATAATATGACGCTATATATCACAGGAGCGGGACAGAGCGCGGGTGAAACCGCGCCGGGCCACTAGTATGATATACATCAAGAATAACAACACAAACAATATTTTTTATTGTACAACAACATAAAAAAATTAATACAATTATTGTCTTAACTATATGGTAGTACAATGGGTGGCCTTATTGCTTAAAGCAATCTCTTCCAGGCAGCCTTTAGATGGACAAGAACTTATTAAAAGTTAATTGTTGGCGTGCAGTACAATAATATACTATATTATAATAAATAAATATAATATGCAATACTATAATAATAATAATAATATATAATTCAGGTTGCCTGGAAGAGATCGCTTTAAGCGATAAGGCCGCCTTTTGTTTTGCCGTTAAATTATTGTAATTATTTATCCTGTAATTGTTTATTTTGGTGAACAATAAAGTGTTTTCTATTCTATTCTATAATGGATAGGTATAGCTATAAAAATATATATGTACATAAATACACATGTATTATATACTTCTACACAACAAATAATAAGCACATTATACATTTGAATATATACTTAATATATGTAGAAATATTTAGAAGAACTAAGATACAAATTTATTAAAGCTAGTTATTATAGTGAACTAGCTGACCCGGCGAACTTCGTATCGCCATATTTTCTGAATTCCTAAAGGACTTTGTTTCATGCCACAAAAAAATCACCAAAATCGGTCGAGATAATTAGGAGAATTCTAGAGCCCGATGTCAGCGCCATCTATTGGGTCTAATTGCGAATCTAAACCATCCGGGACCCACCCACTCAAACACATGTCATGAAAAAAAGTCTTTTAAGAATTCAGAAAATATGGCGGTACGAAGTTCACCGGTCAGCTAGTATAGATATATAATACATATATAATGCACAAGTATATAATAATATGTTTTATTTGAAAATGTCATCCACCTGTCAGGCATGGAAAGTACATGCAAAGAATAAAATGAAAACAATGTATAAAAATAACATAACATACAAAAATAATGGTTAATATGGATAGACTGATTTTTTTATAAATTCCTGCAGAGTTGAAATCTTTGTTTAATAAATAAAATTTCCATTTAATGAAAAGGTAACTACATGTAACTTATTCGTGCAGGAACGGAGAAAGAATACAATTTCCTACGGCTAGCCACAGCCAGGTGGTAGGGCATTTGCCCGACTGGATGGCTACCACCCCTGGTCTAAAGTATGCCGTCATAACAACCTTGAGTTGTGTTCAGGCATTAGTGACCAGGTTCCAGTCTCCCTTAAGGGAGCAACAGCGCATTAGTAGCACCTTTGGTGTTGTAAATGTCAATAGGCGATGGTAACCGCTATCCATCAAGTGGGCCGTCTGCCTATCTGCTGAACTTCTGCAATAAAAAAAAATATAACTTAAGAGTTTTTTTGTAAGTTTATTTTACATATTTTTGTAAGTTAATATAATAACATTATATACCTCTTACAGATATGGATTCAGTTTAAGTATAAAAAGACAGTTTCACAGTCCGTGTTAAGTGGATATACTGCTTTATATTTACCCAACAACAGCCTAAAGCTGTTCTACCGACGAAAATGGAAAAACTTTGATTGTGAGAGATTTTTTTGTCACTCCATGATTTGGACATTTTTATTTGGAAAGGTACCTACGTTTCGTTACACGAGCATCTTTTGTTAAATAATTCGCTTCAACTTTTTTTCTTTTGGCAAATGTTGAAAATATTCTGTCGAGGAAATTTTCCATTTGATGGAGACACTGTGTTTCAAAGTGTCGAAAGAAAGAAAGAAACTTTTTAATGTGTACCTTTTTTTACTTTTATTTTTCTAAAATTTTTGAGCCTTCCTTATTCTTTTTTGATTATTTATTTTATTAACTTACGGACATAACCATTTCAACACACATGACACTAGATAGGACTATATATAAGTATAGATATAAGGCCAACACTGCACATGCACTTCCTCACAACACCAGCATGTAACAGATACACTCTACATTAGTATAAGTTTAATATTAAAATTAAATAAATTAATATAATAAGTTATTCTTAAGGTACACCACAACATAAAAATTACTAAATTAATGTCACATACAGTAACAAAAATAAACAATAAGCGTGCATGGACTCTAAAATTTTTCATAGAAATTAAGTACTAAAAAAGGGTACGGAACTCGAGTCCGTAGAGATGTTAATAATAATAAAAAAAACCATTACATAAGGGTTTCGTTTTGCCAAAATATCTATAAAACTTCAAAAGTGGATAGTTTTAATAGTTAAGTAAGAATACATAAAAGGCCTTGTATTACCAAAGTCAACTATGGTATTAAAAGTTGCAACGTTTTTATGATGAAATTTTCATTGAGGGTAAGGTATTAAAAATTGTATGACACTGTGCACAGAGTAACAAAGGCATTCCAATCTGCACGCTCGTGACAGTCGCACACTAATTGGAAGCCTACTGACCGACAGAGCGTCAGCTCAAAGAGAAGTCACAAAAAAATGATGCGTTATATGTACTTCGACGGTTTACAAAAAATGGCTTTCTGCGTTCGAAAATTTTGACGAATACATTAATAGGAGCTCTGAGAATGCTTAATGATCAATCAGATAATATTAATTGGACCTACTTATGCGAAACAGAACCAATCCACAAACATGCCAAAATTGGGTTAATGATGCAGAAGACTTCCAAAATGCACCTTCTATCGACTCAATAAAAATCATAACGAGAAAATATAATATACAATATTCTAAATGTTTTTTCCAAAATATAGACATATTTTTTTGTACCCAAAATTTTAATACAAACGGCTTTTTCTCAAAGCTGTCAGTATGTGGGTTGGTTCCATTTGGCATAAGTAGGTCCAATTTAAGTGTATGGTGAACAATAAAGCGTTTTCCATTCGTTCACTTTAATTAATTTATTCATTCACTTATTGATTTTAATTTATTCATTCCTTCACTTGAAATCAAAACAAAACCGTATTCGTGCTGGAACGGAGAAAGAATACAATTTCCTGCGGCCGGGCGGCCTGTCGTAAGAGGCGACTTAACAACCCACAGCCAGGTGGTAGGGCATTTGCCCAACTGGATGGCTACCACCCCTAGTCTAAAGCATGTCGCCATAACAACCTTGAGTTGTGTTCCGGCATTAGTGACCGGGTTCCAGTTTCCCTTAAGAGAGCAGCAGCGTATTTGTAGCACCTTCGGTGTTGCAAATGTCCATAGGCGATGGTGACCGCTTTCCATCAAGTGGGCCGTCTGCCTGTCTGCTGATTTCCTGCAATTAAAAAAAAAAAAACCATTTATTTGCGGGAAACATAGAGATACAAGACGTTCATATAAATTGCACGTGGTCTATGTTTCACCTTAAAAACGTATACATTTTTTTCTTCGTTCTTTATACTTAAATCACCAAATTATTCTTCTTTGTTTGGAGTTATGGCTTCAACACTTTCAGCGTTGATTTTGTGAATGTCACAGTGCTGAGAAAAAATTGTCTGGTGCATAATATACCTAGTATAACACGGAGGTTTTACGCTTTAGCAGCAACCTCCGCCAAAGTGAAATGATGTACTGTTCACGATGTCAAAGCAAGACAATTCGCTAATGTCCGCTGTGCACGATCTTCCGTAATCTGAATTAAAATCAATTTAAAATCTAAAACATCTTAATATCTTGTAGTAGCTTAGAATATTTATACTACTAAACTAGTATTATGGAGGGTAGAGGTAAGAAGAATCATCAGTGTATATGAAAAGTGTTCGTCGAAATGCATTAAATTAGGGTGGCGCCACTTAGGCATCAGGGTGAATTTATTAACTCGGCATACTTCGATTCGTCTACAACAGATACATTCATACCATACATACCCTTTACTATATCAGCGCCATTGTGGACGGTTTTTGAACTGTTATTTACAGCTTACAGCAAGACACTTTTTCAACATTTCTCCCATATGAGATGATTCTCCTTACCTCTACCCTCCATAACTAGTATATATAAATAAGAGGGTATTTCATTAATTATTTATTATACAAAGAAGCAAGTGAGGTGTGTAAGAATAAACCTAAATGGCGCTCTGTTGTACCTGCCTACCCCGCAAGGGAACTGGCGTGAAGTTATGTATGTATGTATTTATTATACATACTTCCGTTGCTTCATTTACTGTCATTCATTGATTTAGCATATAAACTTATTACCAGTCTAACATACATCTAATGAGAAGATAATCATATTTACTGGCCATGAGAGAAAATTCAATAAGTCATAAAACGACCTTAACAATATTACGTAATGAAAGATTAGATTAATTAGTAACAGTATATAATTAATACTTACATCAGTATAATTTCCTTCAATTTCCAGCAAGCAGTCTTAGACTGAATACAGCTGTAAACAATTACAAGGAAATTTCTCTGCAACGTAATTAATGGGCCCAATTTCGCCGAAGACTTGGCCCTATTAATTTCGGAAAACGAGCCTCTCCAACGTCAAATTCATCATATCTTGGGGAGATATGCTAATTTACCTACATACTAGTATTGCCAATAATTATAAACAAATTTGTATGAATATTGTATTCATAGGCACTAATCCTAGTATCATCACTCTTCATTTCATCAAATTTAACCTTATTTATTGAAAAATCATTATTTAACAATAATAAAGAAATTATCACAGCAGTAATTTAAATTGTACAGTCCTATCTTTTTTCTGCTCCACCTACATCGCCAGATTAGTTAAGAATTTCTTTTAAGCTAGGTTGCCCGGAAGAGATCGCTTTTAGCGATAAGGCCGCCTGTTGTTTTGCCAAGAAGTATTGTAATTATGCATTTTGTTTTTGTATTTGTTTATTTTGGTGAGCAATAAAGTGTTATCGAATCTAATCTAATTTCATAAGCGCGAAATCATAGGGTTCTCTAATAATATTATTTTCATTAAACAGGCCAATTGTGTAATTCAATTTTATCAAATTATATATGTATATTAATTAGAAGTTGTGGAAGGCCACGACACACCTTCCATGATCAACTTGATCGTGTACTAGCAGAAGGTGATGTCAGGAGCCTTAAGAACAGACGAGCGTGAATGACAAGAGTTATGAATGTCAAAGAAGCAAGTGAGGTGTGTAAGAATAAGCCTGAATGGCGCTCTATTGTTCGTGCCTACCCCGCAAGGGAACTGGCGTGAAGTTATGTATGTATGTGTATATTAATTAGCCAAAACACAAGCACACATAAATACTCTGGGTTATTTTTTTATATAGTTCAGGGTCGAATTCATTGATATTATAGAGTTTCGTAATTCTATCTACAGTCCTTAAAAACTATACGTAGAATACTGAGCTTACTGCTTTCTACAGGTTAGATACGAAAATTAGTTCTTCTAGGCAAAATTTCATGAGCTGGCAGCACAGCCGTACAGAGGGCGAATTTTTCTTTCATTATACAAAAATAAATTGCTTAAACGAGCCTTTGGTTAATTGCATAAGGGGCAGTCGAATCACAAGTTATTTATGATCTGAACTTAACTAGATTTTTGTTATAAATAACAAAAGCTGCCCTCTATCGTTTAAATGAATGCTTTTCTAAATGTTTATATACATACATACATAACTTCACGCCAGTTCCCTTGCGGGGTAGGCACGAGCAACAGAGCGCCATTTAGGCTTATTCTTACACACCTCACTTGCTTCTTTGACATTCATAACTCTTGTCACGCACGCGTGTTATTTATTGAATTGTGCAGTTTGTACTGGTTGCGTCCAGTTATATTTATACCTGTGTCATACGTATCTGTATAGTATAAATTCTAGTAATTCCAAAGGCACTTCTTAATTAGAGTCCCGCACTTGTAACAATATAAACTGTTTTAGGATCGTTGTGATTTGAAAATCGATGAAACGAAAGTGTCACTAAATGTTTATATGTTATGAGAAAATTGTTTTTCATTTTCAAACTGTTCAATGCAATTTGTACAAGCATCTAAAACGCCGCAAACATGCATCTATTGGCAATGGATACATATTTGCGGCGTTCGGTGTTGACACTCTAGGATCATGAGTTCACGAAGGCTATTATTGATTTTATCGAAACCTATCATCTCGCTTGCTAGAAGTCTCACGGGACCACAAACGTTTTGGGCACATTCCCAACCGACGGCGATTTGGGATCAATAATATTAGTATTTGTAATATATATTGTTACACGTCGACAAAGTAAATGCACAACTGGTTTATTATCCGTGCAGGAACGGAGAAAGAATACAATTTCCTGCGGCCGGACGGCCTGTCGTAAGAGGCGACAAAACGACCCACAGTCAGGTGGTAGGGCATTTGCCCGACTGGATGGCTACCAGCCCTGATCTAAAATATATCGCCATAACAACCTTGAGTTGTGTTCCGGCATTAAGGACCAACTTCCAGTCGCCCTTGAGAACAGCAGCGCATTTGTAGCATCTTTGGTGTTGCAAATGTCCATAGGCGATGGTAACCGCTTTCCATCAAATGGGCCGTCTGCCTGTCTAGTGAACTCCTGCAATTAAAAAAAAATACCTTCCCGCATTTTGAGGTCTTGTGTTTACTTTGTGTTTAAAATTTTTAATTAAGAAAAACAGTGTACCGTGTATTGTAATCTTTTATGGCAGTCATTAGGCGGGTGTATCGAACTAATTCTTGTTGTTATTGTTTTGCGTCGAGGCATATTGTATTTGTACAGAATAAAAGGAATGCCCGAACGAAGGGGTGAGGCAGTCAAGCGAGGATTACGATACGAGCAAGACGTAGCGAAATAGTGACGGACTTTGCGCGTGTTATTGAATTGTGCAGTTTGTACTGGTTGCGTCCAGTTATATTTGTACCTGTGTCGTACGTGTTTGTATAGTTCGAATAAATTCTAGTAATTCCAACGGCACTTTTTAATTCGAGCTCCGCACCTGTAACAATATAAACTTTTTTAGGATCATTGTGACTTGAAAATCGATGAAACGAAAGTATCACTAAAAAGAGATAAGCACATAAAATTCAACCTTATTTAATTCGAAATAAAACACGTTTCTCTTTACCCTTTAGTATAAATTTTAAATTTAAATAAAACTTAAAAGATTTCAAATGAATTTTAGCTCATCTGTATATAATTAAGGCAGATATTCTTTTATACGTAAGTCAAAGGAAATTGTGCGGAACAGTGCATTGAATTTTGAACTTTATAATACTGATTTAAAGTTTAATTTAGATTGAATTTTTTGAATTGTAATATGTTGACGGATGTAGGCTAAAGGAATTATATTAGTATTAATAAAAGTTAGAGAAGAATTATCTGTGAGTATATTCTCTGAAGTTTCACTTCTACTGCGTGTGAATTGCACACACACACACAACTTTTTTAGGCAACTGTATTTAATGAAATTAATTATAGTTATAAATATTAATCGCATATTTTAAGCAAAAAAGGTACAATATGTTAATTATGGCATATTAAAAAATCCAACAGATAAAATTATTGACAGAATTTACATACATACATACATAACTTCACGCCAGTTCCCTTGCGGGGTAGGCATGAACAACAGAGCGCCATTTAGGCCCATTCTTACACACCTCACTTGCTTCTTTGACATTTATAACTCTTGTCATGCACACTCGTCTGTTCTTAAGGCTCCTGACATCACCCTCCGCTAGTACACGATCAATTTGATCATGGAAGGTGTGTCGTGGCCTTCCACGACTTCTGCATCCATCCACTTTTGCATCGTATATCTGTTTAGTCATTCTTTCATCATGCATTCTTTCCACATGCCCGAACCACCGGAGCATTTCTTTCCTTACCTTCACCCCGACACTCTCTTTCTGACCAACTCTCTTTCTTACTTCGGTATTACGAACGCGGTCCGCGAGCGTCACTCCGCAGATTTTGCGCAGTGCTCGCATCTCAACCGCGTTTACTCTACTTTCATGCTCTCTCTTCCATACCCAACTCTCTTCTCTCTGACAGAATTTAGTTTCCAATAAGGCCCTAAGTAGCTGCTCATATTACATCCGTTCTAACAGAATTGAAATATATATATAGACAGAAAGAGAGAGAGAGAACACTTTATTGCACACCAAAATATACAATTATAAAAACGGACCATATTTACAATATTTTCTAGGCAATACAATAGGCGGCCTTATCGCTCAAAGCGATCTCTTCCAGGCAACCTAAATGAAAGAGATTTCAATCGGGCGATATAGGTGGTGCAGGAAAAAGAAAAAAGCAATAGATACACATATACTCCAATTAATTTAAGAAATAAATATACAAATACATACATATATACAATAATACATACATTATTATAATAAATGTATTAGCATGATTATATTCTGTTAATCAGACACAGCTATTTGTGGACAAATAGTGTTTTCTGAGCAAATTTCTAAATGTTGGTAAGGTTTTGGTCTCTCTGACAGTAAGAGGAGATATTCCAAAGTTTGACAGCCTGCACCGTAAAAGAATTATCACAATAGGATGACGAATATAACATTATAGTAATAGGAATTTAATTATAATTGAATTGACAATAACTACAAAAGGTCTTAATTATAATAATCTCGTTAAGATACGATTAGGCATCTCTTAAGTAAGAGAATCAGACCCTTATCAATTTTTTTTTTCACTTATAAACGTGTATTACCTGTTGTTTACCCAAGAGGAGCACAGATAAACGAAATTGAATGAATAAAGTAGGTTGTACCCAAAATATTCGACTAAAGAGGAGTTTACGTACACTTAATCTTTTCTAATCTTACTTACACGTACATTTATATACATTTAATCATGTGTATATAAATCTGTATGTATATTTATATAATAATATTAATATATAAAATATGTAACACTTTTAAAATATTGTGCAGCAAACCCTGCCCTAGCTTTTGTGCCATATTTCTCTCTCCATCCCAAGGTTGTCTGGAAGAGATCGCTGTCAGCGATAAGACCGCCATTTGTACCTAATTCTAAGCTGCTTTTGTGTATTATTTCATAAAAAAATATTGTACAATAAAGTATATTCTATATTATTCTATTTACGGGTAAGTTTCCCTAATCAATTGCTGAGCAGTTTCTTTAAATTTAAGAAACGATTATAAGTAAGGCACTCATTGTTTTTATACTTTCGTACTAATCTACGAGTAGTTTTCTCAAAAAAAAATTCGCTCACTGACCCGAAGAAGCTTAGTCAACAAAATCAAATTAATATTTATACGGAAACTCAATTTTAACCCTTATATTGAGAGTTGATTAACGTTTCCAAAGATACAATTTTAGACCTGCAATTAAAGGTGAAATTAGTTTTCACAGGTATCCTATCCAGTCTAGTCTGACCTGCATCAAACTAGCTCTTGTTAGCACAAAGCTAATTGCGCGTTTGTGATTAGTCGGATCAGTTACTGAAACTGGACACAACTAGCATTGTATCTCGTCTAATTGATTTAAGTTGATTAACTATCCGTTTTGTCTGGCAGGAACGGAGAAAGGATACTATTCAATGCGACCAGGCGGCCTGTCGTAAGAGGCGACGAAACAATCCACAGCCAGGTGGTAGGGTATTATCCCGTCTGGATGGCTATCACCCCTGGTCTAGAGCACGCCGGCATAACAACTATGAGTTGTGTTCCGGCATTAGTGGCAGCACATAGTATCTATTGTGTTGGTTGGTCCATAGGCAATACTAATCGTTTTCCAGATGAGCCGTCTGTCTCTCTGCTGAAATTACGCCTTAAAAAAAATACATTTAACTAGCTTAGTAGTTTTGAATTTCTTGCAATAATCGGCAGACAATAACACATTATATATTTACAAACTATGCAAGTTATGTCTGTGTTGTGGGTAATATACAATGTTTACTCTGGGGCCGATCCTTACACCTAGACTATATTAAAGTAAAGGAAAGTTCGTTTATAAAATTTTCCATGGCAGGAATTGAACCTGGAGCTCCTGCGTTGCAATAGGCAGGCCGGCAATGGCTTAGCTCACTCGACCATAGGATATCAAGTACGTAAATCACGCTTGTAGAATAGATATTTTTAGAGAATAAAAGAAGAAAGGAGTACAAAGCTTTGATTTTTATTATAATTTGTATGTAGTTTTTTTATGACTAAGGCAAGCCCAATTACCTAGTAACTTATGATATTGTTACGAGTGTGGGACTCGAAATTTAAATGCCGTTGGAATTACTATAGAATTTATTAGAACTATACAAACACGTATAACATAGGTACAAATATAACAAGACACTATTAGTACAAACTGCACGATTCAATAACACGCGCAACGTCAGTCACTATATTGTTTGTCGAATGTACGTATTACTTGTATCGTAATCTTTGATCGACTGCCCCACCCCTCCGTTCGGGCATTGTTTTATACTAAACTGTATAATACCGACAAAGGACCGCGTTCACTGAGTTAATCCGCATACCTGGCAAGCTTCGACGCAATGCAATCGATAACAATAAGGATTAGTTCGACACTATTGACGGCCATAATACAAGTACGATATCAATAGGATGTTTTTCTTAATTACAAATTCTAAACACGAAGTAAACAAAAGAACTCCGAATGCAGGACAGGTAATAAACTGCGTTTAACGACAGACAGTTGTCCGCATTCCTTTGACGGCATGTAACACTATATTGAAACAGAAGTACTCAATTTCATGAATATTTTTTCTATTTTGTTTGTGTGTAGCAGTAATATATGCGATAATATTCCTTGATAGAAAGCACCGTTCTTTTCATAAATTAACAAGTCCTTTTCAATACAGCCAATTTATGAAAGGGACAATATTTCAATTTTTTTTAATGTGAAAATTTAGAATAACGAATAAAGAAATGTTTATATTGCAATTTATTACAGTAGTTTATGAATGTACCCCCGCTGGCTTCACGGCGTATGGGCGGATAGGGGAATGGTCGGTGGCAGAACCTAGCTACGCCACTGGCTAAGACCGATGGTCTCGCTGACCGAAGTAGGGTGTGGTCCTCCAGCATTTTGGGGGTTGTACGGGCTAACAACTCTCCCATGGAAAAAACCTTTGTTACGAAACCTAAAAGAAAATAAAACGATCTGATCCCATTAACGATGGGAAGGAGTGGAGTATTCTCATTTAGGAGGCCAGGACTAATTTCGGTTCGTTGAGCCGCAGCAGTTTGTTAGTTAGTCTATGAATGAAGGTTTCATACTTAGCTGTAAGTTTGTTGATTTTTTTTTCTTATTTTATTACTAGAGCCTTCATACCAAAAACGTCCCTTTCATGGCACCTCTCCCCTACTAGTTATTTTCTATAACTTCAGTACAAATATTATGTATAATTATACTTACAGAATAAGAATAGCAGAATAAATAGATTATTTTTTTTATTGCAGGAGATCACCAGAAAGGCAGACGGCCCACTTAATGGAAAGCGGTCACCATCGCCTATGGACATTTGCAACACCAAAGTTGCTACAAATGCGCTGCTGCTCTCTTAAGGGAAACTGGAACCTGGTCACTAATGCCGGAACACAACTCAAGGTTGTTATGGCGACATCCTTTAGACCAGGAGTGGTAGCCATCCAGTCGGTCAAATGCCCTACCACCTGGCATAAAATAAAATAATAAATGCGGACAAATTCGCGAGTACTAGATAGTTTTCCATATCTTTAATACAAACATTTTGTCTAAACACCTATCCGAATCTTTAATGTCAGCTCTCCCTAAGGTCAGTCCCAAGTGTGACCTCTAATGGAAATTCTCGGACCCCCTTAATGGCTATACATTTGTACAAATAGCATGAAAGGGCAACCGTTTTTAATTTACCTATTATTTACAATAGAATATTGTTCTTTGTTTCTTTCATCTTTGGAACGAATTGCCGGCAGACGTGCGCTCTGTTAAATCGATCCATAGTTTCAACAGACTTGTGAGGGAGCACTATCTAACTGCATAATACGTATTATTTGTTGTGTATGTGTTTGTATATATATATATATATATATATATATATATATATATATATATATATATATATATATATATATATATATATATATATATATATATATATATATGTATACTAGAGTTTACCCCGCGGCTGCGCCGCGGGTTAGCCTCTAGTTCCGGCTTCTTGTTTAAAGAGCAGGCGTTAATACAGGTTACATTGTACAACATTTTTATGTTAGTGCCATTTGCACCCGAAAAATTCACTTAATTTTATATCGCAAACTATCCGATCTCCTGGCATGAGTATATGTGTACATTTTCGGCATTAAAACTACATTTAAACAAAATTGCAATAAAAACGATCCAGTATTCCCAGTGTTTTCCAAAAACTTAACAGAAAGATATATCGAGTTACTGTCGCATTTTTATAGACGATGAATTTTTATATCTATGAACTTGAGAAATGATTGGTCTCAACCAAACTTTCATCCTATATTACAAACAGTCCTAGTTTTATTTATCTATCACCCGTCAATGAAAACTACAAAAATGACAAAAAGGACAAAATCAGCAAAAAGGACAAAAAAGCTAAAAGGACAAAAAGAGCGAAATTGTCAAAAAGGACAAAAAAATCAAAATGGACAAAAAAGGCAAAAAGAGCAAAAGAGCGAAACAGCGAAACAGCAAAAGAGCAAAACAGCAAAAGAGGAAAAAGAGCAAGAGCAAAAAGAGCAAAAGGACAAAAAAGAGCAAACAACAAAAATAGCAAAATGGACAAAAAAGGACAAAAAGTTCAAAAAGAGAAAAAGAGTAAAAGAGCAAAAAGAGCAAAAGAGCCAAATGGACAAAAAGATCAAAAAGGAGAAAAAGAGCAAAAAGGACAAAATAACCAAAATGATGAAAATGGCAAATCACAAAACCAACCAAAGCCTGTCCCACTTTTGGGATAACCTTTACATAAATCTATCCCAAAATCTGTCCCATTATCCGGGATGAAAAATATCCTTTGTCCACCCTCGGTATGAAAATTACATATATACCGATTTTCAGCCAAATCAGTCCAGTAGTTTTTCCGTAAAAGCATAACAAACAAAAAGACAAATATATTTTTATCCCGGAAACTATCCCATTTTTCGGGATAAAAAGTATCCTATGTTTATCCTCGGCATCGAATATATATATATATATATATATATATATATATATATATATATTGAGTTTCAGCCAAATCGGTCCAGTAGTTTTTCCGTGAAAACGGAACAGACAGACAGGCAGAGTTACTTTCGCATTTATAATATTAATAGGGATATTATTGTACATTATATTATATATATTATCATTAGTATAATCTTAAGCTGCACGCCAACAGTTTATTGTGGTTAAGATCCTTGTCCAGCCAAAGGTTGCCTGGAAGAGATTGCTTTAAGCAATAAGGCCGCCCATTGTACTACTACGTAATATTAAGATATGTAAATGTGTTACTGTTTTAAGTTGGTGTACAATAAAGAGTAGTGTTGTTGTTGTTGTTCTTTGAGTTGTAAACATTAGAAAATATCTTTAAAGTGTTTGATGCTGTTTAAGGTTATGTAGACGTAACTAAAAACGGAATCTCTGTACGCTTGTTTGTCCGTTTGTCTGGTGAATCTCACACTGTCCCACCGTAGTCTCTGTACGGTGGGTGTCCGGAAACAAACTTCCCCTTGAAAAAAACATCGAAATGTGTGCTGGGACCCATAGTAGAAGTGAAACTTCAACGGACAAGTGACAAAACGAATCGGTCGAAACGAATCGAACGAACGAGTAGATTAATAATCTGCCCATAAAACTTCAAATTAAAATTTTGTTGCGATTCATTTTGGCACTTATCCGTTGCCATTCGTTGTTTCATATGTCCGTTGAAGTTTCACTTCTACTATGTGTCCCAGCACACATTTAGATTTTTCGCAGGTATACTGCAAATTGCGATTTTGTTAGGTTAGGTACATTTTAATGAATGCATTTTTTGTTTAAACACATTTTATTTTATCAAACAAAAAAACTGAATTCGATCCGGAACAAAAAAACGCATTCATAGTATACTCTAAAATTATGCCGCCTCTCACCACGTCTAGTCTAAATTTATGCCGCCCGTCCACGTGGACCTCCCGTTTATATAGAAGTTTCACTTCAAAAGTGGTGCATGCTTTCCGGCCAGGATTCGAACCGGCGTCATTTAAGATTAGGATGAGATTGCGTTAACCACTAAGCTACTACGCCAAATGCATCTTGTATAAGCGTGGAGGGTATACTATTCGTTCTTTTATAAATGGGAAGGCTGATCCCAACAGTAGGATATTTATGAACTGTTGGGACTTGTCAAGTAATATACTAACAAAAAGAACTCAGTAGCATACTTTCCTTAATAGTTAACTGTTCAGAAATGTTAATCAACGTGACACATAAGGTCGCAATATTGAAACGCACTTACGGAATTCCATCAGCCCCAGCCCCTTATTAGCATACTCGCGTTTTGATGTACGCAATATGTTCATTACGCGACTCGCTTGACGTTGTTTGGCTGTTTAATTGTTTGTTTCTTCTTAACGGCTTTGTGAATGAACAAATAGTCATAAAAGTAGGTATTTATACATATCTCTCTCTCGATTTTGGTTGCCTGGAAGAGATCACTTTGAGCGATAAGGCCGCCTATTGTACTTCCTAGAAAATAGTGTAATTATGGTCTGTTTTTGTAATTGTATATTTTGGTGTACAATAAAGTGTTATCTCTCTCTCTTTTCTTTAATCTTCTTGCAATTATTTGGGGTCAACACAATACGTCTTTTCCTTCAGTATTTCTCTATTCTGACAAACGTCCATTGCCGCACCACAAATGATCGTATCATCTTTGGCACAACCCATCTATTTCTTTTATAGTGTAGGTAATTTTCATTTGTAGCCTTCAATCTTCTAGTTTAAGATTCTCTTTTCACTTTATTTTATGCCTCCTCATTGCCGTTGCCTCCCATGTTATTATTTTCTTCGCAATTTTTCTACAACATATTTTATTTACGTAATGATAACCTTGTGTATTTGATAAGCAGAGCTGCTTTGGGCGATAAAACCCACCACTAGATCAAGAAATACAGAATCCAAGAAAATTTAATGTATTGACTAACTGAAAAATGTATTTCAAAAGTTGAATATAATATTGCCTTACTTAATACTTGTAACAAGCCTTACGTTAGTTTAAAGTACATAATTTAGAGAACAGTAAGAACAGTAATATTATGAAAACACAAGTGAGGAGTTTGTTGTGTCACTTATTCTACCTTAATAAAGAGTAACTTATGTAGATTTAGAATCAGTAGTTGAATCTTGACGTTCAATACGTAATTAGTAAGATTCATTTATGAAATATATAAGTATTTATTTCTACGTACACTTCTGCAGACAATAAAAATTTAAGCAGTTTTATGAAAATTTGCATAACTAGATTTTGAGTTAAATCTGTTTAAACATACATACTGAAAATTTTATATATTAATATAGATAGATTATAAACGAGATGATATGGCAAATTGCAATAGAGGTGCCATACGACACTTGATGAAGCTTCCGAAGTAAATTCACAAACAAACCGCTTCTCACGTGCAAAGTTAGACAAAGGCACTATCTTAGAACACTCAATGGCCATTACAGGCACCCGTGTCGTGTACTGAACTATATTAATAGGGGCTACAAACGGACAAGCTGCTTCACAATCAACTCAAAACTACTTTTGGAGTAAAACATCAAACGTGTAACATCGGATTTTGCTTGGATACAGTTACACCGTAGCGATCGAAATTAATAAAACTGTTGATATAATGAAATATTAAAAAATATACAATAAATATAGGGTTGTTATTTTGTATTTGGTTATGTTTCATCCCTGTTATCGAGGATATATATAAACGGTCTTATTCATAGAGAATTAGAGTAAGTTTGAACACTTCTTTAAGTAAGTTCGAACTTACTCTAACTCTCTATGAATAAGACTGACAGTATATAGCTACTATATTAAACTGCATGTTAATTGGATATTAACCTTACTACATAATTATAAGCACAATACCATCTAATGTAACTCTATTTTTTGTGAATAAATTTTTAATCAATTTCATTTCGTTTTATGACCACTACATGTAACAAACGAGCAAAGAAATACCGGAATAAACTCACTTTCCCATTATCTATATTAATAATGAAACCTGCACGAAAATTAAAGATAAAACTTCAGCTTCAATTCTTAAAACCTTCATTGAAATCTAATGAAATGTTTCACAAGCTATACGAGTCAAACTATGAAATAGATGTTATGTGGCCGTAGCATAATTCATTTGAAGGTAATATTAACTACCTGTAATTTTAGTATTTGTGCTTTCTATCTCGTTATAATTTGTAATTTGTTTTCAAAAACTTATATAATGTTCTCTTAGTTTAAGTGAACTGTAAAAATTCTTATATGAAAAATAAAGTTTCTTAACCAGAATTCCAATGCAGCTACGCCATTCCTTGTGTAGCGTAGCTCGCTAATGTAGCATGTATTAGCGGCATTTTACCAGCTCAATTTCGCGACATGACAAAAAGGAACTGACAAAAGGCTTTCGCCTCAAAATTACAGTATGGTGTAAATGTTGCTTCTATTGACGCAGTGTCCCCTTTCATTAGTATAGTTCGGTTTACAGGGTTATATGAATAAAACATGATAAGGGCAAGACCAATTATTAACTACATGTATACAAGAAGGGTCCGAAACGATAGCCCTTATGTGCCGGAAGTTTTCTGCTTGCATCATATAAGACCTTTTTCCTATGATAATCAGACAACTATTACTACTGAAGGATTTTCAATAATTTCGTGAAGGGTTTGTGGAAGTCAGAACTTTTTAGACATTAAGTCATCATGACTTGATATATGGAAAATCAAATGGGGCGCTCTAATAGACGAAGTAGTGGAGTGCTCCGCAAGGGAAATCTGGTCCTAAATTAGTAGACTGTATTGAGACAGATGTCTGATCTTGAGCCTTCCACGAGAAAAGTGGAAGCTTCACTAACCTTGAGACATTAACTACTTTTTCCTGTAAGTTAAAAATAAAATAAAGTGTAATAAAAAGAAAAGCTATAAGTGACCCAAAAATCTCTAAAATGAATGAATAATAAATAAGAAAAAAATAAAGAAAGAAAAATTTCGACAATATTGTTACAACTTAAGTTCTGACAAAAACAAATTGCACCTGCATATCTTGTAAAAACACATTTTATTATCTGTCAGCATTTGAAGTACTTGTAATTCTTTATGATCGTCTTCTTTTGTTTACTTATTTATTGGAATACGTTTATAGAGAACAGCCTATTGTTTTAATGTAATCGTTTATGGCCGCTTGCGGCTGAATCATTAGCCAGGTGCTGCGGATTACGTCGACGACGATACGGGCACGTTTGTATTTGTGAGGTATACAACGACGGCCGGGTGGAGAGAGGGGTCAGTCTAGCGAGAACCACGATCAGGGCGAAACCTTTGTACATTCGATAACCTATATAGTGACGGACTTTGCGCGTGATATTGAATCGCGCATTACGTTTGAACTGATTGTGTTCAGTTATATTTGTATCTGTGTTATATGTGTTTGTAGTTCTAATAAACTCTATAATCATTCCAACGGCATTTTAATTCGAGTCTCGCAACTCGTAATAATATGAACGCCGGAGCGAGTACAAAAACGTCCTTTGCTCGATAGGTTCATTTTGCAGCACTCAGAAGAACAGCGTCAAGGCAACGGTTCTACGTCACTATTGAAACTATATACAGCGTAAATGGTACGGTCAATAAATCAAACAATCTCAGAATAAGAAGGTATACGCACTGCGTGATATGATGGTGGTTAGACGACGAAATGACTTGGACACATAGAAATGAACCATCTAATATCAGCTTGCATACATACGGAATAGTGTAATAACGTTGTGGATTGAAAGAAGATGTAATAGTAAGAGTTGAAAAAGGAATGTTAAGGTGTTTTGGGCATGTAGAGAGGATGAACGAAAATAGAGTCACAAAACAAGTGTATGACAGTATTGTGAATGGTAGAGTTGGTATCGGTAGACCACGAGGTACACATCATGATCAAATAACATTAGTGTTAAACCAGGTCAGGTAAAAAGCATGTCAAATAAACGTGCAAGTATGAAGAGGATAATGAAAGTAGATGAAGCGAAAGTTGTATGTCAGGATCGTCTCAAGTAGAGATCTACAGTCTCTGCCTAACCCCATAGGAAACAGGCGCGATAATATGTAAGTATGTATATAATATCAGCTTGACACAAAAAGAGTCTACGTAAGAGAACTTACGTTTTACTTAAAAATTTAAGGTAGGAAGCATAATATTTTTTGTGTTTGAATAAGATCTGTAAGGGTCATTTTCAAGATTTCATTTTCTTAATAAAACTATTTTTTAACGGTTTTAAGCGCGGTTTTAACCAGTACGGTCTGGAAATCGCAAATAAAATTCGGCGGTGTGAGTGCTTAAAAACAAGACATGCGCGTTCCGCGCTTAAAACTGTTAAAAACGTAGTTTTACTATGTATACAAGTCGCGAAAACTTAAGAAAATTTCATTTACTTTCTGTTGTTTAAATTATTTAGGGCTCTTGATTCAAATGACAAAAACAGTAAACATTCGCCATCTATATGGAGCCCTTCTCTGCGTAAACTGGCAAGCACTTGACCCTTCTTAAAGTTATTACAATAAAACTCTGAAACACGATTTAAGTAAGAACAAACCGTTTAAGAAAATTACACCAAGTTTGTTTGTTGTCTTAACAAAGTTAAGGGGTCATGCGAGACCCTATTTGAGACCGAAATGTAATCCATAAACAACTTTGGGTCTTAAACACCCTAATTTTGTTCGTTACTTTGTTACTTTGACATTTAACGCTTATGTGTTGAAAACTTTGAGGTGTATTCCCTAGTGGTTAGATAGTTGTTCAACTTTAATAAAATTATAATAGTTTTACGATTCTATATTATAGCTATTTGGATAAGACAATCGTGTAGTCTTCATCCGTACCTTCTACGGTCTTCTTCTTTTTTATTTAGTTAAATCACCAAATATTATTTAATTTTTCTTGTAATATCTCCTTGGACACCCGGTTGCCTGGTTGAAGAGATCGCTATAAGCGATAAGGCCGCCCATTGTTCTGATGGAAATGTATTCATTTTAAATGTAAGCGAATTCAAAATATTTCCCCTCCCGTACTGCCTGAACCCCAGTGACGCTTACATTGCATAAGCCTATCTAGCTGATTAGGGTGCGCGGCGACCACGCAACTTTTTCTAATACTTACATTTTTAAACTCGTGATATCTTTCGAATGGAATGTCCGAATTGAATAATTCAAAAAGTTATATAAAGGTATTAAAGCAGTCTTGAATATGAAGTAATTTATTTTGATAAGGATGAATACCAAGATACAAATAAAGAGCCTTTTCTAGCGGCGGCGTTTTAATTAAATTTTTCAAATAAAAGAACACTTATTGTGGAATAACTATAATTTGCAAGGATGTCGTGATATTTTTTGTAAATAATGATATGTCCTGCAAAGTCGTAGTACATTATTTTATTTTATCATCAATAGTTTTCGCAGCGCACGTGATTTTAGGTATTTTTTTACACCTCGGGTTACACTAATGAAGTTTTAGTAAGGATCCCTAACTTTTTTGAAAATATAATATAGCCTATATCACTCGGAGATAGTGTAGCTTGCCAACAATGAAAGATTTTTTTAAATCGGTTCAGTAGTTTCGGAGATTACCCCCTACAACGTCACAAACTCACAAACTTTACCTCTTTATAATATTAGTATAGATTACTATATTTTTTTAGGATGTCTACTCACCATTTCTAGTTTCTGAGTTAATCAGCTCTTACTCATGGACAGAATGACTTTAACTTTAGGTATTGGAACCTTAAAAGTGAGCAACGCTCCTTCATGCCATACGTGTGCAAGCTGTGGAATAAATTCCTTCACACGGCTTTCCTAAAGCGCTACAATATGGGGCTTTTCAAAAAGAGCGTAAACAGATATTTATAACCTTAACCAGGCAGGCAACCTTTCGGTTCTCTTGGTGTTGCAGATGTCCATGGGCGACAGTAACCACTTACTTAAGTGGACCCGTTTACCAGTTTGCCTACAAGCAAACAAAAAAAAACAATAGTTAATGCGATATAAAATTCTTATATGTTTCTTATTTACGACGATGTAAGCCGTTGGAGCGTTTGCGGGGCCGTGGCGGGGCGTCGACGGGACGACGGCGGTGCGACTCTGTTGATTTATAGCCTTAACACTAAGGTTCTCAAACTTATTTCATCGACCACCCACATTGAGAATAAAATATTTTCTAGCGACCTCCAAAATTTATCAGTACACCACATCATAAAAACCATAATCGTAATTAGTTATTTAATAAAACATGTTTTGATTATAAACTTAAATATTAGGAAAAGATAAATCAGGCATCACCCTCCTAATCCACTAAATAAGTAACTACGTACACTAGTAACTACCCAAAATTATCTGGTATTTACCCTCCTCTATAGTGTCGGATTTCTATAGCTATTCATTTATTTGTCTTACTACTGGGGGCCCAAAGCGGCCGCTTTCGCGTATTCTTATTACGAATATGGCAAATCCCTAATAATATTATAAATGCGAAAGTAACTCTGTCTGTCTGTTCCATTTTGACGGAAAAAATATGAGACTGATTTGGCCGAAAGTCAGTATATATATATATATATATATATATATATATATATATATATATATATATATATATATATATATATATATATATATATATATATATATATATATGTATATTCGATTTTTTTTGCAGGAGATCAGCAGACAGGCAGACGGCCCACTTGATGTAAAGCGGTTACCATCGCCTATGGACATTTGCATTTCGATGCCGAGGATGAACATAGGATACTTTTCATCCCGAAAAATGGAATATTTTCCGGGATAAAAATATATTTCTCTCTGTATTTGTTATCCTTTTACGGAAAGACTATTGGACCGATTTGGCTAAAATTCGGTACATATGTAATTTTAATACCGAGGGATACTTTTCATTCCGGATAATGGGATAGATTTATGTAAAGGTTTTCCCGGAAACTAGGATAGGTTTTGTAATATTTGTTTCGTCCAGTTCATCCACTTGGTCCACTTGGTCCATGTTGTTATTTTTGTCATTTTTGGGAAGTTTTGTCATTTATGTAGTTTACATATAGGGGAGTTTGCGATATAAAAGAAAGTGAACCATCCGGGGGCAAATACATAAAAATTTACTACAATATAACCTGGACCGCCTGGTCTTTAAATAAGAGGTACGCACTAGAGGTTGACCCGCGGCGCAGCACGAGGTAAACTCTAGTATCAAAATAAAGTTGAACTTGTACTGTATTTTACACGTTCAGTGTATATAGACATGTGTCAAAATCACTAAGCGGTTTACCAAAGGCGGACACTTTTGACCCGCTGGTTAAAATTTGCTATAAAATCTATATAAGTAACGTCTATTTTCTACAAATGATAAGGTAAAAGGAAAAATAGTAAAAATTACAGACACGCCATAAGCCTCTATAGGCCTTATTACCCACTTTGAGAAAGACTGTCTTAACAGTACGTATTCTAACAAAACACGGTGGAATAAATCATAACGCAGATGGTTATAACGCTTTGCCGAATGTTTTCTGTGGATATTTTTTATTTATCAGTTTTATTTTGTGATATTTCTGTTGAATAGAGTTTCTTTATTTTATTATTCGAGCTTGGTCTTGCGTATTTTTTATATAATTGAACTTTTTTTTTATTAGTCTGGTGAGAATCTATCGCTATAGTATTTTATAAAATATCTATTGTGTGTGACCGATTATTTTTTTGGGAAATTATGTATTTTACGGAGATTTATAAAAAATATTTTGCAGTGGCTTAAGATAAGAATCTATCGGTACTACTAATAATAAACAAATGCTAATGTTATTATTTCTATTCTGTCATTAAAGTATATTTCAATATTCATATCTTTTTTAGTTTGCTTCTAGGCAAACTGTTAACGGTCCAATTTTGACCAGTTCGTATTTTACTGACCGTTCATTTGCCTTACTAACGGTTAAAATTTGACATGAGCTCCATACAAGTGATGTCAAAATGCAACCGATGGTAAAGCAAGGGAATGGATAGTAAGATATAGGAACCGGCCATTGATGATAAGTAGTTTCCGTCGCCCATAGAGATGGATATCTGCAACACCAAGTACTCTGAAGACAGGAAACTTTATATGGAAGATGCGCTTGTTGTTGGCATTATGCTGGCAGGACTATTTGTAATTTCATGATTCCTCACTTACTGAAGATCCATAGAGGACGGACATGTTGATCGATTAAGAATGAATGAATGAAAACTCTTTATTGTTCACCATAACTTAAGCCTAGACAATTTAATATGAATAAATTTCCATTAGAAAAAATACTTCATATTCAAGACTGCTTCAATACCTTTATATAACTTTTTGAATTACTCAATTCGGACATCCCATTCGAAAGATCTCACGAGTTTAAAAATTTAAGTATTAGAACACGCGGCCGTGACGCTTTTTCGTGAGCGAAAAATCGTAAGACCCTGTCTATATAGAAGTTTCACTTCAAAATGAGCGGCTTTATTGCTTATAGAGATCTCTTCCAGGCAACCCGATGTCCAAAGAGACAAGAAAAATGAGATAATATTTGGTGGTTTCTAATTTAATCATAATTAAATTACAATTAAAGAAGAAACAAAAAATAATAAACTACTATAGATATACACAATAGATTGTAGATTATAATAATATAAATTACATACCTACATGCGAACAATAATATAATTCTATTTACAGCAACAATTTTTATTTAATGGACTAATTATTATCAGTGATCAAGTGTTTAAATGTAGAAATGGATGTAGCTTGACTGATTTTCAAGGGGAGGGAGTGCCACAGGCGAACAGCCAGTACGGCAAAGGAATCTCCTACGAAGAGCGAAGTGTGTTTAGGTATCGTTAGCAGATTTTCATTTGAGCGCAAATTACATTAATGAGATTGATAGAGGGAACTGAAAAGTTCCTTTGCATGTGGGGGAGTACAGGGATTAAAAAGGATATTGTGTAGAAGTGAGAGTACATTTAAATTCCGGCGAAGGCGAATAGGCAACCATTTTAGCTGATTACGAAATTCGAGGATTTGGTCATATTTACTCAACCCAAATATGAACCGGATACAAACGTGGCGCGGCGTGCAAGCTTATCCAGCTGTTTTTAGGTTATGTCTAGATAGCAAGCATCAGTTTAATCAAGTGGGGGAGAAGCAAGAATTGAGCAAGCATAATCTTAATAGCAGTAGGTAGGAAATTCTTCACTCTTCTTAGCGAAACGGATGACGCGAAAAGTTTCTGATTGATTTCAGTGAAGTCAGGTCGCCGAGACAGTTCTTTGACTGTTTAGGCCAATTATTTCGGTTGGTTCATTCGTTTGATTATATGATCGGAATGAAATCAGTCACGCCGACATCTTCCGATCTGTGCCCTTCTAAGGAGGCTCATTGGCCAACAAAATTATGTCCTCACGCGACGACACTGGACGGACAAAGCCGCACGACCACCCCAAAACTTAATAAGTCGAATATCCCCTACATGATTGTGCGCGCCTGACCGACCCGCTCTGCAGCCATTTCTGCTAATTTTTAATAGTGTGTGTGACAAAAAGACTTTAATACCACTTCGTGCAACCAATTGATCCTCGATGACTGCTGCCAGACGTCTCCAGGCTTGCCGAATCGGGAGAAGTGTATTTTCGGGAGGTTAAGGTTAGTGGCTTGATTTTCCTTCCCATATGATCAATGGGATACAACGATTGATCTGATTGTCGTGCCGTCCATTGTTCTCGAGTTATATTATCGAAGGCCGCACAAGCCCAATGCAATTACTAATTAATAATTATAATAATAACTAGCTGACCCGGAAAACTTCGTACCGCCTCAGAATCAATTAAGTAATAAAAACGTTGTTTTCTGAACGACGGGACGAACATCAAACGTTTGACATTGAAAACCAAAAAAATTGAAAAAAGAACTTCACTTTTAAATTTAATTTGATTTCTGAACGACTTTTAAATTTAATTGATTTCTAAACGAACATCAGATGTTTGACAGGTAGATAGTTTCTAAGAGAAAGCGAAATTGTTGTTTTTACTATATTCCAAGCATTTTTTTCAATTTACTCATCTTTTAAACCTTCCCTGGACTTCCACAAATAATTCAAAACCAAAATTAGAGAAATCAGTCCAGCCTTTCTCAAGTTTTGGCGAGACTAGCGAACAGCAATTATATATATATATGGTTAATTAATAATTAGGTAGGGCAATTTTATACGACTGCCGCTACGTGGTGTGCTATAGGGGAGGTAGGGGAAGGACCTCAAAATTTACCCTTGGCACCACCACTGACAATGATAATTCCTATATTTTTAGATTACTTACCTATTTTGGCTAAATTGACTAAGGAACGCTTAATGGGTTATCTTCAATACTGGCCCGGAACCTGACAAAAGGTTGTCATTAATTTGCGGGACAAGTCGTAACAAGCGAGGAGTTTAATTTCCTTAATCGGTTTCAACTGTTACAAAACGAGCCGTTTCGGCTTCATTATGGCGACGAACTTTGCGAAGCGCTTATAAATTATTTTGTCAATAGTCTAAATGCGATTAGCGGTGAAATTGTTTAATTTATTAATTTGTGTCGTAAAATATTATTAAATTTGACAAGTGCCTGGCATACGCAGAACTAAGGATTCTGTAGAGGTAAATGTAATATGTAAAATATAATAACAGCCCATAAAATGTCCTACTGGTGGACTCACGCATCCCATTATAGACGGAACGGACAGTATACCCGCCATACTTGTCCAAAGCGGCATGGCAGGTTTGACACATCGGTTATCTCGATGTGCAGGTTGCATCACGATATTAGCATGTGGTAATTGTAATAATATGCACATTAGGTCAGAAAATTGCTTAAGTGGTGCATGCGTTCTGGCCAGGATCAACCCGTGCCCTGTGAGTACGAGACGCGTGCGCTAGCCATTACGCTACTACGTAGGGTTGCCAACCTTAATATAATATATAGTATTTTACTATATTTCGGGTCGGCGTACTATATACGCCGCTATATATTATAAAGAAATATTTAGTACGCATAAATACTATATTTGAACACCGAACGAAATCTAACAAACAAATAATTATTTTTAAAAATAATTAACGCGCCTTTTCATTGAATTTTGAGTGAGGCGAGTTCGTGTAACCGAATTCCGGACTCCGAACGCATCTAGAATCTTTTGTCTTTGGCTCCCACTAATCTTTATTCTCTATACTAACTTGAGGGGCTGGCAGCACGTCAAAATTGTCAATATTAAATTGACAACATCGAAATAATTCGATTTCATTGAATAATCGAATGTAATAAAGCATATGACACTTTTATTTCAGACAAAACATTGTTAAAAAATGCAAGAAGTGCAAAGAAATATAGTTTTTATAAAAATAAGAAAGTAACAAATATATCTTTGTCTATTTTTAATTTTTTTCCATAAAATACTATATTTTTTAGAAGTGTACGTACTATAGTTTTTTATAACTTATTTTGAAAAATACTGTATTTCGCTGAGAAAATGTTGGCAACCCTACTACTACGACCTAAGTGTAGTATTTATTTAAGCGTACCCACATTTTATATTTGTATAGACTATACTGTTTCCAAACGTTTCTTTTACTTTGGACATTTGCACGTCTATCAAGTTACATATTTCTTGACAATAAAGCCCGCATGAAACAAATAGCATTATTGTCGTACTTTATTGCTGTGGGTGACGTAATAGTGATGTTCTGTGAGTCATGTAATGCACAGACTATTAAACCATCGACACTACACGTAAATAAATCGAAATTAATCGTTTTGGAAATAAAAAAAAGTGTTTGTGTGCAATTCACACAAGACTTTTTTGCCATTCGAATGTAATTAAAGATTTTTTTATTATTGTAATATATATATAATACTAGAGTTTACCCCGCGGCTGCGCCGCGGGTTAACCTCTAGTTCCTGCTTCTTGTTTAAAGAGCAGGCGTTAATACAGGTTACAATGTACACCATTTTCATGTTAGTGCCATTTGACCCCGAAAAATTCACTTCATTTTATATCGCAAACTCGATGCTTGATATATTCTCATGCCGATCTCTTGGCATGAGTATATATGTCCATTTTCGGCATTAAAACTACATTTAAACAAAATTACAATAAAAACGATCCAGTATTCCCAGTGTTTTCCGAAAACTTAACAGAAAGACATATCGAGTTACTATCGCATTTTTATAGGCGATGCATTTTTATATCTATGAACTTGAGAAATGATTGGTCTCATCCAAACTTTCATCCTCTATTACAAACAGTCCTAGTTTTATTTATCTATCCCCCGTCAATTAAAACTACAAAAATGTCAAAAGGGACAACATCAGCAAAAAGAGCAACATGGACAAAAAGGACAAAAAAGAGTCGAAGAGCAAAAAAGCAAAAGAGCAAAAGAGCAAAAGGACAAAAGGGCAAAAGGGCAAAAGGGCAAAAGGGCAAAAGGGCAAAAGGGCAAAAGGGCAAAAGGGCAAAAGGGCAAAAGGGCAAAAGGGCAAAAGGGCAAAAGGGCAAAAGGGCAAAAGGGCAAAAGGGCAAAAGGGCAAAAGGGCAAAAGGGCAAAAGGGCAAAAGGGCAAAAGGGCAAAAGGGCAAAAGGGCAAAAGGGCAAAAGGGCAAAAGGGCAAAAGGGCAAAAGGGCAAAAGGGCAAAAGGGCAAAAGGGCAAAAGGGCAAAAGGGCAAAAGGGCAAAAGGGCAAAAGGGCAAAAGGGCAAAAGGGCAAAAGGGCAAAAGGGCAAAAGGGCAAAAGGGCAAAAGGGCAAAAGGGCAAAAGGGCAAAAGGGCAAAAGGGCAAAAGGGCAAAAGGGCAAAAGGGCAAAAGGGCAAAAGGGCAAAAGGGCAAAAGGGCAAAAGGGCAAAAGGGCAAAAGGGCAAAAGGGCAAAAGGGCAAAAGGGCAAAAGGGCAAAAGGGCAAAAGGGCAAAAGGGCAAAAGGGCAAAAGGGCAAAAGGGCAAAAGGGCAAAAGGGCAAAAGGGCAAAAGGGCAAAAGGGCAAAAGGGCAAAAGGGCAAAAGGGCAAAAGGGCAAAAGGGCAAAAGGGCAAAAGGGCAAAAGGGCAAAAGGGCAAAAGGGCAAAAGGGCAAAAGGGCAAAAGGGCAAAAGGGCAAAAGGGCAAAAGGGCAAAAGGGCAAAAGGGCAAAAGGGCAAAAGGGCAAATGGGCAAATGGGCAAATGGGCAAAAGGGCAAAAGGGCAAAAGGGCAAAAGGGCAAAAGGGCAAAAGGGCAAAAGGGCAAAAGGGCAAATGGGCAAAAGGGCAAAAGAGCAAAAGGGCAAAAGGGTAAAAGGGCAAAAGTCAAAAGGGCAAAAGGGCAAACGGGCCCAAGGGCAAAAGGGCAAAAGGGCAAAAGGGCAAAAGGGCAAAGGGGCAAAAGGGCAAAAGGGCAAAAGGTCAAAAGGGCAAAAGGGCAAAAAGGACAAAATAACCAAAATGACGAAAATGGCAAATCACAAAACCAACCAAAGCCTGTCCCACTTTTGGTACATATAATATTTACATAAATCTATCCCAAAATCTATCCCATTATCCGGGATGAAAAATATCCCATGTCCACCCTCGGTATTCAAATTACATATGTACCCAGTATCAGCCAAATCGGTCCAAAAGTCTTTGCGTAAAAGGATAACAAACAGAGAGACAAATATACTTTTATCCCGGAAACTATCCCATTTTCCGGGATAAAAAGTATCCTATGTTCATTCTCGGCATCGAAAATATATATATACTGAGTTTCAGCCAAATGACAGACAGACAGACAGACAGACAGAGTTACTTTCGCATGTATAATATTAATAGGGATTATATACAATTTTTCAACAAGACTATATTGTTACATAATCACAATTCACATACCAATTTTGAGACAAAGGATCAATTCAGTGTTATCTTTTTGAAGTGAAACTTCTTTAGAATCGTTGAGCTTTGAAATTGGATGAAATGAAAAAGAGATAAACACAAAACAAAGAGATAAATCTATAGGACTAAGCCTGCGAGAGAATGAGATATAATAAATTATATTTAATAATTTTAACACTATGCTCACACAGATAGAGAGGAAAATGTTTTGAATTGTTTCATTAACCCTTCAAATTTTGTGTTTTAAAACTTAAATATATAACGATATAATATATTAAACGTGACGTCACGAAATTTAAAATCCTGCCCGTCCCTTATCACACGTTGTTTCACTTCTACTGCGTGTGAATTGCACACATACACAATTTTTTATTATGAACATTACGTCGATGGTGCCGACGGAGAACCAAAAACAACAGGAACATCAATGATGTTTCCTCGTTGGAATCTATTATTGTAATGAAGTACGCCACCCTAATCAAATAAATCGCGCGGCTGTAGTTATAATAAGAAGGAGAAGGTAAGGATCTTGTGCTGCTGTCGCCCTGCTGCTACGCTGCTGCCGCACTGCCTGCGTCCCAATGTGAAGGTGCCCTTAAACAAGTAAGTGGAATAAAACGATACCACATTTGTGAGGCCTGAGACTGGACTTTGTATTTCTTAAGAGAGGTCGTTTAATATAAGGACAAATCTTCTCAGATCACTTCTGCTTAAAGTATTGCCACTGTAGCAAGAAAATAAAAAAATAGAATGCAAAGTATGAATTTTTTTTTGTGTGTGTGTGCAGTTAACATGTACTAGAAGTGAAACAACGTGTGAGAGGGAATTTAAATTTCGTGACATCACAATTTATATATTATATCGTTATAATATATTTAAGCTTTAAAACACGAAATTTGAAGTATTAACGAAAAACTTCAAAACATTTCCAACTCTATCTGTATGAACATAGTGTTTAAATGATTAAATATAATGTATTATATCTCATTCTCTCGCAGCCTAAGTCCTATAGATTTATGTGTTTATCTCTTCATCGAGTTTCAAATCACAACGATTCTAAAGTTACAGTTCAAAAATAAAATTTTATTGCATTTTAAAAGTGTTAGGATAAAATACGCCCCACCTTGTACGCGAGGGTTAACTAATACTAATGTAAATCAGGCTTAAGCTACCATGGCTTCTATGACATTAATTAAAGTTAAAACAAAAACCATCCTTGATTCAAGTCACCCAAACATGATAAATATGTGAATTGTTGCAGTGTAATTTTGTCATAGTCACGAGGCATTTACACCCTCATAGTGTGTAAGGGGTGATGATAAATGACTTGGTAACACCATGGATAGCCCTCGGCTCCCTGCTACATTCCTCGTATTGTTATTATAAAAATAGCTACACTATCCCCCGTCAATGTAAACTACAAAAATGACAAAAGGGACAACATCAGCAAAAAGGACAAAAAGAGCAAAAAGAGCAAAAAGAGCAAAAGAGCAAAAGAGCAAAAGAGCAAAAGAGCAAAAGAGCAAAAGAGCAAAAGAGCAAAAGAGCAAAAGAGCAAAAGAGCAAAAGGGCAAAAGGGCAAAAGGGCAAAAGGGCAAAAGGGCAAAAGAGCAAAAGAGCAAAAGAGCAAAAGAGCAAAAGAGCAAAAGAGCAAAAGAGCAAAAGAGCAAAAGAGCAAAAGAGCAAAAGAGCAAAAGAGCAAAAGAGCAAAAGAGCAAAAGAGCAAAAGAGCAAAAGAGCAAAAGAGCAAAAGAGCAAAAGAGCAAAAGAGCAAAAGAGCAAAAGAGCAAAAGAGCAAAAGAGCAAAAGAGCAAAAGAGCAAAAGAGCAAAAGAGCAAAAGAGCAAAAGAGCAAAAGAGCAAAAGAGCAAAAGAGCAAAAGAGCAAAAGAGCAAAAGAGCAAAAGAGCAAAAGAGCAAAAGAGCAAAAGAGCAAAAGAGCAAAAGAGCAAAAGAGCAAAAGAGCAAAAGAGCAAAAGAGCAAAAGAGCAAAAGAGCAAAAGAGCAAAAGAGCAAAAGAGCAAAAGAGCAAAAGAGCAAAAGAGCAAAAGAGCAAAAGAGCAAAAGAGCAAAAGAGCAAAAGAGCAAAAGAGCAAAAGAGCAAAAGAGCAAAAGAGCAAAAGAGCAAAAGAGCAAAAGAGCAAAAGAGCAAAAGAGCAAAAGAGCAAAAGAGCAAAAGAGCAAAAGAGCAAAAGAGCAAAAGAGCAAAAGAGCAAAAGAGCAAAAGAGCAAAAGAGCAAAAGAGCAAAAGAGCAAAAGAGCAAAAGAGCAAAAGAGCAAAAGAGCAAAAGAGCAAAAGAGCAAAAGAGCAAAAGAGCAAAAGAGCAAAAGAGCAAAAGAGCAAAAGAGCAAAAGAGCAAAAGAGCAAAAGAGCAAAAGCGCAAAGGCAAAAGGACAAAAAGGGCAAAATAACCAAAATGATGTAAATGGCAAATCATAAAACCAACCAAAGCCTGTATGGGATTTGGGGGCAAAAATATTAAATTGGATGAGTTTGCTAGAAGAAATTTGTCTTTAATATAAAATAACTATTTGATGAATATATATATATATATATATATATATATATATATATATATATATATATATATATATATATATATATATAATATGTATCTGTACCCCATGCAGTTTTATTTTTAAAGATTCGTAGTTGTCATTTTGTCAAAAGTCTAACACTTATAAAATTGCCTTTATATCTTAAAAATTAAACTACAATTTGTAATATAGTGTATGTAGTGTAATATATATACTGGGGTTGTCTGGAAGAGATCGCTTTTCAGCGATAAGGCCGCCCTTTGTACATAACTAGATATAATTTTAGTCTTTAAGTATATATTTGTATTGGTGTACAATAAAGTGTTATCTATCTATCTATCTATAGTTTAATTAAAAAACTTGAAAATTGTATACTATTGTTACAACTCAGGTCCCGATAAAAACAAAATCCACCTGCATATCTGAAACAAAATACATTTTATTACCTGCCGGCATTTAAACTAATTGTAACTCTTTTATGATCGGCTTCTTTTGTTTACTTATTGGCATATGGACTATTGTTGTAATCGTTAGCCAGGTGTTACGGATTTTAAAGTAAAAGCTGATTGTATGAAATTCGGTCCACGTTGCCGGGCGGACATTTTGCATTTATGCAGTATACAACAATGACCCGATGGAGGAGGGAGGCAGTCGAGCGAGAACCACGAGCGAAGCGAGACGTATGTACTACATTCGGGTATCTAATAAGTGACGGACTTTGCGCGTTTTATTGAATTACGACCTTCTGCATTACTTTTGGACTTGTTGTGTTCGGTTATAATTGTACCTGTGTTATACGTATTTGTATAGTTCTAATAAACTCTATAGTAATTCTAACGGCATTTTAATTCGAGTCTCGCGACTCGTAACACTATTATAAACATATTTACAAATAAAAAATAGATTCCAGGTCACTGTCGGTGGGGAGCGTATCCAAAATACAGGCCAGCCTTTTGGTCATGCGAGACTTCTTTCAATCGTATTCAAAGGTCTTAATACAGTTGATAAGCTTCGCGTCCCCTCGGTCCCATAGTTTCAACCCCGAACACCTTAATTCGTTTATTTACATATAATAATAACAAAGAAACTAAGCCCATACAGTATACACAACTGCCCAGTAAAACACAAAGGCGAGTCGAAGCCATCCTACTTTCAAGTAATACAATGAATGACATGTTGTTTATGACAACGTAGGAATTTGTTAGTAAATTAAATTGACAAAACGCGATTGCGCCATCGAATCTATCTAGTTAATCATTTATAGGGATAAAAAGTATCCTAAGTGTTGATTCTAGATATAAGCCATTATTCTGTCGAGGTTCGTTCATTTACGTTCTGTAGTTTTCAAAAAGGATTTTTTTTTATTGCAGGAGTTCAGCAGACAGGCAGACGGCCCACATGATGGAAAGCCGTTACCATCGCCTGTGGACATTTGCATCAACAAAGGTGCTACAAATGCGCTGCTGCTCTCTTAAAGGAGACTGGAACCTGGTCACTAATGCCGGAACACAACACAAGGTTGTTATCGCGGCATACTCTAGACCAGGGGTGGTCGCCATCCAGTCGGGCAAATGCCCTACCACCTGGCGGTGGGTTGTTTAGTCGCCTCTTACGACAGGCCGCCCGGCCGCAGGAAATTGTATTCTTTCTCCGTTCCTGCACGGATAAAATGCGATCGCAAAGCCATCTTTTTCGACATTTTTGTCTATCCCGCGGAAATGATGTCATTTATCGGGGTAAAAAGTATTCTAAGTTACGTCCCGGGATATGAGCTTGTTCTGTGTCAAGTTTCATTTAAATCCGTCGAAGAATTTTCACGTGATGCTCTAACAAACAGACGGAGAGACAAAAAAAGTATCAAGAAAAAGTATACAAAAAAAGTATAAAAGAGAAATATCCCCCTGATTTTTTTTCACATTTTTAAACGCAATGTACAAACTCGAATCATTTACAGATTTATTATAGTATAGATAAACAATGGATGCATATTCGCGGGATTTCAGGGTTTCTTAATGTGTAACAGACCTTCTGGCAGGAAATTCGTATTTCCTTAAGAACAATAATTTTGTTTGAAATCTCTTTAAACTGAAACCAATATAAATCAAAATTAAGAGCTAACTTTAATCCGAGTAATCTTATAAAATAACTTAAGCAGTTAATATTGTTAACATTGGTCGGAGAAACATCATCAATCGTCTGTAACTAGTGATGTCAAGAGTCGACAATCGATAACTGTAGCACGTATCGACGTCTTGAATTGATTGGAGTTGTCGCTTAGTGCAATTAAAAAGCGATTGGAATGGTTTTGAAAAGTGAATAAAGAAAGAAAATATTTATTGGAAGAAATAGCGACGTATTTACATTACTTACATGTGTCTTAAAAAAGTATTTTTAGAGAATTTGCACGCCGCATTTTCAGCAAACAAGGTCTGCTTTTTGCTGTGCAGGATTTATGTCCGAAAAAACGTGATTTTCAGTATCAACCTTCCTTTTAGTGCGATACCAAAATGACCCGATCTTTTTTTACAATTTGATAGTCTAGACGAACAGTAAGCGGCTGACTGTTCGCTGACTGACTTTGAGCGGCTTATCAGTCGCCAACTTAATGTCGAGTTCTGTACCGTAATAGCCGCGAAACGCTTGCGAAATCTTGGGAGAGAAGGTAAACGGGTAGTATATAACGCTGCGCAACACCCCGGTGTAATGAGTCAACTGCGCTGAAGACCGCGCATTGGTCGCTGCTAATCGGCCGCTCACTGAACGAGTTGACAAGCAAAACGCCGCAAACCGCATACATTACGCGCTGTATGGACACTTAATTTCAAAGTTGTAGGAAGGCAAACTCAAAGCAAACAGTTAGTCGCTCACTGTTCATTTAATGGGAACACAGCCTAAGTGACGAGGGTATTAACTCATAAAACATGTCATTATACTCAATCATGGCCGGTAGCACGTCAATAACATAACTGGTGTTGGAATGTCTATAGACGATGGTAACAACCATCGAGACCAAACACCAAATAGGCTAGCTGCCAAGTAGCCTATTTGCTCTCTAGCAATAAAAAGGAAAACCTTGGTCGAAGGTCACCCACAGGCCATACACCTGCTCTACCTGCTTTGGTGTTCTGACTGTGTCTAAATGTGTCTTACTTATACATAGCGTTAAAAAGAACGCGTTAACGATTAGCAGATTTTTATCCGTGCAGGAAAGGAGAAAGAAAACAATTTCCTGCGGCCGGGCGGCCTGTCGTAAGAGACTACAAAACAACCCACAGCCAGGTGGTAAGGTACTTGCTCGACTGGATGGCGACCACCCCTGGTCTAGAGTATGCCGCCATAATAACCTTGTGTTGCGTTCTGGCATTAGTGACCAGGTTCCAGTCTCCCTTAAGAGAGCAGCAGCGCATTTGTAGCACCTTTGGTGTTGCAAATGTCCATAGGCGATTGTAACCGCTTTCCATGGAGTGGGCCGTCTGCCTATCTGCTGAACTCCTGCAATAAAAAATAAATAAAAAAATTGCAAAATTAGTGTAGAAGTCGTGCGCAGAAGGTTTGCCGATGGTCGCCCCTCCCGCTTCCTACGACTGGGACCAGGGTTTGTCTAAGTAGTACTAAGAACTAGACGACCGCGGGTCACGGTTGTGGGACGCGGGAGGGGTTGGCATCGGCAAACCTTCTGCGCACGACTTATATATACATGAGTTATTTATTAATATTTAACGTCATTAACAATCTATTTAAAATAATACATTAAACCTTTGGCTGTCTTTGCATAACACACTAACACTAAAGTTATTCCAATTATCCCACATTATTATAACTACTATGTTTTGACGTTCTGGAAAAATATCATACAGAACATGTACATTGACATTTCTGTATGTTTTAAACCCGTCGACTGGCCTTGGGTAAGTGTGGTACCGATTCGATTGCAATACTGCAAGCAAAAGCCCGGGCTCGGGCCGAGCTCCTCGAGACGCTCGATCGGGACCCTTGGGGGCGTCCGTACCGTGGGGCCCGCAACACGTTGCGGCCTTGCACATCCACGGTCACGGAAACGCTCGAACCCGAGGTGCTCCGGTCGGTTATCGACGGGCTCTTCCCGGATCCGGGAAACTTTACTCCCCCCAGTATGGGTCCACCCGTTCCCGACACCCCCACGGACGAGGAGCCTCACTCCATCTCCGAGGGGGAACTAGACGTTGCCCTGGACCGGCTCCGGGGCAGGAAGACGGCACCGGGACCCGACGGGGTTCCAGGTCGACTCCTCTTCCTGGCCGCTAAACATCTACGCGGCCAGCTGCGGGAACTGTTCGAAGCCTGTATTCGCGCAGGTCGGTTCCCGTCGCAATGGAAGGAGGGTCGTTTGTGCCTGATTCCCAAGGGAGATCGGCCTCCCAACGATCCGTCCGCCTTCAGGCCCATAGTGCTGCTGAACGAGGTCGCTAAGGTCTTCGAAAAGATCTTGGCGGAGCGGCTCGTGAAGCATCTCGACGCTGTGGAGCCGGGGCTTTCAGAAACGCAGTTCGGGTTTCGGCGGAGGCGCTCCACGATGGACGCCTTCGAGACGCTGCGAACGTTAACGGACGAAACCGTCCAAGCGAAGGATGTCGTTCTTGCGGTGTCGCTAGACATAGCGAACGCCTTTAACAGCCTCCCCCATGAGACGATCAGGGAGGGGCTCCGCGCGCATGGAGTCCCCCCGTACCTCACGAGGCTGTTGGGCGCGTACCTGCAGGATCGACATATCCTTTGGGAGGGCGGTGAGTCCGGCAATCCCGAGTTAGGCCGGCGACGCGTCGCGTGCGGCGTTCCACAGGGGTCGGTCCTCGGGCCGATTCTTTGGAACGTAGGTTATGACTGGATCCTTCGGGTTCCGGTCCTGCCCGGGGTAGGGCTGATCTGCTTTGCGGACGACACCCTACTCACGGCACGCGCTGCGTCATTTGCGGAATCCGTGGACGTCGCCAACGCCGGGTTGGCGATTGTCGTAGATCGAATAGCTAGGCTGGGCTTGAGGGTCTCCCCCGCGAAAACGGAGGCCATCATGTTCCATAGGAAATTTCGTAATCCCCCCGCGGACTTGACCGTTTCGGTCCAAGGGGTGGCCATTAGAGTAGGGCCCCAGATGAAATATCTGGGGCTAGCTCTCGATGGGAAATGGCTGTTCAAAGCGCACTTTGAGCAGCTAGTTCCCAAACTCGTCAAATCCGCGGGCGCACTCTCGAGGCTGCTTCCCAACGTAGGGGGCCCGGGAGGTGCGACGCGGAAACTTTACTCTGGCATCCTGAGGAGTATGGCACTGTACGGTGCACCTGTCTGGTCCATTGCACTTCACCGCCAGAACAGAACCCTGCTGCATCGGGCGCAGCAGGTTCTGGCCGTGAGGACCATACGGGGGTATCGCACAGTGTCGCGGACGGCGGCCACCCTCCTGGCAGGCGATCCGCCCTGGCATCTCCAGGCGGACGTCCTGACAGTGGTGCGCCGCACCCGGCAGGATGCCCTAGCTAGAGGCCTGACCTTCTGTCAGGTCGAAATCGAGGCAATCAGGAAGCGGGAAACCGCCTCCATGATCGCCGTCTGGTCTCAAGAGCTCGACAACCCTGCGGCCTATGGCGGCTACACGGTGGATGCAATCAGGCCACAGCTGACGGAATGGGTCAACCGCACCAGCGGCACCCTGACCTTCAGGACGACACAGATACTTACCGGACACGGATGTTTCGATAAGTATCTGTGTCGCATTGTGGGCTGCTTGCCTTCCCCTGACTGCCGCCAGTGCGGCGCGCCCGACACGGCGTTACACACGCTTGTCGAGTGCGCCGCATGGGCGCCGCAGCGTTTCGAACTTGAGACGCACGTAGGTCCAGTCGACTCGCTCTGCGACTTGGTCAAGGCCATGCTGCAGAGCAGCGACAATTGGGGGGCTGCGGTTACTTTTTGCGAGACAGTAATGTCACTCAAGGAGGCCGCAGAACGAGACAGGGAGAGAAGTCCTGCAGCGCGTGCCAATGCGTCTTCTCGAGGTCGCCGGCCTTCAGCTGGCACCCGGAGAGGCAGGTACGCGCATTACTTCCCTCCCTGAGTTAGGTTCCGTTTACCGCGGGGGGCCTTTAGCTTGCTAGGAAGAGCAAAGGACCTTCTACCCCCGCACAACGAAGTGGGGTGTGTTCTCCCAGGGCACACTACAGGCACTTTATTGCGCTGGATCGGCTGGGCGTAACTATGTTCTAAATCTCAGCCTTTCCAACACATTCAAAGCGCAGGGTCGTCAGGGAGGAGGGGTTTTTTAGTGGGTATTGGGGTTGCTCGCCCGTGCAGCAACGCTCGGAGTCTTCCACACTATTCTGTGACGTCGATCGCGGACGGAGCGCTGCCAAGAGCATACTATTGCTGCAGTGTTATCGCCCCCGACCGACGCGTGTCGTTCCCCTAGCAACGACCCAGTTTGTGCGTAAATCGGTTAAGCATTTTCCCTCGCCTCAAAACAAAAAAAAAAAAGTGTGGCACCGATTCGCGGACGGAGCGCTGCCAAGAGCATACTATTGCTGCAGTGTTATCGCCCCCGACCGACGCGTGTCGTTCCCCTAGCAAAGACCCAGTTTGTGCGTAAATCGGTTAAGCATTTTCCCTCGCCTCAAAACAAAAAAAAAAAAAAAAAACGTGTGGCACCGATGATGTACACCATCTTTCGAAACAAGTTCATCGGCTGATGTTATAATCTTAATATACATAAATTACGTGTCACGTTGTTAGTTCGCGATGGACTCCTAAACTACTTGACCGATTTTAACCAAATTTGCACACCGTGTGCAGTTTGATCCGACTTAAAAGATAGGATAGCTTACATTTGGATCCGGTAGGTGGCGCTGGAATCGGGTTCTAAATTTTATTTCTTCAGGGCAGAACAACGTCTGCCGGGCCAGCTAGTATAACAATATATTTTCATAATATTTTCTAAAGTTTTCGCGACTAGTATACATAATAAAACTACGTTTTACCGGTTTTAAGCGCGGTAATTTATTTTATTTTTATTGAAAAATTCTTTTTATTTTACCTCCTCCTAAAATGGGTGATTTTAATGTTAAATAAAATTATTAGAGCTAGGCATGTTGCTGAAGAGTTTCTTGCGCCGCTTCTTCTCTCCAAGCCACAAGATGTTGCGAAGCGGTAGTAAATTAGATTAGGCTCTCATACAGTAAATAACTTAAAAAAAATGTAATCTAAATAATTAAAACGAACAAGTTGGCGGTAGGCTAAATAGAACTTTAACAATACTCATTGACACGTGACATTTTTGATTTCCGTAAGCACAGCTACTGAAAAGTGTAGTTTTATTAAATATATCTTCATTTATTATATCCAGTAGAACATAATCTCACCAAGCCCCGTGTAAGAAAGTGCATAGCGATTTACAGACAGTATCTTAACAATTAAACCATTGTACACGCTGTGATTGGTGTCGAGAGACTTGCCGGATCTAGTGGTACGGATTAAATACGTTGCTCTGTGACCAACGACATTCTGTGAACATTTGGTTGAAATTCAAAAATGTATTAAAATCTATATGAACAATTGAAGACATGAGTGAATGAAAGGGATATGTTACGATAGGTAAATATTGATAAATTGACCTACAAAGCTCTTTTACTATCACTTTGCTACACATATAACTCCTTCATTACTTACTATTTTCAAAATCAAATTCAAAAAGCGTTGTTTTAAGTTCTAATATGGTTTCCTTGCCTGTTTACATTACAAATTTTACACATTACATTTTCCTTTAACGTATTTTTTTTATGTCACAAAACTCCTTCATCTACTCATGTCTTCAATTACACAACGAATTTTATACAATTTAGATCGCATTTACTTTTTAATGTCTTAATGAATTAAAAATGTAACTATAACTTTCAAACACATATTTATTTCCTACCAAAAGCATAAATATTAGATTGTTCCGTAAGAGGTGAAAGTGGTCTATTTAGACTCGAGATGGTCTAGCGCACGAATGTAGCGAGGGCGCTAATAATTCGAGTGCCTAAATAGGCCTTTCACCAGAGGTTCACACTCTGCTTTTCATTTCGAATATGAGGAAAGTAAATAAAAACTGATTAGTTAAACAAACAACTACATCTCTAATTAAATCAGACATTAAATTCATAGCTAAACCTGATTAAACGTCAACTACATTTTTTATTCTGTGGCATTCTACCAGCCAGTATGTTGTTTTTGTCACTGATGATAGTAAATATTTAGCTCAAATTTGTCAAAATTAAATAATAATTTAATGAAAAGTAATTTATAAGTATAAAAAGATAATAAAACTACGTTTTAACGGTTTTAAGCGCGGTAACTTTATTTGATTTTGGTTTTTTTTTCCGATTTAATTTTATTTTAATTTTGTTTATGGTTAGTATTTACTCTATGGGAGCCTAATCTAATTTACTACCGCTTCGCAACATGTTATGGCTTGAAGAGAAGAAGCGGCGCAAGAAACTCTTCAGCAAACATGCCTAGCTCTAATAATTTTATATAATATTAAAATGGGTGGAAGGAAAAATAAAAGTAATTATCAGTCAAGTTGGTTTGTGTTCCGTTGTACGCAGAAAGAGCTCACAGTGTCTTGAGGTCTGGCAGCTGGTTTTTGCTGGGTTTGGGTTTTAATAGTTTTGATAATTGGATCCCAAACAGGTGGTACTAAAATTAATAAGTTGGCGGTAGGCTAAATAAAACTTTAACAATACTCGTTGACACTTGACATCTTTGTCTTCCGTGATCACGGCCGCTGAAAAGTGGCCGAAACGTCGGAAAAACCAAAATCAAATAAAGTTACCGCGCTTAAAACCGTTAAAATATTAAGTATAAAATGATGTTACAAAATTGTTGATATTTTTTATTACAATTTATAACGCGATATAACAGTGACTTTAAAATAGATGGTACATGAGTCGCATGTATTATCTATGGTTGTTAGCCAGGGACAAAAAGTGCTGTTTTCATCCCTATGATTACGCAACTCCAAGCGTATTTTCCGAATATAAGAAATGGGAAAAAAATGCATACCCTTACTTAAGGGTTTAAATTAAATATGTATTAAATAAAATCAGCTATTATCGATAAATAACATAAATATCCTGTCACTACTCTTAAGAACAGAAGCTGAATTCGGTCACTACCAGCGACAACCTTAAGTGGGATCGAATGAAAATATTACCACGAGGCACCTGCTAGCTTTTGACAAAGGGGATAAGCGACGAAATATTGCGGTACTGCTTAACCACACCGGGATTACGGAGCGTAATGCCAACTTATTATGGCCGGGTTATTATTATAATTTAAGGTTTTCTTTCCAGTTTAATAATACTTGGTACCCCAATGCAATTTAGAATGTTATCCTCGTATTTTTTTCAAGATGTAATCCTTCATGGATATCCTACCGTTTGGGGAGATAGCAGTAGTGTTGGACTCCCGATGGCTTGCTCGGACCTATCAACTAAACTTCACCTGCGTTGCATTCATCGTCGTATTTTAAGACTTTGGGAACCAGAGATACACTCGACAGCCCTGACGACGCTGGATTCTTTCTACATAAAGGGAGCAAAATATGTCCCCTCTATTTATCTAGTTGGACGCACACGAGGGAACAGACCGCAACTCGACCCCTGGAAAATTGCCTTATATATAAAATATTCTTGCCTCACTCAAGTTTTGATACCTCAAGTTAGGGCGGAACATAGTGTTTTGGTACCGCTGTAGTCTTAATTTAATTTATACCGATATACTAGTTAAGGCATTAGATACAAGCAAGAACTGATATGTGGAGATATGTGGAGTCACGCGGATAGTCCACATTAGGTACTCTTATATCTGCGGCAGTCTTCATGTCCGTAAACAAAATTCAATAGAGTCGCTTACGCTGGTTGGCTTCGTTTTACAGAAACCGGCTTGTTATATAAAAAGTGTCTAGCTATGCCGCCTGCGCCAGGTCCCGACTGAAAGGCTGGGCCCAAGAAATACTAACTTGATGGCGTGAAGGATATATGTATACCAGTGGCCTCTAAATACGAGATGCTGAAGATTACGCGAAGTGAAGAAGAAAACGAAGCAGAAACGAAGAAGAAGCATTCGAGAATGGCACAATGAATAATAGAAAATTTTAAAAATGAAAATAGGAAAAAGTGTCATGATCATGCGCTGCCGAACTCGTAGATAGGACTGGTACCTGGCAACTAATGTCAGGAGAGAACTCAAGGTTGTTATGGTGGCCTGCTCTAGACTAGGAGTGATAGCCGTACAGACGGGCAAATCCTCTTCACCTGACTGTGGGTTATTTTGTCGCCTCTTACGACAGGCCGCCTGGCCGCAGGAATTGGTATTCTTTCTCCATTCCTGCACGAATCAAAATCACTTCTGTACTATATACACTATCTTGTGTTGCTATATGAATGACGGTGGCGTCCTCCTTGATTTTCTAGAACAAATTGCCCCGCTGTACATAACGTCATAACCACTATTTTATAGTTTTATTTGTAACTAGTTTGTCTACAATAAAGAACATTAAAAAAAATATGTATGTTTCTTGAAAACTAGTCAAATTCTTAAATGCTATGGACACAATCATTATTATTCAAAAACGCAAAAGCTCCTAAATTATAAGTTAGTCAATTGTATTTTTGTGTTTCCAATAAATAAATAAATTAAAAAAATAATAATAACGCAGTGTAGTGTAACTTTATCAGACCGAAAACAACGAAAACGGTTATAAATTGCATTAAGCAAGAACTTTCAGAACAAAATAAAAATGTTGCCGCATTTTTAGTCACAACACAAAGGTAACTGCACAAAGGATGGAAACGTACTAAGGAAGTGTGAAAATTCCGCGTTAGACCAGTTAAAGGCCTTTGTGAATATGATTTTACTTACACATTCTTTATACTGGGTATCGTTATGTGGAATAAATGTTTGCATTTATTTCATCTATTCTTGTGGAACACATATTTCATTTTCATTAGCATCTTCACTTGAAGTCGTGGTAGTGTAATGGCTAGTGCATGCATCCCAAGCTTAAAGGGTGCGGGTTCGATCCTGGCCGGAACGCATGCACCACTTAGTCAGTTTTCTGATCTAAAGTGCATATTCTTACAATTACCACGTGCTAATAACGGTGAAGGAAAACATCGTGATGCAACCTACACATCGAGATAACCGATGTGTCAAACCTGCCAAGCCGCCTTGGACAAGCGTGGCGGGGGTATACGTCCGTTCCCCCTATAATGGGAGGCCCGAGCCCAGCAGTGGGACATTTATGGGCTGATATTATTATTATACTTCACTTGAAGCCACAGGTTATGTAAGTATCGGGAAAGACAGATTCCGGCAATAGGTTCCACTCCTTTGCGGTGCGCATAATGAAGATAGACGCAAAGCGCTTCGTGTTTACAAGCTTTTATTTAACTTGCAAAGGTTGTAACTATGTATGTCTGTAAGTTCGGGTGGAATCTTGCAAGTTAAATTTGACCAAATTCCCGGTTTCCGATTGAGCTGAAATTTTGCACACATATGTATTTCGCATGAAAATGCAATAATATAGTATGGAGCTGATCTGATGATGGAGTCGGAAGGTGGCCATAGGAACTCCTGTACTAGACAAGATAGACCCGTCGTGTTTGGGCTCGTTTTACTTGTCTTGGCTAGCACTCTGCTACTACACGATATCCAGGATCTCAAAAGCTTGTATTTAAAAACCTTTTTAAAAAGCTTATTATAGGTGGTGCCGCATGTCGGTGCGTCTAGTTGTCCGATGTTCTAGCTCAGCTGTACACTCTCCAAAGTGTGTCCGGTAGAAAACCGTTAAGCTTGCAACCCTGCGTCGATGTTCGAGACTGAGTTTTGTCGTCCAAAAGCTGGTCGTTGCCAACCAGCCGCTGTCCGTTCAATCGACTCTAGTGCTTCGAGTTGATATTTGGCTGAGCCAACACAAATATATATATATATACAGAGGTTAGTGCGCGCGGCCCCACCGCTCGCTTAGTAGGACGCCTGGCGCCTCGATAGTAACCACAGAGTACATTAACATAATAGGAGAATAGTGACCTAGCGGTTAGCCATGCGTACGGCCGCGGCGTCGGTTATTTGCTTGGATTACTGGGATGCAATGAAGGAATTTATACTAGTCTCTGTATATAAAAGGAAGACACTGTGGAATCCTTTCCATGGCTGACATGAAAATGTAGGTGTATTAAAAAATTGTGACATGAAATTGCTAATAAAGTAAAAATAAGACGGTAAGTGACAGAGATTACAGTAAGGAGGTACGACAGCATCAGAGCTATCAGTGTGGCCACTATGTATCGAAGCATTTCGACCATTCAGCTTGCCTCCTAGCTAACCTTCAAGCGTGCCACTTGCGGTGGGGCCGAAGCCTTCAGGAGCGTGAGCGTACGTCCTTGCTCCGCTCCCGCCAAAGAAGGACGCGCCGACGCCGGAGGGCGGACTTCGATCTTCGGCCACCGTAAGCGGGCGACGCGGGTGGGGTCCCTTGTCGTAAGAGGGGTTCTTAAAAACCCGCACATGCCGTCGTGGTGAGAGCGCGATTGTGCCGCGACTGGATGGCTCTCCACCCCTGGGGCGCGTTACAAGTATGTCGCCGGATTTGACCAAGTGAGGAGGGCCCACGCCTGCCACGGCATACGGAGACGGGAAGCCCAATTCTCTGTAGCCCTGGCATAAGGCGCAGGACGGAACACCCAGGTGTTTTAGTGGGTATCCCTAACTGGGGAGTGGCAATAGCGTGGCACCAGTTCTGATTGGGCACGCTAGTACCACCCCCGATCTGGCGAATCCCACACACTCACATAGGTCGCGAACATCCCCCCAGGCTTCTGTGCCTGCCTGTGTAATTTCCCCTGGCCAAAAAAAAAAGGGGCTGAAGCCTTCAATTTTTGCAAAAATCTTAAAAGTGTCAGGTAAGATTTGATTTTAATTTTAATTTAAACAACGCTTCGTTGGTAATAGTTTTGTTTACCCAAACAAGGTGAAAATTAACGTGAAGAGATTTGCACAGAATAGAGAGCACGTTCCGTGGCATGTTCAAATGCAAAATTCATGCATTGAACGATATCAAGCCCCGATTTTCCTAACGAAGTACCACTCTCTGTAAGGTCAATGGAATAGACAAATATAAACTGCTTATAAACCGCTCGATATGAATTCTGCTAAACTTTTTAAATTTGGATTGTTGGCGACACGCTCGACCGTGTCGTAAACTTTTTAGCTACCCTCATGTTGCGTGCCCATTCTTGGACAATGGTAAAAAGGTTACGTTTTCCATGAAATATAATGAAAAATTCACTTTTTTTCCGTAAATGTTCTATTGAAAAATACCACATTAATATTACTATTACATTTTACAAAAACAGTTCGACATTCTAGGGGACCAATATTTTAATGATTTAGGGTTAATGTTGATTATATATATGTGATATGTACACGTGCTGAATTATCATATGAGGTAAGTACTTAGGGCAAGAAAGGAAAGGAAAAAAGGGAGGCTTCATGTGAAAAATAAAATTACTGTATGTACTTTTACTCCACACTAATAATTCGGTTTTAAACATTTATACGCGGCACTTTCAGAAGATTTAGTGATGAGCATTCAGAAGCAGTAGCGTAAATGCTGAATTATATTTGGCACTATGCTTATATTCAGTCTCTACTAGCCTATTATTCTGTGTCATCATAACAACCAAATATAAGAATTAAAAACAAAATAACATAAATTTAATTTCGATATGTTAACAGTACGATACAGCATGATGATGATAATCAGTTATTTATTATATGTTATTATTTATACAATTAGTTATTATGTCCGTGCAGGAACGGAGAAAGAATACAATTTCCTGCGGCCGGGTGGCCTGTTATAAGAAGTGACAAAATAACCCACAGCCAGATGGTAGTACCACTCTTGGTCTAGAGTCTAGAGTATGCCACCATAACAACCTTGAGTTGTGTTCCGGCATTAGTGACCAGGTTCCAGTATCCATTAAGAGAACAGCATCGCATTTGTAGCAAGCACCTTTGGTGTTGCAAATATCCATAGACGATGGTAACCACTTTCCATCAGGTGGGCCGTCTGCCAGTTTGCCGAACTCATGCAATAAAAAAAATCACATGCAATCAGAAGGATCGTCAATCTATCAGATGTACTCGAACAAAAATAAACTAGTTCTTATAAAATATTCTTCTGAAGAAGAAGATAAATTAACTGAAGTTAATTGATGTCTAGTGCTATCTCTACCAGCGATCTTACGTAGTTCAGGTCGTAAGGCATGAATTAATAAATGAAAACTCTTTATTGTTCACCATACATGTTCGGCATCTTATACTACGTTTATCAATACAGGGTCTTCAATGCAGGTTTCGCTTGTTCCATCAAAAAACAATCTTGCGCCAGTCGTGGCCGGCCCACAGCTACTTCAAATTACTAATTTTGCGAACTATGTTGGTTATTCTTAAAGGTTGCCTGGAACAGATTGCTTTTAGCAATAAGGCCGCCCATTGTACTACCTTTTTAGTAAGTAAGGTTTTTTGTATATTTTTCTATGTAATGTTGGTGTACATTAAAGTGTATTTTGTATTGTATTCTTTTGAATTTTCTAGATTTATGTCAGCATGTCAGCCGGTAGAGTTACTACACAACAAGAGGCCCTAAAACGCCGCAAATACTCAGCCATCGGAAATGGCTGAATATATGCGGCTTTTGGGGTCGAGATTCGGGACCAGGGGGCCTGAGGCGCACAAGCTTTATGGATACAGTAAAATATCTAGAGGATGTCTCACATAACCAAAAGACTGGTTTATACCTCGAGCAATCGGGCAACGCTTTAGCGTTGCCATTCAGGGAGGTAACGTGGCATGTCTTTTGTGCACGTTTCCAACTGACAGCGGTCTGGCACTAGATTTTATAGTTTAGTTTTAATTTGTATATAAAAGTTTTTTTGGTTTAATTTATAGCATAGTTTTATTTTTAATGTAGTAATATGTTTTGTATTAATTTTGTTACGAGTTGCAGGACTCGAATTCAGATGCCGTTGGAATTATTATAGAGTTTATTAGAACTATACAAACACGTAAACCACATCTACAAATATAACTGAACACAACCAGTCCAAACGTAATGCACGATTCAATAACACTCGCAAAGTCCGTCACTAATAGATATTCCGTCTATGTACACACGTCTCGCTTCGTTCATGGTTCTCGCTCGACTGCCGATCTCTCCATTGGGCCATTGCTTTATACTGCACAGATACAATATGTCTGCCCGACCGCGTGGACCGAATTTCTTGGAATCAGTCCGACACACCGGGCTAATGACTGCCATAAAAGATTAAAATACACAATGAGCTGTTTTCTAATCACAAATTTTAAACACAAAGTAAACAAAATAAGTCCAAATTCCGAAAGGTAATAAAGTGTGTTTTTACAGTATATAGGTGTGAATCCACTTTTGTCGGCGTGTAATATTGCGTGTAGTTAAAATATAAGTATAAAAATAAGTAGGATATCAATTCTGAACACATTTACTGAAATATACTGCACGCAGTCGGTTTAAGAGCCAGTGTTTAGATAAACAACGCAGGTTAAACCAAATGGCATACGGAATATTCATGTGACGCACAGATCACCTAAGCTTGTTTCCGTTTAGTTGAACTCAGGTCCTGTTATGCATGAATTGAGCCAATATTGTTTCTCATTTGACTAGAATTCGATTTTATATATCAAAGCATGATAGAAAAATAACAACGAAAGTAGAAAACGTATATCTTAAAATTAAATCTTTGTTTTTATTTTTTATTGCAGGAGTTCAGCAGACAGGCAGACGACTCACTTGATGGAAAGCGGTTACCATCGCCTATGGCCATTTGCAACACCAAAGATCCTACAAATGCGCTGCTGCTCTCTTAAGGGAGACTGGAACCTGGTCACTAACGCCGGAACACAACACAAGGTTGTTATGGCGGCATACTCTAGACCTACCACCTGGCTGTGGGTTTCATTGTCGTCTCTTACTACAGGCCACCCGGCCGCAGGAAATTGTATTCTTTCTCCGTTCCTGTACAGATAAAAATCTTCAATCTTATATTTGATCACTTTCATCTGTGCAAGAACGAAGAAAGAGCACAAGTTTATGCAGCCTGGCATTTTCTTGCAACACTAGGGCTGCTGCCAATGTGTTGCTAGCCTCTAGGATGGATTATAGGGGATAGGATAGGTGAAGGAATGAGGGGATGGAGAAGAGGGGGGATAACAATTGCACGTAAATAATTTCTGAGAACGTGATATCATACAAATTAAGCCGGCTCTAAGAGCTGTAAAGAAGATAATGATTCCCGCATGTCTCCACCAAGTCCTAAATAATATATATTGATATTATTCAAATCACACACACACACACCTATTGTTAACGCCGACATATTTGTACACCACCTCATTGTTTCTTTTTCTTCCACATTTCGCTGCATCTGTTACTATGTAATATGACATAGTCTACGTCAGACCGCTGCCCGCGCCGCTGATTCCGTGAAAATCTCGCCGCAATTTGTGTTTCGTGCCACATTCTACATCCGCTCATAATAACTCGTGTGCTGGAAAGTACCCTCTGTGCCCAGCTGGTCCACTAGTCGAAGTGAAGAAAGAATCACGAGGAAGACATGCCTGCCGCTGCGAAGCCCGCATCGTTCGTAGCGTGTCTGGTGCGGCGACCTATCTTATAAGTCCTTTCCTTCTCTTTTATTGCCGCTACCGCCCGCGCCGGTGGTAAGATATTTGTGGGTTACCCCGTTGGATAGGGTGTCGCACCATTGGCGAGAGCCCATGGCTCAATCGCCCGAGAGCGGAGTACAAAATAAGACGACGAGTTGTTGTACTCTTGCAGTAATTTAATTTCTTCATTGTTCCTAATTTAACTTAGACTATATACATAGAAACCTTATCGTTTACGTGATGTGCACACCAGTATTCTAATCAATATTAAATATTATATTTACACGTTTATAAGATTGGACCTTTTTGATGACATAGAAAAACGCCTAATCTTATCCACAGCTCTAGCATCGATATCTATTATCTGTATTTACTTCAGCGTCACGTTCATGCATTGACCATAGTCTTTTACTGTGCTAAATTATATATCAATAAATTGGTGGTTGAAACGTGACGCAACAACATTCTATAGAAATAGGAATTAATTAAAATTATAAGTACAATAATACCGCGTTCGTAATACCGAAGTAAGAAAGACAGTTGGTCTGAAAGAGAGTGTCGGGGTGAAGGTAAGGAAAGGAATGCTCCGGTGGTTCGGACATGTAGAAAGAATGCATGATGAAAGAATGAATAAACAGATATACAATGCAAAAGTGGATGGATGCAGAAGTCGTGGAAGGCCACGACACACTTTCCATGATCAAATTGATCGTGTACTAGCAGAAGGTGATGTTAGGAGCCTTAAGAACAGACGAGCGTGCATGACAAGAGTTATGAATGTCAAAGAAGCAAGTGAGGTGTGTAAGAATAAGCCTAAATGGCGCTCTGTTGTTCGTGCCTACCCCGCAAGGGAACTGGCGTGAAGTTATGTATGTATGTATGTATAAGTACAATAAGTTCTTTATTACATGTATTGTCGATACTTTTATGCTACATATAAATGCAAAAGTTTGAATGAATATTTGTAACTCAATCTCCTAGATATTTGGCACAGAAATAGATTATCGTATGGAATAGCAGATAGGCTTCTAATAATAAGGCAGAAAGTTAGTGTCCTTGCGTTGGTATATCATTCAAAAAACGATATCCGATCTAGTCAGTTGGATAGACTTAGCGGTCCTCCAAAGTAAAGCCGCATCAAATGCTCGTGAGATCCGACCAGGTGTTCCCTCCTTAGCCGTATTCCGCTACACGAGTACCCTTTATCGCTTTAAAGAAATCTTTTAAAAAGTATTCCAACTTTCAAGGGAGGGAAAGATTTTTCTCCACTTCGCAAATTTGCCAGTTCTTTAAAGCATTTTCTGAATCTTTTATACATTTTTAATTTTAATAAAAGTTGCCGATGAAAAAGTTTCTTATATTAACGTCTTATTTTGCTTATGGTTATATTTATATTTTGAATATATTTTGGAATTTATTAAATACTAGCTTCTGCCCGCGACTTCGTTCGTGTGGAATAGTTAAAAAAAGTAACTTAATAAAAACCCCCGATTTTGAAACTTTCATTGGGGCTCCGCTCCTATTGGTCTTAGCGTGATGATAACACTAAAGGTGCTATAAAGGCGCTGCTGCTCTCTTAAGGGAGACTGGAACCTGATCACTAATGCCGGAACACAACTCAAGGTTGTTATGGCGACATACTTTAGACCAATATCGCCTTCCGCGATAAATGAGCTATCTAATACTGAAAGAATTTTTCAAATCAGACCAGTAGTTCCTAAGTTTAGCACGTTCAAGCAAGTAAAGAAACAAACTCTTCAGCTTTATATATTAGTATAAGATTTATTATAAATATGATGTAAACATAAAACTTCTAGTCGGTTAGCTCGAGTCTCTCTATAAAATATTGACAACCTGCATAAGGTTTTTTTATAATTTCTTGTGTATGTAATATAATATACATTTTGTTTTCGTAGGAGAATTTTGGTACATCACACACATAATCATTGCAATCAATTACACTATTTAATGGTGCTGAAATTACTTTTTCAACTTAAGGTAGATATAAAAGTACAAAATATTTTAACCATCTAAACACTACGTAAGTTGTGTGAGTTGTGTTCCGGCATTAGTGCCAAGTTCTAGTCAGCCTTTAGAGAGTAGAAACACATTGGCAGCACCTTTGGTGTTGCAAATGTCCATAGGCGATGGTAACCGTTTTCCATCAGGTGAGCCATCTGCCTATCTGCTAAACTCATGTAATAAAAAATAAATAACAAATTTTATTCAAAATTGATATCACAAGACAAACACAATGTATGCGTATTTATTTTATAGCTATAATGAATTAATTATACTTATTCTATTAGAAATGCATGATGAAAGAATGACTAAACAGATATACAATGCAAAAGTGGATGGATGCAGAAGTCGTGGAAGGCCACGACACACCTTCCATGATCAAATTGATCGTGTACTAGCAGAAGGTGATGTCAGGAGCCTTAAGAACAGACGAGCTTGCATGACAAGAGTTATGAATGTCAAAGAGGCAAGTGAGGTGTGTAAGAATAAGCCTAAATGGCACTCTGTTGTTCGTGCCTACCCCGCAAGGGAACTGGCGTGAAGTTATGTATGTATGTATGTATGTATTCTATTAGAGTTTTAAACTAAATGATAACGCGTTCTTTTTAATAATAACTTATGCATCCAAAGATTGCCTCGATGTATTTGGTTTGAACATTGAGATTGTAATTTATTCTCTTACTACTATACTACCTTAGAGTACTTATAACAATAAAGTATGTTTTACACCACATTTACACTAAATTTGTCTAGGGGCTTCTACGCGTTGGTCTTCCCATAGCCCCACGCAAGCCCCCCAAATGTCCGCGCCATTTTTATGGCCCGTGGTGTTCAAAGACATACATTATTAAGTAAGTATGTTTTCTTTTTTATAATGTCGGTGTACAACAAACCACCTTGATGACAATGTGAGTTTGTGTACTTGCAGAAGCTCATATTACCATTTGTAGAAGGCGGATTGGTGTCTTTCGCATATTGGTAATCTGTGCAGGTTTCCTCACGATGTTTATCTTCATCTTCATTGAAAACTTATTAAATTATTTAGCTGCAGCTTCCGCCTCTTGTTGCAGTTCTAAAAGCCTCTGCAGAGCTTTTTGACGACGACGCTCCATTGGAGTCTTGTACCACCAAGCTTCTGCCGAAGCATCCTAGAATTTATACATATTGGTTAAACTAATTATATTTTAAAAAAATGTATAGCGCTCAAAATTGTGTCCCTGCTCTAACTTTTAAAAGATTTTCTTCACATTCCAAAAAATCTTAAAATACTTTTAACAAAAATATGTTTAAACAACACCCATTGTTTTTTGAGATATGGGGATATAGTGATTCCACAAAATCCTTTGAAATAATTTTGATTTTCTTACCTGCTCAGCATATACCGGTTCTCTGGAACTTAGTTGAACCGCAACTTCCTGAGCTGTTAAAGCTCTTACACGTAGCTGTAAACGCCTTTTGGTTGTCAATACCGTGTCCAGAGCATCTAATAACGTCCCTGAAAAATAAATTTTTGGTAGTTCTTTATAATTACCAAAAACCAGAGATTTATTAATCAACCACATTTAATTTATACATATGTGATTAAAATCGATGTTCAATAAAAATTAGTCGTGGTAGCTTAGTGACTAATCACACTTCGTATCTTGTTCTAATGATTTGGTTTCGAATCCTGGAAAATATGCTCCGCTTAGGCAATTTTTCTACTGATGGTGAAAGAAAAGATTGTAAGGGAACCTGCACTTCGATATAAACTTCGCCTTTGTTATTTGGCTAAGGAACCCTAAAAATTGTAATATATGATTTTTAACTCTTACCAATAGTATAAGAGTCCGATACTCTAGCCAAACAAGGTACGTCTAGTCTTGGTGATAAAGCACCAGCTCGATGTAGTTTCATCCTCCACATCATCGATATGCTTCCATAATCAGCTCTTGGTATTTGGATTACTTTTTGATAGCATTGGAAAAGTAGTTTTTGTTCAGCTTCCCATGGAGTTCTGGAAGTGCCGACAAACAGTACACGATCCTCTTGACATATTCCTGAAAAATGTATTAATAAAAATATGTTTATAGTATACTACACGAAATTTCATGTTCTAGAGAATGTAGCGAAAAAAACCTTGTTTGAGTTTGTGGAGTAGTTTTCCGGCATTAGTGACCAGCTTCTATTCTCCCTTTAGAGAGCGGCAGCACATTAGTAGCACCTTTGGTGCTACAAAATGTCCATTGGCGGTGGTAACCGCTTTCCATCTGGTGGACCGCCTGCCTGTCTGCTAAACTCATGCAAAATAACTTGAACTCGACCAAAAACGAAATTATTTTAGGAATAAACACCCTATCCATATTATCGGTGCCAGGTTGAGTAAGAATAGATAAGTTTTAGAAGACATCGTGACGTAAGATGAGTTTGTTAACTGTCTCAGAATGAAGCATATTCGTGCTAAGTGGAGAAGAAAAAGTAGAGAAAAGGATGCCGGCTTCAGAAGCAGACGCTTCACAACAGGAATTTAATGCTGGCAATCGTCCTAGAATGACGATCTATGTGCATTTTTTTTTTAACTTCTTCAAAGCCGTAACAACCGATTAGTTATAGAATTTGCTATTCAAAATATGTACTTTCGAGCATGGGGATGGACAAAGAATATTTTTTTAACACTACTGTGGGATAGCTTCCACGGGATAGTGAAAACCCTAGAAGTATATAATATAATCAAAACAGCAACCTATAAATGTTTCACTACTGGCTTTTTTATCATAAATGTGGAATACAAGGGCTAAGTACCTTTTATAATTTTAGCTAAATCTTTCTTCAGTCTCTTAGGATCTGTCTTATCTGTTTTTGGTATTTTTTTAACAAAGGGCTTATCAGCATCATCCATCCAGATTACAGAGGGCTGTAATAGCCTGGATACTTTCATTACTAAGTGTATTAGCATGATCAACCCAGATTTTCCTGGATATTTCCCAACAATATTAGCTGGAGTCAAATCAAAAAGAGTACCACCAACTTCATTGCAGATGGCGTGTAATAAGAACTTTTTTCCGCTTCCCGAAGGACCTGTACATAACAATACAGCTAAGTATAGTTACATTATAGTCGTAGTTGTAAATATAATCATGTGAATGAATGTAAAGATTTTGGAAAATAATCAAAACAAAACAAAAATTAATTCACCAGATTACCACCAGATTAATTTATAGAAATATAAGTATATATTTATCAACTTACGTTATATAACGTTGACAAAAATAAAAAAAATCCAAGAACAATGTATTTCATTATTTCTTCTATCGGTGAGTAATATTTAGCGTATTTTTTAATCTACAAGAATTATGTACATTTTACGTGACATAAACTCGACGCTTGCGGGGGTGAAGTAAAACTGTTCTGACAAATAATAATACAACAGTATTATAATGATAGAGGTGATGTCTTAAACCAAGGAATAAACATAAATAAAACAAGATATTTACCACTCAAAAGAACCGATCTAATCAGTGGCGCACTTGCCCTAACGTGTTCAGATCCTAAAGGCAAAATACAGTACTCTTTAACCAGCTGTCTAATATCTCCCAAACAAGGAGCTGCTTCTTTCCCCTCATTTCTCCATTCAGATCCTACGTAGCACTTTTCACCGATATAATCGTTAATGCTAACAACTGGATACGGTTTAATGATCCCATTTGTAACGAGTTCTTCAAAAAGAGAATCAGTACTTCTGTCAGGAGTAAGATCTTTTTCTTTCTTCTTCTTACTCTTTTTGCCTCCTCGGCGTGCCTAAAAGATTATTCAATATTCAAATCAGCCAATATTTACAAATTTTATCAATGACCTAATCTATGACAAGGAAGACCCAAATTATTTATATTCACCTTCTTTTGAGGTTTTTTAGCCTTCTTTCCCTTATGTGCTCTATCTTTATCAAAAGCTGCTTGTAACAGTTCCAGTTCGTTTCTCATCATCTCATCTACGATATTTCTAATCTCTTGTTCGATTTTAACCATTTTATCTCTTTCTATCATATCTTTGTAATGCCTTTCATGGGGATTATCTGCGTCGTCTTTATATTTCCATATGTCTTCGTATCTGTTATACAATATTTTATATACAGTTAATAGGTAAACTTTTTTATGATGCATCTGTGTATAATATAATATAATATATATCTATGCTAATAAATTTGAAAATGACTATTTCTTCGTCATGACTTTGGATAGTAACTGATGTTATGAAATTTATATGTGTGTCCTTTGAGAGAATGAACATTTTTGTCATTCTAATTGATTGGGACAACGTGACACATGTTCCAAATCAATTGAAATCAACACAGTATATTTTTGTTCTAACAACTGTGAATTTCACACATCACAGATCCACATATCATCCTTCATACAATCCATAAACCCATCTCTTCTTAGACTCGTTTTTACATCCATCAATTTTCCAGTTTCATAGTTTTTGTTCCACGATTTCTGTACATTCTCATTACATAATTACGTACTTACCGCTTTGATTTTTTTTTATGTAGCATAGTATATTAAATGTTATCGAAATAAACGAAACTTCTCGTCGGATACGGAACTGAAATTTACGCGTACGAAGTTACAAGAAAAGGAAAAAATTAAAATATAAAATTCTTACTCTTCATTAGCGTTCACTAAATCTTTTAGAAAAGCAGAATTATTGCATTTATATGTTTGTAAGTCCTCTGCTTCGTCTTTATTTTTATTTTCATCACCTTTGTTATTCTTTTTGTCCTTGCTTTCTTTACTCCTTTTTGACTCCCTCGAGGATACTGGAGACGACTTACTCAGCTCACTATCAGCTCCAGTTCCTATAAAAAAACAGTATACTTTTAAACAATTTCATTTAAACACTTTTTTTGTTATATTCTATGGTTAATTGTATAATTTCTGAGTTCAAATTGCATTTGATTCTTTACCGCTATGTAGATTTATTTTTGAATATACATACACGCGCAAATCCTGAGTTCAGGACATTTAAAAGAAATATATAGAAATCTTTCGTTTATTTTAAACCTACATAGGTATATTACAAACCTTGTCTGCTATACATCGTTCGACTTCCACCAGCCTCCTCAGAAGGCATTTCAGGGAATCTGCCAGTTCTATCATAATACTCTATAATCCATCTACGTAGTTCATCTCCTATTTGTTCATTAATTTTTGCACTGTTTTGAGTTCTAATCTGTTCTTCTATTGCTACCAGAGCTTTCTGGTACTCTGTTTCTCTTTCAATTTGCAGCTTACGACGGTATTCTTTGATCTGTGATTATAATTTTATCAATTTTGGGTTCAGAACATTTGGCTTGAGACTAATTTATTGATAATTTTGACAAATAATTTGTATTTTATTATTAATTATACTAAATTAAAATATCCCTATTTCATGTGATTTTTATAGATTTAAACTAATTTAATCTGTTTTAATGACTTTTTGTTGTCAATAATTGGATAATTTCAAATAAGTACAATTACTTATTTGAAATTATTCAAGACTGAAACATAAACATATTAATATTTAATTTTACTCCTAATATTTTATATTTATTTTCTTTTATTTAAAATCTAACAATATTAACATCTTTACAACAGGGTATATTGATTTTATACATGAGTTTATACAGTTACCTCTTCAGCTTTCTTTATTTCCAAGGACTCTATGAAAGGTGGCATTTCCATGCCAATCAATAACTGTTCTTGTTGTTTTCTTCTCTTGGTAGCCCGTCTTGCTATGAACCCTCTCCAGACCTTCTGAATTGCAGTGGCTGCTGATGGAGACATCTCACCTTTTTGATCACGGCCTTTCTCCTTTAGAAGTCGAATCTCTTTCATAAATTGACCTCTGAAATTTTAAATTCATTTATCAAATACTTTTAAGTTTTGGAGGTCGGTACATAATAGTACATTTCTATAATCAGAACATTTTGATATATGCATTATGTACATATTATTTATTTGTTTGACGTGATAGAGCCATGCTGGGATCAATATCTATCTCTATTACATATATATGGAAACCAAGCTCGCACAGAATACTGACATGAAATGATTTGTTTTGACCTAATCATGTCTCGTACGATGGGTGAGATTCCGGTGCCCTACTTCCCCTCCTATCCTATAGTTGGTTACACGTTGGTATCGCCCCCGGTATTGTAAATTTCTATAGACCATGGTAACTACTTCCCATTGGATGAGCCATCGGCCTGTTTGATAGCTTCAGCCAATAAAAAATATATACCCACGCGAAGTCTAAATAAATTCATTATTATACAATATTTCTTTTATCGATTCGTCAATTGACCTCTTTATCATATTAAATTTTCTTCTCGATCTCTACAAAGTTAAATTTCCCTTGTATTCCGTTATATAGATAGAACTATAATCGCTTACTATTAGCTGGACCATCTATATAGTTATCTTATTAACTTTTACCCTAATTCTACTCAATCTTCAAAGAAAACGATGTAGCTACAGTCTACGCCAAACTTGAGTACCTGTCCCAATTGCTTTTGTTTTAAAACCTTTTAAATAGCTCATATTACTAACCTCAACCTTCCTTGTCTTGCCCTCTCGTGGCTTTGTATAATAAGTACCGCCTGTTGCTCTGTCAGCACCAGAACCTTTGGCTTCTGCGGTTCGTGACCTAATTTCCTTAGAGTGTCTTCAATGAACTGGCGCCGCACTTCAATCTCTGCTTCCCTTTCTCTTATGAAAAACTGTGGTATGCAAGGTTCTGCTTCTTGTGGTGTTACTTGAAGCTTCTGAAGAACCTGTAATATCACAGTGATTCGAGGTTTTTGTGAACGTCAGAGAGGTTGCGACATAGGACACCGATACACACTACGGAGATTTACGCAAGATCGTTCTCTATTCAGGCTGTGCATCTCTGGAATGCTCTGCCGACAGATCTCCGGTCTGCTAAATCTATCTATTCCTTTAACAGACTTGCGAAGAAGGACTATCTAACTGTATAACGTGTTTATTGTTAATAAAACTACGTTTTAACGGTTTTAAGCGCGGTAATTTTATTTGATTTTGGTTTTTCCGACGTTTCGGCCACTTTTCAGTGGCCGTGATCACGGAAGACAAAGATGTCAAGTGTCAACGAGTATTGTTAAAGTTTTATTTAGCCTACCGCCAACTTATTAATTTTAATTATTTAATTTTTAATTTTGTTTATGGTTATTATTTAATCTATGGGAGCCTAATCTAATTTACTGCTAACTGTTATGGCTTGAAGAGAAGAAGCGGCATAGCAAACTCTTCAACAAACATGCTTAGCTCTAATAATTTTATATTAATGGGTGGATCAGTCATTTCAACTGCACGGCCAATGCTATTGCTATGTAATTAGATCTTATATGAAACCATTTGTGGGTTATCCAAATCCAGGTTCCTGATCGCAGACTGGAATGAGCAATTGCTTTTATCGTAGCCAGCCATTAGGCCGCCCATTGTACTACCTTTTAGTAACTAAGTTTTTTATGTATTTTTTCTATGTAATGTTGGTGTACAATAAAGAGTATTTGTGTTGTATTGGATTGTATCACAAATATAAAGTAATTAATTATATTTATTTAGTAAATTTAATATTACTGCTAATGGAAACTTGTGATGTTACAGACTAGTTTTATTATGTATACAAGTCGCGAAAACTTAAGAAAATATTGTGTTTATTGTTATTTTTCTATGTCTATGTATTCTATCTATATATTTTATAACTATAATATATGTATTATAATTATTTTTTTATTATATTAATATCGCTTCACTTTTATTTACGAAAAAAGCTAATGATATATAGTTACATATACCTCTATCCATATAAACATAATTACATGAGTACGTATGTTTATTGATTTTACACGATCTTGGCAATTTTCGCACAAAAGACGAAGAATAACAATTTTACGCTATGGTAGCCACGTGAAAACTACTTGTATTTAAATACTATTTTAACGATCCAATAATGTATATTAACAACTAACATGATGAACAGAAAAAACACATGTAACTACCTATAATTCTATAATTAATAGTTAGTTACTAACCTCGTCATCGTCAAAAGTGATGTCAGATAGATGCAATTCAACCAAATCATATTTAATTTCAACCAATCTCCCAAGACAAGCTTCAAGCAGTCTCTTGACTATCAACCGCTTTTGAGGCTGTAGAACTTGGTCGTACACAGCATCTAGTCTTGAAAGTAACACTGTGTATCTCACACGTAGTTCTAATAAGAGCGGTTGGAGAATTGATCTTTCAGCGGCACCAGCTTCGAACAGCGCTTCATCTGCTTGGGTAGCTTCTCCTATCAGCTCGGACGTTTCGCATAGAAGTTCATTATAGGTTTTGTTAGACATTTCTTTTAATGATAGACAAGTTTATTTCATAATAAATTTAGTTTCTGCCAAATAGCTGATCTTTAAGTAATGAGAAATGGGTTAGTCTTCTGAGCGCATCATTGTCAGCAGTGACGTTTTTGAAGCTCGTGCTGGATTATTTTTGGCTACAAACAACAAAACATTTAAAGGCCAAAAACTTGTTAAGAATTTCTAAGATTACAAAAATCCTGGTTGAGGGTAATAATGCCCGCAGAATATTTAAAAAAACAGTGGTTTTATTGTGGCGACTCGATATGTTATATTACACTATTCAATTGAGGTCCTTTACACAATTATAAAATTTTTGCATAAAACCATTAATAACCTACCGGTATATACCTATTACATTTTGTAACCGCAAACTTTAAACTGCTTTTGTAATAATAAACTAACTAACTTTTGTATAAACCTACTTTTATACAAACAGAAAATATATATAACCCTACAAGTGATCGCCAGAAACTCATTTACGAAAATCAACATGACGATACCCTACAACAATTGTTTAGTTTTAACTATTATTAATACTAGAGGTCCCGGCAGACGTTGTCCTACTCTGAATACAAATCTAGGACCCGATCCTAGCGCCACCTACCGATTCCAATTGCGAATCTAAACCATCCGGGGACCCGCTCAAACACACAAAAAAATCATCAAAATCGTTCTCAAGTTATGCGCGTACATACATTTCTACGATTCATTTTTCTTATAAAGATTTTTTCAAACAAAGTTGCGTTGTACTACCCATGCGCAGAAGGTTTGCCGATAGCCTCGTGATGTCACGCGTCGATGATCAGTAGGGTTGACAAAAAAAGTTACATAAATAGTTGTTGCAATAAACTTATTATTTTAATTTTTGAAGTGAAACTTGTATACAGACGGGGATATTAGGATTTTTCTGTCACGAAGCGTTACGGCAGCGTGGGCGGGCGGCATAAATTTAGACTAGACGTGATGAGAGGCGGCGTAACCAAATCATAATTTGCAGTAAACAAGCGAAAAATCGAAATGTGTCCTGGAACACATAGTGGAAGTGTAACTTCAATTTGTCCGAAATGGAAAAACGAATCGCAACAAAATTTTTACTTGAAGTTTCGGGTAGGTTTTCAAATTGGACAAGTACATTAAAAATCGGTCCGTAAAACTTCAAGTTAAAATTTTATTGCGATTTGTTTTCGCCATAACAACCTTGAGTTGTGTTCCGGCATTAGCGACCAGTTTCCAGTCTCCCTTAAAAGAGCAGCAGCGCATATGTAGCACCTTTGGTGTTGCAAATGTCCGTAGGCGATAATAACCGCTTTCCATCAAGTGGGCCGTCTGCCTGTCTGATGAACTCCTACAATAAAAAAAAACAAAAAGTAGTCATCGGCAAACCTTCTGCGCGTGACTTATAAAATATTGCCCTTCAAGCATACAGAAACCTGATACATAGTTTACCTTTCTTTAAATAATTCTTATATTTACGTTACCAGGATTCAATAGTTACTTCCAGAGACTTAAACTTTGACTATTTTCCCAATATTCTCTACAGAGTCTGTTCACAACACCAAAAGAAATATTTTATCGAATAAACACCGTACCTAAGGGAACAGTTGCTATCAACACAGTCGGTTAGCTGCGTTGCAAATGAGCTTGAAATTATCAAAAAAACTATTGGAGTGTATTGAAATATGTTGTTTTTATCTCAGTGTTTATTTTCGTTTCAGTAATTTCGCTTCATATAGTTCTTTAATGTTTTTCAATACAAATTTGTAGATATTTGGGAAAGTTTTTGATGAGAATCGTCTGATAGAAGTTTATGAATCAATTACTCTTCATTAGCCAGACTAAAACTCAAAAACGGTTTAGAATGTTTACATTTAGAATTAGAATCGTTAAGTGACGCTAAAAATGATTTCCAAGAAAATTTGAGAAATGAGGACTAGGTATATTGATATTGGACATGATTACCAACCTCCAAAATCACACGCATCATGCGACTCACGTTAAAAAACAAGAAAACTTAATTATAATAAACGTACAAGCATGGAAGAAATATATTTAAAAAAAGTATATAAGTGGAGAGTTTATGATATTGTTACAACTTAGCCCCCCAACAAAGACAAATTCCACGAAGCACGCTATTACCTGTCGGCATTTGAACCATTTGTAATACCTTTATGATTGTCTTCTTTTGTTTACTTATTAATTGGTTGTTGTGGAGAACAGCCTATTGTACTCGTTTATGGCCGTTTGCAGGCGTAATTAGTCAGGTGTGCGGATTACGAGTTCTAGGAAATTAAGTCGACGATACGGGCGGGCACACTTGTACTTGTGAAGTATAAGTATAAAACGACGGCAGAATGGAGAGAGGGGGCAGTCAAGCGATAATCAGCAGCGAGACAAGACGTGTGTACATTCGATAATCTATATAGTGACGGCCTTTAGGATGTGTTATTGAATTGCGTATTACGTTTGAACGTCGTATTATATGTGTTCGTATAGTTCTAATACATTCTATAGTAATTCCAACGGCATTTTTAATTCGAGTCCTGCAACTCGTAACAATATTTATTTTTTATAAAAGGGGCTTTACCTATATAATGAATGAATAAAAGCAACTATAATATCATTACACAATTAATAAAAATAAAGAGCATGTATTAAGCCATAAGTTTCTAAAGATTAAATGTTTTTAATTATTAGACAAATATATTTATGTTAATTAAAGTATAAATCGCCGGTCAAAGGAATACATGTCGGCACAATGTTGATGGAAAATACAGAGATAGATCTACTTGTAGTTTTTGTTTGAATGACTAGAACACTATTTTACTCTGGAGTTTGTACCAGTTTTTAAAATTCACAGTAAAACTAAACTCTGGACTAGTGTCGTCTCCAAAAACAAGAATTCCGTTTTGTCAACCTAAGCGCAATAAAATAGCTGGGAAACGTTGTGACGCTACAGTCACGGCAAACGTTTTGTTGACATATTGTATCTATATATATAAAAATCAATTGCTGTTCGTTAGTCTCGCTGAAACTCGAGAACGGCTGGACTAATTTGGCTAATTTTGGTTTTGAATGATTTGTGTAAGACCAGGGAAGGTTTAAACAGTGAGTATGAAAAAAGCTAGAAATATAGTAAAAGCAAAAATTTCGCTTTCCCTTAGAAACTATTCATACATTTCAAACATTTGATGTTCGTCCCATCGTTTAGAAATCAATTAAAGTTAAAAGTCGTTCAGAAATCAAATTAAATTTAAAAGTGATGTTATTTTTTCATATTTTTTTTGTTTCGAATGTCAAACGTTTGATGTTCGTTCCGGTTAAGTTTTGACCACATCTTTTACTAAAGTTGAAACATTCTGCAATTACCATTCAGCTTATTTATTTATTGATTCTGAGGCGGTACAAATTTTGCCGGATCAGCTAGTCATATATAATAATCTTATGATTATTTTACAATCCAGCGTTCGTTAAAAAATTGAGTTTCAACAATGTTTATTTAAAATATAATTTGGAAATATATCTATTAAATATTGAAATAGCACACATACATAACAAAGCAGAAAATAGAATAATGTTGAGAATCTAATAATGACACTTTAGACCTTTTTGTGCGTGAACCGACACGCAGTTAGCCATTTTTAACAATGAATATCCGCCTATGTAAGTCAAAAAGCAACAAACTTAATTTATCTTCCCTTTAAACATTTTATTCAAGGCGTGTACATTGTTGAAAATATAATGTCGCTTACACATTAAACGTGGCAGTTAAAAGCGTCGTGTCACGGCAAAGTGTTAGCTCCCCAGCGAGGCTCTGTTTGAAGCAATTTCCTACGAGAAAGAGCTTTACTTAAGTAAATAACACTTGCATATGTGGGAGACTTTAACCGTGTACAGTGACGAAGTAGACTTAAGACTCTGTAAGACATACCAAACAAAATAAGGTAAATTAATTTTTTTAAAGTTATAAGTAGGGTGAGAAGAGAATAGAATAGATAACACTTTATTGCACAGCAAATATATAATTATGGCGCTCTGTTGTTCGTGCCTACCCCGCAAGGGAACTGGCGTGAAGTTATGTATGTATGTATGTATGTAAATATATAATTACAAAAATGCACGATTACAATATTGTCCCAGCAGTGCATTTGTAGCAACTTTGGTGTTGCAAATGTCCATAGGCGATGGTAACCACTTTCCATCAATTGAGCCGTCTGCCTGTCTGCTGGTCATCATCATCATCATCCAAGCGTTAAATCCCGGTTGCGTTGGGAGCGTTCACTCCGACGTCCAGGGTCCGCTTTCCTACTTTTTCTACTCCACTTCGCGCGGTCTTCTGCATCCCCCGTTTTGAGACCATCGGTACGCATGTCATTCTTCACAACGTCAAGCCAACATTTCTTGGGCCTTCCCCTTCGACCGGGACCTGGCGGTGGCGGCATGGCTAGACATTTGTTCCCTACATAATTTGCCGGTCTCCGTCTGCCTGTCTGCTGATCTCCTGTAATAAAAAAAATGTCAAGGCAGAAACAATAGGCCTTATTGCTTATGCAATCTCTTCCATGCAACCTAACTTAAGGAATAATTTCATCAAATCTGGCGATGTAGGTGGTGTAGATTGTTAGGTAGAACTTAAATATATATTTTGTATTCAGCTTCCCTCGCGTAAAATTATCATCATCGGGATCTGAAGCTCACAGCGATTATCTCATTTTACAGGATAAAAGTTCCATGTATATTATCGAAAGTTAGGTATATTTAAATTTTATTTACTTACTAAATGTGTTCATTCAGTTTAGTTTGCGTACAAAGTCGGTCCCGTTTATCGGGACACTAACTATCATATGTACATATCTGGTATGTAAATTATATGTATTAGGTATTTAATTTACTGATTACTGATTTACTGAGTTTTAACTTTTAAAAATTTTATTACCAGAATATCGTTGATCCCGGTTACTGAAATTTCATATAATATAACGGATTTTATGAAAATTGGTTTATTTCCATGTCTACAAAGCAGGTACAAATAACACATTTACATAGCATTCAAATACGTTACTTTCATGTTTATAATATATATTTCAATAATTTAAAAATTATGATTCTTGACGAGGCTATGAAGATTTGTTGTATGACAGAGAACGTATATAAATAGACGAGTCCTATATGTATATGGAAGACGTACTATTCCAGCGCCAAATGATTGGAATAATGTAAAGGGAAAGAGAGAGATAGCTGGCGTTATATTTATGAGCTCTTCAGACTACTTCTATCATTACATTTTATCCGTGCAGGAACGGAGAAAGAATACAATTTCCTGCGGCCGGACAGCCTGTCGTAAGAGACGACAAAACAACCCACAGCCAGGTGGTAGGGCATTTGCCCGACTGGATGGCTACCACCCCTGGTCTGGAGTATGTCACCATAACAACCTTGAGTTGTGTTCCGGCCTTAGTAACCAGGTTCCAGTCTCTCTTAAGAGAACAGCAGCGCATTTGTAGCACCTTTGGTGTGGCAAATGTCCATAGGCGATAGTAACCGCTTTTTATCAAGTGGGCCGCTTGCCTGTCTGCTGAACTCATGCAATAAAAAAACATTAGAAACATTACTTATAGCCAGTTCCTATATCTTACTTTTCATTCACTTGCCTTACCATTGGTTGAATTTTGAGATTACTTATATAAAGCTTATATCATATTTTAATCGATAATAAGACAAATAACCGGATGGTAAGATATAGGCCATCAATCAATTTAATCGTAAAATTGATAAGCTCGATGCTAGTACGTTAATAAATTTAAATATTTATCTATTCCTCTAAAATGATTGTCTTAAAATAGTTAAGATTACTGACCTAAATAAACTTAAGGCTTTTTATTTTAAAACATATTCACTTCTATTTATTTATATGAATTACACAAAATGCAAGTAGAGCGAAGCGGATATTATATTCTTGAGGAACTTTGATAGTGTTCTTGGTTAGTAATGCCTGTTATTCCACTTACTAGCATTACATCATTATCTCGTGGTACGCTTATAGTAACTACGATATTCTCTTCACCTACATAACTGATAATTATGGTTTAGAATTGAGATAAGTTGCAGGCTTTTTGTTTCACTTAGTTTAGAGTGTGGTTAACATAAAGAATAATTAAAATTCCTTTTTTTAAGTCTTAGCCGGCCGAACTTCCTGAAACGCAGAGGTTTCGGGTTCGCTTCCTGGAATAGTAAATTACGGAAACGAACTTTTTGTTATTTACTCTGGTCTGGGTGTCTAGGAATATACAACGGCCCCAGAATGGTCCGTTGTATATTACCCAAAACACAACCATAACTTGCTTAGCTTGGGGATATACAGGGTGTGTTTGTCTGCCGAATATTATAAAATGCATGAAATTGTGATATCCCTTCATCCGTCTTTGCATTTGACTTTATATATATACTATAGTTCGATTAATAGCAAACCGTTTTGCTTTTGATAATCAATTCATTATTTTAAAATCGTCTGTTCGTCCATTCGTCTTTGTATATCACAAAAATTTATCCCCAAAACTACTGGATATATCATATGGATTAAATGTCTACATAACTAACCATTTCCACCATTTTCACGTAAGCGACATTTGCACCTAAGTATATTTATGGTTGCAAAATGTATTTTAAACTATCATTTTGTTTTAAGACTTTCAGTCTTTCAGATAAGACACTACTGAAACAAAAACTGAAAGTCTTAAAAATGACTTTTGCAACCAAAAACATACTTAGGTCAAAATGTCGCTTTCGATGAAATGGCGATAAAGGCTCGATAATACGAGTATGATAGTAAAATCACGATATTACGATACGACAGGTGGTAGGGCATTTGCTCGACTGGATGGCTACCACCCCTGGTCTAAAGTATGTCGCCATAACAACCTTGACTTGTGTTCCGACATTAGTGACCAGGTTCCAGTCTCCCTTAAGAGAGCAGCAGCACATTTGTAGCACCTTTGGTGTTGCAAATGTCCAGAGGCGATGGTAACCGCTTTCCATCAAGTGGGCCGTTTGCCAGTCTGCTGAATTCCTACAATAAAAAATATAAAAAACGACATGATAAAAAATGTACTATAACTGAATGATATTTCTTTTTCCATACTCGTATACAGAATCGTGTTGGATATTGTCAGTTAGATCTCATGTGAGATAGTGGCCAACCGTGACCCTATAAAAACGTAAAAAAATATATTATGAAAAGTAATGTTAGTATATTAATAACTATTTCTTTCTTTAAACCTTAGTTAATAGCAAATACGTATATATCTATCTTTATATATATAATTCTTCTGTACGTGTGTTGACAGTGAACTCCTCCTAAACGGCTGGACCGATTTGAATGAATTTTTTTGTGTGTGTTCAAGTGAATTCGAGGATGGTTTAGATTTACAATTGGACCCGGTAGGTGGTGCTGCAATCGGGTTCTAAAATTTATTTCTTCAGGGCAGAACAACGTCTGCCGGGACAGCTAGTATCTATATATATTGTCAAAAAATTAAAAATCTAATATCATGTATATTTCAGCGTAGGAAATCTAAAATTCTGTCTATTTTCTCCATAGGATCACAGAAAGTATTTTGAAAGAATTGCGGCCGAATTTTTTTAAAAATTGTATTTTGCTATCCACCTAACACTTTATTTCCCATTATGACACTGGCTAAATGAACGCTAAATACATTGGAGCTATAACCCTCCAAGAATACGAAAATAATGCCTTTTTATAGTCCATATAGGAGAAGATATTCGCTTCAAAGTTGTGAAATGTATCTTATCTAAGTTTTGAACTATGGGGTTAAACTTTATGAAAATAAATCAAAGGGTCGCAAGTTTACGTTGTAGGCGTCAACCTGTCGGCAGACAATCAGCCCATGGCCAGATGTAATAAACACATTACGTGAATGATGCTAACGACTGCTATTTACTTGGCGTCTTCACGCCTATCATTAAGGTACACCATTATGATACAAGAAACTAATAAAGAATGGATTGGTTATATTTCGAAATTAGATCTACTGTACTACATTTAGAGATAAATCAATTGGAAGATTCAGTTAGGCTGGGTTGCACGTATAACTAGGGCCCGCGGCGTGGCCAAGATGTATACTAGTGGCCCTGCCTCAGGACGAAGGAATACGAAGGGGTGTTCGGTGCGTATCCTTAACTGGAGTAGTTATAGTATTTTTTTGGAGGTGTAATCACCACTGCAACGTGGTAAATCCTACTAAGTCTTCAATCGGATACAAGTTTCATTTTTCATGTTCCATCGAGATGAATGTTAAAAGTCTGAAGTCGTCAACTGCAGCGAACCGCATACTTAATGCATATGAGATGCATGAGAGAATAAAATAAAATAAAATAAAATATGCTACTAGCTTCGAAGAGGAAATTGGAACCTGGGTATTGCAACATAACTCAAGGTTGTTATGGCATACTCTAGACCAGGTGTGGTAGTCATCGAGATGGTCCAATTCTCTACTAACTGACTATTAATAGTTTTGTCGTCTTTTAAGACAGGGGGATCAACAGCAGGAATTAGTATTATTTCTCCATTCATGCACGGATAAACTTAGCTACCCCGGACAGATAAAGTACCAGGGTAAGTGACTAATCTTCTTTTACAGACAGCCCACTTGATAGGAAGTGTCTCCCGTCGTTTATGGACATTTGCTACACCAGGACTGATGCCCACGTTTCAGAAGAAGGCATAGAGGTAATTTGATAGGAGAAAAGAATAGAGGGGATAAGATAACAGGAGAGGACGGAAAAGAGCAAAAATAATAGTGGGAGGGCAAAGTGGACCAACAGAACTGTCACTTATCGTACGAAACATGATTGACTTAAAGCTAACGAGAGTTTTTGTATAAATGGAGTGCATTTCTTTTTGACGTAGTAGAGCCATGCTGGAATGATTATCTTGATTCAGCTCTTAGGGTCGGCTTGATCGGTATAATAGTGGTACCATATCCATCAAGCCGGCCTTAAGAGCTGTATTCTGTTTGAGTGTGGATTCTAACAGAATATCTCCGTGAAATTATTAGCCTGAAGCTAAGTGTGTTTCATGCGATGAATAAGAATTCTAATGACCTACTTATCCATATTCCATTCTTTCCGACTGATCCTCCCAGCCCATCCTCGTATCCCATCACCTCTATCCTTTCCTAAAGGCTGACGACACGTCGGCTACGCACCTGGTGTTGCATATATAGGTGACGGCAATCACTTTCCTGTAAGTGGGATATCTGCTTGTTTTTCTTATTGCATGAGTTCAGCAGACAGGCAGACGGCCCGCCTCATGGAAAGCGGTTACCATCGAGTAAGGACATTGCTAACACCAAAGGTGCTACAAATGCGCTGCTGTTTAAAGGGAGACTGGAACCTGACCACTAATGTCGGAACACAATTCAAGGTTGTTATGGCGGCATACTCTAGACCAGAGGTGTTGGCATCCAGAAGTGCAAATACCCGACCACCTGGCTGTGGGTTGTTTTGTCGCCTCTTAACACAGGCCGCCTGGCTGCAGGAAGTTGTATTCTTTCTATATTCCTGCACGGATAAAGGGTTGCCAGCTCTGCAATAAAAATACCAAATTTTGTTACGATTATCAAATTTTCCTGACTCCATGACATATACATCAGACAGTTAAGGCCGGCGACGCTTTGTTCCGTGGTAACGAGGCAACGGCTTAATGGCTCATTGTGTACTTTTTGCAACACCCTCCTAACATTCCTGCATTAACTTTACATTGATGTGAATAACGCAAAAAACTACATTAAGCACCTTAATAACAGGGCTTAAAGGTTGTTTGACGAAGATAGTTACGGTTCTGGTTCAAAAATAAATGTTTAATTAATAAAGCTTTCATTGTTAGTTCACAAAATTTAGACATCTATCCAATTAGAACTCACTTATTTATTGTGATAAATAGTATGCTATAATATGTTTATCTAAGTTGTCGAAATAATACTCAGGTAATTTAAATCCGAAGATTTAAATATCAATCGTTTATTTATCCAGCTGAGCATTATCCCATTTTTCGGAATAAAGTATACCATATTTTTAGCGAGGAAATGCAAAAAATTATCCGCAGTAATTCTATAAAAAATTTAACAGTTGTTTGCCTGGGAGAGATCGCTTAGGGCTTAGAGCAATAAGGTCGTTCTTTGTTCAACACTGATTGTACCTATTTTTTAAAAACGTAGTTTTATGTGTGTCCAGATAATGGGACTTTAATAAAACCATTTCAGTAGGTGTCACATAAATCAAAAGTCATCGCCCGCCTCCGATGATCAAATCAGAATAATAGCAAGCGACAAACTTGAGTTTTACGCCACGTTTATTATTATTGTATGTCATTTACAACGTAGTTTAGCAGCATTACCTCTCGAAATATAGTGATATATAAGCGAGAAAGCTCCAACCAATCTCCCAGGGTCTTGTGCTTTGAACGTACTAAAAGTAAGTAATAAAATTTATAAAACAAAATAAAAATCTACGTAATTTCATAAAAAAAGGTTGGGACAAAACCAATCGGCTGACCTTGACCTTCGGCTTTTTCAAGATGGCGGCAAGCAGATCACGTAGGCTGCGCGCGCGCACGAGGTTGGATAATGTCTTCATTTGAGATAATTCGCGTGGATCGCCGAGGCGAGTCGGGCTCAGGCACTTTTTACATTCCGCTCTTAGCTGGGTGGGATCGATGTACCGACAACATAAAAAATTTAGATTTATTTTTATAGAATAAGTTCATGTTTGGCTACTAGTAAAACGTTATAAGTTTTTTTCCGAGAAATTGAAAGATATATATGATGAATTTGCCGGGTTCGATTCCTGGCATGGTGAATTTAGGAATTTTATGTAAACAATTGTATTATGTAATATAAAATAATAGCTAAAAGTTGAGAAGTATATGTGCGGTTAGCTTGAATGATATGATAAGCAACAGCGTGATAAGGAAACGTTGTGGATTGATAGAAGATGTAATAATAAGAGTTTAAAAAGGAATGTTAAGGTGGTTTGGAAATGTAGAGAGAATGGATAAAAGTAGAATCAGAAAACAAGTGTATGACAGCATTGTGAATGGTAGAGTTGCTGCCGGTAGACCGAGACGTACATACATACCATGATCAAGTAGCAGAAGTGTAAAAGAAAGGTCGAGTAAAAAGCATCTCAAATAAACGTGCATTTATGAAGAGGTTAATGATAGCAGATCAAGCGAAGCAAGATCCATAGTTGCTGCCTACCCCCATGGGAAACAAGCGTGATAATATATATGTATGTAAAAATTATGTATTCACACGTGATATAAACAACGCCGACGTGATTATCACAAATTTTGATTATATGTTTTTAACATACTTTTTTTCAGGGAGTAAATAAAAACTACTACAAATTATTACTACAATAATTAGGGATTCCTACTAAAACTTCAATAATGTAAAGTCGTAAAAAAAGTTAGTGTTTGAGTGGGTCCCAGGATGGTTTGATGTATAATTAGACCCGGTACGTGGCGCTGGAATCGGGTTCTAGATTTTTATTTTTTTAGGGCAGGACAATGTTTGCCGGAACCGCTAGTATTAAATATAAATTTTATGCTATACCTATGTTAGAAGTTACTTAGAGAATGCATCTCGTATATGGAACTCTCGTTATCATAAATATATTGACCGCATTGAAAGTGTAAAAAGCGTTTTCTTTGACATTTAAGCTACAGGAAAAGATCCAGTACTCTAGCAATTCATATCCTGTTTGATCTTTGCTAAAAGTTTCATGTCTTTCTACTTAAAGATCGACGAGATATTAATGATTTCCTACATCTTATAACATCTCTTCCGATATTGACTGTCCATATTTTGTTAAAATCCAGTTTAATAATATTCCAAAGAGGTCTATACGATTTAATCGACCCATTAATGTATTAAGTTTTACCAATTACAGACAAAATTCATTTCTAGTGCGAGCAAGTAATTATTTAAATTATGTAAGTAAGTACGATGACGTCGACCCGTTAGTGATCAGTATTTCAGGAGCCTTAAAATTTTTCAACAGTTACTAAATATCTCGGTGCCTTTCTTACGTCTGCTTTCTTTTTACGAATTAGCTAATGAATACAAGTAACATACTTGTGATCAATAGTTTATTTGTAAAAATCTATCGTTGGATTTCTTTCTTAATTGCAGTTATAGTGAATAGATAACTGTAGGTTTCCATAAATAAATGAAATTTTAAAGATGTCATAAATGTTATAAAAAAACTTACTTACTTTGTTAACTGTACCCAGGTTATTATGCACTCGATTTTCTTTTTGAAATGGCAACGATGCGGGGCAAAACAAAACTCAAGCCACGGTTCGTTTGTACTACTGTTTACTTAAAAAGTGAATAATGTAGATGGACTAATAATTATAGGGTTTTCTTTAATCAGTTTTTGTAAGGACGGGTAACGTCAGCAAGAAAAGTTTTTTAAAGAATGTATGTTATAGGTAAAATACAAAGCAACATATCTTCAAAGTTCATAGTATTATAGTTTAATAAATTATATAATTATAATAAAAACGTTATGTATTTGCAGGTATTACCTACAAGTTGTGCTCGTGTGTCTTTATTCGCGCGGAATTAAAGATATTTATATTCATACTAGCTGTCCCGGCAGACGTTGTTCTGGCCTGAAGAAATAAAATTTAGAACCCGATTGTAGCGCCACCTACCGGGTCCAATTGTGAATCTAAACCATCCTTGAATCCACTAAAACACACACAAAAAAATTCATTCACATCGGTCCAGCCGTTTAGGAGGAGTTCACTGTCAACACACGTACAGAAGAATTATGCATATATAGATTTCAACAATCCAACAATGTTTCAAAAACCCTAGCCACTTTGCCACGTTGGGTGGTAGTACTTATGCGTTGCCAGTGTTTTAGTTACGTGAATCTTCTGTCAGTGGTATGAATAAAGACTGTAGGCTTCATAACTACATGTGTCCAGTCTCAACACATATTTATTAGTATTTTTTTAATTAAGCTGTATACATATGGATATTACCCACGTATTTTAAATTTGGAATAAATAAATAAATTTATAAAAAAATACCCTGTTTTAACTGAATATGAATAATAATTTAATTTTATGAAATATTCGTAGCTTCAAAAGTTATACGACTGTACCACTTGTATCGTCAAAATTGCAGGTTACAAAACGCGTGATTTCCCGCGGGTCCATCTGTTATTACTGTCTGTATCCTCTGTACAATGCCCTACCTTGTTTTAATTCAAAATTAAGATTTTCACGGTTCATCTAAAGGATTTAAATGAAAGGTTAATTTTGTATTATAATGTAAACTGTTCCTGTAAAAGAAATCTGAACTGAGTTTAGCGTATTTTGACCTTATTTCCAAAAAAATAAGAAATCTATATATATAAAACTCAATTGATGTTCGTTAGTCTCGCTAAAACTCGAGAAGGGCTGGACTGATTTGGCTAATTTTGGTTTTCAATTATTTGTGGAAGTCCAGGGAAGGTTTAAAAGGTGAGTAAATATGGAAAAAATGCTTGGAATATAGTAAAAACAACAATTTTGCATTCCCTTTAGAAACTATTCCTACCTGTCAAACATTTGATTTTCGTCCCGTCGTTTAGAAATCAATTAAATTTAAAAGTCGTTTAGAAATCAAATTAAATTTAAAAGTGATTTTTTTTCATATTTTTGGTTTTGAATGTCAAACGTTTGATGTTCGTCGTTTCGTTCAGAAATCGACGTTTCTTATTTATTGATTCTGAAGCCGTACGAAGTTTAACGGGTCCGCTAGTATTATATATATTTGCCTACCCTACATAGTTATTTTTTTATTTTATTTTATTGCAGGAGTTCAACAGACAGGCAGACGGCCCACTTGATGGAAAGCGGTTACCATCGCCTATGGACATTTGCAACACCAAAGGTGCTACAAATGCGCTACAGCTCTCTTAAGGGAGACTGGAACCTGGTTACTAATGCCGGAACACAACTCAAGGTTGTTATGGCGACATGCTTTAGACCAGGGGTGGTAGCTATCCAGTCGGGCAAATGCCCTACCACCTGGCTGTGGGTTATTTTGTCGCCTCTTACGACAGGCCGCCAGGCCGCAGGAAATTGTATTCTTTCTCCGTTCCTGCACGGATAAAACCTACCAATCGTAGTCCGCAGCTGATGAGACGAAAGCCTCTTCAACTCCTCACCACTTTCCTCATCCAGCTCTTGCACAGGCTAACGATTCACTAGGCCAAAGGGCTTCCCAAACTACATCTATCAAGAAAAGGTGTTTACTTCAGGACTTCGGTGCGACATGGGTTTAAGCTCGTTTTAAGTTCTTAATATAACAATAACAACCCATAAATGTTCCACTGCTGGGTTCGGGTTCCCATTATAGGGGAACTTACAGGATATCCACCACGTTGGTCCACAGCGGCTTGGCAGGTTTGACACATTGATTATCTTGATGTGAAGGTTGCATCACGATGTTTTCCTACACCGTTGTTAGCACGTGGTAATTATAACAATATGCACATCAGATCAGAAAACTGCCCAAGTGATGCATGCGTTCCGGCCAGGATCGAACCCGCGCCCTTTTGAGTCTGGGACGCATGCGCTAGCTATTACGCTATTTGTAGTGTACCTTGAGTTGTGTTCCGGCATTAGCGACCAGGTTCCAGTTTCCCTTAAGAGAGAAGCAGCGCATTTCTAGCACTTTTGGTGTTGCAAATGTCCATAGGCGATGTTAACCGCTTTCCATCAAGTGGGCCGTCTGCCTGTCTGCTGAACTCCTGCAATAAAAAACCATCACGACGTTCTTAATGTATTGTTACGAGTGCGGGACTCGAATTAAAAAGCCGTTGGAATTTCTATAGATAATATTAGAACTACATAAACACGTATAACACAGGTACAAATATAACTGGACACAACCAGTACAAACTGCACGATTCAATAACACGCGCAAATTCCGTCACTATATAGCTTATACCGTCCGTCACTATATAGCGTAATCCTCGCTTGACTGACTCACCCCTCCGTTCGGACATTGTTTTATACTAAGCTGTACAATACAAAAATCGACCGCGTGGACTGACTTTTCCAAGAAAACGTAATCTGCACACCTGTGGCCATAAACGAGTACAATAACAATAGGACGTTTATTTTCTAAATTACAAGTTATATACACAAAGTAAACAAAAGAAGTCCAAATGCGGGAACGGTATAAACTACAGGTGTGCATTCACTTTGTCGGCGTGTAACAGTACGAAGAAAAAATGAAAGTCACGTTACAAAAAGGATGTTAAACTACAAGATTGACGGATACAAATGTAAAGTTAGACCAAAAAAGAGATGGATGGATTGTGTAAAGGATGACATGATGGTATGACAGTGGACGTATGTCATAATAGAGCAGTATAGCAGGAAAAGAGATGACACCATATAATTAAAAGGTAAAATAAAAGAGAATGTATGAAAAAGAAGTGTTCTAGAAAACTGGTCTGTGTAAGAGTGTAGGAGATCAAGATTACAAGGCATATAGAGGATGAAGTAAAATGAAAAGCCTAGTATGTAATAAATAAAATCTAATTTGTATTATTTTAGCGAAAAGTTAGTCAAAAGAGGGTAGATTGTTCGAAACGTTCAACATTCATTGTCAGCGGTTTTATAATTTGAATTTAATGTTGTTTGTTCACGAATAAAGGCGCAAAGTTGAAACAAATTGTTTGAAACTTTTCGACCGCTTCAAATTCCAAAGACGCTTTCAGTACGAACCCATTATGCTATTTCATACTAATGTTATGTATTAAGAGCGAAGTCTGTTTTGTTTGTTTGAGTGGCTAAAGATGACTTATAAACTAATTCGCCCAGAGTAGAATACTTAGCCACCCGTTAACTTTAATTAGTGATGTTTTTTTTTAATATCGCATCCATACTAGAAAATAAAATTATTTGTTTTTTTTTTAAATTCATAATTAAAGGGCTTTGTTGCTTAAGTGACCATGCTGCACCGGTAAGTACGATTAAGTAGTGTAACATAAAATAGTATCTAATATTTATACAGAATTCTGGCGTCATTTGAAGACAGGTCTGCTAGAATACTAATAATTTGACCTGATAGCCTTAAATTGACTGCACAAGTTTGTTGTTGTAGGTGCTAAGATGCGTTTGATACAGACTTTTACCTCGGTTTCGGTTCGTTTCGGACTCGGTTTGTATGTCGGTCACCTTCATGTTTTTTTTAATCGTCTTCATCCTCCATCTTGAGGTACGATAGAGGGTTTTCTTTTTTATTTATTTTTCTTTCTTTTTCTTATTCTTTTTTCAAATTCTTATATCTAATTTGTTTTATACTAAGTCCTTATTACTATTACATTTGCTGCCCATTTTATACTATTTTTTATTTTTACTATATTACTTATTGTCTATTATTTTCATTTAACATTTTTTATTTTTTTACTTTATTATATTAACTATAGATACTTTTAGCTTTTAGTATTATATATTCAAATTTCTGTAAGCTGCATGTTTATAATATATTAAGTAATGATTGAATTTCTAGTTTTACTTACTTCTTTTGATACGTGTTTCACGAAAACTACCCCTTTTCGGCATATAACATGTGCTATGTTTATTCCTGTTATTAAAAGTAAACATATATTATAATTCATTATAATCTGTTGTATTTTATTGTTTAGTATGATAATGAATTATTGTTTAAGTACGTCTCCATTAAAAAATAGGATTTAAAAAATGATTATCCGTTCATTTTACGAACTTAAAAATTCTTAATATTATCAAATAGAAGGGGTTGATATAAAATTATGTACGTGTAGGCATACGACATATTTAACGAAAAAACAAACGGTAGAATTCTACCATCACACAACAGTCGCTTCATGAATATTTTGGGTACTAAATGCCGACGTGTAACAATTCATACGCTGACATTCAATGACTGATTACAATGCTACTACATGCAATGCTTGAGTTAAAATATTTTATATATCTTTATTAAGACTAGCTGCGCCCGCAATTTCGTCTGCGACTGGACCGGCGATTTTTTTTTGCGGAACCCAAAAAAAAATGTAGCCTAAGTTACTTTTTATAACATCAGCTATCTGACCGTGAAAGTCCCGTCTAAATTGGTCAGGCTGTTTCAGATAATAGCCGTAACATCCAGACGAACAGACAGATAAAAATTGTACAAATTGCATTTCCAAAACATCCTGGTCCGAATTATCCCTCCTGATTTATTCACATTTTTAAGTTGACATTACAAACAGACACTTCAATTTTATTTATCTATATGTATGTATACATGAAAATGGCACGAGAATAAATTTTCTTTTGGTTTTTATAAAAATACTGCAAGCAATTCCACGAGACGTATCATACTCATAATAAACTTTACGGTATTCGTTAATAGCGTGCTCTTTCCGGGCTATTGAAGAGACTAGGCTGTGTCATGTTCTCCAAAATACTGCTTTGTAACTTTGACTGCAAAGGGCCCAACCCTTATGTATAGATTTGTAGGTATAATTCAAATTCAAATTCAAATTCATTTATTTTATAAACTTATTTCTAGGCCTTATATAATTACATCTAGAACTTATATAGTAGTTAAAATTAAGGCTAGAAATTATTTTTGGCTGCTTTGGGTATATAACGAACGTATCTATGTTGTGGTTTTGTGTGTGTGTGTGTGTGTGTGTGTGTGTGTGTGTGTGTGTGTGTGTGTGTGTGTGTGTGTGTGTCAATTGTAGACCCTAATTTTGATCGTGGTACATCGCGGTCTACTAGTTAACTCTATCTGGCCGGGTAACAAGTTTTTTGATTTTTATTGCTTGAGTTCAGCAGACAGGCAGACAAATGTTAACGCCGACCTATTTGGTCACCGCCTCTTTGTTTCTTTTTTCTTTCTCCACATTTGTCACTATGTAATGTGATATAGTCTACGTACGACCGCTGATCGCGACGCTGCTTCCGCGCAAACCTCGCCGCGTTTTGTGTGTTGTGCCGCATTTTACACCCGCTTATATCTACCCGCATGTCGTAAGATACCTACTGTACCGTTCCAGTGGTCCACTAGTCGCAGGAACCGTAAGCCTAGAAGAAGTGCCTGCCGCTGTAAAGCCCGCATCGTTCGTAGCGTGTCTGGTGCGGCGACTTTATCCTGTAAGTCCTTTCCATCTCTTTTATCTCTTTTTCCCCTCTCCCGAACGTGCCATCATTCTTTTTTGGTACGGCTAAGACGGCCCACCTAATGGAAAGCGGTTATCGCCTATTGTTCGGTCCTTGCCTAGTATGAAGTAGGTAGAACATCGCTCCATTAATTTTGCTGTCTACCCTCTTTCCGTGTTAGGCGATAGCCAATGCAGAGCAAGGTACGGGCAACCATTTTGGACACTGATGTCAACGTTTTGACCAGAACGACACCGCGCCGTGCGCTTAATACCTTTTCTAAAACTAATCAATTTGTTGTGATTACTGACCGTGCCAAGAACATTTACTATCCATAAAACTTTGTACGAAGGACGAAATGTTAGCTCTAAAGGCGTGTGAATTCAGTGGCGTGTGCTGTTCCTGCATGCAACCTGAACTGAGCCAGGAGAGGGCGGATCTCAAGGATGGTGGAGCTTCTACTTTTCTAGTGCAAGGATCTAGGTCATATCAACAACCACCAGCACATTACCCGTGGGTTATAGCGCCCCACACCTATGGACATTTGTAACACTAAAGGCGCTACCAATGTGCTGCCGCTCTCTAAAAGGAGACTCGAACCTGGCCCCTAATGCCGGAACATAACTCAAGGTTATGGCAGTAAAATCTAAAACAGGGGTGGTGGCCATCCGCAAATACGCTACTACCCGGCTGTGGGCAGTTTTGTCGCCTGTTACGACAGGCCGCCTGGCCGCAGGAAATTGTATTCTTTCTTCAATCCTGCACGGCTAAAAGTTTACCGCGTGGCAGAACTATGTTGGAATTATTATCTTGATTATAGTTGATTAGATCAGCTCGATTGGTGAGATACTACTATCTCACAGTATATCGGCATGATATAGTTAGCTTTAAAAACTTTGTTTCGTGTGATAAGTAACCGTCACACCAGAGATGTGCTGTACAACGTTGCTACTATTCATTGGTCCACATAGCATGGCACTGGTGGAAACTGAATGAACTAAGCTACGTTTTTTATATGGAAGGATGCGAGCTATGGATGCGTGCTATGGATGCATGCAATGGATGCGTACTATGGATGCATGTTATGCATCCATACATACAGAGCAGTCTACCTAATAAAGTACTCGTGCGTTTGTCACCTGTAGCGGGGCATTTTCGTAGCACATCTTGCTCCACTACATACCTTGGCATCAGTGGAAATGGTCACATAGATAGATAGATATATAACACTTTAATGTATCTCATTACAGAAAACTTACGAACTAGTATTATTCTAATTGTGTACAAAGGACGGTCTTATCACTAAAAAGCGATCTCTTCCAGACAACCCCTGGCAATATTTTTTTTTATTTTTTTATTGCAGGAGTTCAGCAGACAGGCAGACGGCCTACTTGATGGAAAGCGGTTACCATCGCCTATGGACATTTGCAACACCAAAGGTGCTACAAATGCGGTGCTGCTCTCTTAAGGGAGACTGGAACCTGGTCATTAATGCCGGAACACACCTCAAGGTTGTTATGGCGACATACTTTAGACCAAGGGTGTTATTTTAGACCAGGGGATTTCTTTATTAAATATTATTATATTTAATAAAGCAATCAAAAGCAAAATGTTACGCCTTGGCAAAAAAATGTAGAAGTAGCAGCATTATTTTCGTTGTTAGCGGTCGGTGTTAGTGGTGCAGCGTTCCTCGGCTTGCTGTACATGACCCATCGGAAGGTGTTCGTCACCAACAGTCTCTTCATTTCTCTTCTACGGCATCAAATTCCCCAAGGAAGAAGACTTCATTTAACATTAGTACGGTAAAATATAAGCTTTAGTTATCACTGAAAAAAAACGTGTATCAATAAAAAATTCAATGTAAAAATCTATAGCAATTATGCAAAGCAATTTATAAGTGATATATTCAATTATAAAATATAGACGTAACGTAATTTAAATTCACGCGTCGACCCTTTAAGGTCAGAATGGAAGTCCTGACCTGACCTCTGTAAGCCTTGCCCTTGTCAGACCTGTTATTTTTTGCGAGCGAACAGCGACGTGCCAGCTAATAAGTTCCCATGAGGCATCAAATACTAGAAATAGCGTAAAATATTTTTCAACACACTTGCTCATAAAGTGGCTCTATGGTCACCGCAATTAGGCACAGAATGACACCCATAATCAAACTGTAACTAAAAAACATTATAACTCACTAGTGAGTTATAGATTTTTTTTTATTTTATTGGTTGAGTTGCTTTGTTCTTAATAAAGTTTTTATTCAAAAAAAAGATCGTTTTCTATAGAACAAATAAATTAATGTTCCTATTGCTTGCTCATTTCATGCAAATTTTTATTTAAATAGATAATTTTAACTCGTACGTCTTTAATAAATAAAACTTTCACTCATACATAACTTATTTTATCTACTAAATAAAATGAGTTTTTGTTGTTATTTTATTCACAAGTGTGTTGAAAAACGTCGTATGATACACGTGTGTATTGATGATTACCGTCCTCGGATCTCTTAAGACCCTCACCTACGGCTCGAGTCTCAATGGCGCCTCGGCGATAATCACCAATGTTACACACTAGTACCATAATGTACTATTTTTCATCAGTCCAGATATTTTTTTTATATCATAGTAACATAGTTCGCGCGAAATTGAAATTTATTATTATATTTTAGCTAATTTGAACAACATATACATTATCAGCATTTGCCCGCGAGTTCATTCACATTAGACAAGTAATAAATATTACAGTTAGTTTGCGAAGATTTAAAACTAATATTTCCAACATGGCAAACGATTTTTTAGTATGAAAATACATGAATCCCGAATATTCCCATAAAAACTCATGATAAGTAGATAATGTTACTAAAGGCATATATAACTACAACTCTCCAACTACTCCAAGTATTGGCTGGTTACTGACAGAAGAGATCCAGAAATTGGCAAGAGTAGATTTTAAAAGGTGAAGTGATCAATGATTTAAATAAGATGTAGCTTGAAGGTAGTTCACAAATTAAAAAAAAACTAAGTCCAAATTTACATCTGCGATAAAAATAAAATAAAACCTCGATCTACCCACATATAACAAAAGATCTCAATGATTTTCCTTCTATATGGCTTATTCTGATATTCTTACACACACAAAATCTAATATATAAAATTCTCGTGTCGCGGTTTGTTACCAAACTCCTCCGAAACGGCTGAACCGATTTGTATGAAATTTTGTGTGCATATCGGGTACGTCTGAGAATCGGCCAACATCTATTTTTTTATACCCCTAAATGATAAGTTTGACCCACCCCTAAATATATTTTTTTGTCAATTTTTTTATTTTGATTTTTTTATGATTCGGCATTAAAAAATACATACAACCCAAAATTTTTACCCTTCTACCACTAACCACTATTTTTTATTAGCGATATTAGTATTTTAATAATTTTCTACTGAGATGATTTAGATTCAAATTTGAACCAGGTAGATAGCACTGCAATCAGGTACCAGATTTTAGGTGTTTTTTTTTTGTATGTGTTCATGTTTGTCCCAAAATGGTTTAAATTAACGATTGGACCCAGTAGGTCGCGATACTCCTCCTAAACGGTGGGCCTGATTTTGATGAAATTTGTTTGTTAAAGTGGATTTGAGAATAGTTTAGATTAACATTTGGTCCAGGTAGATGGCGCTGGAATCGGGTTCTAGATTTTTATTTTTTAAAGGCAGGACAACGTCTGCCGGGTACAGCTAGTATTTATTTAGAATTTGAAATATGGTGAAAAAAATCTACACTTTCGGAGAAGCTATAATTATTATCTTGGTCACATCTTGTTCTTAGTAAATTTCAAAAGTTCTTATAAGAAATAAATGGTATTTTAAGTAACAAGATTTAGTCTGCCTGCACACGGACAAAAATCAAATGCCTATCTTGAATCCCTTTAAACGTCAAATTATCTAATTGTCGGGCCCTAGCCCAATTGTATTTAACACGGTGAATTCATTCGAAAGTTATAACCAGACTTGCGGTAATTAAACTTTGCTTTAGCGTTTTTTCAACGCACTTTTTCATTCGCTTCAATAAATTTTTGACGACATTTTAAATATTTATTTGACATTTGTATATAAAAAAATAATATTCATATTTTTGCCTATTTAACATATAAAATATTAGATTAACTTGTTACTTTCAGAGTGAAAACCTATGTGCCTATTTTTGTACAGTTATATAAACAATATCAACTAAGATTCGTAAACGAATATATTTTATTTTTTGTCACAAATTTAACATCTCTAATTTAGTACCTACTGTTAGTGCAGAATAATAAAACACGAAGAACTTTGAGATTTTCAAACAAAGAATTCCGATCAAGCGCAATCAATTATTATTATAAGACACAATTCTCGCACATTAGTTAGCTAACCTAGGGCTAATATGACATGTGCATTCAACCAAAGCTGAAATGAAAGAATATTCTTCCGTCGTTTCACCCGCTCGCTTTTATATCCGCGTAGTAATCACGACTACGTGCAAATATAAAGATAGTAAGTACAACAATAGTTTGCACTACTTGGAACGAATGTTACCATATATATTTTCTGAATCAAATAATCGTATATATGGTTATTTGATTCATAAAATACCAAAATACTCAACAGAATAAACATTACCATAAAGGCTCAATTGAACTCTCCATGTACACGTATAATAATAGCGCAGATTACAGAATAGTCTAACTTTTTTAAAGCGTTTTAATAAACGCTCGTCTACTTTGTCCCTATCTCGTAACTTTGTGAACCGCGCAGTTATTTCGTAAAATGATTTATTAGATTAAACGTCGTCGAGCACAGACAAGGCTCTAAAATTCTATTGAAATATTCCTATCTTTAGGAAGTCATATAGTTATCTATATTTCTTTTGCTATATTATGTTATTTTATTCTTCTTTACTTTTATAATAATTTATTCTTTTCTAGAAGATATATTTTAAAATGAATAAATTATTTACGTCCAATTATTGTAAACTAATACAATAAACTAACAGTAAATGCCTTGCCTAGGTGCCACTAAACTAAACCAAAATTGGTATTTACACTATTTTATTTTTATTTATTTTTTTATTGCAGGAGATCAGCAGACAGGCAGACGGCCCACTTGATGGAAAGCGGTTATCATCGCCTATGGACATTTGCAACACCAAAGTTGCTACAAATGCGCTACTGTTCTCTTAAGGGAGACTGGAACCTGGTCACTAATGCCGGAACACAACTCAAGGTTGTTATGGCGACATACTTCAGACCAGGGGTGGTAGCCATTCGCCTTTTACGACAGGCCCCGGCAGACGTTGTCCTGCCTTTAAAAAATAAAATTTTAGAACCTGATCCCAGAGCCACCTACCGGTTCTAATTGCGAATCTAAACCATCCGGGTACCCACTCAATCACACAAAAACCAAATCATCAAAATTGCTCCAGGTGATTATCCAGAACCCGATCTCAGCGCCACCTACCGTTCTAATTGTGAATCTAAAAGAGTAATATATTTTTTTTTATTCTAAGTCATGACAAAATAAGATTAAAAACTTGCCAAAAAATTAAAGTTTATAATTAACAAATAAAAAATAGGGGTTGATCGTAGAGGGGTGAAAATTGAGGATTGTATGTATTTTTGTATGTTGTATCATAAAAAAATAGAAATTAAAAATTTTGTCTAAAAAATAAAATAAAAAAATTTAGGGGTGGACTACCCCTAACATTTAGGGGGATGAAAAATAGATGTTGGCCGACGGATAATTAATAAATAAATAATTAGATTAATTAAATATTTAATTACTATAGATTATTTTTATTAATAGATACAACCAAACTATCACAGACACTACTTTATATTTCTATCTTTGTTCAAACGGTTGGTAACTGAATTTTATTTTAGTCCTTCTTGATCTTACAATAGTGCTGCTCCTCGTTCGTATATATTTATTAAGGTGCTTGCTCATCGCAAGCATTCGCCTGTAATGTAACATTTATGATTCAATTTCGAGCATTACGTTACAATATTGCCTCCCTGAATGACGAGCATTCGCCTGTAACGTAACATTTATGATTCCACTTTAAGCAAGTAGTTGATTTCACAATGTCAGATGAAGCGTTCGTTGTGTTAGCAGTTGTGTCAAAATGTTACAGATTGTATCATTACAAGTTGCGTAATGTAATGCTCGGTTCTCCTTCGTCACTGATGCAATGATCGGATCTTTAATGTTACATTATACTATATATAAAAATCAATTGCTGTTCGATAGTCTCGCTAAAACTCAAGAACGTCTGGACTGGTTTGGCTAATTTTGGTTTTGAATTATTTGTGAAAGTCCGGGGAAGGTTTAAAAGGTGAGTAAATATGAAAAAATGCTTGTTGAAATCAAATTAAATTTATGAGTGAAGTTATTTTTTTTTGGTTTTGAATGTCAAACGTTTGATATATTTTTTTTGGATTTTATGGCTTGGCGGCTAGGCCTTTAAGCCAGATCTTAGATTCAATATAGTTTCTTCATTTTATTAAACCTATGTATGTAGCACAGCTGAACTGTAGGTTATCAGCTAGTGTCATTCAACGGAGTTCTTGTGACAACTCAAAATGCCACATTTGACTTTACAGTTCACATTTCTCATAAAACATATGATTACTACTCAAAAACTATCAATATCCTACAACTATTGTTCATTTTAGAGTAATTTTACACATTTTTAGAAAATAAAACTGCACAGCACAACATCTCCTTTCAGTTCCCGCCATAAACTCCTCAAACGTTTGATGTTCGTCCCGTCGTTCAGAAATCAACGTTTTTTATTCACTGATTCTGAGGCGCCAGCTAGTTATACTATTAAAACTTCCTTTGCTAGGCAGCAAAACGTTTATCAATCCAGCTACTTGTACAACAAAATTAATCAGGTGTTAAATATGTATCATATGAGCATGCATGCTTGTAAAACCTCTTTGGTAAAATGGCTAATGTCACTTGACGCAGTAGAATCTCTTTTACAAATTCCTTATTGAATATGTTATTAATTATGAGTACACACACACGCGCGTTCTTATTTTCTTTTATTAAATATTGTTATAATTTTATGTTCTGTACTTAATGAATATATTTAAGTGCAGCAACTATGTTTCTAATACATACATACATAACTTCACGCCAGTTCTCTTGGGTAGGCACGAACAACAGAGCGCCATTTAGGCCCATTCTTACACACCTCACTTGCTTCTTTGACATTCATAACTCTTGTCATGCACGCTCGTCTGTTCTTAAGGCTCCTGACATCACCCTCCGCTAATACACGATCAATTTGATCATGGAAGGTGTGTAGTGGCCTTCCACGACTTCTGCATCCATCCACTTTTGCATTTTTCTAATGTAATGTAATATTATGCTATGATTAGTATGTTTTGTACTTAATGAAAATTAAGTACACTAACTTTATTTACAATACGATTATACAATATATAATAAAATATTTTTAATATCAGTGTTGTGTCCTCTATATCATGAAAATATTTTAGAAACTTTTAAGTACAATGTAAAATCTATACAAATATTATAAAGCTGAAGAGTTTGTTTAAACGCGCTAATCTCAGGAACCGCTGGTCATACATTTATCGAGGAAGGCCATAGGCTATATATCACCACGCTAAGACCGATAGAAGTGGAGCACCAATGAAGAATGTTTCAAAATCGAAGGGGTTTGAAAGCAAATTCCACGCGGACGACTTCGCGGGCACAGCTAGTTTAAGATATGGAAGAGCGGGATCTTCTGATACAAGTAAATTTTGCTTAAAAGAAGATTCCAGCAACTGAGTACAAATTGTGCATGTGTCTTAAGATGTTTTTTTTAATTTTAATTTTTCACATTACAGGCGAATACTCGCGGTGAGGAGGCACCTTTACGTACTATTATTGTGTTTTTATAGTATACTAGCTGTGCCCGCGACGTCGTCGGCGTGGAATTTGCTTTCAAAACACTCCGATTTCGAAACATTCTTCATTGTTGCTCCGCTCCTATTGGTCTTAGCGTGATTATATATAGCCCATAGCCTTCCTCGATAAATGGGCTATCCAACACTGAAAGAATTTTTCAAATCAGACCAGTAATTCCTGAGATTAGCTTGTTCAATCAAACAATATTAGTATATTTGGCTACCAGACTAATACTTACATTTTAAATATCGCGATATCTTTTGAATGAAACGTCCGAATTGAATAATTCAAAAAGTTCTAGAAAGGTATTGAATTCGTCTTGAATATGGAGTGATTTATTTTGATAAGGATTAATACCAAGCTACAAAATAAAGAGTTTTTGAAGCGACGGCATTTTAATTATTTAAAAATAAAAGAAAACACTTATTGTGAGATAATTACAATAGTTAGACATATGGTTACGCGATATTTTTTGTAGACAAATATATGTTCTGCAAAATGGTAGTACATTGTTTTGTACTATAATCAATAGTTTTCGCAGCGCACGCCGTGTAAGGATTTTTTCGGGTCATTTTTTTACACCTTGGGTTACATTATTGGACTTTTAGTAAGGATCCCTATTTTTTTTGAAAATACAATATAGCCTATAACCTTCCTCGATAATTGTACTATTCAACACTGAAAGAATTTTTCAAATCGGACCAGCGGTTCCTGTGATTAGCGCGTTTAAACAAACAAACAAACTCTTCAGTTTTATAATATTATAGTATAGATTTGTATAAAGTATATTATTTACGTTTTGTATATTTTATCTCATTTATTGTTTACACCACTGCTACATTGTCCTATATTATTTTTCCTCAATGAAGGGGGTTACTTGAAATTAATACTTTCAATCGACAAGTCCGCACTTTAATCAATCTAATTGTGCCTTAGTTTTTATATATTATATTTATTGCGAATAATCATTTTTATTTACTTTTTTTTTATTGCAGGAGATCAGCAGACAGGCAGACGGCCCACTTGATGGAAAGCGGTTACCATCGCCTATGGACCTAAGTTTTTAATTTATTGCGAAAAATCATTTTTATTTACTAACTAGCGGCCCCGGCAGATGTTGTCCTGCTCTGAAACAATAAAAATCTAGGACCCGATCCCAGCGCCACCTACCGGTTCTAACTATGAATCTAAATCATCCGGGAACCCACTCAAACACATAAAAACAAACTCACCAAAATCGCTCCAGGTGATTAGGAGGATTCTAGAACCCGATCTCAGTGCCACCTACCGGTTCCAACGGAATAAAAAGTATCCTATATCCGTCTCCTGGTTCTAAGCTACCTTCCCACCAATTTTCAGCCAAATCAGTACAGCCGTTCTTGAGTTATAAGTAGTGTAACTAACACGGCTTTCTTTTATATATATAGATTAATTCCTTCATACATGTATACGTTCATCATATCAACGCTCCTAATTAAAATACAATGTTCCGTGCGTTCCGTAAACAAATCTTTCCTCTCATAGATCGAGGAAAGCATTGAAAAGAAAAAAACTGAAGACACATCTTTTGAAAGGCTTTAGAAATGAGCACACCTTTTGAAGTTCACGACACCTCAGAGATACGGCGACGAGGCAAATGACAAATAAAAAATGTCTTACTATTCGTCTCCTTAGATTGCCATACTATGCTTTATGTTGACAAGATATAAAGGCAAGCTCAAGTTATGTAACAATATAAACTTAATTTATAACTAGCTGTATTCTGTAGTTTATATTCTATCTATTTATATATAAATTCCTTGTCACAGTATTTGAGCGCGATTAACTCCGAAACCACTCAACCGATTTTGATGTTTTTTAATACGCTTTTATTAGCTTCATACACGTACGTATATAACGGAATCTTTCAAGTTAAATTTGATCGACCTCCCGGTTTCCGATTGAGCTGAAATTTTGCACGTATGTGTATATCGCGTGACAATGCAATAATATGGTACCATGGAGCTGATTTGATTTATTTTATTTTATTTTAATTTATTTTATTTTATTTTATTTTATTTGGGAGGTTAACAGCTGTGATCTTACAAACTAAAGTTTACAAACTAGCGTACAGAGATAGTTAAAGGACAGCTAATTATAAACCTCCACAGATGACAAATTGATGATGGAGTCGGAAGGTGGCCATAGGAACTCCTGTACTAAACAAGATAGACCCGTCGTGTTTGGGCTCGTTTTACTTGTCTTGGCTAGCATTCTGCTGCTACATGATATGCAGGATCTCAAAAGCTTGTATTTAAAACCCTTTTTAAATAAGCTTATTTTTACATAACGTTCCATTTTATCATAAGTGTATTTAATTCTTTTTTCAAAGTTTCGACGGAGAAGGGAATTAAATCACTAAATAATCACTAAAAAATTAAAAATAAATAATAGTTTAAAAAAAACTAAAAAAATACGCTTTTATAGAAAATCCAACTAAAAAATAGAAAATAATTTTTAATAAATTTGAATTAAAAATAGTGTAAGAAAAAATGATTTTATTTGTATAAAAAGTGTGGGGTGCTTTTTAAGATATTATCAAAATAACTCTTCTACTCATATCTGTTCATAAAATATTTATAACTATTGATACCATGCACCCCACGCTTTTTTACAATAAAATCATTTTTTCTTACACTATTTTTAATTCAAATTTATTAAAATTTATTTTCTATTTTTTAGTTGGATTTTCTATAAAAGCGTATTTTTTTAGTTTTAGCGTGCTCCACCTTCAACCGCATCATCGTCCGACATCAGGCGTAATCGTGGTAAAATGCGAAACTATTTATCATAAAAAAAATATGGAGGTTTTCAAAAAGGGCGTAAACAGGTATTTAAAGTCTCAATGTCGTAGACAACTCGTCATCTCCCATAGTGTTGCAGATGTCCACGAGCGATAGTAGCCACTTGCCATCAAGTGGACTCGTTTGCCAGTTTGCCTACAAACAAATATAGAAAAGAGAAAATTCATTTTAAAAAATCACGTTTAAAATAAAAGTCTGTATTTAAAAATTGAAAAAAGAACTGGGAAGTTGGAAGTTTTACCTTTAACCGACCACTGTGAGTCGGACAGACGTGTAATTGTTTTCCATTCCGCAATAATTGACTTGTGGTGAACACCGTAAAATGTTTTCGAATGGTATTCCGAACTGGACGCCATTTTTGGTAGGTTTTTCCCATTTTAGACCACAATAAGCTCGGCTGTGAAGTTGACAAGAGTTTTTGGAACAAAAATAAATTCTATGAATGCTGTTTGGTGAAGCTTCATTGTTTAACTGTGTAATAGCAAAAATTAGCTTCCCAAAATAATTTAAAATACGGCACAAAAAATGTCATGAATTTCAACATCAAGCCATTTCAAAACTAGCTTTTACGTTTATTGGGAGCAATACCATATTAAATAGTTATCATATGTTTTATTTTTATTGTATGAGTTTAGCAGACGGGCAGACGGCCCACTGGTGAAAAGCGGTAACCATCGCCTATGGACATTCACAACACCAAAGGTGCTACAAAATGCGCTGCTGCTTTCTAAAAGTAGACTGGAAGCTGGACACTAATTCCATTTTACATCTAGAAAGATAATGAATGCACAAACGTTCATTTAGAAAACAATGTCAATTGCTAGGTTTTATATCAGGAATAATATGGTCTACTTATAAGGCAATAACTTGACAGCTTATATGTTCTTGTGGTACAGGAGTAGACCTGCCTAATTCATTAGAATATAACGGGGCAGGATTTTTCACCTTATGAGGTAAATATTGTAATCCAAATTTGCGTTGTTTACTGTAGTGGATGGCTGGAATCAATTCCAAATTTTTAATAACTACAAATAGTTATTTTAGGGCCAAAAGATTAAATTTGGGTGCGAAACTTGGAAAGTTTATATTTTCGTAAATGACTATAATTAAATTTTTAATCACTTCCAGTAGCTTTTAAGGCTGGAGCGAAACAAAGTCATCGTCATGGAACAATATTTCGGAACTCAGAGGCCTTATTCACAAACGCTTTTCGTCATCCATTTTCGTCCAATCAGACCGAAAGAGTTATTGAAATTTTAGATAGATGAGAGAAATAACAAAGATTTCTTCAAACTACAATGATATACTTTATATTATAATACAAAAACAAATGGAACATACAATGGAAAATGTACTTAAATATAGAAAAGAACTAGCACGTGTAGGGCTTGCCTTATTATGTACATGCCGAAACGGGAAGTACCAGTCCTGCGGCATGTAGTGGCACATAGTGATGTGCTTGATTGTTTTAAATGTCAACTTGACAAATGAGATCTGGTGAAGTTTTATGTTTAATAAAACGCACTGTTTTTATATTTACCGTCGCCATTTTGATTTGCACGGCAATTAATTGTAAATTGGAGGAAGTGAGTGCAAATAAATGTGACGCGTTGACTATTGTGTTGTATTAAATTTTAACACACTGTCTGTTACCTACTGCTTCGTTTGAGATAATGTTATAATTATAGACCGTTTCACGTAGATGTAGCGATGAGTTTAGTGCGATATTCTCGTTATTGTTAATGACTGTCGCGGCACGATTTACAACAGGAAGGTACACACCGGTCCAGCCGAGTATGAAATCAGTACGCTCCCCGCGGTGTGTACACGCAATATCAAAATTGCCTATGACAAACGCTCATTGTCTACGGCCAACCGCCAATATTCGAAAAAAAATCATTACGGAACGAAGACGAACAATTGTACGCGCAGCAAAAATTATTGTAATTTTTTATTTTTTTATTGCAGGAGTTCAGCAGACAGGCAGACGGCCCACTTGATGGATAGCGGTTACCATCGTCTATGGACATTTGCAACACCAAAAGTGCTACAAATGCACTACTGCTCTCTTAAGGGATACTGGAACCTGGTCACTAATGCCGGAACACAACTCAAGGTTGTTATGGCGACATACTTTAGACCAGGGGTGGTCAAATGACCAAAATGACATAAGATCAAAATATACGCATATTTCAAGCAAACAGTGCTTCATTGAAAACTTCCTACGCTTCAATGACGTTAAATATTAACAAATAACTTATGTGTATTTACTAATGTTCATTAACGGCGTTTTTTAACGCTATTAATAAGATGCATTTAGTCACAGTCTATAACCATAACATGATCTCCAGGTGAAAGGAAATTTTTAAAAGCTGCTCGATCCCATTGTAATAGCAATATTTTAACAATCGATACTGGATATGCCATGAATATTAGGCTTCTATCAGTATTCGGCTGAATATTAAGTAGTATTCGACCGAGCTCAATGTTCATGGTATCTCTAGTTAAAATGTAGTTTAACTATCAATTATTTGTGATTGAAATATAAATATATTTTTGAGTAATTCGTGCGTTTTTTTTACTATTTAATATTCGGTATTCACCCGAATACTACACAGTATTCGGCCAAATACCGAATTGCTAAAAAACTGGCCGAATAGCAAATAGGATCCGAATAATAGCGGCATCTCTAATCGATACACTTAGCTTACAATGTGTTCAGAATAATAGTACAATGTTGCACCTATTGTTTCATAATAAATCCTTAAGATCTTTAAAGGAAGAGCGAGAACAATAAAGAATTGTTACTAGATGTTTACATACGTTTATCACCACGTATGGGATATGGTAATGTGGATTGAATTGGTAAATTGTTAAACCGCCTGTACACTTTCTTTAAGTCATCGGGACGCATGGATAGTGTACGTGGTCCACTCGCCTCGTCGCCTTTTGTCTCGCCTCGCCTCATCTACTCTCCGTCCCGAGTCGGTTTTTTGTGCACGAGTCAAAGGGTCGCGCTTATCCTCGCAAGACGACGCGAGTGCATCATTTATATTATCGCTTCATTCAGTATAGCGCAAGCTTTCTAACCGCGCTGACGTTTGACACTTTGACGTTTGACGGCTTCTGTGGTTGAGCGCGCTAAGCCTTTATCGGTCTACTTCACTGCAACGCAGAGGCTCCGGGTTCGACTCCTGGTATAGCAAAACTCGGAAACGTATTTTCTCCGCTATTTACTATGGTTTGGGTGTCTGGGATCGATCTCAGAGTAGTACGTTGTGTATTACCCACAACACAAGCGTAACTTGCTTAATTTGAGGATATACAATATGTGTGTTTGTCTGCCGATTATTTTTATTATTACACGTGCTTAGTTGAAGCTGAGCTTATTTTTTTGTATGGTACATTTGCACGTAATTATAATAACTAATAGCGCATAGAGCAACAGCCACCGTAATTTGTAACTCGTCCATTTTCTCGGCGTTCGCAACCCTTAGTAGTATTTACGTGAATCCCGAACAGATAAGAAATCTAAAAAGAAATACATCGTTTATATAGTGTTTAATTTTTTTTAAATAGCGTTGATGTACAGACTCGGAATGTTTAGAATTTTAAATTATTATAGATTTCGTACACTTTTCAGCAGCCATAGTTGCGGATGACGGTGTCAAGTGTCAATAAGTAATCTTAAAATTATTAACTTACCCACAACTCGTTCACTTTTTGTTTATGACCATTATATACACTCTATGGAAACCTAATCTATTTTATTATGTAATTTCGGCTACCAAAAAACTGCATAAAACGTCGAAATAAAAATCAAATAATATACCACGCTTAAAACCGTTAAAACATACTTTTATTGATGTATACTAGTTGCGAAAATTTTATAAAATACTATTGTATAGTAGCGGCATGAAAAGGTTTGCCAGTTTGTAAATTGATTCATTTAACGTTCAGCGAGCACACCTTTACCTTTTCAAACTAAGTAACAGAATAAATTATTCCACAAAAAATTAAGTTTAACTCTTTGACAATAAAGTTAAAATTACTTAGATCAAAGTTGTTTGATTTTCTATCTTGTCTAAAAAGATTATTTAGAGGTATAAAACCGTTTTATTGTTTTTAATATTTATGATAGGCGTAGTGATTATAGCTCTTTGTTTCTAATGATTAAAACTACTGTTAATCTCAGTCAGTCTATTATTGTTGTTGTTAACATTGCAATATGCTTCTTTCACATTTCTATTTATTTTATAAAAGTAACATTTATTAAAATGTTCTTAAAACCGTTTCTTGTACTCGTTCAAACAAAAGCCGTAAAAAAAGGTGACGAACTTTTTCGCACCGTGACTGTACATAATACCCCCCTACACCATTCCATCTTTGGACCACAAGGCGTTCTGGTCTACGCCATCGTTTCATAGTGGAAGCACCACCAGTGCGAACAAAACGTTTCGCCTCCACGTTCCTTCGAAGCGTACAGCAGAGTTGTGGAATATAGTACCGGATTCCGTGTTCCTTGAAAACTCCAATCCGGGTATCGTCAAGTCTTGTATGAGTAGGTAAGCGTGCTGCATCTTCTACCGAATCATCGTCCGACATTAGGCGTGATTGTGGCCAACACGAACCTATATATTGTTACGACCTAGGTGCCGACAAAGACAAATTCACACCTGCAGCCCTGTAGAAACACATTTTATTACCTTTTCGTCATTTGGACTTCTTTTGTTTACTTTGGTTTAAAATTTGTGATTAAAAACAGCCCATTGTGTATTGTAATCTTTTACGGCCTATTGTCGTATTGTGATCCCTGCCAGGTGTCTCGGATTTAAAATTACAAACTGATTCTAAGAAATTCGGTCCACGCGGTCGGGCAGACATATTGCATCTGTGCAGTATAAAGCAATGCCCCAATGGAGAGATTGGCAGTCGAGCGATAAACACAAGCGAAGCAATACTTGTGTACATTCGGCAATCTATTTAGTGACGGACTTTGCGCGTGTATTTGAATTACGATCTTCTGTATTACGTTTGGACTTATTGCGTTCGGTTATATTTGTACCTGTCTTATACGTGTTTGTATTTTTCTAATAAACTCTATAATTATTCCAACGGCATTTTAATTCGAGTCCCGCTAACTCGTAACAATATGTTTGTTACCTATCTACTTTACATAACTGGGAATTATTGGATGAAACCACATTGATGTACCTATATAATACATAACGTATTCGACACATGTAAGCATTCATTAGTCGATGAGGGCCCTGTAACTGAGTTACCGGTACCTGTATGAAACCCTTTGCTGTTTAAGGGTCGAATTTAGGTAATACACTCAGAACTTGTATGATTTATATTGACATTATTAATATACATGATTTTGGAATGCAAACATGCAAAAACAACTTTACTGTACAAGAGGATAATGTGCATGGTCCCAAAAATATATAATAAAATCCCAAAAAATCTGAAAGCCTTGAAAATTATATTATTTAAAACAGAACTAAAAATACTTCTAATAAAAAAGCTACTACAGTGTAATGCAGTTACTTAATGATAAGTTTCAAATATAGGTGATAAGATAGAATGTTAAGTGTTTAAATATATTTGTTGCAGACAGAGAGCACCCCCCTGACCCACCCGCCGGAGCATACCTACTCTCCGCGCCCCGCATACCGCCGATGCCCATAGCTAGCACAATTAGCAGCTAGGCGTCGGACGGTACGCGGGAGGAGCCGCCTTGGAGGCAAAATTGGTAATTAATACCACAATTCACATCGACGACTTACCACCTTACCACTCTCTCTCCCGACTCTTTCGCACAATTTGTAATTAGGTATTCCTTTATGTATATTTCGATTCTAAGTTATAATTTAATAATCATACAGTCCATTATATCGAGTTTCCAAACAAGGAGCAACTGCCACCAATAATATTTATAATATTTGTAGTAATATGATACAATCATTTTACAATCATTAGAAACATATCTAAATTTAAATTGTGTATATTTAGTATTTTGATAAATTTAAGGTTATACATAATTATAAGATTGAAACAATAGTAATAATAACTAAAACCAAATAAATATTGAAATAAGTATGTACCCAAATAATATAAGTTTGAATTTTTTTTACGCTGAACCGGCAAAAAACATGTGATCATTATAAAATAATAATAACCTATTTGTATAAATGCCGTGTTTTTATGCAATAAATAATTTGATTTGATTTGATGTTAGATAAATGATTATTAATCAACTTTATCTAACTGTATAAAGAGTATAGGGCCTATTCCAGTAACATACAGACCAGAGACAGTGTTGACGACGGCCTCCTTATCTGTAAAAACATATAAGGAGGCCGAAAATTAAAAAAAAGATTACAATTAGTAAAAACTAATTGTAATATTTTTCAAATTTTGAAAAGATGGTTGCTAAATTTCAATCGCCAACAACAAAAAAACATCTCAAATGAAACCATTAAAGGTGCATATCGAAAATTTATTTGTGAAGTGAAACTTCTCGATGAAACAAAAAAGCGACACTAAAAAGAGAACACATAAATCTATAGGCCTAATCCAATACAGACAAAACAAAATTTTGTATGGGGATCAATGAATGTAAACGTATGGTTAAACGCTAAACAGTAAACAGTTGATTTTATACACAACTAGCTTTTACCCAGGACTTCATCCGAGTGGAATTTAATTTAAATTAATTTACCTTCCGGTGCGGCTACAGCGGCGGCGTGCGCGTGGGCCTCTTATTTTTCTTTCTAAAATAAGAATAGCCTTAGTTACTCCTTATAACATCAGCTATCTGCCAGTGAAATTTCCGTCAAAATCGGTCCAGAGATTAGCCGGAACAAAAGGAGACAGACAAAAATTAAAAAAAATATTTTTTGATATAAATACAATACTTTCATTAATTTTGTAAAAAGCTGTTATTTTGACATTATAAACAGACACTTCAATTTTATTTATTTGTATGTATGTAGAATTTTCGACTCGACCACACAAACATTAACCACCAGCATTATAAAGTTTATTATAGGAAAAAATCGTCTTCTTAATTAAAAAACTTATGGAAAAATCTCAAAACGTAAATCCTTACAAATTCCAATTATCGTAACAAATGTAGTATTTCTTCTAAAATAAGTACACGGATGCAAATTATTCCACCCCTACTAACCACGAACACTTCACTCCCCTAAAATCTAATACTACCCCTATACCATACACTGCTTTTATTTTCAACCCTTTCCCTTATTTGCCACCGAAATATTGTCCCTCACCCTTTGAATATTAATACGCATCCCCTCTATTTAGTGCCCCTTTAAATAATTCACGGATCTGCATATTGACCTGCGGAATACTAAATCGGGACCAATTTATTAAGATCTCCAACACTACGATCTTTGAAGAAGATTTCCTTTGTCCATTCGAATTGCACTGATTTTGAAAGGTCAAGATAGTTTGGTCTATATGAATAGTAAAGGGGGGAGCCTATGTTGACATTTGGAGTTCTGTTTGTGTTATAATTGTGTACAATGTTGTACGATTATTGATACTTTAATAAGTAAAGACGTTGATTTCAATGTTGCTTCGTATTGTTTGTACTGGCGTTATAATTACTATAGAATTTATTAGAACCATACAAACACATATAACACAGGTACAAATATAACCGAACACAACAAGTCGAAAAGTAATGAAGAAGGTCGTAATTCAATAGAACGCGCAAAGTCCGTCACTTATTAGATTCCCGATTATAGTACACACGTCTTGCTTCGCTCGTGGTTATCGCTCGACTGACTCCCCCCACCATCAGGTCATCGTTTTATACTGCACAACTGCAATGTCCCCGTATCTAAGTCAACTTAATCCGACACACCTCGCTAATGACTGCCATAAAAGAATTTAGTTGTTATTAGTTCAAATGCCGACGGGTAATAAATGTACTTTGTTTCAGATATGCAGGTGGATTTTGTTTTTGTCGGGACCAGAGTTGTAAACAGTACCTTTTTCAAGTATTTATTTTACTTTTGACAGCCCAATGACTGATCAATTAGTAATTTCCTAATGCGTTACCGACTCGATTTGTTATAATAATCGACTCCATGAATAAACAAGTTTTAATCAATTTAACTTATCTGTATATCTTTTAATATACCCACATTTCAATTAATACTTTTTACACATAAATAAGTCATTTTTGTAATAAAGTATTTTTTTTTTAATTGCAGGACTTCAGCAGACAGGCAGACGGCCCACTTGATGGAAAGCGGTTACAACCGCCTATGGACATTTGCAACACCAAAGATGCTACAAATGCGCTGCTGTTCTCTTAAGGGAGACTGGTACTTGGTCACTAATGCCGGAATACAACCCAAGGTTATTATGGCGACATAATTTAGACCAGGGGTAGTAGCCATCCAGTCGGGCAAATGCCCTACCACCTGGCTAAAAAAATGTAATAAAGATAATTTTTTATTTGCAAATCAATTAATTTCGATTTATTTATGTATAGTGTCGATTGTTCAATAGTCAATAGACTCACAGAACATCACTATTACCTCACCCGCAACAATAAAGTACGACAATTATGTCATTTTTTTCATGTGTGCTTTACTGTCAAGAAATATGTAGCTTGATAGACGTGCAAACGTCAAAAGTAAAATTAACGCTTAGAAACGTTATAAATTATTATTCTCAAGACCATGACGTAGAATGTCAAACGGCAAACCAAGAAAGTTGATTTTTTAATTAATTGGTTTAAATTTTGATTTGTGTGTTTGTTACTTGATTTCTCCGATATTTTTAATAATTTTTTTAATAAATATCATCATAGAAATAATGTTGATAATTTTTCATGTAGACCTTCCAGACAAATCCTAAGCTATGAAAATAGCGAAAAACACTCAAAATGGCAATGTTAAATCAATGAAAAATGAATCGGCTGTTATTAAAAAAAAAACACATCAAGTATAAATTATAACAAATCATAGTGCAGCTTATAAGGATCAATTTCTGTGAATGAATGTCAAACGGCAAACCAAGAAAGTTGATTTTTTAATTAATTGGTTTAAATTTTGATTTGTGTGTTTGTTACTTGATTTCTCCGTCAATTGTGGACCGATTTTCAATATTTTTTTTAATAAATATCATCATAGAAATAATGTTGATTACTTTTCGAACAATAATTACCTAACGCGTAATTTGACTCCTTCTATTTGTACCTAGTTATGGCGTCATAAGTAGGTATACTCGTACAAAATCTATGAGGCTGCGACGTTGTGTAGGATATATATATATATATATATATATATATATATATATATATATATATATATATATATATATATATATATATATATATATTATTAACAACTCTACGGAATCGAGTTCCGTACCCTTTTTTACAACTCAATTTCTAGATTTAATTTTTTGAATTTAACACGCTTATTATTTATTTTGGTTCTTGTGTGTGACATTAATTTATTGATTTTTGTGTTGAGGTGTATGTATGTTACGAATAACTTATTATATTAATTTATTCTAGTTTTAATACTAAACTTATACTAATGTAGAGTGTATCTATTCTATCTAAATACATATATTGTGGAATGGACGTTTTAATTCCTTTCCCTATCCACTGCCCACAATTTGCGCCATGATACGTACCAAAAACTAGTGACGCCTGCACACACTCCATCCTATTATGTTAATTCTTTTACAATGCAGGCTGACAAACTTTGGAATATGCTGCCTCTTACTGTCAGAGAGGCCAAATCCTTACCATCATTTGGAAATTTTCTCAGAAAACATTATTTGTCCACAAATAGCTGTCTGGTTAACACAATATAATCTTGCTAATACATTTATTATAATAACTTATGTACTTTGAAATGTATTATTGTATATATATGACTATGTATGTATTTGTATATTTATTTCTTAAATTAGTTTGAGTATTTATGTATCTATTGCCTTTTTCCTGCACCACGACCACCACCACCACCATCAAAAAAAAAAAAAACCATCTGTATCGCCTGATGCAAATTTCTTTCATTTAGGTTGCCTGGAAGAGATCGCTTTGAGCGATAAGGATATAATTGTATATTTTGGTGTGCAATAAAGTGTTATCCCTCTCTCTCTCTCTCTCTCTCTCTTTCTCTCTATTGTATATTCCCAAATTAAGCGAGTTACGTTTTTGTTACGGATAACATACAACGGACTTCTTTGGGGCCAATCCCAGACACCCAGACCATAGTAAATAACAGGGAAAATTCTTTTCCGTAATTTATCATACCAGGAATCGAAGCCGGAGCCTCTACGTTTCAGTGAGGTAAGTCGACAAAGACTTAGCCTGCTCAACCAAAGAGCAGGCTAAGTCTTTGCCACAATTAATTGAGCCCTAAGAAAAGCTTTTTAATTTAACCTCAATATTAATTTTGTCGTTTTAATTTTACCTTTGATTTGAAGGTAGTAAGTTCACCAAGTTCACCAGACAGACCTGTTACAGATGTCAGACGCATTTGATTATGCACCGTGTTACATTTTATAAAAGGTAAGCGTTTTATTGCTTTAAAAGCTGTGCTATCGAAACTTCGTTCGCGTTGCCATGAGAACGACGTATTTGTTAGTGAATTCGTAATTTATTTGTTGAGATAAGTAAATCTGTCATTTTATATTTAAAAAAAAGATGGTTAAGCGCGAGAATGGCGTTTTTACCATTAAGGGAACCCTTCAGCCACCGTGATCTGATACAAACCTATACATACAGCCAGTTTATTTTTATTTTTGTTCTGATTTTTCTCCTATAATCCGGCCGTTCTCGAAAGCCACATTTGACATATATCACTTGATTTTAGTAGTTTCCTGAACTATCGATTATGATACAATTAAAAATTGGAATCAATATAGGATACACATTACCGGATCGGTTAAAATAAGACGATTTATTTAAAAAAAAAATACATCTTACGTTTTATTGCCTTATTTATTTTTAAAATATAGAATGCTCTTTCGATTATATTATACATCAATCTCCGGGACAAGTCAGTATTTAAGAAAAAATGTGTTGACTAACAAGGTTGTGTTGAGTTACTTTTCTAAAGAAATAAGCTGACGATGGCGTTTAAATTTGATTTACATTATTTCGATACTGTGATAAAGTTAATTCGTCAGTATTTATATAAAACGTCAAATGGGCCTTTATAGAACGGCCCGACTCGTCGTCAGCCATTCGCAGTCCACTGCTGGACGTAGGCCTCCCCAAGACGGCGTCACTCATCCCTGTCCTCTGATTTCCTCATCCTTGCACAAGTCGTCGGTCCATCATGCTGGAGGGCGTCCGTCACTACGTTTACCGAGACGCGGTCTCTACTCCAGGACTAGTCTGCTCCATCGCCCATCGTTCCTGTGGCAGACGTGACCAGTGCCACTGCCACTTTACGGCCCGATTATAGCCAACGAAATGTAGTATTTTAGACAGAAAATCGCTTTCTCTTTTAACTTGATCTCCATAAAACGACAGAGTTCATCAGTGTTCAACATTAATTCAGTTATGGAACTCAATCAACGCCCATTCAAAAGCACATGTAAGCCTAACTTGATAACTACACGTCATTGTCGGCCACAACCATTGAAAGTGCACATTATATTTTCACTATCTATGTAAATGAAGATCAACTTATTATATGATCCATTATCCGTGTAGAAACGAATAAAGAATACATTCCCTGTGACCGGGTGGGCTATCGTAAGAGGCGACAAAACAACCCACGGCCAGGTGGTAAGGTATTTGCCCGTCTGGATGGCTACCACCCCTGGTCTAGAGTATGCCGCCATGACCTTTGGTGTGACTAATTTATTATAGATGGGCTGTCTGCCTGTATGTATATATAAGTATATATACCTGGCCACTAATGCCGGAACAGAACTCAAGCTTGTTATGGCGCCGTACTCTAGACCAGGTGTGGTATATATATATATATATATATATATATACTAGCAGACCCGGTGAACTTCATACCGCCATTTTTTCTGAATTACTAAAAGACTTTGTTTCATGACACAAAAACAAAGTCACCAAAATCGATCCAGGTGATTAGGAGGATTCTAGAACCCGATCTCAGCGCCACCTACCGGTTGAAATTGTGAATATAAACCATCCGGGAACCCACTCAAACACACATACAAAATTTCATCAAAATCGGTAAAGTCGTTCTCAAGTTATGCGCTTACATACATTTCTATGATTCATTTATACATATGTATATACAGTTTTTTATTCTAGTTATATTGCTAAACCCACATGTTATACATTTTTTTCTCATGATATGACCGCCTATTGTTTTCTTGAACCGTATCTTAATATTATGTAAAAAAAAGTATATTCTATTATATTCTTCAGGATTTCACTTTTTGCAATAGAGATGTATCCATATATTCTTATATAATGTTTTTATACGAATTTGGTGTTATGTTATACAGTTGTTAACTCAAGAAAATATAAATACTTTTTGTAGGGTAATTCTTCACAGCTAAATGAGTACTTAGCCAGATTCGAATGTAGACATCCCGTTTAAGTGAAACAATTACTCAAACAAGATTTACAAATGGGAGGATTAGTTAGGTGCTTTTTTTGTCTAATGGACGCTTAGATGCTTGCTTGTTATCCTCGGGTGAAGAAAGAAAAATGTGTAGTAAGTCACTTAAGACATTAATTGAATGACATGTCTAAAGTGTACAAATAAAATTATTGTGTAATTTCAAAATAATTGCTAAAATTTAGATTAATCTGCTAATTGATATACATACACACATATATAACTTCACGCCAATTCCCTTGCGGGGTAGGCACAGACTACAGAGCGCCATTTAGGCTTATTCATACACACCTCACTTGCTTCTTTGACATTCATAACTCTTGTCATGCACGCTCGTCTGTTCTTAAGGCTCCTGACATCAACTTTTGCTAGTACACGATCAATTTGATCATGGAAGGTGTGTTGTGGCCTTCCACGACTTCTGCATCCATCCACTTTTGCATTGTATATCTGTTTAGTCATTCTTTCATCGTGCATTCTTTCCACGTGCCCGAACCACCGGAGCATTCCTTTCCTTACCTTCACCCCGACACTCTCTTTCAGACCAACTCTCTTTCTCTAATTGATATAAATCATAAAATTCGTTTTTGAAATTTTTGCCTGTCAGTCTGTCTGCAAGTTTGTCTTAGATAGGCTTTGAAATGGTTCAACGGGTTTCGCTCAACAGTTTAGTTGGATTAAGTATTCTTAAAGTCGTGGTAGCGTAATGGCTAGTGTACGCGTCCCAAACTCAATGGGCGCTGGTTCGATCCTGGCCGGAACGTATGCACCACTTAGGCAGTTTTCTGACCTAATGTGCATATTGCTACAATTACCACGTGCTAACAGCGGTGAAGGAAAACATCGTGATGAAACCTACACATCGAGATAACCAATGTGTCAAACCAGCCAAGCCGCCTTGGACAAGCGTGGCGGGTTTATTGTCCCCTTATAGTGGGAGGCCCGAGCCCAGCACTGGGACGTTTATGGGCTGTTATTATTATTATTATAAGTTTCCTTTATTGCATTAATTTACAATATTGTATTTTTTTTAAATATATGATATTATAATAACAACCCACAAACGTCCAACTGCTGGGCTCGGGCCTCTCATTTATTGGCAAACAGACAGAATACTCGCCATGCTTGTCTAAGGCGGATTAACGGGTTTCACACATCAGTTGGCTTAATGTGCAGGTTTTATCAGGATGAGTTCATTACTGTCGTAATTATGAAAATATGCATATTAGATCAGGAAACTGCCTAAGTGGTGCATGCTTTACGGCCAGGATTCGAATCCACACCCTTTGAGTTTGGTCCTTGTGTGCGCTAACCACTAAGCTGCCACGGTTCTATTACTAAACAATATTTAGTAAATTATATCTATCAGTTATCACACAAAAGTGTTAACAATGGCTGAGGGTAAGCATAAAGGCAAAAGCAATAAAGCATTCCATACAATGATCTATAAAATCAAACATTCTGACTTCATCTGTCGAATTTTTCAGCAAAAATAAAAACAGGGGTTGAAATTGCTCTCTGGGGGTGTGAATCGAAATTACTATACATTTTTAGCCCCTCCCTTTGTTCGTGTCGATTTCAAAATATGCTCAGGAAGCAATTTGACGTTCAATAAGGTTCTTGGTGAATTTATGGTTTTTATTTGTTCACATAAAACAACGTGTAAGAACATTTAGCTTAGGGCGTGTTTTCTTGCTTCAAAATGAGTTATGTGGAAATCTTACTTACATGTTTGGAATTTATTATTAACAAAACTAAGGAATATGTTTGTATTATATTTAAATCAATGTCAGTCAAATGAAATATAGAATACACTTTGAAATTAAATGTCATTTAAATTTAAAACAAATTCCAAATTAAGTGTAATTATATTTAGAACATACTTTCAAATTAAATTTATCACATTTTTTTTAATCACGTACAATTTAAATTTAGAACACATTTTTAAATTAAATGTTATTAAAATTTAGAATAAATTTTGAAATTAATTACAATTTAAATTTAGAACAGATCATCAAATTAAATTTCATTTAAATGTAGAACACACTTTCAAATGAATTTCATTTAAATTTAAAACGCACTTTTATAATTACACTTGTGGTTATTAGCCAAGACAATTTTTGCCAGGTGGTAAGGCATTAGCTCGACTGGTTGGCGATCACCCCTGGTCTAGAGTATGCCGTCATAACAACCTTGTGTTGTGTTTCGGCATTAGTGACCAGGTTCCAGTCTCCTTTAAGAGAGCAGCAGCGCATTTGTAGCACCTTTGGTGTTGCAAATGTCCATAGGCGATGGTAACCTTCTGCCAGGTGGTAGGGCATTTGCAGGAATTTGCCCGACTGGATGGCTACCACCCCTGGTCTAAAGTATGTCGCCATAACAACCTTGAGTTGTGTTACGGCATTAGTGACCAGGTTCCAGTCTCCCTTAAAAGAGCAGCAGCACATTTGTAGCACCTTTCGTGTTCCATATGCTTATAGGCGATGGTAACCGCTTTCCATCAAGTGGGCCGTCTGCCTGTCTGCTGAACTCATGCAATAAAATAATAAAATAACCGCTTTCCATCAAGTGACGCAGACGGCCGTCTGTCTGTCTGCTGAACTCCTGCAATAAAAAAATAATAATAAAAAGACAATGATATCGGCTGATCTATGGTTGTTTTAAAGTAAATTTTCATGTTTTTGGAATTCATAAATTAGTAGGTATATAGTTTTAGGGACACATTCAAGAGGTTTCTTTAAAAAGCTTTATGTTCATCTGTCATTATATTTTTTTTTGTAACTTTTTCATCGACATTCGCTTCCATAGTACATTGCCGATGTTTTCAATAACCAGAATTACCATGCCTCTGAAATTAATTTAGAATTAATTAGATCCTATTTATTTCATTATGTTGTCGCAGATGGCATTAATTATATATACTGAAACTAGATGGCACTGTTTAATAATTAAAAGTGCTTACGTTTGTAATATAGATTATAATATCTCTTTTGATATATTTTTGAATATCAATCGACGCAGACAAAACAGACGCCGGAGAGCCCCCGGCTCGGATCCTCTTACACAAAGGTAAGACCCACCAATCTCACTCACTCACTACCGTCACAAGTAGCCATACAAGATTAGCATAGCCGTGTTGCTGGAGAGTTTCTTCCGCCGCTTCTTCTCCTCCAGCTATAACACGTTGCGAAGCGGTAGTAATGATAGACTAGGATCGGCTCCGCCGGCGGAGTCGATGGTTGGTCCCAAAATAATCACTTCAGCCTGTTGGCTTAGCTCATTCAGCCTTTTACGGCTAATTCTCAATATAGAGTCAATCCCCCGCAGCGGTCGAGCCGAGGTCGAACCACAGAGGAGGTGCCTCCTCGAGCGCGCTGCTTCCGGGCTGAACGCCTCCGCTTCCACGGAGTCGGAAAGTCCGGTATCGCTGAAGCAGCCATCTGCGGCTATATAGCTGGATCCAGCTCCAAAAAAAAAAAAAAAGAATGTCAGTTCAATAAACCAGCGCATTAAGTAAATAAGTAAGTGTATTATTTAGTAGTGCAACATAGGTCATCTAGGACAAATGTACTTGTTATATAATTTGAAAAATATCATGATTTTTAGTATAGTAACAGTTATTTTTTAAGCTTTAAAAAACTTCATTTAAGTTTTCTGGTGAGCATATTAACAAACGTAAAATTACGTTCTAGTATTCAAGACCAAATGGGATATGGCAGTGCCACGACTCAACAATTCCATTTCAAGTTAGATGGTTAAGTAAACAAACCACGAAGACGAATGGAGTAAAGTCACGGAGCTGCAAGAAACCTCACTAGTTTGCCGGAAGAGTGGAGGAAATGGTATAAGCTTCCGGTCCACGGACTATGTGAGAAAACTACAATTTTAATTTTCGCTGTAGATATCTTTTAACTTATGTAATGTAAGTAACATTGGACTATACTTTTTGGAGTTTTACTTGAAACTACAGGGTTTTTCGATACTTATCGAAATGACTCGTGACATAATATTGGAGTTGTTAGTTTGGACAAATTTGCGAAAGTGGCGCCCCTATTATTTTCTACTTTATTTTGCCACCCTGTAGTTTCAAGTAAAACTCCAAAGAGTATATATAGCCCAATGTAAGTATAAGTACTGGTTTAAAGTATGTCACCATAACAACCTTGAGTTGTGTTCCGGCATTAGTGACCAGGTTCCAGTCTCCCTTAAGAGAGCAGCAGCGCATTTGTAGCACCTTTGGTGTTACAAATGTCCATAGGCGATGGTAACCGCTTTCCATGAAGTGGACCGTCTGCCTGTCTGATGAACTCTTGCAATAAAAATAAAAAAAATCCTGTGTGTAATTTTTCGTAGTACGTCAAACATCGTGCAAGTATCACGCACTGCGCTTTAACGTTAAAACGTTTTATTATATACATAGATTATATATTGACATTTACACGTCAGTCACTTCTATTCGTTATGTATTATGATAAAGTTCATCTTGTATTATTTTTATACGATTTTCAAAACGGAACACATTCAGAAACATGATTAAATAATATAATATTTTGTACTCTGTAGAATGTGATCTTTTATACGAAGACACGGCTTGCCTTATTATTAGGGATGGGCCGAAATTCGTTTTATTTCCGGTTTGACCGGATGTCGGCAGCTTGATCCAAACTTCGGCATTCGGCCGAAATTAGGTTTAAATGCCAAATATTCGATGCAAGGAAAAAGTAAAATACCTGCTTGCACTATTTTGACTGACGTTAATAGAAATCATATATATCATAACCGTAATATAAAAATTGGCATATATATATTCATGGTCATTTATTTTAGTTGGGAACAAGTAAATCTTAACGTGCAATGTGATAAAATTAAATAAATTTATTATTCCTCTAAGAAACATCAGTAAAAAAAAATACGTCTAAGGGACATCAGCAATTGAATGAATGAATGAATGAATGAATGAATGAATGAATGAAAACTCTTTATTGTTCACCATAACTTAAACCTAGATATTTATTACAAACACATTTAAATTAGAACAATGGGCGGCCTTATCGCTTATAGCGATCTCTTCCAGGCAACCCGGTGTCTAAGGAGATATTACAAGAAAATTAAATAATATTTGGTGGCTTAACTAAATTGAAACTAATTCAATCGTAATTGAAGAGAAAAAAAAATACAATATAAACTAATAAAGACATACATAATTAAATTAAAATAATATAAATTACATATACTGTTCAAGACATAAAATATGCTAAATTAAGTTTTGTATATGACAACACTAAATATTAATTTTGATTGGTGACAACATTATAAAATAAATTCTCTTCAACTCAAAATGGCTTCTCATTAATACGTCCCCTAAAAGTTTTTCACTCTAAATAATTATTTAACATAATTAGTGGTCCTTCGAATTCATAAAAGTAATTACCGGCGCATAATAATCGTTTTTAAATATAAATATCACCGGGCGGCGCTTGGTGCAGTTTGCAGTATAAGTATCGAAATCCGACCGAGGCCTAGTTCAAAGGTCACGGCAGCGGCGTGGGCGTGGGCTTGCAGATTAACGAGTCTACTGTTGAAATATCACTGTACTAGCAGTAAGTGCATAAAAATAAGTGTAATATTTAGTGTCTGTGTTCGTTTCCTAAAAAATGGAGCAAAAATTAACAAAATTGCGCAACAAGCGTGGCACGCTCAAGGGCGTGATAACGCGTGTGCAATCATTTGTACAAGATGCAATATCCTTGGCTGCAGCTAGCATTGATATGCTTGAGGCGCGCCGGGACAGATTGGCAGCCGCTTACAAGGAATATGAGGAGCTGAATATTGAAATTATAACTTTGGATGCCACTGACAAAGAGGAGGTAGAGGAAGTAGAGAATCAATACTTCCAAACTATTGCAAAGTTGAACCAAGTACTTCGTAGGTATGCTGAACAGGAAAAATACAATATAGTTAACTCGAAGTTGCCGAATATAGATATACCGACATTCGATGGGAGCAATTTTACGCAGTATAAACCATTCTTCGACCTGTTTTGTGCCTTAATAGACAATAATGGCTCTTTATCCAGCATACAAAAGCTGTTCTATTTACGAAAATACCTTAGTGGTGATGCTTTAGCAGTTATAATTAACCTACCATTAGTTAGTGAGTCCTATCCAGAGGCATTAACGCTACTTAAAAAGCGATATGACAATCAAACTAGATTAATTTCGAATCACATTAGTTTTATTTTAGATATACCTCATATGCAAAAGGGCACTGCCAGCTCCATCAGAGCATTTATGTCGCATGTGCAGCAGCATTTATACGCACTTAAAAACTTAAATCAACCTATTGAACAGTGGGATATGTTATTAATATCTATACTTACTCGTAAGTTAGACACTTATACTTGTCGAGCATATCATATAGATAGGGTGAACCCTGATGTTTTGCCCACTATGGATGAATTCTTATCATTTTTAGAAAGGCGTGCCATAGCTTTGGAAGATAGTCCTATACAAAGAAGTATGGCTAATGAGGGTACCAAAATCAAATCTTTTCATTATAAAGTTTCAAATGTTACTACTCAAAATATTAAATCAAAATCATTCTCATGCAGTTATTGTGATAAGAAGTATCATCCCTTACATTTATGTCCTAAGTTTCAAACAGCAATAATAGGGGAACGTTTAGAATTTGTAAAAAATAAAAGTTTGTGCAATAGGTGTCTCAAACCACATAAAAATAAGTGTAAATTCAATTTCACATGCAAGCATTGTAAGCAAAGACATAATAGTCTCTTGCATGAGGAGACATCAGGCACAGGTTCATGTGAAACCTCAGAGGTTATCCCAGTGGGGTTGCATTGTAAAAAGAGTTCACATATTAATATTTTTTTACCCACAATAAAAGTGAAGTTCATTAATAAGTTTGGAGAGCAAATATATGTAAAAGCGTTACTTGACAGTGGTAGTCAGGCCTCATTAGTTCAGGATAAGCTTGTCAGGGTATTGAATGTGCATGCTATGAATGCATCCTGCGATATTGTGGGAATAGGCAATAATCCTACTAAAATACATAAATATACTGAACTAGTGTTGCATTCAAACGTTCAAAACGTTGCATTTAAGGTAAAGTGCCACCTTGTGGACACAATTACAAGTAAATTACCACAACAATATTTTGATATTTCTAACATTGTCCTTCCACAAAAGATTAAACTTGCAGATGAAGATTTTAATGTTCCCTCTGAAATTCAGTTATTATTAGGGGCAGATTTTTATTTCAAAATAATACAGGAAGGTCAGATAAATTTAAATAATGGCATAATTTTGCAAAATACCATGTTTGGCTATATAGTGGGGGGCAGTACAGTAACTCCTCCTACCCTAAGCATGAGTAAAAATGAAACTGTAAATTTAGTTTCAAATTTTGTGAAGGATGAGACCAAATGTGACTTACAAAATATTATGGAAAACTTCTGGTTAGCGGAGAAGGTTCCCTTGGAACCTGAGATTAGTTCGGAATGTCAGCAGGCTGAAAATAACTTTCAAAACACTGTTAGGCTTATTGACAACCGCTTCTTCGTTGACATGCCATTGAAGTTGCCCATAGAACAGTTACAATTAGGCAATTCTTTTTATATTGCCCTTCAAAGGTTCTATACTTTGGAAAATAAATTTAGGTCTCACCCTGAATATTTTTTACAATATATTTTTTTTACTGGGGAATATAAGACTAGGGCATGCAAAAATAGTTGATATTAGTACTTATGATATAAATAATGACCCAGTCTATTTTCTATCCCATCATGCTGTCTTAAATGAAGTCAGCAAAACAACCAAATTGAGAGTTGTGTTTAATGGCAGTGTGCCTTCAAGAAACGGAACATCTTTAAACGATAAAATGTTAAATGGACCTATTGTTCAAAACCAATTGTTGAACATACTAATTTTGTTCAGAACTTATCGCTTCACACTAATGTGTGATATTGAAAAGATGTTTCGACAAGTTCATTTAAATAAAAGTCAATTAGGCTTAATAAATATATTATGGAGGGATGATCCCTCAAAGCCAATTCTCTGTTTGCAGTTGCAAACAGTGACATATGGTTTAAAAGCGTCCACATTTTTATCTACTAGATGTCTTTTAGAGCTTGCACTTAGATATAAGGATCAATATCCTCTAGCTTCACAAGCTTTAGTAAGAAATACATATGTTGATGATGTTATCTGTGGGGGTGATGATATCCAGCATCTCCAACATCTAAAAATGGAATTAATAGAGTTATTAAAGAAAGGAAGTTTTAATTTGCATAAATGGTGCTCAAATGTAAACCAAATTCTTCAGGATATTCCTGAAAATGAAAAATATTTTGGTGAATTGGAAATAAATAAAGATAATATTATAAAAACATTAGGGCTAAAATATAATGTTCATAATGACTCATTTAGCTTCACATGTCCTAAGAGCACTGGACAACTTGTGACAAAACGGCAAATTCTTAGTTTTATAGGAAAAATTTTTGATCCACTTGGATTATTAGGTCCTATAGTAGTAAAAGCTAAGATTTTTATGCAACAGTTATGGGCTTTAAAATTAAATTGGGATACTAAGTTACCTGATAAACAATTACAGGAATGGGAAAAATTCTTAGTTGACTTACAAGACATGGGAACGATAAGCATTACCAGAGGGCTCATAAAGTCAGACATACAGTCTGTACAGCTCATCGGTTTCTGTGATGCTTCATCCAAGGCTGTAGGTTGCTGCCTGTATATCAATTTAGTTTATAAAAATGGTACTTTTGATATTAATTTATTATGTTCCAAATCAAAAATAGCTCCCTTAAACAAGTCCATCACTATGCCTAATTTAGAACTAAATAGTTGCTTACTTCTGGCTGAGCTCACAAATAGAGTACATAAAACTATATCTACTAGATTTCAATCAGAAATTAAATTATTTTCAGATTCTCAAATAGTGTTAGCATGGCTGCAATCAGTTAATTTAAAATCAAATAAATATGTAACAAGTAGGGTATCCAAAATAAAAAACCTAACACAGGGTTACACTTGGTTATATGTTAGAAGTGCAGACAACCCAGCTGACTTGTTGTCTAGGGGCATAACTCCACATAAGCTACAAAACCAAAATTTATGGTGGAAAGGGCCACAGCAGTTGTCTGATCCTAAATATGACTTTAAAACTTGTGAGGTTTACTTTCAAATACCTATTCAAACTTGTCAAAATGTCATAAATAAGGAAAAATTAATTAATAAATTAGTAAAATTTGATGACATAATTTTTAACAAGTTTTCAGATTTTTCAAAATTACAAAGAGTTGTTGCTTGGATATTGAGATTTCAGTATAATTGTAGATTTAAAAATAGTAAATTTAGTGGTTCATTATCTCCAAATGAGTTAAAAATTTCTTTAAAGTATATAATAAGGTATACTCAAAATGAACATTTATCATTAGAAATTAATTTAATTAAAGAATATAAACCAATTAAGTCAAATTTGGCTGGTCTACATCCATTTCTTGATAATGACAACATTCTTAGGGTAGGAGGTCGCCTTCAGAATGCTATAGACATATCTTATGATAAAAAACACCCAATAATATTACCCAAATCATCCAATATTACACATATGCTTATAAGAAAAGAGCATCTCAGGCTTCTACATGCCGGAGCAAAGTTAGTGCTAAGCTCACTGTCTCAAACATATTGGATACTTAACGGTATTAGAGAAGTTAAAAAGATTTTACATAAATGCACAATATGTTTCCGGGCAAAAGCAGTGGCCTCTAAGCAATTAATGGGTTCACTCCCTGTTCAAAGGATCACACCCTCTAGACCATTTGAGGTCACAGGAGTGGATTTTTGTGGTTCATTTGACATAAAGGTAGCAAGGGTTCGGAAACCAATAGTAACGAAAGGCTATGTTGCAGTATTTGTTTGCTTTTCCACAAAGGCTATTCACTTGGAGTTGGTCAGTGACCTGACAACACCAGCCTTTTTAGCCTGCCTCCAAAGATTCATTGCTAGGAGGGGGATGCCATCACAAATATATTGTGATAATGCTAAAACCTTTAAGGGTGCAGATAATGTCATAAAAAACCTATATAAACTACATTCCTCTAAAAGTCACATAGACTGTATTAAATACTATTGTACATCAAATTATATCAAATTTAAATATATACCAAGTTACTCCCCAGAGTTCGGAGGGCTATGGGAAGCCGGGGTAAAGAGTCTTAAGTATCACTTAAAGCGCATAGTAGGTAACATTTGTCTCACATTTGAAGAGTTTGGTACTATCTTAACACAGATAGAAGCTATACTAAATTCACGACCTCTGTTGCCAATGAGTAGTGATGTGTCAGATTTAAAATATTTAACACCTGGTCATTTTCTCATAGGTGCACCCCTGACAAGCTATCCTGAAACCGATCTAACAGATGTAAAAGTAAATAGGCTTAAGCTTTGGAATGTATGTAATAAATTAAAACAAGACTTTTGGAAGGTTTGGTCAAATGATTATTTGTCTCAATTACAAAATAGACCAAAATGGAAATATGATTATACTAATTTGAAAGAGGGTGATTTGGTGATTGTAAAGTTAAGTAATGTTCCTCCTCTTACTTGGCCCATGGGGCGAATTGTAAAAACGTTTCCAGGCCCTGATGGGAAGGTTAGAGTAGCTGAGGTTAAAATGGGGCATAATAATAAAATTTACAGTAGGTCTTATACTAAATTGTGTCCATTACCACTGTCAAATTGAAATATTTAAATAAAATGTGTATGTCCTATATAGATATGTTTAAAATACTTAAGATAAAATAATTGATTGTAAAATTATAAGAGTGCAGATATGAATATTGAAAATAAACTTAAAAATATAATGTAATAAAGAAACTGATTGACATATTTTGATTAAAATTAATTAACATTGGATAACTTGACATTTTTATTTGTAATTTGGTTTTTGCATTGTATAATAATAAATATAAATATTTCTAAAATGTATGTTTGTGTCAACATGTAATAGTTGCAATAATTCTTTAAGACAATATATAATAATGTAAAATGTAAAAATAAATAATTGTATTATTGTCACTTAAATTATAATTTGAATTGTGTTACATTAGTGTTGTCAATTTTCTATTGAAATGTTTAAAATTTGGATTTTGTTTTTATAAATTGTCTTGACATTATTTGAATTGTATAACTTTTTAAGACATCAGTCATTAGGGTAGCCAGGAAATGAATATAGTAAAAATTGTTTAATAACATTTAATTAATGCTTTGTTTTTATATAGCTTTCTTTGCTGGGGCCAACTTATGTTCAAGACATAAAATATGCTAAATTAAGTTTTGTATATGACAACACTAAATATTAATTTTGATTGGTGACAACATTATAAAATAAATTCTCTTCAACTCAAAATGGCTTCTCATTAATACGTCCCCTAAAAGTTTTTCACTCTAAATAATTATTTAACATATACTTACATGCGAATAATAATAGAATTCCATTTACTGCAACACATTTTATTTAGCGGACAAATAATGGTCAGTGATCAAGTGTTTGAATGTACCAATGGATGTAGCTTGTCTGATTTTCAAGGGAAGGGAGTTCCACAGGCGAACAGCCTGTACGGCAAAAGAGTTTCCTACAAAGGACGAAGTGTGTTTAGGTATCGTTAGCAGAAGATTTTCATTTGAGCGCAAATTACAGGAATGAGATTGATAGAGGAAACTAAAAAGTTCCTTTAAATATGGGGGAGTACAGGGATTGAAAAGGATATTGTGCAGAAGTGAGAGTAAGTGAACATTCCGGCGAAGGCGAATTGGCAACCATTTAAGCTTATTACGAAATTCGGAGATATGGTCATATTTACGCAACCCAAATATGAACCGGATACAAACATTTTGGAGGCGTTCAAGCTTATCTAGTTGTTCTTGGGTGATATCTAGATAGCAAGCATCAGCATAATCAATTAGAGGGAGAAGCAAGGATTGAGCAAGCATAACCTTAGTAGCAGTAGGTAGGAAATTCTTCAGTCTTCTTAGTGAAGCAGATGACGCGAAGAGTTTCCGACTGATTTCAGTCAGGTGAGGCCGCCAAGACAGTTCTCTGTCAATGATAATTCCTAAATTTTTAACAGTTTCACTGATTTCAATGTGCACACCATCAAACACAACATGGGGAAGCGAAGACCAGTCAATTTTGGAGACAAGCCTAGAGCTGCCGACAATAATAATCTTAGTTTTTTTCGGATTAACGCTCAGGCCATAGGCTTGGCTCCAGTTAACAATTTTTGTAAAGTCCCTATTTGTGGTTTGGATTGCTTCTGAAAGTCGGTTAAAGTTACATTGAGTGTAGATTTGTAAATCATCTGCATAAAGGTGGTAAGACGAAGAAAGGTTATTGGAAATCGAGTTAATGAAGATAGCAAATAAGAGAGGTGATAAAACGCCGCCCTGAGGAACACCAGCAGACAAAGCACACCACGACGAATAAATATCATCTATGCAAATGCGTTGCCGGCGTCCAAACAGGTAAGTACGAAACCAGTCAATAACTGTTGGAGATATGTTAAGAGAACTCAAGATTCCAAGAAGGACATCAAAATCAACATTATTAAAAGCACTACTGAAGTCAAGCAGCGACAGTATAGTCAATAGACCATTTCCCATACCATGACGGATATCTTCAGTAATTTTAACTAGCGCAGTAGTGGTACTATAGCCTGGACGGAAACCGGATTGGAAAGGATTGATAAGGGAATTGGTGTTAAGAAAGACGCTGAGTTGCTTGTGCACAAGGCGCTCCAGAACTTTAGAGAGGAAAGGTAGAATGGAAATGGGACGATATTCGGAAAAAGAAGAGGGATTGGGTTTTTTTGGTAAAGGGATTACTTGGGCTTGCTTCCAGGAATCAGGAAATGTACCAGAAGATATGGAGGCATTAAAGATGTGGGTGATCACATGAATGATATCGTCTAATATAGGAATGATCATATTGCGGCTAATACTGTCGCTGCCGACAGCATTAGAGCTGATAGACATTAAGCTCTTCTTAACATCACAATCAGAAAATTGACAGAAGTTGAAAGAAGGATATGTAGGAGTTGGCGTGTTAGAAAGTAAATTTATAGTTGCAGTCTTAGATTGCCTATCAAATTTGGCATTAGAGGAGAAGTGCTGATTTAACAGGTCGAAGTTTAGATCTTTTGAAAGAGAATCCGAAGGTTTGCCAACTCGTAAAGATTTAAGAAACTTCCAAATTTTTGCAGGATCGTCAATTTCAAGAGATTTATGAATATAACGGCGTTGAGCGTCTCTACACACCCTATTGCAGAGATTACGAGTCTTGACGAATTTTATGCGGTTTGCATCTGTAGGCTTCATTTTGTATTTGCTCCTAGCTACGCATTTTTTGTGCTGTAACGATTTTATTTCATCTGTCAGCCAGGGAGCAGGTAGATGTTTAATTTTTATAGCCTTTACGGGTGCATGTAAATCATACAGCTTAATCAAAGCTGCATTAAATACATGCACCTTTACATCGACAGAAACTGCATTGTAGACATCGGACCAATCAATTTCACGAGCATCCTTAATGAGATTGTCCATAACTATGCCACTAAAGTTACGCTGCATACGAATTTTAGGTTTAGTTTTAGGAGGGCGCATTTTATAAGAAACAAAAATCATGTCATGATACGAAAAGGCGTCTGCTGAGCACTGACCATGTGTAGACACATAGGAAGGACAACTTACTAAAATCAGGTCGAGAAGAGAAGGAGTACAATTTGGAAAATGGTGAGTAGCAGATAGTGGAAGAATAGAAAGATTAGAGGATTTAATGACATTTTCAAAATTAATTGAGCGAGAGTCACGCTTTATGAGACATGTATTAAAGTCGCCCATAATAATTATATGTTCATATGTCACATTAAAATCAGCTAGTAGCTCTTCAAAGGTGGAGAAGAAATTTACTCTAAGGGAGGGGCTATAAAATACACCGAGAAGTAGACGCTTATGACCTAAGATTGCTTCAATAAATAAGTATTCCCCTGTATCAGGTGGAGATGGCTGAGGAGATGTTTTGACTACTCTATAAGGAATGTGTGAGCGGATGTAAATAGCAACACCTCCACCAGTGATACTAAGGCGATCATGGCGCACCAGTTCAAACCCTGGCAAATTATAAGAGGAGGTAGGGAGACAAGGTTTAAACCATGTTTCGGACACCAAGATTGCATGTACATTCTGATTATTAAGCGATGCTTGCATATCAGTGAAATGAGCCGGAATGCTCTGCGCATTGATATGAACGATATTGAAATTTAGGGAAAAGTCAGACAGATGAGAATCTATTACTGCATGAAGTGAGGGAGCATCATTAGAACCAAGACTATTGGAGCAAGAAAAATAATCATCTGAATCACTGTCATCACTGCTTAATTGTTGCATTACCAATGAATATTACTAATATATGATAAAATTAAGTAAGTTATAAGTATATGAACTAAGAACCAATAAATACCAATAAAATTATTAATTAATACTAGTAAAATAAAAATAATTTTCAACTAGCTTCACTGCCTGTGCTGTTACATTACATTGTACTGAATACAAAAAAGTATATATACTAGATAAAAATAGTTTGAATATATACAACTATTAATATCTATTATACATTATTATAGTAGATATTAATAGATAGAAAACGAAAAATACATTACAAAAGTTTGATACACTAAGAAAAAAAAATACAATAAAAAAAAAATAAGTTATGTCAATTATACGGAGGAACAAATAAGTTTCCGAACGTTCCATTGCATATTGTTAGAAATAGCTACACACAGATTTCGGAACGTGCCTCAACAAAAACGAGTGGTAAATTTATATCCACCTACATTATTAGATTAAAATATTTTAACTTTTGCATAAAGAAACAACTACAACAAAAGCGACATTATTACTTTAATTTTGATTGAAATAATTTTTTACGGATTAAACATTATAAATTTAGAATTATGAAATGGTGATATTTTTTCAATCAAAGGTCTAAAAATCTATTCTTTTATCCACTTACTCATACTTAAAATTTACTAAAGGTAGGTTATGGTGTAATAAAGTCAAAAATCGGTGTTATCAAGTAGACGTTGTCAAAAGATCACGATGTGTTGCTCTTCAGAAAGCGTGGCGAAATCAAACCGAAGTTCGGCCGAATTTTTTGTTTTAACCGAATGTTCGGCCGACGTTCGTATTCGGTTCAAACCACATTCGGCCCATCCCTACTTATTATGTATCTATGGGACTATATCATAAAAACTAATACAATTCCTAGTTAGTAGTAAGTAATTATACTAAAAATACGATTTAACAAAGAAAAAAATACTTTTAAAATATTATTGAACACTTCAATGATTTTGTTAAAAATAATCTTATTCTATATTTGAATGAGAGAGTTGGTCTGAAAGAGAGTGTCGGGGTGACGGTAAGGAAAGGAATGCTCCGGTGGTTCGGGCATGTGGAAAGAATGCATGATGAATGAATGACTAAACAGATATACAATGCAAAAGTGGATGGATGCAGAAGTCGTGGAAGGCCACGACACACCTTCCATGATCAAATTGATCGTGTACTAGCGGAGGGTGATGTCAGGAGCCTTAAGAACAGACGAGCGTGCATGACAAGAGTTATGAATGTCAAAGAAGCAAGTGAGGTGTGTAAGAAAAAGCCTAAATGGCGCTCTGTTGTTCGTGCCTACCACGCAAGGAAACTGGCGTGAAGTTATGTATGTATGTATGTATATTTGAATGAAGCAACAGAAGAAAAAAATATCTATGTTATTGCGGATTATGTTACAATCAGATGTCATGCGATATATAGGGGAATGTTGGCCAATGTTAGTCCTGCAGGTGGGTAAGCAAAAAGTTTTTCGATTTTGAACTCGACTACCCATGTGTGGTGTGGTATAGAGAATGACATTTTCCCAAGAGTGTCTGGAGAATCGATGAGACCATGTAGTAATTTGAAGGCAAATTGGATGTCAGCAATCTTTCTGCGGTTTTCTAAAGAATAAACATTGTAATGTTGTAGTCTTAGGTTGTAGCTCTGTAAGCTATGGCATTTACGGCCTTACTTATAATAATCTCGTTAAGAAACGATTAGCCATCTCTTAAGTAAGAGAATCAGTATCAAACCCTAATCAATGAATATCTTTTTTTTCACTTATAAACGTGTATTACCTGTTGTTTACCTAAGAGGAGCACAGATCAACGAAATTTGAATGATCAACGTATGTTGTACCCAAAATATTCGACTAAAGAGGAGTTTATGGGTAAGATTTACACTAATCAGTTGCTGAGCAGTTTCTTTAAATTTAAGTAAGGATTATAAGTAAGGCCCTTACTGTCCGAAAACGTAACTTGATACAATAAGCGTTTTTTCACACGTCTAGGGTGAACCTGATAACACGGATTCCATATGATACTACAATACTCCAGAATACTGCATATAATCGAATTATAAACGGTAATGAATAAGTCTGGAACGTCAAATATTTTCATTTCAAGACTGATAAATTTAATGAATAATACGGACTTAAACATTTATAATTACTAGTGGTCGAAATTCGAACATAATTAATTTAAATAATAAGTTTGAACATTATTAAGGTTTTGTTGTCAAAGACATATATATATACTGAGCTCATTCCATATATATATATGGAATGAGCTCCCAGCCGTGGTTTTCCCACAGCGCTACGATATGGGTTTTTTTAAAAAGGGCGTCGGAAAATTTCTTCGAGGCCGGCAGCGCGTTAATGACACCTCTGGTGTTGTAAACGTCCATAGGCGACGGTAACCGTTTTCCATCAGGTGGGCCGTCTGCCTGTCTGCTGTACTCCAGCTATAAAAAAATAAATAAAAATAAAAATACTTCTACAATCACAGATTTCGCCAAGGCTACACTGTTAATTTGACTTTAAAAATAAACAAAACAGTATATATGCGTGTGTGTGTCAAATAGTTTTTTTTTCCTTGATTTAATGTATTTTTATGCATAATTTTAAAAAAATATTAGCATTCTGCACTTCTTCTCTATATAAACTATAAGTGTGTGAAATTTCATACTCCTCCGTCTGCGCAATTTTCGTAAAATTGCGCAGACGCAGGAGTTCACATATAAATATAATAATGATAATATTATATCATTGCGCAAGTAATATACGCAACAAAGTAACTTTTATAAAAAGTACAGTAGTGAGAAAGTAAGGATTATTAAAAATGTTCCAACATCCGGTTTTGTAAATAAGGCACCCGTATAAGCGCTAAATAACTGGAAATAGCATGAAACTGCGGTGTTTCCGGTTCGGGCGAACCGGCGCGGTTCTCGAATTAACAAGTATGAAGGTGAAATAATTTATGTTGCGGAAATGGAGAACAAAAGAAAATCATTTTAAAATTACTTTTTTATCAAATGAGAACAAGAGCAATACTTATTGTTATATATACCTATTTCAATGGGGCAGGTGACGACATAATTGCAATAAATTCTAGTACTGCGGCTTCTTTCTGTTAGTGATAAAGATTTACAGCCTTATTCATACTGAGTTAGAGTAAGTTTGTAAGCTTATTTAAGAACCTTAAAGAAGCCTATAAAATTTACTCTGATTTATTTTGTTTATTTTTTTATAGCAGGAGTTCAGCAGACAGGCAGACGGCCCACTTGATGGAAAGCGGTTACCATCGCCTATGGACATTTGCAACACCAAAGGTGCTATAAATGTGCTGCTGCTCTCTTAAAGAAGACTGGAAGCTGGTCACTAATGCCGAAACACAACACAAGGTTGTTATGGCGGCGTACTCTAGACCAGGGGTGGTCGCCATCCATTCGAGCAAATACCTTACCACCTGGCTGTGGGTGGTTTAGTCGCCTCTTACGACAGGCCGCCAGGCCGCAGGAAATTGTATTCTTTCTCCGTTCCTGCACGGATAATGAATATGAATAAGACCGTTAGGCTGTGGCCGAATGCCTCACGTCTTTAAAAATAAAGACGTTCACGCATAGTTACATTAGTTTATATACAGTTATCTGTCAATATTTAACGTCATTATCAATGTCGCATTTCAAATTGCGCATTAAACCCATCACCATTTTTTAAATGTTTTTTTATTGCCTGAGTTCAGCAGACAGGCAGACTGCCCACCTGATAGTTACGGTTACCATCACCTATGGACATATTTGCAACACCAAAGGTGCTACACACGCGCTGCTGCTCTCTAAAGGGAGACTGGAGCCTGGCCACTAATGCCGGAACACAACTCAAGATCGACTCTTAGGGACAAAAACAACCCACAGCCAAGGTGCTAGGGTATCTGTCCGACTGGATGGCTACCACCCCTAGACTAAAGTATGCCACTATAACAACCGCAACATAACAAGCGTTTATAATATTTATAGAGATATAGAGATTTTTTTTTTTTGGATTTTATGGCTTGAAAGCTAGGCCTTTAAGCCAGATCTTAGTTTCATTGTAGTTTCTTCATTTTCATAAACCTATGTGTAGCACAGTTGAACTGTAGGTTATCAGCTAGTGCCATTCGTCGGAGTTCTTGTGACAACTCAAAAGGCCACATTTGACATTACAGTTCACATTTCTCACAAAACACATAATTACTACTCAAAAACTATCAATATCCTACAACTATTGTTCATTGTAGAGCAATTTTACACATTTTTAGAAAATAAAACTGCACAGCACAACATCTCCTTTCAGTTCCCGCCAAAAACCAGATGTAGAGATTATATAAATATAGAGATAGTGCTATGCCTCTTAAACTAGAATCAACCACAATACCATGTAACCCCGAATTCAGATACCTTGGTTCACTACTGCAGAGTAATTGTGATATAGAGAGGGATGTAAGGTAAAGAATAAATGTAGCATGGCTGAAGTGGAGACAGGTAACTGGTGTGACGTGCGACAAACTAATGCCACTGAATCTAAAAGGTCAAATATATAAATCTGTCATACGACCAGTCATGCTATATGGGTCGGAATGTTGGACCACTAAAGTGATAAACCACAAACGTCTGCACTCAGCTGAGATGAGAATGTTGAGATGGATGTGTGGTGCTACAAGAATGGATAAGGTGAGAAATGAGTACATAAGGGGATCTTTGAAAGTTGCATACGTGACTGAAAAATTGAGAGGAAGAAGATTAAGTCGGTATGGGCATATAATAGGGAGGGATGAAAGTCACGTGACAAAAAGAATGTTAAACTACAAGATAGATGGGTACAAATGTAAAGGTAGACCAAAAAAAAGTTCAATGGATTGTGTGAAGGATGATATGACGATATGTCGTGTGACAGAAGATGTATGTCAGCATAGAGGAGTGTGGAAAGAAAAGACATATTGTGCCGACCCCAAATAATTGGTATATGGTGAAAGAAAAGAGACGCATATTATACTAGCTGTCCCGGCAGACGTTGTTCTGCCCTGACGAAATAAAATTTAGAACCCGATTCCAGCGCCACCTACCGGGTCCAAATGTAAGCTATCCTATCTTTCAATTCGGATCAAACTACACACGGTGTGCAAGTTTGATTAAAATCGGTCAAGTAGTTTAGGAATCCATCGCGGACAAACAACGTGACACGTAATTTATATATATTAAGATATAACTTTGACAGTTGTGAAAATAAGTAGTTGTATTGTTATAAGAACCTTGTTCCTGTGATTTTGACTGTTTACAGAAGTCGGTGGCAGGTGGTGGTTTTAGCAGAAAAATATAAAAACCGCTAGTGTTGGTTGGAAACGATTTACTTGACCGGGATTTGTGTACCTGTAAAGGTGAAAGTGTAGTTAGTATAAAGTTGATGATTGAAATTGTGTTTAGATGTGAAAAGTAAAATAAAGTGTTGAAATCGTGCATTGTATTTTATTTTGTATTTTTATTTATAGCAAGCATAAAATAGCTTAGCTCTCTTTAGTTTTCTACAGACTTATTAAAGAAAAACACAGTTTGCTTTTATATATTAGAATAGACAATATTCTATTATCATCGATAAAGTAACTCAGATAAACTGCGAAACGTTTTAGTTAAATCCGTCCTGATGAAAACGTGCGAAAATCCCGCCAGACGAGATTGAAATAGGGTATTAAAGTTTGTATGGGGGGCCAATCGTTTATCAAGTTTATGGATATAAAAATTCATAATCTTTAAAAAAATGCGACTTTCACTCGATCTGTCTGAATACCGAAAATGGACATAGATACTATTCATCCCGGTAGATGGGATAGTTTGCGACATAAAATGAAGTAAATCTTCCGAGGGCAAATAACACCAACATAAAAATACAATACAATATATCCTGTGTTAACGCCTGCTCTTAAAACAAGAGGTACGCACTAGAGTTTGACGCGCGGCGGAGCCGCGGGGTAAACTCTAGTACTTAATATTTTCTTAAGTTTTCGCGACTTGTATACATAATAAAACCGTTAAAACGTAGTTTTATTATTTTTAATACTTCTAATTTTTTTGTCGGGCGAAGATGTAAAGTGCATACATATTTGTTTATTTATTACTACTAGCTTTATCCGCGATTTCATCCTCGTAGGTCTTTTTTTCGCGGAACCCTAAAAAAAAGTACGTTACTCGTTATGACATCAGTTATCTGCCAGTGAAAGTCCCGTCAAAATCGGTCCAGCCGTTTCAGAAATTACCCGAAACATCCAGACTTAGAGAAAAAATTCTAAAAATTACATTTTCCGGATCTCCTGGTCTGAATTAACCCCCCGACTTTTTTTGCTCATTTTTATTTTGACATTACACTTCAATTTTATTTATCTGTGTAGATTTAACAAAGATCACACAGTTTTACACTATACATTACAAAAGACGATACCTTTTATCAAAAACACATGAGGCAATAATGGATGTTAATTTATATGCTAAACTTAAACAAAAAGAATAAATTAAGTTAAATTAAATTGAAATTCTGTCATCAAAATTAAGTCAAATAAACAAAACAACTGTAGTCAATATTAGAAAAAAATAAATATGAAAGTCAGTGTTTATTTCTATAAACACCGTCTTTCATACATTACAAGCAATAACAAATACAATATTTTTGTTGTCAGTGTAAAAGACGTACGAAGAGTGAAGTGAATGAATGAATGAAGTAAATGAATGAATGAATGAATGAAAACTCTTTATTGTCCACCATAACTTAAACCTAGACATTTAATATAGAAGTATGATGCTTGTGTGGGTTTGTTTGTGTACGTAATTATGCCTACTGCTGCAGTGCACATCACGATAAGAATTGGTTTACATGCGGATGATTATTGATCATTTTAATTATTAAATTAAAGATGGCTCTTGGAAATTGTCAATAACTTATAACATTCTAAACATGCCGTGTCTGTACATTCTCACTCTCTTTTCTTTCACCATATCACCATAGGAAATTCTTTTGCCGTACAGGCTGTTCGACTGTGGAACTCCCTCCCCTTTCCAATCAGACAAGCTAAATCAATGACTACATTTAAACGTATGGTCACTGACCATTATTGGTCTATTAAATAAAAATTGTAGCATTAAATGAATGTATCTATTGTTCGTATATATATTTATAATATAATCGTATATCTAATTATATATGTATGTATATATAAGTATATAGTACTTTATTTATATTTTATTTTTTTGTAATACACCACCAAAAATCTTATATTGAAATTTCGTTTAAAATCTCCTTAGACACTGGGTTGCCTGGAAGAGATCTCTATAAGCGATAAGGCCGCCCATTGTTCTAATGAAAATGTATCCATATTGTCTAGATTTAAGTTTATGGTGAACAATAAAGAGTTTTCATTCATTCATATCCCAATTATTTGGGGTCGGCACAATATGTCTTTTCCTTGCACACTCCTCTATTCTGACATACATCTTCTGTCACATCACAAATCAACATATCATCCTTCACACAATCCATCCATCTTTTTTTGGTCTACCTTTACATCTGTACCCATCCATCTTGTAGTTTAACATTCTTTTTGTCACGTGACTTTCAACCCTTCTGTACATTGAAGCTATTTAAAAAAACCCAACTGGAATACACTATTTAAACGATGGAGAAAACGATGCATTTTTTTAGAGTTCTTGTCTGTTTGTCGGTTTGTCTGTTTCTTCAGGATTCACGTAAAAACTACCGGGCCGATTCCGATGCGGTTTTCGCTGATCGACAGTTAATTCTTAGACTTAAAATCTGCACTACTTTTTATCCCGGGGGAACTTTCCTGGAAGTTATTTATAATGACCTAATTAAAAAAACGGATTCCAATGTGATTTTTTCACTAATCGAATTTCCCTGTGAGCGGTTTGAAGTTGTTCGGCTGCATAAAAATTAGCTTATTCCGACACGACGGACGAATTCGCAGGCATATCCTAGTTTATATATAATTAAAGACCATATTATAATTGAAATAACACTATACTCGTATGAGCATGGTTTTAGAAATAGCAAGAGAGAAAGAAGTTATGCAAAAAGGCAAAATTATAATATAAAGTCCTGCTTTTTAATTAAGATTTTTAGGTTGTGGGCCAGCACAATGAAAAACAGCTTACAATGCACGGTGGTCTAATTTAGATAAAGGAATTTTAATTTTAATACATTTGGAAACTATAATGTCGGACATAACATCTATAACACAGCAAAAGAAAGATACAATATTGCAACAGCTATATCAAACAATACCTAATGGTAACGAATCATCTGCGTCTGGTCTTTGACACTCATCATCATTGGAGCGTTAAATCCCAGTTGCGTTCGGAGTGTTTGTATCGAAGCCTGAGGGTTGCTTTCCTACTTTTTCTTCTCCACTTCGCGCGGTCTCTTGGGCCTAATACGGCTGCTTCAATGCCATTCAAATTCAAAATTCAAAACTTTTTATTCAAAATAAGTTCCACTGGAGAACACTTTTTGAAGATCATACATGTAAGTTAAAATTTAATTGTTTACTTCCTATTCTATGTACACCGCTTCGCAACGTGTTGATGCTGTAAAGGAGAAGAAGCGGCAAGAAACTCCCCAGCAACACGTCTAGCTAAATATTGTTTTTCTTTATATTTCATATTCTATTTATATCTCAAATTCTTTTTTTTATAAGTTTTGTACAGAAGTATGTTACAGAATTACTTTTTGAAGAATTAATGGAATTGTAGCAAACAATGCATACTCAATAAGACCAAGACAATAAAAGGAAAGAAAAATAATATTATAGTTATAATAATGACATGACGTGCTAAAATATTATGCTGCAATATGTCTCCACAAATTCCTTACAAGCCTGGCAAGATAAACGTTATACAAAATGTAGTATAAGAGGTTCGAGCGAGGTGCTATGTAAATTTGCATTGCGTTGCGTAGGTACTCGAAGTGTAATTCCGTTGCGATAGTGTCAAAAATTCGTATTCTACTAAATTCACAATATTTTCTCGCAGTCATTAGCAGAAATGGCGATAGCCGAAATAACTATTAAAAAGCTACCAACAATTTTAAATATTTTTCGCGAATTTCGCTTATAAATAGTTATAAAAATAGAGTAGCGTGCTACGAGTACGCCATTAACAGAATACCAAAATCGGGCAAACATACAATTGAGACGATAGTGTTCGGCGATTTTGATAAGATAGTAATAACAGAATTGGGTCCCTGGTCTTTGACACTGTACAATACTAACATAGCCGTTAGACTTCTAGAACAAAATGAACCCCTTGCAGTACAGGCTCCACGGACACGATACGAATCTACGTCCTAACCATACACTTTGATTAAAGATTAAACGCTTTTCTGTATTACTGCCTTATCTAATTTGAACGTAGGCTAAAATTAATGTTTTCGATATTACAAGGGTGAGAACGCAGATTAATTCAGGGATACGACCGACCGTTACATCAATGTGAGGTCTGCACTACACTAAATAGCACCTAAAACTATACACGCGGAATTACATACAAGATAATAGAACTGGCTCCGCTCCAGGGGGTCTACTCTTGTACACTTTTAGTATTATCATGGACAAACAATACTACCATTATTTATGGTATTATCGAAAAAACTTAAATTCATTTAATTCATCATCCGCCGAGCTCTTGTCAGCGTCGGCGTACTCTGCCAAATGGCTTGGTGCGCGACTATGGCAAGAGACCGGACGGAATGTCAGTTACTCCTTGGAAGATGGGAAGGCCGCTTGTGTGGGACGCGACATGCGTTGACACTTTGGCGGCATCACTCTAGGGTTCCATATTTGTGGCGTTTGGAGTTGAAAATTTATGTCCGTGGGGTTCATTGGCAAAGGGTTTCTTCAAAGGAATTTGTAAGAAACTCTTTGATAGCACCCGTGATCAGAAGGCTGGTTCGTATTTCGCGCAACGAATCAGCATTGCACGCTTCCCTCTGGCAGCGATTTGTTACCTACTTTAAATTAATTTATTTATAATTTAGTTTATTTTTATGTATTTAGTTTAATTTATAATTTAGTTTTATTTTCTTTCATTGTAAAACGTTTGTATGTTATATACCTATGTGTTTTATTTATACTAAGTCAATTAATTTATATCCATCCATACTATAATACATAAAAACACTAAAGAAAGATATTGAAGTTATTGACACTGATATTGAAGTGAATATATATGAATACGTACATAATAGGTTGGGGAAAAAGTCTTTTCGCATATAGTATGTATGAACTTGTAATAAGATCTCTTTGGCTATAACCATTTGTATCTGGCTGGTTTTGGTATCATTAAAAAGTTTTAATTTTAAAGAAGACAATTCCAAATTCAAATTAGGAAAATGCGTGATTTTCATTTGTTTTTCTTATTGTTAAAATGAGTGAATCTAAAGAAGAAATTCCATATATTTTAAAATTTTACTACAAAAAGGTAAAAATGCAACACAAGCCGCGAAAAAAATTGTGATGTTTATGGACCTAATGCAGTATCTATGAGAATAGCTTCTTATCAAGTAGTTTTTCCTGAATAAAGTGATTTTATTCCATAAAATAATAATATTCTAAAAACAATGGTAGCCCCCGATTAATAGACGTGAGGAGCCCTCTCGCTCTGCAATGGCTGGGATTAACCAATGTTGTTTGCACTATAGTGTATGGCCGCCGGTATTTGTGGCCGCACCACTCTACGTGTGCTTATATAATGTACATATAGCCCGTTACACTGTCTTCCTATAAAATAGCCATATCATAGTTAGATCCGTTACATTGTTGTCGCCTTGATTTAAGGCAGGGATTCCCAAAGTGGTAGATATCGACTGCCTAGGGTCGGAATCGGTTTCCCAGGGATCGACATAAATGAAAACTGATTCTGGGGGTCGACGAGGTCTAATAATAGACCCCTATTAATTAACACAAGTTCTTTTTTGAAACTTTAAAGATACTGTGTAAGTTGTGTTACGTGTACAAATGTGTGGTTTATTTCAAAAATTAATTACCTTCTTAAGTATTTTTTAACCGACTTCAAAAAAAAGGAGGAGGTTCTCAATTCGTCGGAATCTTTTTTTGTTTGTTTGTTTCTTTTATGTATGTTCACCAATTACTCCGAGATTTACGATCCGATTTACGTGATTCTTTTTGATCGACGCGGAATAGCTGCTATTTGGTCCCCTAAAAATTTCACATAGTTTGGCCTAGTAGTTTTCATTCTATGAACATTTTTTATGAAAAAATTTCCATTCCGTTCCATATGTACAGCGATTACTCTGAGAGTTATGATCCGATTTACGTTATTCTTTTTTGTTCGATGCGGAATAGCTGCCCTTTAGTCCCCTAAAAATTTGACATAGTTTGGCCCAGTAGTTTTCATTTTATGAAATTTTTTTATGAAAAAATTTCCATTCCGTTCCATATGTACAGCGATTACTCTGAGAGTTATGATCCGATTTACGTTATTCTTTTTTGTTCGACGCGGAATAGCTGCCCTTTAGTCCCCTAAAAATTTGACATAGTTTGGCCCAGTAGTTTTCATTTTATGAACATTTTTTATGAAAATTTTTCCACTCCGTTCCATATGTACAGCGATTACTCTGAGAGTTATGATCCGATTTACGTTATTCTTTTTTGTTCGACGCGGAATAGCTGCCCTTTAGTCCCCTAAAAATTTGACATAGTTTGGCCCAGTAGTTTTCATTTTATGAACATTTTTTTATGAAAAAATTTCCATTCCGTTCCATATGTACAGCGATTACTCTGAGAGTTATGATCCGATTTACGTTATTCTTTTTTGTTCGACGCGGAATAGCTGCCCTTTAGTCCCCTAAAAATTTGACATAGTTTGGCCCAGTAGTTTTCATTTTATGAACATTTTTTATGAAAAATTTTCCATTCCGTTCCCTATGTACACCGATTACGCTGAGATTTATGATCCGATTTATGTGATTCTTATTTAGTTTGATGCGGAATAGTTGCCATTTGGTTCCCTAAAAATGTAACATAGTTTGGCCTAGTAGTTTTCATTTTATGAACATTTTTTTGTTCCCGTTTCTTGGGACCTATATTTTTTAAGGAGCGCGGCACCTTTCGTAGGTCTACCCATACATAGCTAGACACTAAAAAGTAACAAAAAAATAAAAAAACTTCGTTTAAAAAAACCGACTTGAAAAACTAAAAAATATAAAATACCTTATTTCTAAAGCTATTATTATTAATATATATTATCTAAAACATCTTGAAGTCGGTGCAAAGTAAAACATAAAAATTACTACATTTTGACAAAATAGTCAAATGTAGTAATTTTTAAGTTTTTTAGTTTTTGAAGTCGGTTTTTTTAAACGATGTTTTTTAATTTTACGGGATTTGTATTAATAATTATGAGTTACACTTGATATTTATAGATTTTTATGTCTATTTATTTTGTTTTTGATGTGAAAATGAGGTCGAGTTTGGTCGTTTTACGTAAGTGTTTTATATCAATACGAAAAAACAACTAGAGATTTGGCTATGGGGGTCTGAAGTATCAGTTCATTTTGGAAACGGGGTATCTTGCCCAAAATAGTTTGGGAATACCTGATTTAAGGTTTTTAGAACCATTCTGTCACTTTTCTTACATTCGGTTCTCTAAAATCTGTTTCAAATATACGGTATGGCAGAAATTACATCAATAGAGAAGTAAACATCGTGATTCAAGTAATAAATATTATACTCAAAAATCGGCCAAGTGTGTGTCAAGCCAAGCACAATGAAGGCTTCCGTAGAAGAGATATAAAATATATCCGCTGTTATCATCATTTAATTACAAAACCGTAAATGTATAGTACAAAACACCCAATAGCTCAAAATACTAAACGAATTTTCTTCAAATTAATTTTATTTCAGTGTTTTTGAAATGTAACATTTTCATCGTTTTTTAAGTTTTTCCCTTATAGTTAGGATATTCTTTATATGAATATAGCTAGTCTACAGGATAACATACTAATTATTTTTTCTCAATCCTATATATAGTCATACATATAGTTAAATGTATAAAGGCCACTCCTGATTTTGTTTTTTTTGTCTATTCCACCACAATATCGTTTCGCAGTGGATACCATATTACCACCAAACTTTATAGACCTAACAATTTCCGCGAAAAATTACGGTAACATACAACAATTGCGACATAGACATGTTTTTAAAGTGAAATTTCCTTGGAATCGTTGTGATTTGAAATTCGATGTAACGGAAAAGCGACACTAAAAAGTGATAAACACATAAATCTATGTGACTAAGCCTACGAGAGAATGAGATGGAATACTTTATATTTAATAATTTAAATACTATGCTCAAACAGATAGAGTTTTGAGAGCAAATGTTTTGAAGTTTTTCGTTAATACTTCAAATTTTGTGTTTTAAAGCTTAAATATATTTTAACGATATAATATATGAGATGTGACGTCACGAAATTTAGAATCCTCTCACCCCTTGTCAATCTTTGTTTCACTTCTACTGCAAGTGAACTACACACATACACCTTTTTTGCTAAAGTGCCCTAGGTACCCTAAAAATCTTACAGTGAAACAATTATATACAAGATATTTTTGATTTAATATCTTTCTAACAAAGATTCCGCGACCTGCTCATGTCATTACATAATCACACATGGCTAAACACAAAAACGGCACAAAGAACGCCAGGTTAGATATAAATCATATTTCAGGTGAAATACGCCCACATAAAGCGTTTCCGAAAGCAATTAGTTCCTGTTACGACCGAAGCGATGTGAAAAAATATGTATCACGCACTATTATCAAGAAACGCTGCGGTTTGTGTTCGTTATCAAGAAACCTTCAAATGACATCTTCTTATATCTTACCTACCTTACATTTGCCTTACTTTCGGTTAAAATTTGAAATAGTCTAAGAGACGCTGAAGATCGACCTTAATTAACTTTTCGATTGGCAAGATATCATAGGCGTGTTTATAAATCAATATAGTTTGATCAAAAATATGTCTCTTCTGGTTATCAAATGGGTGAAGGTCGCTCTTCAGCGTTTCCTCTACTATTACTATCGCTTTAAAATTGACATAAGTAAGCTCCATAGAAGTAAAGTCAAAATTCAACAAAGTGTAAGACAAGTGAATGAATAGTAAGATATAGGAATTAGCCATACAACGTATGTAGTCAGTCCAAATTTGCACCGTACATTTATTATTACTAGAGACTATCAGACAGGCACTTTTTACGTCTGGAGTAGACAGGATTAATTGGTGGGAAGTGAGTACACTTGTTGGACATTTGCAACACTAAGGGATGTTACCAACGTGCTGCCGGCCTTGTAGAAATTTAGTGACATCTTTTGTGAAAATACCATATGGTAGCGCTCAAGATAAAAGCTCTGCTGGAACCTCTCTCTAAATCTTGACGTATGTAATTTTTTTTTACATTAGAGCAATGCCCAGACTTATCAAACTCTTGAAAGATTTGTTGTTGCTAGATCATCCTAATACTTTTCGGATATCTAATTTGTTACAAAAAATGTGGTCTAATTATATATGTATGTACATTACAATTTTACAATTAAATACACAACAAGTGGTTATCGTTGTCTGTGGATATTCCTAAGAAGTATTACCAATGTGCTGACGAGCTCGGAAGGGGGACTGGAATCTGGCCACTGATGCCTTAACACAGCTCAAGGTGGTTCTGGTACACCGTACCACCGGACCAGACCAGACCAGGGGAACGTCCCCTGGTCTTGAGTATGCCACCATAACATCCATCCTACCGTCCAGATGGGTAAATGCTCTACTATTTGGCTATAGCTTGTTGTATCATCTCTTACGAGAGGCTGTCCGGTTACAGGAATATTAACTACTGTAGCGGGGCAGCAACGGAGAAGTAATACAAATTTTGTCTCTGTTCCTGATTCGGTAAATAAATTTTACGTCTGGTGTAAAAGTCAGTTTAAAAGACTGGTCTATACCTCGATCAACGCATTAGCGTTGCCATACAGCGAGGTAATGTAGCCAGTCTTTTGGGCACGTTTCCAACTGACAGCGGTCTGGCACTAGATTTTATAGTTTTTTGTAATTTGTACATATCGTTTTATTAAATTAAGTTATATCTAATAAAATATATTTTTATCAGTAAAAAAAAATATGTATTACATTAAATTGTGAACGGAAAAATCAGTGCTTTGTGGGGTAATGCGCATCTGCGAGCGTTCGCATTTTGACCGTTGCGTTTTGCAATCGCAGTGCGTTTAACTAAGAGTTAATAAAAATAAATATTACATAGCGCGAAGCGAACGCAGGTTTTACGATACGAGCACAATAATTTAATACCACACTCTGTATTAGGTATTTATTTAGAAACCAATACCTATTTTACGATTACGATTTATAAACGGCCCGTGGGGACTTATTGGTGGGAACTTTGGAAATTATGTTTCCGTAATCAGAAGTAATAGTACCCATTCGCTTCACTTATTTATTCGCATCCCGCATTATTTACTCAATACTTATATATCCTGACCTATTTTATGGCAGAGGTAAGTATACTAGAAATCGATAAGATAAGAAGGATATCGCCCTGTATAAACCTAACCCTCGAAACAACAATCATAAATGACAAATGGTTTCTATATTTTACTTATACGGGGTCGGCACTGAAAATCAGCACTGTGCTGGAGGAAACTCCAACACAGCATAAAGCTGAGCTGCCGACCTCATTTGTAGGAAATGCGGTGTACAATATATTGAATTTTATTATTAAAAATGTATGTATAAATATTTCTGCATCCATGTATGGTCGCTTTCCTAGCAAATAAATTCTTTCTTTCTTTACTAATTTTTTTTCTAATTTACTGATGCACAAAATAAATTACTAATATCAAAAATCCATAAAACTAAAATATAAACTCAGATCTCATTTGCAAAATTACTAGAATTTTTTCTTTCTTTATGCATGATGAAAGAATGACTAAACAGATATACAATGCAAAAGTGGATGGATGTAGAAGTCGTGGAAGGCCACGACACACCTTCCATGATCAAATTAATCGTGTACTAGCAGATGGTGATGTCAGGAACCTTAAGAACAGACGAGCGTGCATGACAAGAGTTATGAATGTCAAAGAAGCAAGTGAGGTGTGTAAGAATAAGCCTAAATGGCGCTCTGTTGTTCGTGCCTACCCCGCAAGGGAACTGGCGTGAAGTTATGTATGTATGTATAACTGTTTTAACTAGATCGTCTGATTATAACTTATGTATGAACATGAGGGCTTCTGCAATTGCTGGATGCGGGGTCCTACTTATGTAATATTAATTTAAAGTATTGAAGAGTTTGTAATTTCAAAATAAATACAACAATTTGAGTGAATATTGTCAGTTGTACAAAGCCTCATTATAAATGATATTTTTATGCTGTCTTATTTAAAGCTTTAAAAAATAATGTAAACTACACATCAGTGTATATATAGGTACATACGTTATCTGTCAATATTTAACGTCATTAACAATGTCGCATCTCAAGTAACGCATTAAACTCATCGCCATATTTGTGTGTAACGGCCTAAATCTTTACCACACTAACCCAGATGAAGTCCCACCTTTATAGTTTTTTCAACACACTTGCTCATAAAGTGGCTCTATGGTCACCGCTATTAGGCACAGAATGACACCCATAATCAAACTGTGACAAAAAACATTATAACTCACTAGTGAGTTATAGATTTTTTTTTAAATTTTATTGGTTGAGTTGCTTTGTTCTTAAAAAAGTTTTTATTAAAAAAAAAAGATCGTGTTCTATAGAACAAATAAATTAATGTTCCTATTGCTTGCTCATTTCATGCAACTTCTTATTTAAATAGATAATTTTAACTCGTACGTGTTTAATAAATAAAACTGAAAAAGTTATATATGAGTGAATCATATATAACTTTTTTTATCTACTAAATAAAATGAGTTTTTGTTGTTATTTTATTCACAAGTGTGTTGAAAAACGTCGTATGATACACGTGTGTATTGATGATTACCGTCCTCGGCTCTCTTAAGACCCTCGCCTACGGCTCGAGTCTCAATGGCGCCTCGGCGGTAATCACCAATGTTACACACTAGTACCATAATGTACTATTGTCTGTCAGTATACCTGTGTTGTCTCCAATAGGCTCATCAATAAAATAATAAGTAGTTTAATAATAAATCTTAAATAACTTTGAATTAATCTTTTGTTAGCCTACCTGAAAGCGCGTGTGTATCAGATTGGCAGCAAATTGACGTGTTATTTATGATAAGGTTAAATTGAAGTAAGTGCACAAATCTGACTGCAATATGCGTTATAAATAATACATGAATTCAATTATTGCGAAGGCACGTGAAATTGTTCCAATCATATAAATTATCCCGCGGCTTTTCCTTCGTAAGGCTTCAGCCGCATCCTGTGGCAATTTTACTTTACATCTTGTAGGACGGAACCACCACTTTTTTGCCGAACTGTCACACACGGCTCACTGGGAAGTTCCACAAATTTGTGGTCAAATACAGATAATTGAAATGAACGTTGAAACTGATGCTTTCTCCCTCTAACTACATATAATTTGTTTTAGAATAAAAGAGACGATATAATTCTCTTGGTTTTGGTGTGGCAATTTTGATGGCAGCTTGTGGAAAAAAATAATAATTTGGTCCTTAAATCAGGATATTGAACACAATTGTAATCTATTATTTTTAATTTAGTTTCATTTTAAATATGTGTACAATAATCTTTTCTTTCATAGTCTCCTAATTATTTGGGGTCGGCACAATACGTCTTTTCCTTCCATCTTATTTTCTGGCTTACGTCCTATGACACATCACAAATCATGTCATCCTTGATACAATCAGTCCATCTCTATTTTGATCTACCCTTACATTTGTACCCGATAATCCTCCCGCTTAAAACTCTCTTTGTCAGGTGACTTTCATCCCTCCTTATTACATGCCCATACCACCTAAGACAATCTGCTATGATAGATTAATAGATAGGTATCAAAGTGAGACCTATAACCTTTTATATTAAGCTGTTTACATTCTGAAAAGAACATCTATATTAAAACTACATCAAATTTCGTAAGAAAGACCGTAAGAGAAAACTAATGATAAACGTACAAATTCACTTTCTTACCTATGTATATATTAGTAAATATTATAGTATAGATAACACAAGTACAATATATATATATATATTGTGGTAAATTGATATATAGAAATAATAGGTTTTATAACCTTCGCCAATTGTTAGATGCATGTTGTATTATTAAATGCATAAAATGAAATTATTGACGGCGATTTTTGTTATTTGCTTGATTTTCGTATTTGTTGTAAGTATTGCTTAATATACACACATTTCTAAGACTGAAAAATTATCTTCTTGCCTTTCGTCTCTTTTCAATAATTTGAGGGTATTACAGATTGTATTTATTTTTATACTTTTCTACTCTTACATGCGTGCTCTGTTACATTACAAATTTCGCATTTTTTACAGTTTGTCTTTATTTATTTACTTCTATGTCCATAAATCTTTCAATATCCATGTTTTTATCCGTGCAGGAACGGAGAAAGAATACAATCTCCTGCGGCCGGGCGGCCTGTCGTAAGAGGCGACTAAATAACCCACAGCCAGGTGGTAGGGCATTTGCCCGACTGGATGGCTACTACTCCTGGTCTATAGTATGCCGCCATAACAACTTTGAGTTGTGTTCCGGCATTAGTGACCAGGTTCCAGTCTCTCTTAAGAGAGCAGCAGCGCATTCGTAGCGCCTTTGGTGTGTTGCAAATGTCCATAGGCGATGGTAACCGCTTTTCATCAAGTGGGCCGTCTGCCTGTCTGCTGAGCTCCTGCAATAAATAAAAAAATATATATCATCTTAATTTTCCACTTAATAATATAATTATTCGTCCACGGGTGTAACTTTCAAATTTATGTCGCAATGCCACACATCCATCTCAATATTTTCATCTCAATTGTGAGAAGATGCGTTTTTGGTCTATAACTTTATTGGCCTGTCATTCTGACCTATATAACCAGATTGACCTTGTTACACAGTAATCCGCCGTCTTAATTTCACTGGCATCATTTACACCGGTTACTTTACCCATTCTACATTTGGTCTTCTTTTTATCTCTTCTATGTCACTGTGTCTTTGCAGCAACATATAGCTATCTGGAAGTAATTGCTCGTTATGTTAATCGTTTTTTACATTCTTTGAATGTGGTAATTAATTTCTCCTCTACTCTATCTTCTTTCCCAATGCCATATGCCTCGTAAGTCATCACGCCTATCTCACACCATCTATCTCATATTAGAGGCTGACAACGAGTCTACATTGCCACTGATGTTGCCAACTTCTGTAAGTGTGAGTTCTTTCAAGAAAGTAGTACAAGACTCTTAAGATTATCAGCAAGTCTGCGACTAATGACGCCAATACATTCTACGCAATTTTGTTAGAAATCTTTTACTGTATAGGCTGTAAAGTTGTGGAACGCATTACCAGATTACATCTTTCAATCTGCGGAGTGACGCTCGCGGACCGCGTTCGTAATACCGAAGTAAGAAAGAGAGTTGGTCTGAAAGAGAGTGTCGGGGTGAAGGTAAGGAAAGGAATGCTCCGGTGGTTCGGGCATGTGGAAAGAATGCATGATGAAAGAATGACTAAACAGATATACAATGCAAAAGTGGATGGATGCAGAAGTCGTGGAAGGCCACGACACACCTTCCATGATCAAATTGATCGTGTACTAGCAGAAGGTGATGTCAGGAGCCTTAAGAACAGACGAGTGTGCATGACAAGAGTTATGAATGTCAAAGAGGCAAGTGAGGTGTGTAAGAATAAGCCTAAATGGCACTCTGTTGTTCGTGCCTACCCCGCAAGGGAACTGGCGTGAAGTTATGTATGTATGTATGTATGTATCTTTCAATACACTCCTCAAAGATCACTATCTAAATTTGTAAACAGTAATTTATGTTTATATGTATATTTCTATATTAATCTATATGTTTATTTTATTTACTATTAATATATGTATATATGATTGTATATATTTTAAACTATGCACATTGAATACCGACCCACTATTAGAAATGTGAAATTATCTCCAGAAGGTTGTCTGGAAGAAATCGCTGTTAGCGATAAGACTGCCGATTGTACTAGTTAAATGATTCTTAACTCATCTGTATTATTTTCTTGTGTGCAATAAAGAATATTCTGTTCTATTCTATTCTATTCTAAGTGATATTTACTGGCTTCCACCAGGTGGATTGTCTGCCTCTTTTCCAACTTGAGACAATAAAAACCTGTTCTTTATACAGGAGAATTAAAAAAAGAATAATAAAATCCAACTTCAAAATTAAAGAAAGTTACTTTGAGAATGTTTTATTTTACTTCAGGAAATGAAAGCTTCATATCGTGAATCGCGCAGCCCACTGGAATCGTGTCCTCCAGGAACCGTGAAAAAACCACATGGAATGATATGCCAGCCATTTAATTATTAATAAATTTGTCGATAATAAATAATATTAATAACATGAATGTAATTTTTAATCGTTTTTGTTTACCGTAGTTAATAATCCAAGCCAATTGCAAGCCACTGCTGGGTGTAGGCGTCCCGAAGTTCACGCCACATATTTCCGCCATATATTTACTTTCTTATCTTATTATTTATATACAATTCTCTATCAGCTAACTTAAGACTATATATTTAAAATTTCTGATTATATCTAACGCTCGCGGCTGCATATCATCACACGATATGCTTGCATATATATATAGTCAGATAGCCAACAAAATCACCAGACCGATGTTTTACCTACTTATTATAGACAAGGACTGGACAAGGTCCGTGATAGAAGGGAGAGATAAAGGCGATAGAATAGAGGGCATGGGATATGGGAATAGAATAGAGAGAGAAAAAAATATATAGCTAAAACAATGTTGAACTGGACATGAATAGTAATAAGTAAAGGTAGGCCAAAAAGAGATGGTAGTAGTGGAGTATGGAAGAAAATGATTTACTGTGAGATTATTGTTGGTAACACCATCATACGATATTTTTATTATTTTAAAACTTGCAACACTGTCGTTGCTTTTTGATTTCTCTTCCATTTTGGTTGCAGCCGTACACACGTATTTTCATTTTAAAGTGATTTACTATAAGTTTCCAACCCACAAAGACCACCAGCGTAAAATAAATATTATATATGCGATGAGCTGCGCACAATTAGTAATGTATTTTAAGAAAAAGAAAGTGATGAATTCATAAGTGATCATTCAAATTTCTTGTCAACAGACAGACAATTCTTGTACGTTTCTAGTTTTTATATCTGTGCTTTAAGGAATGTTCGATGTCCTATCCGCGGTTTGACGTAGAACAAAAAAGTTATCATTCCCGCGACGTGATCGAAGCTCCACCCAACTGCCCAGAGGGTTTACAAATGGACGCCGATGGAGTTTGCCGTGAGGTTTGGGATTGGCATAATAATATGTGAATGATAATAATATATCGAAAATAAAAAAACGTGTTATTTATTTTTGAAATTCATAATCCCTACTTCTACGTTCACATTAGTTCCACAATTTTGAGCCGACTTTAATACGAGTAACGTTTCTGTCAAAGAAGCAAGTGAGGTGTGTAAGAATGGGCCTAAATGGCGCTCTGTTGTTCGTGCCTACCCCACAAGGGAATTGGCGTGAAGTTATGTATGTATGAATGTTTCTTTTCCTTCGGTACAGATAATTTATGTTTTAACGCATCACTTGGGACCCAATTCAGCTATGAAACATCTTGGCGTTGCGAATATATATATTCAAAGTACGATTTCATTGCGCTAGTGTCGAAAATTTGTATTCTACTAAATCCACAATATTTTCTAAATATCGTCGCGGCGAAATAATTGTAGAAAAAAATTAGTTACCATTATTATTATTTTTTTTTTTTATTGCAGGAGTTCAGCAGACAAGCAGACGGCCCACTTAGTGGAAAGCGGTTACCATCGCCTATGGACATTTGCAACACCAAAGGTGCTACAAATGCGCTGCTGCTCTCTTAAAGGAGACTGGAACCTGGTCACTAATGCCGGAACACAATACACGATTGTTATGGCGGCATACTCTAGACCAGGGGTGGTCGCCATCCAGTCGAGCAAATACTCTACCACCTGGCTGTGGGTTGTTTAGTCGCCTCTTACGACAGGCCGCCGGGCCGCAGGAAATTGTATTCTTTCTCCGTTCCTGCACGGATAGCAGAAATAATGTTAGCCGAATAGAATATTCTAAAGCTACCAAAATAATAAACCCTAGGTAGTAGCTCTATATTATATACATATTTAATTAGGTGTTTTACCTAAAACATGACCGTTTCTTTTTACTAAATTCACTACAATAACAAATAGTATAGGATCCCGATATAAAACGACCTTCACCGAGATGTTTATTTGATGAAACGTATTTTATATTTAATTTAATATGTTAATAAATATTTGCATATGGGTTGCCTAACAAATTTCAGTCCAGGATATGATTAATTAATAATTATAAAAAAAATATTTAACATTTCACCGGTTTGATTATTAGACAAATTCTATACTAAACGAAAATATGAAGCCCATAGAATATGCTAACGTTAGGTTGCCTATTCTTTTCCGGTCACAACTCTCGGGTAGCCAGGTATAAACAGGTAAATCGATACTAGCATTTTGCACGGGTTTGATTATTAAATTAAAATTAAATGAAAATAAAGATTATTTCATTATGAACACGGTGGTATAGGGTTGCCTGCGAAAAATCAGTCCCGAATTCCGGTTGTCGAATTTTGAAAAGTGAAATATTGCTGCGAGTGAATATGTGTGACTGAAAGGTCCCAACCAACCATCCCATGCGATAGTAGAGGACACAGCATAGCAGCTGTTTGAAATCCGTCCATTTAAAGAAAGAGAGTACGCATGCTATTTTTTCTTGAAAGTAAAAAGGATAGCGATAGACTCGTATATGCTATTAAACGCTTGTATTTAAATTCCCGCGATTCGAAAACGCTCGTCTAAACGTCACTGTAAATTCATGAGTGTCAATCAAATTGTCATTTCAACACGTCTATGAGTGGCGCCACTGTCCATACGATACTGCATTTCACTCTCTTCAATCAAAAATCTACACCGAGCTATCGGTGAGTCGAATCTAACTATTTACAAGCGCGTTTTTCAAAATTATCAAACATTCAATCGAACAAGTACGTTCCCTAACAAGTGTAGGTACGCATTCCTATTCTTAATTGCTGCTTGATCTAATCTTGTATTAAACTTCCTGCGGCGGGTGTAAGTATATCAGAGTGGCAGCAAATTGACCTGTTATATGTACCTACTTATAAGGTCATTTGCAAGTAAATGTATAACAAATCTGAGTTCAATACATTTTGTATGATAAATAAATTAAATTACTGTGAAGGCACGTGAAATTATTTCTAACGTATAAAAAATTCGGCAGCTTGGCCTGCATAAGACTTCAGTCGCTATTCCTGTGGCAATGTTTACCTTTTATTAATAAAATTATTTACAACACTTAACCTATTATTTGTAATTTAATTTTATTTCAAATATGTCTAACATAATTTGCTATGATACACAGATAGATAGACGTTAAAGTGAGACCATAACTTTTTCTTTTCACCTAGTTATATTCTGAAAAGGACACCTGTATTAAAATTCTATTAAAATCACTCCTTAACTCCGTAAGAGTAAACTTATAATAATAATATTACATCCGCAGGGAGGCTTTGTGACAAAGCCTTAGGTGAGTAGTGCCAAGGTCACTACTCACTGACTCCGGCAAGGCCCCCGCCTACGTGCTTGCCTTGACCAGAGGGTACTGTGTGGACAGCGCTAGAGCTAAGACTCAAGCTCCAGGGGTGGAAGTGATAAATGGCATCACGTCAGAAGTAGTTTCGGCGAACCTGCAGCTCACCTCTCTACACCCCTTAGCCACTCACACCCGTGTTGTGTGTGTCTGCAATGGGGTTTTTAGGGGACCATGCGAGTGGCGAGTCACCGTCTGCCTATTTTTCCATGTTCTCCAAACATTGCGCCGGGCACACGCCGTCCCCAGACCCCTAGTACCACTAGCAGTTCATCCCATTAGCCCGGTACTTTTTGTTCTCATTTCCTACAATAGTACTACACTGGCCGGGGCTTGTCCTTGGGTGCATTACTATATGGTGCAGACAGGGATAATCGCCGCTCAGTGTCACGCCACATTTACATTAAATTTGTCAAAGGGCCTCTACGTCTTGGCCTTTCCATGGCCCCACGCAAGCCCTCCAAATGTCCGGGACATTTTTATGGCACGTGGTCTTCAAAGACATAAATTATCCATAATACAAATTCACTTTCTTACCTATGTATTATATTAGTAGAGATAACACAAGTACAATATAACTATATATTGTAATAATGCGATATATAAGAAGTTACGTCCTCTGACAATCGCCAATTGTTAGACATAAATGTTGCATTAGTAACTAAATAAAAATGAAATTTTTATTCGCAATGTTTGTTATTTGCTTAATTTTTGCATGCATTGTAAGTACTACCAAAAACTATTTTTTACAATATTAGTTTTTGGATAAAATATTCTACGGCAATATTTAAGTTTAGACGTAGATATTTAAATATTAAATAGTGTAATTAATTCCAAACATCCTATTTGTATTGTAAATTCAATTTCAAAAGTTTTCATTCAAAATAAATTCCACAAGAGAACACTTTTTGAAGGTTGCTTAACCAAAAATAATTAAGCTATACTCTATACAGAGATTGTAAAAAATCTAGTTGCATCCAGATTCTAAGTAAGGGGAAGTTGTTTAAAGTTTTTTTTTTAATGTTTAGGAAGTGAACGCTTCGTGTCTTGAATCACGCAGCCCGCCTGAAACGTGTCCTGAAGGAACCGTGCCAGTTGGAAATTATTGTATCCCGATTCTATAGGTGTATCTTATTATAATCTAAAAAGAACGTAGACCGAAATAAAGCGGTCATGATGTACACAGTTGTTTTATTACTAGATTATTTCTAAATATAATTACGTCTATTCTACGTTCATCAGTTGAACTCTGTTCAATATAATCAAGCGGTAACTGTGGTGACTGCAGCGTAAGAAAAATGATGAAGGGACAGTCTACAACGACAGTCTACAGGGGTAGTCTTGGACAAGGAGCACATGATATTCTGTGGTCGATAATTACTGTCTAATAATCGCAGTAATCTTTGAAAGCAAATTGCTGCTCGAAACCTGTCAAGCGTAGATGGAACTCTTAGAGTTGTCCTAATATTTCTGTGTATTAGTGTGCAATATCTAATATTGTAATTGTAATCATTGTATTGTAATAAACTTTGATTATAATATTTCGAATTATTATTGTGTTATTCTCGGCGTTATTCGCTGGCACGGCTCGTTGCTCTGCCATGAAAAAAATCTAGAATTCAATTCCAGCGTCAAGTATTTTGTTTAGATTAATGGGTTACATTATTGAAGTTTTAGTAGGGATTCCTAAATTTTATATACATACATACATACATAACTTCACGCCAGTTCCCTTGCGGGGTAGGCACGAACAACAGAGTGCCATTTAGGCTTATTCTTCTTTTATATAATTATATAATTTTATATAAATTTTATATAATCTGTATTAATTAGGGATAATGTTGCATTCGAACGGTGTAAGAATTATGAAATCGGTCCAGTAATTTTTGAGTTTGTTCTTTTGCTCTTTATAATATTAGTATCATAGACTATTAATAAGTTTCTCTAGAATAAATAATTAATATTTATATATAATCTGAATGTAAATTTTAATCGTTTTGTTACAACTTAGTCTTCGACAATGACAAATTGAATTTATCTGCTGCCTCTCGCTGGAGCCGTTTGTAATTTGTATACCTATTATAGATTTATAAACGAAAGTGCCTAGCAAATTGTTCACAATATCTGCCCTCGAAAATGCAGGTATGAGACAAAAAATACGGAAATATCCAAAAGCATGTTATTTATTTTAGAGATATAACATTCTTAATACTACCTGTATGAACGTAGGATTAAAGATGTCAGATATTAGATACTTTCGAATTATTTGTTTTGTTAAGGTGCCGTAGCCAAGTGATGAAAACTGAACGTTTATCATCTTGTTACTGGATAATTTTATTGTATTAAATGTTCTAAATATACAATTAAAATAAATAAAGTGTAACGCTCAATTTAAACAGTAAATTAAGCGTTTGATTTTTTTAGTATATAAAGCAATAAATGTGTGTGAGACAACTCTCGACTCGATTACTTCCTTAAAAAGTTACTTCAAGAATTTAAAAATGAAACTATATCAAGCTTTTGTGGCACTATTTTTTGTATTTGCATTATTTGTAAGTATTAAAGTTGTATAATGATGTCTGTATTTTTAGCGTATCGTAGCTCTTCTGAAGTCGTCATGTTCATCCGTCCGTCTACTTTTGCATGTCGCAGACATTTTTGCCAGAATTTATTAGGTTTTAAAAAATTTGACGAGTAGTTTGTATTACGCTATAAAGTAATGTAGTGAAGTGGTGTAAAAAAAACCTATATAGGTAAAATAAGGTACTTCTTCTTTAGCCCAAGGTACTTTAGACCTTCGTCGAGATGGGAGCGCTGGTATTCTGCGCGCGCTCACCTCACCTCCTAAAGAAAGTACGACGTCAACCGGGGCTTATCTCCCCTCGGCAGTTGAAGAGGCCGAAGAGGCCGCCGTAGGTCCTTGCGGAGCGGCAAGGCCATATATACCCGTGGCCGTGGCAAAGGCACAGAACACTGAGGAGTTTCAGTGGGTATCCCCGACAAAAAAAGTGGAAGCTGGGATAGTGAAAGGAGTTGGAGGGCCACGGGAATTCTCACTTTTTTTTATTGCATGAGATCAGCAGACAGGCAGACGGCCCACTTGATGGAAAGCGGTTACCATCGCCTATGGACATTTGCAACACCAAAGTTGCTACAAATGCGCTGCTGCTCTCTTAAGGGAGACTGGAACCTGGTCACTAATGCCGGAACACAACTCAAGATTGTTATGGCGACATACTTTAGACCAGGGGTGGTAGCCATCCAGTCGGGCAAATGCCCTACCACCTGGCTGTGGGTTGTTAAGTCGCCTCTTACGACAGGCCGCCTGGCCGCAGGAAATTGTATTCTTTCTCCGTTCCTGCACGGATAACGGAAATCGTATTCGGTATTCTACCAACTGTACAATGTGGAGTGTTCCGAGGAACTTTTTAGAATGATGCCTTAGTCTTCCTTTTACCACCGCACCACACGCCACCGGCTAGGTGCATTCATCGCCACTACCTAGTGCCGCTTCGCTCTTGTACGCAACGGTTCTCTAGAATGTTTCTCTTACGCATCGTGGGGGTTTGGAATGAGTTCCCAGCTACAATATGGTTTTTTTTAAAAAAGGTCTCATAAAATTTCTTCGAGGCCGGCAGCGCGTTGGCGAACACCTCTGGTGTTGCAAATGTCAATAGGCGACGGTAACCGCTTTCCATCAGGTGGGCCGTCTGCCTGTCTGTTGTACTCCAGTAATAAAAACAAATCAAGACATGGCTACCACGTGAAATTTTTCCAATTTATCCAAATTTTTGGCACATTACATTTTTCTACTATTCTAATTTTCTTCTTAATTACAATCTATATTATTTACTACTAGCATCTGGAATCGAAACTTCGTTGGCGTTTTTTTGTTAATCATCCATTTACTAGTGAATCGAAACGGCGACACCAAAATTGGTGATCAGGTGCTATCTTTACATATTCGTAAATCTATATTTGTCTATCCTAAGGAAACGGTGTCATTTATCAGGATAAAAAATACACTAAGTGGTAATCCGAGATATAAGCTAGTTATGTATCGAGTTTTATTCAAATCCATTCAGTAGTTTTTATGTGATGCTCTAACAAACATATAATACTTTGAATGTTGCAATTGGTTTGACCACTGTTTCCTCCTCCCTATCACCCTTATCTCACCCCTTCTATCCCTTTCTAGAGGCTGACAGAGCATTCTCGTGTTGCAAAAGTCTTTAGATAACGGTAAGCACTTTCCACCAGGTCGGCCGTCTACCTTTTTGCTGGATTTAAGGAACCAACAGTATATACAGGAAATTGTAAAAAATCTGATTAGATCTATGTTCTAAATTAGGGGAAGTTACTCAAGGTATTTTTTTAATGTTATTCAGGAAGTGAACGCTTCATATCGTGAATCACGCAGCTCGGCGGATATGTGTCCTCCAGGAACTGCGCAAGATCCACTTGGAAAGAGATGTAGCCCAATTCTTTAGGTGTATTTTATTATACTTAATTGAAAAAGAAGGTTGATAGAAATAAAGCAGTTATGGCGTACACGGTTGTTTGATTACTACGTTCTCTCTAGAAAAAAATAATTTAATATTGATAAGTTTCTATAAATAAGTAATATTTATATGTTGAATGTAAATTTTGATTGTGTTCATTAAGTCGCTTTGGATTTTATTTGTTGCCTCCAGCTCTAGCCGTTTGTAATTTGTATACTTATAGATTTATAAAGGAAAATAGCAAATTGTTTACAACATCAGCCCTCGAAAATGCGGGCATGACGATACTAAAATATGATATATGCAAAAACAAGTTATTTATTATTGACTAGCGGCCCGGCGCGGTTTCACCCGCGCTCTGTCCTGCTCCCGTGGTATATAGCGTCATGATATATAACCTATGACACTCCCTGTTAACGTAGCTTTCCAACAGTAAAAGAATTTTTAAATTCGGTTTAGTAGATCCAGAGATTACCCCTACATCGTCACAAACTTTACCTCTTTATAATATTAAGGATAGATATACAAAATCCTTAATTTAACACGTGTTGACGTAGGATTAAGCATTTTATAGGGAGGGGAGTATTATTGCGTGTGCTAATGCGACTCCACGCGGACGCCGGCGGTTGGCTGGCATCCGGAGACACAGGTATGCGCATAACTTCCCACCCTGAATAATACCGCTTCAGCGGGCAAGGGATCAAAGGAGCAAAGCATCAAGGGAGCAAAGGATTCATCACCCCCGACGACGAAGTGGATGTGTTCTGATTCCCGGGGCACATTCAGGCACTTTTTGCGCTGGATTGGACTGGGCGTAACTACGTCCAAGTCTCAGCCTTTCCTATAAAAAGCGCGGGGCACATGGAAGGAGGGTGGTTTTAGTGGGTAGTAGTTGTTGCCCGTGCAACTTCTCGGAGTCTCCACACAAGCCGGTTGATTACTGTTTGGATTGCCCCTTCTGGGGGAAGGCCTCCGTGATTAACTATGGTCTAATCCCTTGCAAAGGACCCGGTATTGTTCGTAAATAGCATTTCCCCCACCTTAAAAAAAAAGGATTAAGGATTTCAGATATTAGATATATACTCTTTACCGTCGTCTGTTTTTCCTGAAGAATACAATCTAGTTTTTAAGTCTCGCGTGAACAGGTATCGCCTAGGTAAGCCTGCTCCACCTTAGACTGCATTTCCGCCTGACGTCAGGCGCAATATCAGTCAAACGCGAACCTATCCATTATAAAAAAAGTAGTTTCGATTTAATTGGTTGTTTAAGCTTCCCAATCCATATAATGAAAACCAAGTGTTTGTCATGTAATTACTGAACCCTCCGTTGTGCATATACTGTGAAGTACTTATCAAATTTGATCCAATTCCAATGTCATTTATTAAAAAAATTTATTTATTAAAGTATTAAAAAAAAAAGCAAGAGTTCAGCAGACAGACACACGGACCACCTGATGGAGATCGGTTACCATTGCCTATGGACATTTGTAACACCAAAGGTACTAAATATGTGCTCACGCTCTCTAAAAGGAGACTAGAACCTGGTCACTAAAGCCGGAACACAACCAAAGATTGTTATGGAGGGTCTAGATCAGGGGTGGTAGCCATCCAGACGGTCATATGCCCTACACCGGGCTGTGTGTGGGTTGTTTTGTCGCCTCTTACGACAGGCCGCCTGTATGCAGGAAATTGTGTTCCTTCTCCGTTCCTGCACGAATAGATTACTACCAAGAAATTCTCTGTCAATCTATAATCTATCTATCTATCTATACTACCTTATAATAAATCTGTAAATAGTTCGGCGTTTAAATATGTGGAAAAAGTCAGCGGGGCCTAATTCGGGCCAGTAGATTCTAAAAATGCGACTTTTACAATTTTGTCTATTTGTCTGTTAGAGCGCACGTCACGTAAAAACTGCTGAACGAATTTAAATGAAACTAGAAACGGAGCTAACTTACATCATGGGGCGTAACTAAGGATACTTTTTATCCCGACAAATTATGTCGTTTCCGTGGGATAGACGAAAATATCGAAAAAGGTGGCGCTGCTATCGCAACATTTTTGAAACTACTGAACGTGTATGAATGAAACTCCTCACATTGTTAGCTTATATCCTGAATCAACACTTAAGATACTTTTTATTGCGATAAATGGAGTCGTTTCTATATAATAGACGGATTGGCTAAATAGATGGCGCTGCAATAGCGTTTTTTCAATTCACTAACAAATACCTACGTTGTCATTAGGTCTATTACTTAATAAATAATAGTTTAAAAAAAAACGCTTTTTTTACAATAAAATAATTTTTCTTACACTATTTTTAATTAAAATTTATTTTCTATTTTTCAGTTGGATTTTCTATAAAAGCGTATTTTTTTTAGTTTTTTTTTAAAACTGTTATTTAGGTTTCATTTTTTAGTGATTATTTAGTGATTTAATTCCATTCTCCGTGGAAACTTTGAAAAAAGAATTAAATACACTCTTATGATAAAATGGAACGTTATGTAAAAATAAGCTTTTTTTAAAAAAGATTTTTAAATACAAGCTTTTGAGATCTTGCATATCATGTAGCAGCAGAGTGCTAGCCAAGACAAGTAAAACGAGCCCAAACACGACGGGTCTATCTTGTTTAGTACAGGAGTTCCTATGGCCACCTTCCGACTCCATCATCAGACCAGTTCTATGGTACCATATTATTGCATTGTCACGCGATGTACACATACGTGCAAAATTTCAGCTCAATCGGAAACCGGGAAGTCGATCAAATTTAACTTGAAAGATTCCGTTAGAAACATACGTATGCAGCTAATAAAAGCGTATTAATAAAATCAGGTTGGCTTCGACTCACCTCTATGTTTTGCTGGGCAGATGTCTAGACTATAACGACTAAAGTTTCTTTGTTGTTTTTATCTATATTAAAAAGCCAAATTAAGATTTTATGTAAGTAACATAGAGCTTACTACCTAGGATTTTACACGCGGAGTAGCCGCGGGGAGAACTCTGCTACTTATAATAAATCTGTAAAAGGTTCGAGTTTATACAATGCATTTAAAATTGTGAAAGAGATCAGCAGGGCTTATTTTATAATATTCGTCTGCCTGTCTGTTTGTTAGAGCATCACATAAAAACTACTGAACGGATTTGAATGAAACTCGACACAAAACTAGCTTATAACTCATCCTGATCATTTATCAGGATGAAAAGTACTCGTACGTCGTTGCCCGGTAATAGAAAAATATATAAAGATAGCACTCGATTACCTTTTATCGTGTCGCCGTTGCGATTCATTAGCAAATGCGTGATTTACAAGGAAACGCTAAAGAAATTTCGCTGCCAGAAGAGTAGGTAAAAAATATTCTTAGGGCTACTTAACGCGCTTCACGTTCTAATATTATAGATTTGAATCCTGGCGGGGTTACTATGAGCATTTAATATTAGAAAAAACCATGCCGAATTCCAATAAATCTAATTCATATTTTCCGCATATTTATAGACAAACAAATGTTACCGAATTACGAATCGATATAAAAACTATATAATTAAAATAAATAAACTGTAACGTTCAATTTAAACAGTAAATTAAGCGTTTGATATTTTAGTATATAAAGCAATGAATGTATGTGTGAGACAAATCTTGAGTCAATTACTTCCTTAAATAGTTGCTTCAAGAATTTAAAAATGAAACTATATCAAGCTTTTGTGGCACTATTTTTTGTATTTGCATTATTTGTAAGTATTAAAGTTGTATAATGGTGTCTGCATTTTTAATGTACCCTAGCCATTACGGTAACATCGGAGCTGTTACGAAATCGTCATGTTCGTCCGTCCGTGTGGTGTGGTGAAAAAAACCCTTTATAATATTATACCTTCTCTGATAAGGAAAAGTCCAAGCTCAGTGGTGGGAAAGCTATAAGTTTACTTCAAGTTTATTTTTTCGTTTTTAGAGCATTAAATAATAATTTTAAATTTAGTTATAAGCTTGTTTGTTATTTCTTAATTTTCGCTGCACATGCATTATTTTTTGCTGTACAAAGAAAAAAACATTTTTAATATGTCTTTTCATGTAATTGCTTTCAATATTGTAAAGTTATAAGTCTATAATATCTAGTTATAATTCAGCCTGCAAGATTTCTAATTAACATTGCAAGTTACATAAAAGTTTGTAAAAAAAACAAAAAACTGAACCACAGCAAAGCATGGCGGAGTTGAGATAGGATATTAATATATCATCGTAGGGGTCCACTGCAGCCCGGGGATGCGGCTTTTTTTTAGCTAGGGGAAATCCGCTTGAGGACAATAAGCCGCGACAAGGGCAGAACCTTGGGGGGATATTCGCGACCCGTGTGTGGGATTCGCCAGATCAGGGGTGGCACCAGCATGCCCAGTCAGAACTGGCGCCATGCTGTTGCTACCCCCTAAAACCCCTGGGTGTTCAGTCCTTCGCCTTATGCCAGGGCTACGGGCATATGACCTAGCCTTTCCGCAGCCCTGGCAGGCGTGGGCTCCCCTCACGAGGCCTCTTCCATTGCCGGGGGACTCATCCCCCGGCATCGCCCCCGCGTGGGGCGGTCTGTAGCGCGCCGCACGGGAGGAGAGATGAGCGCGCGCGGAACACTCGCGCTCTTATCTCGACGGCATGTGCGGGTGAGTGAGACCCTCTATATCCCAAGGGGCAAGCTTACGGTGGCCAAAGGGCGAAATCCGCCTTCCGGCGTCGGCACGTCCTCCTTTGGCGGGAGCGGAGCAAGGAAATCCGCTCACGCTTTCGCTCCGCCTCCTCCTTCGCAAGCATAACGCGCTCGCAGAAGGAGGACCGGGGATGCGGCTGGTCTAAACTCTGCTGGTGAAGTTGGTCACTCTGCATCCCGGGGTAATCAAGCTTGATGCCTGGATGGACATGAGAGTAATTATGTTCTTAACCTCATTTCCTTCCAACAGAAGCGCGGGACGCAGGTTTAGGCTTAGCGAGGTATTTGGGAACGACTTTACCGGAGTCCACGCACACGTTGCGCGGCGCTTCTCGCTGCGGTTGGTCCCCTCCCCATTATTGGGACCCAGTATGGTACGAAATGAATTCCCCGTTCGCATAAAAAAAAATACTTATATATGTTTTACCTTTCAGGATTTTTCAACTGCCTGCATCGAACCTCCCCAATGTCCTCCTACATTTAGAGCAGGACCTAACTGTGAATGTATACCGAGTCCCCTCAAGTAAAGCAGCTGGATTTGAGGCCACATCCCTACTTGAGATTACTTATTATAATCTTAATAACTCTTAAAGTGTATATCATTTAAAAAATACTTACAGGCTCGTAATATTACAATTATACTCAAAAGGCGATCTTGGTGATTTGGTGAGGAACATGAAAGGAGAATTTTTGTCGTGCAGTTAATTTTGTTAAAAAAATAATATTATTTAAAAGTGGTATAGTGGTTGTTTGAATAATGATTGTCTATAACGGACAGAGGAGTATTTTGTTGATAGAAATGTTATTTAGTTAGTGAAATGAATTTCCATTTAAACTGGCATAAAAACTCCCTGGTTTCAATTCAGTTAATAATTCCTAGACTTGAATATGCATGAATATTTGAAAAATATGAAAACGATAGCTGTTTTATCGCTAAAAGAAATCTGTTCCAGACAATCAGTAAATATATATAATCTTAAAATTTAAATCCAACCATATTAATTTATTTATCCAAAGTGTAGTTACATAAAGAGTTATTTCTAAACCACCTTGTCTTTTATTTTTAATCAAATAAGTATATAATGCCCGAGTTTATTTTGAGAGCATGCAAGCAATACAGATTATATTGCATTAAATTTTTACCTAGGCGCTATAAAGAAGTGTAGGGAGGCAAAGGGAGGAGAGTGCGTATGCGGATCCCGTCTGCAGGATGCGGCTTCGGGTTCGAAAGCATAGCTACGCACAACATCTCCTCCCTCCATGATTCCAGTCCAGGAGGCCGCGCGGACCCAGGGCATCCCGCAGACTCCTCCCTCCCCTGTTGTTGAAGAGGCCACACTTGGCTCGTTGACAAGCTTTGGGGTATCACAGATGCAATAGCTCCTCTTCTAGTTTCTTTGGCGCCCCGTAAAGGCGTGTCAGTTAGGGGTGCAGGTTTAAGTTTAGTGGGTAGTTTGACCCAGGCCCGAGGATGGTGGCTAAAGACATTCCCTCTGCGTGGAATAAAAAGGCGGGGGGGGGGGGGGAGAGGCGTATCCAGTCTCTCCAATTTCCTCACCCAATCGCATCTCCTCTATCCGATGTCCTCTATCTTATCCTAATGGATTTCAATACGTTGTGATCGCACCTTAAGCTTGAAACGTCCATTGGTGATAATAACCACTTTACGTCAGGTGGTGCTTGCTGTTTATTGTCCTTTTTGCCGAGAAGAGATAGTATAGAATGATCAGACAGGAGAAATGGGATAGAGAATAGCGATAGAGCGCGTCGCGTTCGGAAAGGGAGAAGGGGAAGTGGGTCATCGAAACACGCATCGTACAAAACACCGTCTTCTTCTTCTGCAAGCGGGCGGTTTTCGCAACTCGACGACATAGCGCCTATTTTGCGTGCAAAGGTGGATAAGGGGTTAATCCATCCAGCCCAGCTTCTCCAGAAAACCCATTAGTTTCTTGACGTCGCCAAAAACTTCTCGGAGGCTACCCGGGGCCTCCACATACTTCGCCCTGTATTGTGCTACTTCTCCGTATTCAAGCAGGACTTAGGCGGCTATTTCTTCTGCCCCCAGGCAGGCGCTGCACAGAGACCCATCGCTTCATGTGATGGCGCTTCAAATGCCATCTATACACAGAACATAGAATTATTATAATATGAAATGAATGTCACAAACTGTGGTATGTTCGGAAAAGTTTAGATACCTATCGCTACATTTATCTCGAACTATGAACAAACAATTTAATTATAATAATTTATCTTAGTTTTTGGTATTTTCAAGGTAGGGCATTGTCCCACAATCCCCCCCCCCCCCCCCCTCTCCAGTCCAGCTACGGCCGTGAGACAAGAAAATGTTACCGAATTACAAATTATAATTGTAAAATATATATTTAAAATAAATAAACTGTAACGCTCAATTTAAACAGTAAATTAAGCGTTTGATTTTTTTAGTATATAAAGAAAAAAATGTATGTGTGAGACAACTCTTGAGTCAATTACTTCCTTAAAAAGCTGCTTCAAGAATTTAAAAATGAAACTATATCAAAATTTCGTGGCACTATTTTTTATATTTACATTATTTGTAAGTATTAAAGTTGTATAATGGTGTCTGCATTTTTAGCGTATCCCAGCCATTACGGTAAGATCGGAGCTCTTATGAAATCGTTATGTTTATCCGCCCATCTGCTTACATTTGCATGTTGTAGACATTTTTTCCAGAAATTATTGGGTTTGTTTGCATAATATTTGACAAGAAATAGTTTGTATGACGCTATAAAGTTATATAGAGAAGTGGTGAAAAAAACCTGTATAATATATCTATCTCCTCTGGTAAGGTAAGGTCCAAAATCAGTGGAGCGAAGGTTATAAGTTTACTTCAAGTTTATTTTTTCGTTTTTGGAGCATTAAAAAATTGTTTTAAATTTATTTTTAAGCTTGTTTGTGATTTTTTTTTTTTTGATTTCGCTGCACATGTATTACTTTTTGCTTTCCAAAAAAACATATTCTTTATTGGTATTATTGCTGGCAAAATTGTAAAGTTATAAGTCTAAAGAATCTAGTTATAATTCAAATTGCTAGATTTGACTTAACATATTAACTAATAAACATTGCAAGTTACATAGAATTTTGTAAAAAAAAAAACAAAAAATTCAATCACAGCAAAGCATGGCGTGGTTGAGATAGGATGATTATGTATTATGTTAGGGGTCGACTGCAGCCTGGGGTTGCGGCTGGTCTAACCTCTGCTAGTGAAGTTAGTCACTCTGCATCCCCATTAATGGGATCCAGTATGGTACGAAATGATTTCCCCGTTCGCATAAAAAAAAATTTGTTTACTTATATTATGTTTTACCTTTCAGGATTTTTCAACGGCCTGCATCGATCCTCCCCAATGTCCTCCTACATTTAAAGTAGGGGCTAACTGTGAATGTATACCGCATTTCCTCAAGTAAAGCAGCTGGATTTGAGGCCACATCCCTACTATTACTTATTATAAACCTAATAACTCTTAAGTGTATATAATTTTAAAAAACTTACAGGCTCGTATTATTACAATTATACTCATTAGGTGGTCTTGCTGATTTTGTGAGGTACATGAAAGGCGAATTTTTGTCGTGCAGTTAAGTTTATTGAAATTAATTATATTATTTAAAAGTGTAGAGTGGTTGTTAGAATAATTATTGTTTATAACGGACAGAGGCATCGAACCTCCCCAATGTCCTCCTACATTTAGACCAGGACCTAACTGTGAATGTATACCGAATTCCCTCAAGTAAAGTAGCTGGATTTGAGGCCACATCCCTACTTGAGATTACTTATTATAATCCTAATAACTCTTAAAGTGTATATCATTTAAAAAATACTTACAGGCTCGTAATATTACAATTATACTCAAAAGGCGATCTTGGTGATTTCGTGAGGAACATGAAAGGCGAAATTTTGTCGTGCAGTTAATTTTGTTAAAAAAATAATATTATTTAAAAGTGGTATAGTGGTTGTTAGAATAATGATTGTCTATAACGGACAGAGGAGTATTTTGTTGATAGAAATGTCATTTATTTAGTGAGATGAATTTCCATTTAAACTGGCAAAAGAACTCCCTGGTTTCAATTCAGTTAATTATTCTTAGACTTGAATATGCACGAATATTCGAAAAATATGAAAACGAAGAGCTGTTTTATCGCCAAAAGAAATCTGTTCCAGACAACCAGAAAATTTATATAATCTTAAAATCCAACCATATTAATTTATTTGTCCAAAATTTAGTTACATAAAGAGTTATTTCTAAACCACCTTGTCTTTTATTTGTAAACAAATAAGTATATAATACCTAAGCTTATCTTGAGACCAAGCAACCAAATTTCATTGAATTAAATTTTTATCTAGGTGCTATTAGCCTTCAAAAACTTACATGATTTTTTCCCGAAAACTATGCCATTTTCGGGAATGAAAAAGATTCTATGTGCATTCTTGATAACGAAACTGCACCTAAACCAAAATCAGTGTCGTGTTTTTCCCCAAAAACGTAATAGAGAAGACTTACTTTCGTATTTATACAATTACGATCGACAAAAAATTCTTAAATTTAAAATCTGAACAACTTTTTATTCTGGGAATCCCGCGGGAATTTTTCTGGAAATTATTTAAATTTACCAGATTAAAAAAATCGAATTTCAATGTGATTTTTTTACTGATGAACTTCAAGTGAAGCGTGGACAGTCACGGGCATGTCCTAGTTGTAAATATTATTGTATGTCCTTGAGGATCACGGACGAATTTTGGAGGGCTTGCATGGGACCATGGGAAGGCCAACACTTAGAGGCCCCTTGAGAAATTGGATGCAAATGTGGCGTGATACTGACCGGCGACTATCACTGTCTACACCATATAAAAATGCACCCAAGGACAAGTCGCGGTCAGTGTAGGACTAGTGTAGAAAATGATAACAAAAGGTACCGGGCTAATGGGACGAACTGTTAGTGGAACTAGGGATCTGGGTCTATGGGGACTATGGCGTCTGCCCGTTGCAATGCTCGGGGAACATGGATAAAATGGGCAGACGGTATATTATTATTAGTTATCCAAGGAAGCGGTCAGTTTGAAAAACTATGGACCTAATTACAAAAAATATCGTTTTATAACTAATATTGTTACTCAGTTTTTCCAGGATTTTGTTGCTGCTGACTTCGTGGAAACTCCCGAATGTCTAGCTACTTACATACTAGTACATTTCTGCGACTGTAGTACTTCTCAAATAATGTAAGAAACAAAGAAAATATTTATTTCCAATTACGACACACACAATACAAACAGATTAGAAAATATATTACATACAAAAAATGAATGCCGCAATTTAAGAAATGAGGTTGGCACTCAGTGTCTTGCTGTGTCGAAATCTATTCCGGCACAGTACTGGTCTTCAGTGCCCACCTCTAAAATCTCGTATGTCATAACACCCTAAGTATGTGGGTAACCTTAAACTATTACATGAAAAAAATTGAAATACAAGAATTATACAATAATAAGAATACCTATCCTAAAAAAGCACACTTTCTGTTAATATTATCATATTGAAAATATGCCTCTTACGTAAGGACCTAGCTGCCAAGCCATAAATATAAAGAACGAAGAAAACTGTAGTTGTAAGAACGAAGAAAACTGTAGTTGTTGTAGCCGCAGATTAAGAAAATAATTTTTCTATTTCTATTTTATTTTATTCTTTATAAAAACCACCTTCGGGCATATGAATTCATCCTTTTTTTGTACCTAAGTTCTCGATAAAAACGTTTGTTAGATGTCTTATAGGGTACTTTTTAATCTATGTGTATCGTAACTTATCATCATTTATAAGCTGTTGTTACACAACATCAGTTTTCGGATCCTTTTCTTAAATGGACGATAAATTTGGATGGCAACAGGCTCAGGCTAAAAATGCGAGGACATAACCTCTAGAGACCAATTTTGCTATTACAATCTCGTAAAAAAATATTTATTTATTAACTTACAACTATCGCCATCATTACAGTTGTCACTAATACGATAGTACGAAGAAAACTGTACTTGTTGTAGCCGCAGTTTAAGAAAATAATTTTTCTATTTCTATTTTATTTTATACTTTATAAAACCCACCTTTGGCACATGAATTCATCCTTTTATTGTGCCTAAGTTCTCGATAAGGACGTTTTTAGATGTCATATAGGGTACTTTTTAATGTATGCGCATCGTAACTTACCATCATTTATAAGCTGTTGTTACACAACATCAATTTTCGGATCTTCGGATTTTCTAAAATGGACAATAAATCTGGATGGCAACAGGCTCAGGCTAACAATGCGAGGTCAGGACCTCTGAGAGCCCAATTCTGTTATTGCTATCTCGTCAAAATTTATTTATTCATTAACTTACAAACATCGCTATCATTACAGTTGTCACTACTACGATAGCGTGGTACACATAATACATTATACGACGGAACTATTTTACTAGCGTAACGCGCTAAACTATAACGTCGCGTAATTCCGACTGTTCGGCGCGTTTAGTGTATCATACCATCCGAATACTAAGACCGATAATTCAATCGCGGAAGTGTCCGCACCGTACCTTCGGCAAGTGTCGTTACACTTAGAGGGTTAATCTAATATATACAGTACGAATATATACGGCTTTAATTATAAACACCTCTTAGTTTTTTAGCAGTTGCTTAGCAAGTGATGCGCGATTAGTACAACGACTTGTCAAAATTAAACAAGGCCAAGACCTAGTTTAAACAATGGCGAAGAGGTAAGATGGCTATTTTTATTTGAATTAGCCGATTAATGACCGTCTACAGTTGTCAAAAAATTATAAATACTAAAAATATCAGTTGTCATAATCACGAGATGATATAGTTTCATAAATCGTAATTTTGACAAGAAATGTGCGCTTTTTCCTTCACTAGTCGGTTATTTTGGTTACAATCATATTTACCGTTCAGATTTCATTTATATATATACATATTCAGTCGTCATAGCATATAATATAATAGGCAGTTCTTGTGAATTCAGTCACAGTACAGATAAAAATGTCAATTTGTTGACATATCTTGTTTAATGTTCGCAAGGCCTGTGTCATCGGCCCCTTATTAAGCAAGTTGGTCCTGCCGTATGGTACTACGAACATTGGTGGCTACCTACGTCTTAACACAAAATTCGCTGGAATGTTCAGTTCAGTTCAGAAAATCGTCGGGCACTATAGTCTCACTCATTGGTTTGCCTAATGTCGGTATTATGTTCGTTCCAATGGCGTCCTCGCGGCACGCTACTTTATAAGTAAGCGAAAAATCGCGAAATGAATTCTTAAATTTTTTGTAGATTTTCACCATTCATTTGGGTCAACGACATTTCTGCTAATGGTAATACCAATTGTTTCGACTATTATCCCGCCGCGACGATATCGAGAGGATATTGTGGATTTAGTAGGATTAATAAAATGGTACTTTGAATATATTCGCAAAGTCAAGATATTGATATAGCAGTATAGGGCCCCTGGTGTCGCAAATGTCTATAGGTGACAGTAACTACATTCCTTCAATTGGATCATCTAGACAGATCGTAATAAAAAAATCTGAAGTGGACAATGGTCTCCTTGTACCTAAAGAAGCTGGTAAAAAGACAGACGGCTCGTGTCATTGAGAGTGGTTATCGTCCTTTATAGACGCTTGCAACACCAAGTACAAAAACAGCGCTTTACCAGCTTTTCAGATAGGATAAAGGGGATAAGACCGAAGGGTCAGACAGGAAGAATGGGTTTAAACTAATGGAATAATGATAAGACTGAGTGGAAAACGGAATGATGAGAGGAGAAGTAGTGCCACTGGAACACTTTCTTTAAATAATCGGCAGACAAACACAGATATTGTATATACGTAAATTAATCAAGTTACGCTTGTGTTATGGGTAATATACTGAACTTCTCTGGGGCCAATCCCAGACACCAAGACTATAGTAAATAACGGAGAAAATTCATTTCCGAAATTTACCATAACAGGAATCGGACCCAGAGCCGGACCCAGATCGGACACGAACGCAGCGGGTTGCAGTGAGGTAAATTGGCAACGCTTAGTCCACTCAGCTTAAGGCTAACTTTTTCACGCCGGTATTCTGTTGGAGCGTGGTATCACACTGGTCGAGCCGGCCTCAAGAGCTGTAATCAAGATATAGATTTCAGCACGGCTCTACCGCGTCAAGGTTTTGCGTCCGTCAGTAGCAGAGGCAGATTAAGTGCTTTGAACGTTTGTAATTAACGTAAAAGTAAATTTTACTATTTATTATAAATTTAATAATAAAACTGTCATGTGTGGTTTAATACACCTGCAAGCCAGGGTCACAAACTCTCAGGGAGAGTATTGTAAAAATGTTGAAATAAACTATGATCATAAATTACTTGACAAAGTGAATTGCTCAATAAAATAGAAATACATTAGAAACTATTAGCTTTAAGGTTTATATTAATTGAAAGACGTCAAAGCTATTTGAGGTGGTCTTTTCAATTTAGGAATGTTACGTGGATACCAGCGATCTAAACCTTCTATCAAACACACTTCTGGGAGTGTTCCTAAAAAATGCTGATTTTCCTGGCCCCGTTTTACTATCAAACAAACAGACGCACCGGCAGGGTTTCTAGATTGCAAAATTTGTTGTCCAAAATTTTTGGAACAGTCACAAAATTCCCCTCTCTTGCCTGTAATAATTCGAGCCAAGCTTGAAAATGATGATGACAATGTCCTGGATGTCATGTTTCTATAAATTTATCAGGACATATTGTGCACAGGTTTGCGTCATCGTTGTTTGGTCGAAAAATCACCAGTTAGAACAAAGATCTTCGCTTCAGCTATTCTGGTACGTATTGCCGAAGAATGGAACAATTTTTCGGAGTCTGCTTTTCCTGTTAAATGCAATCTGGGGCCTTCAAGTCACAAGTGAATATGCATCTTCTAGGTAAGCTCTAGCCGAAAACGTGCCATCGCTTAACATCAAGTGAGACAATGTTATGGTACTATTCACAGATTAAAAATATCTATCTATCTCAAATAATTTGGTTTTCCTTTATTGCGAAGTTGGTAAACAAGCAAACAGCCTACTCAATTAAAAATGTTTGCAACATCAGGGGCGTAGTCTACTCGTTTCCAGCCTATTGCATGAGATAGAGGTTTGGGATAGAAGGATGGGTAGATGGGATGGTTTATCAATACTAACAAATTTGAATGATCTATTTAGCTTAAAAGCACTTCAGTTTCAAGGAACTCACCTTTCTACCTCCAAGAGTATTGGGATCCTCACTGTCAATATCGCGAACGACGTCCAGTTTAGGGACCATCTTGAAGGCAACGCAAAACTTTTCTCCAAGAAGCTGGGAGTGTTAAACCGGTCTGAGCAATTACTTCACTCCGCGGCAACGCCTTGTGCTTTATAAAACCCAAGTGATGCCGCATGTTGAGTACTGCTCACATTGTAATATCGAGCCGTTCGCATTGTCGACAATTCCATACTCATCAACAGTTTAGATACGCTAAGCCTTCGGAGAGACTTCGCGTTTCTGCGTATTCTAGCGAACGCACAATGGGGAGTGTTCCGAGGAACTGTTCAGAATGGAGCCTTCGTTCACATTCTGCCCCCGTACCGTTCGCCATTGGCTGGGTGTTCATTCACATTTCTTCGAGCCACTTCGCTAATGTAAGCAACGTTGCTCTTGCGTACCGTGGGAATTTGGAATGAGCTTCCAGCTGAAGTTTTTCCACAGTCTGGTGTTGCAAGCGTCCATAGGCGACGGTAATAGCAGGTAACCATCAGGTGGGCCGTCAGCCTGTCTGCTGTACTCCAGCTATAAAAAAATAAGAACTTTAAATAGGATTTGGTTTAAAAGCCTTTGTTACTAGCCCATAAAATCAAAACGAATCTATGTAAGGCACCACAGCGGGCCTTATCATAAAACGATAAACCAAATCACGTAATGTTCAGCAATCAATGTCAGAGAAGTAAAAAGGTGGGACATGTTTTAATAAAAATAAAGTTTATGGGACATTCCGGGATTTATAGTTAGTGCCTTTTTAATTTGGAACGTAAAATGTATTTTCATTGGTTAAAGCGGGTCGGTTAGGATCGGATGTAATTGAATTTTTGTTTATACTATACTATAATAAATAATAAATCTTTATTTCATAGCCATTACAACATAATTGTGTTACAAGTAAAAGGTACAAAATAGACAGAATTGTCCAAAGAAATCAAGCTCTAAAGTCAGATGGTTGCCAAGACCCCGCACTAGGTTCAAACGCGTGTTACAGTCAGCAATGGCAGCCATCCGACTACAAGAAATACTAGGCTTGCATCGAAAGTCGTGGTAGCGTAATGGCTAGCCTATGCGTCTCTAACTCAAAGGGCGTGGGTTCAAATCTCGGCCAGAACGCATGCACCACTTAGGCAGTTTTGTGACCTAATAATGTGTATATAGTTGCAATTACCACATGCCAAAAACGGTGAAGGAAAACATCGTGATGTAATCTACACATCGAAATAATAGATGTGTCAAAACTGCCAAACCGCCTTGGACAGGTGTGGCGGCCATACTGTCCGTTCCTCTATAGCGGGAGGCCCGAGCCCAGCAGTGATACGTTTATGGGCTGTCATTATGATTATTTTATTTTATACTAGGTTTTACCCCCGACCTAGACCGCATTTATTATTTCCATAGGAGAGTATTCAATAGTACCTCATAGTTCTCATTCTCTATTTTAACCTTTGCGAAGTAGAATTTGAATAAACTTGTACTCTTTAATTGGGTAGGTAACACAATTTATAACAAGTTCTAAAACAAAGCAAAGCAAAAACACAGCAAAAACTTTGTACCCCTTTCTAAGAAAATTGCGCGGACGGAGGAGTATGCATTTCCCACACTTAAAGTTTATATAGAGAAGAAGAGACAAGAGAATACATTAAGGCTACGTTCCATTAGGGACTCACAATGACCACGTTCACGACCGCGATTTATCCCGTTCCACTTGCTAGCCGGCGTTACAATCGTAAACCCAAGTAGAACGGCTATTCGACCCACCTCTTGACATGGGTCGTTGTGAGCGTTGTGTAATCGAAAATGATAACGTCATTAGTGACGTTTTCGCCACCAGAACGATCGCGGTCACCTTGTGGAACGGCTAACTGAGCATTTGGGCGTTGTGAGCTACAAATGGAACGCCCTGTAAATCAAAACACATTACACACACTACCATGTATTACTCGTTTGTTTATTGTTGCCTTGGCGAAATCTGTGATTATAGAATATAGTCTTTGACATTAATTATTATGGTCGAATTTCGACCACGGGCGACCACTAGTACTTTAAAATGTCCTAATTAAAAGGCGTTTTTTAACTCAAAAATACGACATCTTAACTTGTTCTACTCATATATAGCTAATATATTCATATAGGTAGCTTGGACGTTTCGTGCGACAGAGTAAAAATATCTCAGCTGATGTGATTGTCGACAACCCTATTTTTTATAGCATTTTTATCATACATACATGTAGAGATACACAAACGGACGGACATGACGAGAATATAATGGTTCCGTTTTGCAAAAATGGCCACGATGTCCTAAGAACTTAAATTTTGTAAACGTAAATGAATAAATAATCAGCAGATAGACAGATATATTGTATATTCCTAAAGGCCTTTTTCAATCGCTAGATAAAAGTTATTCATCGGATAAAATACAACATGGAAAAATTAAGAACGACAATTGTATAAATAAAACAGTTGAAATGTTTCACTATTTAACACATACACATACATACATAACTTCACGCCAGTTCCCTCGCGGGGTAGGCACGAACAACAGAGTGCCATTTAGGCTTATTCTTACACACCTCACTTGCTTCTTTGACATTCATAACTCTTGTCATGCAAGCTCGTCTGTTCTTAAGGCTCCTGACATCACCTTCTACTAGTACACGATCAATTTGATCATGGAAGGTGTGTCGTGGCCTTCCACGACTTCTGCATCCATCCACTTTTGCATTGTATATCTGTTTAGTCATTCTTTCATCATGCATTCTTTCCACATGCCCGAACCACCGGAGCATTCCTTTCCTTACCTTCACCCCGACACTCTCTTTCAGACCAACTCTCTTTCTTACTTCGGTATTACGAACGCGGTCCGCGAGCGTCACTCCGCAGATTTTGCGCAGTGCTCGCATCTCGACCGCGTTTACTCTACTTTCATGCTCTTTCTTCCATACCCAACTCTCGCTTCCATACGTGAGCGTAGGTACCAGCACCGCGTTGTGTACGGCGAGCTGGGCCTTCTGGCTGAGGTTCTTAGCGCCTAGAAGTTTACCTAACGCTCCATTTAAACTATTCCCCAAATTCACTCTTCTTTCTATATCAGCGGTGTACCTTCCATCCCTGCTAAAAGCACATCCAAGATATACAAACTCATTCACTTGCTCCAGCATAACATCATCGACCATTATCCTTGCATTCGTTCTGGTTTCTTCTCTTTCAAACACCATAACCTTTGTTTTCTTCGCATTCAAATGTAAGCCTCTCGCCTGACAGTCATCTTTCATCATTGTGACTAGTGTTTGCAGTTCTGATGGCGATTCGGCTAAAAGCACGGCATCATCCGCATAAAGCAAGGTGCTTACAACTAGATCACTCATCCGCACCCCAACATCCATCAATCTTATTCTCTGGAGACAATCGTCCAGATATAGGATGAACAGCAAAGCCGACAGCACGCAGCCCTGGCGGACGCCAATATTGACGTCAAACCAGGGCGACAGGCTGCCTTCCACTCGCACGCATGCCATACAGCCCTCGTAAGTGGACTGCACAGCACGCATCAATTGGCCATTAATCCCATATCCGGGCAATATGTCCCAGAGGTCCTTCCGCACAACCCTGTCAAATGCTTTCTCTACATCCACAAAACCGCAGAAAACCTTCCGGCCCATAGCCAGCTGCTTCTCTACGATATTGCGGAGAGAGAAAACTTGATCCATACATCCCCTTCCATTTCTGAAACCACCTTGTGCATCCCACAGTAATCCATCGGATACAACTCTCATTCTCTTTTCAATAATCTTCGCATACACTTTAGATGCTGTGCTGATCAAACTGATGGCCCTGTAGCTGGCGCACTCCATACGTGACCCCTTGCCTTTATACAAGGGCACGATGACAGCGCGCCTCCAGTCCTTGGGAACCTTTCCCGTCCTCCAGCACAAGTTGCATAAGGACAGGAAAGCGTCCCGGACGCAGGTTCCACCATATTTGATCATCTCAGCAGACACACTATCGATTCCTACTGACTTTCCATTTTTCAGACTTCTTATCGACCATTCGATCTCTTCCAATTTCCACTATACTTTCCTTCATACTATCCCAGTCATTATCCACATCTAAGTCGGAGAAGTCCGCTTTTGCAAGCCTTTCTTCGACTAGGCGCGCATACATACTCCTTACACTAACATCTTCCAATTTTTCACACTTTATTCTTTCAAGCTCCCCGAAATTGGTACGCACTCGCCAGTGTCTCCACTTCTTGAAAAGGCCCACAAACCGGCTTATCACCAGGTAGTGGTCCGTTTCAAGAGTGGGGCCTCTGTAGGCTCTTGTATCCATTATTGTGTTTCGGAGGCGACTATCAATTAAAATCAGATCAATCATACTTTTCTGATCATTCATTCTCCATGTATACGTGTGAATATCCTTATGATGGAATAGTGTGTTCGACACAAGCAAGTTTCTTTCCATGCATACGTCTATGATTGGCCTACCAGCATCGTTCACTCTCTTGTCACCATAGGGTCCAAGGACAGCCTCAAGGCCGTCTCGTTTGGTCCCCACCCAGCCATTAAGATCACCACACATAATTAGTCTTTCGTTCCCTTCAGCCAGATCCAGAATTTCTCTCACAGACTCCCAAAACTTCTCGAGTTCTTGGGGATCCGCTGAGCTTACGGGAGCATAAGCTGCGACCAGAAAAACTCGCGTGATCCCCAGTTTTAGGCGGACCCAGAGAAGTCTCGGGTTCACCAGACAATAAGCTTTTACTCCAGACACAAAGCGGGATGAGAGTAAGACGCCTACCCCCCCACTTGCACGCTCGTCCAGGTCCACGCCGGACCACAGAGCAAGCATGCCACCGGGGAGGTCATCGACGTCGCACCCCTTCCGCTTTGTCTCTGTCAGACATAAGGCATCCAGGCTTCTCTCATTCATTATATCAATCATTTCGTCCATCTTATCTTTCATTCCACCTCTCACATTCCACGTGCCTATACGGCACTCTGCTCCTCTCGACCCGCCAGGTTTGGCGCTGCGTGAAGGGTGGCGGCCCCCTTCGCCGCATGCGCGAGAATCCACACCGACGGGGGCGCATCGGTGAGCGTCGCCTGCGGGGGACGCCCTATCGTGCACTGCACTCGGGTGAATCCTGGTCAGAATTGTGGCCCGTCTCGATCACTCGAGTACTTTGGCGGATAGGATAGACAGGGAGAGAGGACAATGAAAGGATATTAATAATTTTTTCTTTTGTTTTCGCGGTTACGTGCCTAGGGCGCCAACAGACTTAAAGTGGCCATTTTCGGAGAATCTTTTAGTGAAATTGAGACGGATATACAGGTAGTTGTGACAGACAGCATGAAATTCTGCTGTATTTTCATACTTGTCATATTCGTAGTACTAAACTGCCGTAGCGGTGCTTTTAGGCCTTCTGATTTAAAAAGCATAGTATCAAAGAAAAAGGTTTATTGACTTAAAAAGTACATAAAAAACACATAATACATTCACAAATTTTTACACAAAACACAAAAAAATATATAACAAATAAATAAATAAGGCTTATACGTCGAGTTTTTTGAGGCAGCATTGTGCTGCATCAAAATTTTAAAAAATCCCGATATAGCGCTAATTTTCAGTGCCAACCTCCATACTCTTGACCCAATAACATCTATATACATATTGTATACATATATATATATATATATATATATATATATATATATATATATATATATATATATATATATATATATATATATATATATATGTATATATATATATATATATATATATATATATATAAATATGTGTAGGTACACATGAACTCACAGCATATACACAAATACATACATAGATATATATACTGTGATTATATTAGAAAAACAAATATATTAATATTCTAACATATAAAATGAAAACATATTTTATTTAAATTTATTTATCAATTTCAATTTTGTACAATATAGTAATAATAAGCCACCACTTTAACCTATGAGGTTTGCGTGTGATGCCACACATCCTCGAGTTAAAAATTAAGACGTGTTTTATACATATAAAAAGTAAGTAACGGAAAGCTTTATGAGATTTACCAAGAATCCAGCCAGGAACTCAACCAAAGGGGTTGGTCTCTGGTTTGTAACTAAAAACACTTCATACGTACCGCAGTAGCAATAATTCCACAAGAGCGAACGTGCCCTATCATTTGAACACACAAATCACTCCCACACGACAATCTAAGATTATCGGCCGACAATCATACGTCTTTATATGTGAAACTTTAATTACATTGTCTATTAATAAAACGTTGACATGTTAATATTGTGGGCGGGTGTGGTACAGACTTTATTTTGTATTATAAAAATCTTGCTAACCACACCTTAAGTTAAAAGCTCGTAAGCTAAGTTACATCCGTGAAGGAACGGAGAAAGAATACATACATACATACATAACTTCACGCCAGTTCCCTTGCGGGGTAGGCACGAACGACAGAGTGCCATTCAGGCTTATTCTTACACACCTCACTTGCTTCTTTGACATTCATAACTCTTGTCATGCACGCTCGTCTGTTCTTAAGGCTCCTGACATCACCTTCTGCTAGTACACGATCAGTTTGATCATGGAAGAAAGAATACAACAGAAACAAAACAGCGAGGTGGTAGGGTATTTGTCAGACTGGATGGCTACCATTCTGGTCTAGAGTATGCCGCCATAACAATCTCGAGTTGCGTCCCGGCATTAGTGACCAGGTTCCAGCCTCGCTTAAGAGAGCGGCAGCAGATTAGTAGCACCTTTGGTGTTGGAAATGTCCATAAGCGATGGTAACCGCTTTCCATCAAGTGGGCCGTCTGCCTGTCTGCTGAACTCCTGCAATAGAAAAAAAAAAAAAATCAGCGCCATACTTTCCGCAGGTATGTCGCTAGCCTAAGTGCGAGCATGAATCGCAAAAAGCTGTTTATTTATACTCTGCAAGACTGGTTGTAAGTCTCTTATGGACGATTCCTATATTTTACTGACCGTTCATTTGCCTTACTATCGATTAAAATTTGACATAAGCTCCATACAAGTAATGTCAAAATTCAACGGATGATAGAATATGTGAATGAATAGTAAGGTATAGGAACCAGCCATTAACCAACTAATAATCGGTCTAAGAAATAAACCAATGTACACCTTTATACCTGGGGGGCATCACGATTGGGCTATTATTCGATAAATCTAATTTGTCTGTAGTTAAACCCACTCTATGGTTTTAACTTAATTAAAATGTTTCGTAATGTAAGTTGATGCGGCATCGTCACGCCTGTATGTCATACAGCGTAGGCAGATAATTATTCAGCTGTTTAAGTTATCGACTTAACTATGTTAATGATTAAGTACTTATTGGAATTTTTAATTCATGTAAAATAGGAAAGTAATATGAAGGTGGTTTGGATATATAAGAATAGATGAAAAGAGACTGGCAAAACAAGTATATTATTATGACAATGTGACGTGGGGGAAAGGGTCAGCTCCTCCTCCTTAACCAGAGAATAGGTTTAGGTGGTTAGAATAAAATTTCCTGCGGCCGGGCGACCTGTCGTAAGAGGCGACAAAACCACCCACACTCATGTGGTAGGGCATTTGCCTGACTGGATGGCTACCACCCCTGGTCTAAAGTACGTCGCCATAACAACCTTGGGTTGTGTTCCGACATCAGTGACCAGGTTCCAGTCTCCTCTAAGAGAGCAGCAGCGCATTTGTAGCACCTTTGGTGTTGCAAATGTTCATAGGCGATGGTAACCGCTTTCCATCAAGTGGGCCGTCTGCCTGTGTGCTGAACTCCTGCAATTAAAAAAAAAGGTGGGTCAATGATCTACACAAGATGATTATGTAGTATATTTAATCTATTCTGTGATAACCGGTGGACTTCTATACATAAAAAGGGTACACTGGCCTGTCGAAGCCTTAGAAGCTCTTCGAGTCAAGTTGTTCCACTGCTCTAATATTAACTCGATCGGCAATTGTCCACGTCTGACATACGTTGGCCTGGTCGTATAGTTTTACTTAGCAAAGTAAAGTGTAGCCTTGATCCTGGAATTAGATGACAAAGAATAGGCATTAGGTTTGACACAGTATCATCCGTTAGAAAACTAAATCAGATCAATTCTATTTCGTTTTCAGTAGTAGAACAGTTACATTTTATATATATGGATAGGAACTCACCCCAGCGGGAACACGTACATAGATACATACATACATAACTTCACGCCAGTTCCCTTGCGGGGTAGGCACGAACAACAGAGCGCCATTCAGGCTTATTCTTACACACCTCACTTGCTTCTTTGACATTCATAACTCGTGTCCGGGAACACGTAGTTATGTTATTAACGTTAAAGGAAGTTTTGAATAGTCTGGCATAATATTTATAAAAGAATTGTAGCAGCTGTTATTTTTGAATTTCGAGCGATTCTCCACTTAACCGCCGTCACAGCTTTTTATTTTTAAAACTCTCTGGACAGTGACATAGTTTGACATTAGTACTGTCATTGGCTATGTCTATTTTTTTTTTGTGGTGCAAGTGCAACGTTACAACAACAGTGTAGTAAGTAGAGTTGGTGCTGGTAAAATGCGACGTACTTACCACGATCAAATTACAGATATCTTATTTCTAGGTAAAAAGCATCTATATTAAACATCATTGTATAAAGATATTAATGAAAAAAGATGATGTAAAAGATTTATATCAAGGTCGTGCCAAGTGGAAATTCATTGTCTCTACCTATCCCTATGGGAAACAGGCATCTTAATAAGTATATATGTATAAAATACAGATTCTTTGTCTTAAATCTATTACTATAATAAATATGTAGGGAGTGTCTACTTTGTAAAATAATTTTTAGAAATTAGTAAAAATCAAGGGTCCAATTCGAATAAGCAGATTTCGAAAATACAATTTTTTTAATTTTTGATTTCATGAATTATGATGATGAAATTTGATGAATTTTTAAACAGATCCGAACTTTTTTAATATAGGCTAGAAGGCTAAGGCGGCGAAGCGAAGTAGAGCACCCAAAGTTAATTTTATATCTCAAATAATAAATAAATGTGCCGTATACCTATACCGCACCCCTTTCTATGGGTGCGGGTGGGAATGCGAGGATAAGAGAGAAGGAAAGGACTTACAGGTTAGTTCGCCGCACCAGACACACTACGAATGATGCGAGCTTCGCAATGGCAGGCATGTCTTTCTCGTGATCCTTTCACGTCCTGCGGTTTCTTCGACGAGTGGTCCAGCAGGGTACGACACAGCGAGTACCTTCCAGCACACAGAATGCGGCACAACACACAAAACGCGGCCAGATTTTCGCGGAAGCAGCAGCGCGATCAGCGGTCGAATGTAGACTATGTCAATAATATTATCTATGGACTATGTCACATTATATAGGCTACGTTCTATTAGGGACTCACAACGACCACGTCCACGACCGCGAGTTTTCCCGTTCCACTTGCTTCTTGGCGTAACAATCGTAAACCCAAGTGGAACGGCTATTCGACCCACCTATTGACATGGGTCGTCGTGAGCGTTGTGTGATCGAAAATGATGACGTCATTAGTGACGTTTTCGCCACGACCACAACGATCGCGGTCGCCTTGTGGTACGGCTAACTGAGCGTTTTGGGCGACTAATGGAACGCCCTGATAGTGATAAATGCGGCGAAAGAAAACAAAGAGGCGGTGACCAAATAGGTCGGCGTTAACACTAGCTTGTATCTCGGGACGCTCAATCGCGTAAATTTTTGGTACTGAAGTGAAAATTTACTTACAACACGTCGTCATGACAACGCGAATGAAGTTTCACTGACATTGCTAATTTTATGAAAATTTTCAAACAAAAGCAACATAAACCATTTTATTTCAAAAAGGCAGAATAAGATTTTGTAAACACATCCCGAATACTTTCTGGTCATTTTTAGGAGAGTTTCATCCTGATGTTTCATTTTTGAACTCTATTTGTAAAGAGTTAAAGTAGAATTTGTGTTGGCACATCTCTTTTTAGAGTACGGTATCCAAGTAAATTCAATATATTAGAGGCAAATTCAATGTTACACTATGTTGTTTTATTTAGGTTTTTATTTTGTTAGTAGGTAATGGAGGGCTGCTTCACGCGTTTCGCAAATTGGCTGATTGTTTTATCTGCTTTGTGTTTTACATAGTACCTTGTAGACCGCGGGATTAGTAACCCGACAGCATAGACACACAAAGTACTTTTTGGTACTTAGGTACTCACCTGGTACTCCATCCGGTGGTGGGAAAGGAAACAAGGGGACCACTATTCCTGCAGTATTGTAAGGGAGAAACGCCCCTTGAGAGGAAATATATAAAACTAGAGGTCCCGGCATACGTTGTCCTGCCCTGAAAAAATAAAAATTTATACCCAATCCCAGTGCCCTGAATCCCACCGGTTCCAATTGTGAATCTAAACCATCCGGGGACCCACTCAAACACACATAAAAAATTTCATCAAAATCTGTAAAGTCGTAAGAGACGATAAAATAATCCACAGCCAGGTGATAGGGTATTAACCCATCTGGGTGGCTGCCACCACTGGTCTAGAGTATGTTGCCATAACATGCCACATCTTCCACAGTACTTCTAGGGGCCGCACAAGGACGCGCACATCGTCGTCCAAAGCGTGTCGGTGGCGGTGAAAGTCCATATGAAGTACCTGGGCTTCGCACTCGACGGCCGTTGGAACTTTGGGGCCCACTTCACTAAGCTGACTGTTCTGGTTTCCAGGACACCCTTCTTTATCGGCTTGCATCCCTGTCTACACCATATAAAAATGCACCCAAAGACAAGCTCCAGTTAGTGTGCGACTATTGTAGAGAATGGGAAGAAAATTTACCGGGCTATTGGGATAATCTCCTATTTTTTTAATTTTTTTATTGCAGCAGATCAGCAGACAGGCAGACGGCCCACTTGATGGAAAGCGGTTACCATCGCCTATGGACATTTGCAACACCAAAGTTGCTACAAATGCGTTGCTGCTCTCTTAAGGGAGACTGGAACCTGCTCACTAAAGGTCCTAGTAGAACTATGGGTTGGGTACTATGGGGACTATTGCGTCTGCCCGTTGCAACGTTCAATGAACATAGAATAAATGGGTAGACGGTGACTCGCCATTTAATGCATGGGCCGCTAAAACTGCCGTACAAGTTTGGCGAGGGGTAAAATGGGTGTAAGTGGCTAAGGGGTGTAGAGAGGTGGGCTGCAGGTTCACCGAAGCTACTTTCGACGTTATGCCATTTATCTGGAGTTTGAGTCTTAGCTCTAACGATCTGCACTCCTTGTTGGCTTGTTAAGGCAAGCACGGAGGTGGCCTTGCCTTGGCCCCCTAAGTCGGGTCCGAGGTGTCGCTACTCACCTGCCTTAGGTGGTTCACCACAAAAGCCCCCCTGTGGGTTCTTTGTTCTTTTTACTTATTGTTAATGTTGTCGTATCTCTTGTATTTTACGGTTAATATAAAAAAATGTTTTTCTGTGGACGATTTAGTTGGCTTCATCGATATGATTAGCACCTGATTTTATTTCAAGTTTTTATTTTGTAAGTTATATTGTAGCTGTTTGTTGTTCCTTAAAATAAAAAACTAGGTATCCTAAAGACCACGCGAAGTGGATAAGAACAACTAGGAAAGCGGACCCTGCGCGTCGGAACAAACGCTCTAAACGCAACTAGGATTTAAAGCTGGGGTAGTGATGATTGATGACTCAGATAGCCGTAGTGAATTATTGAATAAACAATCTAGTCCAACAGTCCGGTAGGATAGCTGGAATTCTCTCAAGAGCTCAACTTATGAATAAGTCATGGCATAACGTTTTCAATTCAGTCGAAATTTCACGAATATACAAGATTTTTCCACATTTGCGTGTATGAATATTTCACTTTACACTTTGCAGAGTTGCTCGGTTTTATTCGAACAGCAGACATGAGATTCAGAATATAGTATTATCACAAAAGAAAAATAGTAGGAATATCAATCCATACTTTCATATATTGCATTGATTAATAAATAGATAGATAACTCTTTATTGTACACCAATACAAACATGAACTTAAAGATTAAAATTATATCTAGTTATGTACAAAGGGCGGTCTTATCGCTGAAAAGCGATCTCTTCCCGACAACCCCAGGAATGAATTGAGATGATAATGGCGATGGTGCTATACGTAACATATAGTACAAACAACTTACATTTTAATAATAAATACTTAAATACATAAATGATATATATATGCAGAAATTTTATATATTACATATATATATATATATACTTATGTGATGTCAGGAGCCTTAAGAACAGACGAGCTTGCATGACAAGAGTTATGAATGTCAAAGAGGCAAGTGAGGTGTGTAAGAATAAGCCTAAATGGCACTCTGTCGTTCGTGCCTACCCCGCAAGGGAACTGGCGTGAATTTATGTATGTATGTATGTATGTATATATACTTAATATAAATACCATACAAATACATATGTACAGAATATATAAATGCTTATAAATGAATTGAAATATCATATTCCAATGACAGGTAGTATTTTTTGATCATACTTTTAAATATCGCTAGCGATTTTGCTTGTCTGATTGTAACAGGAAGCGCGTTCCAGAGCTGTATAGCCTTAACAGTAAAAGAATTGTTATAAAAAGTTGAGTTATGCGCAGGAGTGTTCAATTTAAGTTTAGTAGAAGGGCGTAAATTATGAGAGCACGAAAGAAATTCAAAACTTTGTTTCAGATAATCAGGAGTACTAGGGACAAATAAAATACTATAGAGAAAAGCAAGGATGCGAGTATTCCGGCGAAATCGAATTGGCAACCACTTGAGTTTTTTTCGGAATTCAGAGACATGGTCATATTTGCGTTGTCCAAATATGAACCTTATGCAAAAATTTTGGAGGCGCTCAAGTTTATAAAGTTGTAATATTGATTAATAATTAGTTCCATTTTCTTCGTCAGATGTTACTAGCACTATTTCCCAGTTTTTCAATAAACACGTAATACTTGTGGAAGGTTATCGATCTTATGAGGACACTTTCTGATTTTGATTAAACGCAAGCGGCTTGAAACCGCAGAAAAATGTAACATAGAGATAAATCAATACATACGTACATAACTTCACGCCAGTTCCCTTGCGGGGTAGGCACGAACAACAAAACGCCATTCAGGCTTATTCTTACACACCTCACTTGCTTCTTTGACATTCATAGCTCTTGTCATGCACGTAAATCAATACAAGCGCACTTATTTAACGCTGTACAAAAAGTGCACTTTTGATGTGAAACTTCTTTAGAATCATAAACACTGAAAGAGATAAATACGTAAAATTCAACCTTATTTAATTCGAAACAAAACACATTTTTCTTTACCATATAGTTTTAATTTTCAATTTAAATAAAACTTTAAAGATTTCAATGAATTTTAGGTCTATCTGTATATAATTAACGCAGAAATTCTTTTATACGTAAGTCAAAGGAAATTATGCGGAAGAGTGCATTGAACTTTGAACTTTATATCAGTAATTTAAAGTGTAATTTAGATTGAATTTTTTGAATTATTATATGTTGACTGATGTAGGCTAAAGGAATTATATTTATATTAATACAAGTTAGAGAAGAATTATCTGTGAGTATATTCTCTGAAGTTTCACTTTTACTGCGTCATTTTTGTTCAGAGACCGGTTTGGAAAGGCGCGTTTTTTTCGGACTAGTAAACGAGTAGTATGGTGGCGCACGCACGGTGGTTAAGCACTTTCGGTTTTTATATTCATTATCGACCGCGCCGAGGATAGCCAAGACACTTAAACATTTAAAAATAAACAAAAACACCAACCGCTGTTCGTAGATATTTTTGCTTTTTCAGTTATTTCTGAACCGCTTAGATCTGAGATTTATCTAGTACTTTTGGAAGAAAGGTGAATTCTGAAAAACAACTGAACTAAACGAGAGATTTTGAAAAATGTCTTTACTAACTTTTGTTATTTCCATGTAAAGTAACCGACATATATCGCAAAATAAGCAAGGTATCCGGGACATGTGGCGCAACTTATCCGTGCAGGAACGGAGAAAGAATACAATTTCCTGGGGCCGTGCGGCATGTCGCAAGAGGCGACTTAACAACCTACAGCCAGGTGGTCGGGCATTTGCCCGACTGGATGGCTATCACCCCTGATCTAAAGTATGTCGCCATAACAACCTTGAGTTGTGTTCCGGCATTAGTGACCAGGTTCCAGTCTCCCTTAAGAGAGCACCAGCGCATTTGTAGAACCTTTGGTGTTGCAAATGTCTATAGGCGATAAAAAATAAAAAAAACAAAAAATAAAAATAAAAGAAACTTGGGGAAGCCTCCATCCAGCAGTAGACATTGGCTCATAAAGATATAGTTGAATAATTAAAGATAAATATTTTTTTTATAATCGGCAAACAAACATGAACTGTATATCCTTAAACTAAGCAAATTACGCTTGTGTTACGGATAATATCAATTTATCAGATTACGTTCTGATCTACCTTCAAAAAGTTCAAGTCAGTTGAACATAATAAGAAGAAATTGCCGTCAATCAACTGTATCCCCCCATATTTTATTTATAAAAATGAATCAATGTGAAGAGGCAACGTCGTAAAAAAGTTACCAAGGACTTTTTCATAGCAACGTCGCTCACCTACATCTTTGTTTCATGACTGTTTATATTGACAAACGGACTGACGGTGTGTCGTTGCTACATTAGCGGAACACCTTTCTCATAAAAGGTTACAGCTTAGTTTAACATTTTAAACGAAGTTAAGGCTCCTGATGCCGCAAAAGGTCGTTGGCATTTACTGATCTATAATTTACTAAAAAAATATATAATAATATAAATCTTAACAATATGACACGTAACATAGTATTCTCGTAATTTTTGTGTGTAAAGTGTAACTTAGCTGGCTGCAAAAAAGCTGAGTATACTTTCAAAGGTGAGATGGTATTCCACTGTAGAGTAACTGCTTAATCTTTACTGAGCCCGAGTAAGATCTTGCATGAAGTACTGTTCTCGTCTTTGGGATGGCTAAATACTAGCTTGAAGCGCTAGATTTAATTGAGAGAAGAGCTAAGAGGGTAATTGGTAGCGACCAGCTTGTCACTTTTTTTTTTTATTGCCGGAGTTCAGCAGACAGGCAGACGGCCCACTTAATGGAAAGCAGTTACCATCGCCTATGGACATTTGCAACACCAAAGGTGCTAGAAATGCGCTGCTGCTCTCTTAAGGGAGAGTGGAACCTGGTTACTAATGCCGGAACACAACACAAGGTTATTATGGCGGCATACTTTAGACCAGGGGTGGTCGCCATCCAGTCGAGCAAATACCCTACCACCTGGCTATGGGTTGTTTTGTCGCCTCTTACGACAGGCCGCCCGGCCGCAGGAAATTGTATTCTTTCTCCGTTCCTGCACGGATAGGCAATTAGGCCTGCAATTCAAGGCTTCGAAGCCTAGAGCATCGACGTCGGGTTGCTAGTCTATCAGTTTTTTTCTAGAATTCATTTCCGAGAGTGTGCAGTTGAAGTCTTTGACCTGATTCCCCACAAATCATTCAATCTTCGGACCACAAGGCGCTCTGGTCTACGCCAACGTGTCGCAGTAGAAACGCCATCAGTGCTAACGAAACGTCTCGCCTCCACGTTCCTTCTACGTACGGCAGAGTTGTGGAATGCACTACCGGAGTCCGTGTTTCCCGAAAAGTACAATCCGGGTATCTTCCAAAGTCTCGTGTAAATAGGTAATACCTAGTACCTAGTAAGCGTGCTCGCTCTTCGACCCCATCATCGTCCAACATCGAGCATGATCGTGGTCAAGCGCGAACCTATTTATCATAAAAAAATTCTATAGTTTTCTTAAGTAAATAAAAAAAATCACAATATCAGCTCCAAATTATTGATATGAAAACAACTCCTTCAATTTTTATCAAAACAATTAAAAGATATCTACATATTTATAAAAGAGAGATAAATAGTTAATATTTAGATTTCAACTCTGCGCTATTTTTATCCCGAGAATTCCGCGGGATTTTTTTTGGGAATAATTTAAAAGGTCCACATTGAAAAAAAAATTGAATTCCAAAGCGATTTTTTCACTAATCAATAGCAAGTTTGATGTAGTACAATGTGTGATCCTTTTTATCCCGGGACTCGTGCGGGAATTTTCCCGGGAGCGGTTTGTGGTTGTGCAAATACTGAAAAATTAGCTTATTCCGACACAGTTTCCACTAAAACGATATCTTACAGTCTTCTTTAAATGATGCAACGCTTCGTGTTCCGGGAATCCCGCGGGAATTTCAAGCCAAGTAACTTATATGTAAGTAAAGTGTATACCTGTTTTTTAGATTAGCGTTTGATAAGAACTTTAATTTTCACCTAAACGACATGAAAATATCAGAAATTTTTAAACAGAACTATATATAAACCAGATTAAGGTTGCCAACTAAAATTATATTTTTTGCCACTACTCGGGGTTTTATTAAAAATTTCGACGCTCATAGAGCTGAACTAAAATTGCAACTAACATTCTGCAACTTTGTCAAATTTCCCCAGAGCTGACTTTGATATGTTGTAGCGTTATAAAACATAATGAATAACAGTTTCATAAAGGTTTATTGACGTAGACGCCGTTGAATTCATATTACTTATGAATTTGTGAACGAACATCTTGTTTGCTGTCCAGAGTGTACTGTGCAGTATTTTTATAATAAATTTTTCAATGTGTGTTTTTAGCCAGATATGTATCTTTCTTGTTTTCATTTACTTATATCTTAAATTACATAGTGCCAAGCGCTTAACATATTGTAGGGTGTGGCTTACGGACGCGACTTAAAGCTATCTTGACAATGAATGTACAATAAACTTTTTGAAGCGACACTTCTTTAGAATCGTTGTGATTAGTAACTCGATGAAACGGATAGCGACACTAAAAAGAGACAAACATATAAATATATAGGACTAAGCCTAAAAGAGAATGACATACGAGGTTTACATTGTCAATAATAGTCGACAGATGATTAAACATACTTCCAATTCGGACCGAAATAAAACTAATATTTTTTTTTATTGCTGGAGTTCAGCAGACAGGCAGACGGCCCACTCGATGGAAAGCGGTTACCATCACCTATGGACATTTGCAACACCAAAGATGCTACAAATGCGCTGCTGCTCTCTTAAGGGAAACTGGAACCTGGTCACTAATGCCGGAACACAACTCAAGGTTGTTATGGCGACATACTTTAGACCAGGGGTGGTAGCCATCCAGTCGGGCAAATGCCCTACCACCTGGCTGTGGGTTGTTTTGTCGCCTCTTACGACAGGCCGCCCGGCCGCAGGAAATTGTATTCTTTCTCCGTTCCTTCACGGATATACTTTTTCCAAATGTCGCTTAAAACAAATAGCATTTCAACCATCGATATGAAATGTATAAGGATTTTTTATGTACCATTCTAATCTGTTATGCAATAAAGTATATTCTATTCTATTCTAAGTTTAGCATAGACGAGCTTGCATGACAAGAGTTATGAATGTCAAAGAGGCAAGTGAGGTGTGTAAGAATAAGCCTAAATGGCACTCTGTTGTTCGTGCCTACCCCGCGAGGGAACTGGCGTGAAGTTATGTATGTATGTATGTATGTATGTATTCTAAGTTTATTTTGAATTATAATATGTTGACGGATGTAGGGTAAAGAAATTATATTTATATTAATAAAAGTTAGAGAAGAATTATCTGTGAATATATTCTATGAAGTTCCACTTCTACTGCGTGTGAACTGCTCAGACAATTTTTTAAATTGTTATTTTTTTATATTAAATACGTTTATGTTTTACCGACATTGCGCCAAATGCAGTCTAAGGTTGAGCACGCGTACCTAGAAGACACTTGTTCAAGCGAGACTTAAAGACGAGTTTCTTTGATTTGATCGAGATTGTATGTTTCAGGAAAACCAGACGACGGTAAAGAGTTCCACCATATATTGGGGGCGTAGGTTCGTAGGTCTTTTTGTCCGATGGTAAAGTCTGTGCAAGCTATCGGACATAAGCCGAGGCTGTAACCTTGGGCCGTCCTTCAACGTTACAAAAAACACGCTATGTCAACTTCTAAAAAGCGCTAGATTAAGACGTATTTTGAAAATAACCTCTAAGCTTAAATTAAGAATAAAAAATAGAAATTAAATGATTAAAAATACTAGTTTTTTCACGATAACATTCCAATACACGTCGATATTTCAGCGACGAAGTGCGTGTTCTCTAACGAGAGTTGACAGCATTGAAACCGCGTCCGAGACATCCTTGTTTGTATATTTATCAGTCGTGGCTATCAGCCGCGGATTAAGGACACATCCAACCATTTTGTAACATTTTCATTAAATTATTATTTAATATACACAAACTTGACCTAATATTTACTATCATCAGTGACAAAATAGTACTGACTGGTAGAATGCCACAGAAAAAGTAATTTACTTGACGTTTCATATGTGACGTATTAAATGAGTTCATCAAATTTAGATATAGATTTAAGGTAGTTGTTTTTTTTTTGTAATTAATCGGTTTTTATTTACTTTCCTCATATTCGAAATGAAAAGCGGAATGTTACCGAAAAAAGTTAAGAAAGGCCTATGTAGGCACTCGAACTATTAGTGCCCTCGCTACGCCCGTGCGCCAAACCATATCATGCCTAAATAGGTCACCATCACTTCTCGTGTAACATTCTACTATTAGTTAAATTTCATATCACAACGACAATTAACGCATTTTAAAAACGGCTGGACTATATGTTTTCCTTTTCGCTAAAGTACCGGAAACAGGTTCTTTTTTTTATATTATGAACAACTCTACGGACTCGAGTTCCGTACCCCTTTTTACAACTTAATTTCTATGAAAGATTTTAGAGTCCATACACGCTTATTGTTTATTTTTGTTACTGTGTGTGAAATTAATTTAGTGATTTTTATGTTATGGTGTACCTTAAGAATAACTTATTATATTAATTTATTCTAATTTTAATACTAAACTTATACTAATGTAGAGTGTATCTGTTACATGCTGGTGTTGTGAGGAAGTGCATGTGCAGTGTTGGCCTTATATCTATACTTATATATATTGTCCTATCTAGTGCCATGTGTGTTGTTTTTTTCTTTTCTGTGCCTGGGTTATTAACTTTTACGCTCTTTGTGTGTCTTGATTTGTTTGTGAAGTGTGCGTGCAATGCGGTAATAGTGCGCGTTGGTTTCAGTACCGGAAACACGTTCATTACGGCCCACTTGATGGAATGTTGTAAAATATGTCGTTTGTGAACATTTGCAACACCAGAATTATATCAATGTTAATCCTTTATGTTATGTAGTATTCCAGGCGAACCACTCACAAATGCTAGGTGAGCCGCTAGGTTAAGTTTGTTTTTATTTGTTGCGAACCTTATATCCGTGTAGGAATGGATAGTAATGGAAGAATAGAATTTCCTGCGGCCGGGAAACCTGTCGTAAAAGGCGACAATAATTCACAGCCAGGTAGTAGTGCACTTGCCAGTCTGGATGACAACACCCCTGGTCTACAGTATGCCGCCATACAACCTTGAGTTGTGTTCCGGCATTAGTGGCCAGGTTCCAGTCTCCCTTTAGAGAACGGCAGCAGATTGGTAACACCATTGGTATTACGAATGTCCATAGGCTGGTAGCTGCTTTCCATCAGGTTCCATCATGCAATAAAAAAATTAGCCAACAGGTAGATGGCCCGCCCAGTGGAAAGTGGTTACCGTCCTCTACATACGTTTGCAACAACAGAGGCGGAGCCAACGCGTTGCCAACCGCTAGGGTGGGACAGGAGGAATAGGATAAAGAAGAAGCGATTGCAGGGATGAGATTTGATATTAAATGAAATCTCTTAATTTGTATGAAACTTGAACCTTGTATTGCAATATGATGGTCAGAACACGTTTCGCCATTTTTGGCATACAATTTTTCTTACACTAATATAGTTCGTTTAGTAATCTCATTTTAATTCAATTGAATCAATTTACTGTTAGTCTATTTCTTTCTTATATTACTAGTTAAAATATTACAATTTTATTATCATTCTGTCAAAGTTTAATACATCTATACTAATATTATAAAGCTGAAGAGTTTGTTTGCTTAAACGCGCTAATCTCAGGAACTGCTGGTCCGATTTGAAAAATTCTTTCAGTGTTGAATAGTAAATTTATCGAGGAAGGCTATAAGCTATATTATATTTTCAAAAATTTAGGGATCCTTACTAAAAGTCTAATAATGTAATCCAAGGTATAAAAAAATGACCCGAAAAAATCCTTACACAGCGTGCGCTACGAAAACTGTTGATTATAGAACAAAACAATGTACTACCACTTTGCAGAACATATAATTGTCTACAAAAATATTGCGTAACCATATGTCTAACTATTGTAGTTATCTCACAACAAGTGTTTTCTTTTATTTTTTTAAATAATTAAAATGCCGTCGCTTCAAAAATTCTTTATTTTGTACCTTGGTATTAATCCTTATCAAAATAAATTACTCCATATTCAAGACGAATTAAATACCTTTTTAGAATTTTTTGAATTATTCAATTCGGACTTTTCGTTCAAAAGATATCGCGATATTTAAAATGTAAGTATTAGTGTTGTAGCTATAATATACTAAAATTGTTTGATTGAACGCGTTAATCTCAGGAACTACTGGTCTGATTTGAAAAATTCTTTCAGTGTTAGATAGCCCATTTATCGAGGAAGGCTTTAGGCTATATATTATCACGCTAAGATCAATAGGAGCGGAGCACCAATGAAGAATGTTTCAAAATCGGAGGGTTTTGAAAGCAAATTCCACGCGGACGACGTCGCGGGCACAGCTAATATTATATGTACATGATAAATGTGTACTTTTTTGTAATTATTAAATAACATTTGAAGCACCTGCAGATTATGAAAAATTGATCAATAAATTATGCCATTTAATCTGATTGAATGTCAGGTACTTGATAAAAATATTTGTCGACCAGCCATGAAAATAGGTTTCTTTTAAAATGTTTGAAATGTAATTCTCTTATTGATGCAGAGTTATTCGATTAATATAATACAAGGATAGAGGGATAAGTATAGATAGCAAGTCTAACATATATTAGAATTTCGGCTTGTGCTGTTTCTGTGACGCGCCTAAGGGTAAAGAACTCTAGTCCAAAAACCTTCCAATTGGTACGTTGCGGTTATACTTAATCATAAATTATATTTTAAAATCATCCATAAGCAAAATTACAAGCGTTGCTACACCGTTCTCTCACAAGTTAATATAATGATTGACGTATAATATCATTGGGTTTTTTTTCGAATGATACGGCGACGCAAGCGCATCGGATAACATCGCGTCCGTTTGAATTAGGAATGCAATTGTCAATCTTAATGTCAATGTAACGGACTTTTGACGGTTGATATGAGATCTCGCTCCAATGGTTTTATTAGATGATTATGTTTTTATATACATGAATTCATTTTTTAAGTATCGCTTAGCACCGGTCGTTCAATTCTATGGGATTGAGCTTCTTTAAAGACTTATTTACGGTACCTAAGTTATTCGGTCCTTGCCTACAATAAACAGGTAAAACATCGCTCCGCTGATTTTGTTTTTTACCTTCTTTCTGTATGATGCAACGTTAAAAACATAGATGGATAAAAGCAGTCATTTTGTGGTCTACTACTACTTACTAGTCAACGTTTTATGAGACATACCGCGCTGTACGCTCATAATTTTTTTTGTATACCATTTTATAAATTATCGTGATTTCTAAATTTTCACCAACTTAAGGAACGTTCACAAATGACGTCATACGAATTTCATAATTTTTGACCCCTCCCCCGTCATTTTCATAGCTGGTAACATTCGTGAGTCTCCTCCCTCACCAGTGTGATATCACATATTTTGCAATTTTACTCCAAGAAATGATTAAATTAAAACAGCAGTTGCGTAATTAGTTTTATTTCCTTCCAATCGGTCTTATTCATAGAGAGTTTGAACGCTTCTTTATGGTTCTTAAAGAAACGTTCAAACTTACACTAACTCTTTTTGAATAAGACCGTATATTCACACAGATAGAGTTGGAAATATTTTTAGAAGTTTTTCCTTAATAGTTCAAATTTCGCTTTTTAAGGTTGATATACCATACTGAAATGCCACATCACGAAATTTAGGACCCTTTTACCTCTTGTCATAAAATATCACACTTCGTAATTCCTCCCACACTCTTAACGTGTGACGTACCTTATTTAGGGGCCACCCTTAGGACTTTGAAAAGAAGAGCTAGCAAAACAACCCACAGCCAGGTGGTAGGGCATTTACCCGATTGGATGGCTACTATCCCTGGTCTAAAGTATGCCACCATAACAATCGTGAGTTGTTTCCGACATCAGTGGCCAAGTTCCAGTATCTCCTTCAAGGCTGGCAGCACGTTGGTAGCACCTCTATAATTGCTAATGTCTATAGGCGACGGTAACCACATTCCATTACAGTTGAGCTGTCAGCGTTGCTGTGCTTCAGCAATAAAAAATGTGACGCGCCCCACTGCAGGAGAGGTTCTTCCTTCCTCGAGACCACAACCATGCCACCCACTCACGGCGGCTAAGGTCCTCTTTTGTGCGAGAGCGGGGCAGACTGGTGTGCTCATTCTGCCGTTCCATCTCCTCCTTGGCGAGGATAATAAAGGAGACGGCGTCCTATCTGGCAAACATAATATTTTATTATAAGCTTCATGAACCCATTCGTTAACAAAGCAAACAAAACAGTCCTAAATATCCATGCACGCTAAGTCACGTAAGAATTACGTACTCACCTTAAACGCTCGTAAAACGTAACGCAAGTAACATAAACGTTACGTTAACTCAAACCGCAGTCATTACTGCAGCGTTTTACGTCAGCGTTTACGATCTTTGGGGATTTTAATAAGTGTAATATTTCCTTGGTTTACTTTTTAGCAAGTATATTTACTGTGTTCCTTCATAAATTGTGAGCATCACAGTAAAGCTATACTAAAGAACTGATATCATCTACTTCAGTAGTTCTTAGGTGATGATCTAACCATAGCTTAGAATCGTGTTAAAATTAACCCCTTTTTATCGGTTATAACCAGTTTATTCAACAAATATAAACCTGCATTAACCGATTTATTCCGTGAGAGTTACTTTGTCTATGTTTTTTTTTATTGCAGGAGTTCAGCAGACAGACAGACGGCCCACTTGATGAAAAGCGGTTACCATCGCCTATGGACATTTTCAACACCAAAGGTGCTACAAATGCGCTGCTGCTGTCTTAAGGGTCACTGGAACCTGGTCACTAATGGCGGAACACAATTCAAGGTTGTTATGGCGACATGCTTTAGACCAGGGATGGTAGCCATCCAGTCGGGTAAATGCCCTACCACCTGGCTGTGGGTTGTTATATATGAAACCTCACGTAAATTCCTTTTTCTGTGGCATTCTACCAGTATTTTTTGTCACTGATGATAATAAATATTTTGCTCAAATTTATGTAAAATAAATAATATTTCAGTAAAAAGTAATTTATAAGTAATAAAACTACGTTTTAACGGTTTTAAGCGCGGTAATTTTATTTGATTTTGGTTTTTCCGACGTTTCGTATCGACGTCGAGTCGACGTTTATTATGTATACAAGTCGCGAAAACTTAAGATAATTTATAAGTATAAAGTGATGTTAAAAAAATTGTTGATAGGTTTTTTATTACAATTTATGCAGCAATTTGACTGTGGCTATAAAAAAAAAACGGACAAGTGGAAAAACGAATGGCAACGGATAAGTGGCAAAACAAATCGCAACAAAACTTTAACTTGAAGTTTTACGGGCAGATTGTTAATGTACTTGTCCAATTTGAAAACCTGCCCTTAAAACTTCGAGTTAAAATTTTGTTGCGATTCATTTTGCCACTTGTCCGTTGAAGTTTCACTTCTAATATGTGTCCCAGCATACATTTCGATTTTTCGCAGGTTTACTGCAAATTATGATTTGGTTAGGTTAGGTACATTTTAATGAATGCATTTTTTATTTAAACATATTTTATTTTATCAAACAAAAAAACTGTATTCGATCCGTATCGATAGTATACTCCAAAATTATGCCGCCTCTCACCACGTCTAGTCTAAATTTATGCCGCTCCTCCACGCGGCCGTAACGCTTTTACATGTCAGAAAAATCCTAAGACGTTTATATAGAAATTTCACTTCAAAAGTTGAGATATAAGTCGCATGTATTATCATCTATTCTCATCATTTGTTAATTTTTTTTTTGAGAGCAGGGAAAATCGTTTCCCACTGACGATAGGTACTGTTTTCATCCCTGTGATCAGGGAACTCCAAGCGTACTTTCAGAATAAAAGAAATAAAGAAGAAAATGAAAAAAAAAATGAAAATATTATTAAACGCAGTACAAACACGTGCCATAATAAAGAGAGATTTAAAAACTGACCCACATCGCACAAGTTAAAAGGAACAGTAAATTCAAAAATTCAAAATGCAACGGTCCACCGGAAATGAATCCGCTTTGGCGTGAGTTCGTGTTGATATCGATCTGATGGGTCTGCGAGTCCCACTTCCGGTCTGTTCCCGCGTTTATGCGATTCAGTATGAAATCTTTCGTATGAAAACGTTTTACTGATTTGAAAGAATTCTATTTTTGAACATTTGTGACGTTTCTTTTTTTTAATTTATTTTTTCATATAAGCTACCCTCCGTCATTGGCTAAGACGGAGATTTTCTTTTCACGTCTTTTTAGATTCTTTCTCTTCTAAAAATAAGGGAAATATTGGGGAGGGGTTAGTCTGTATTTTTATTTTTGAAGTGGAACTTTAGAAGCGTTGTGATTTGAAAATCGATGAAACGAAAATGTGACACTAAAAAGAGATAAACACGTAAATTCAACCTTATTTAATTCAAAATTAAATACATTTCTCTTTACCCTATAGTATTAATTTTCAATTTAAATAAACCTAAAAAGATTTTAAACGAATTTTACCTCTATCTATATATAAGTAAGGCAGATATTCTTTTATACGTAGATCAAAGATAAGTGTGCGTAACAGTGCATTGAATTTTGAACTGTATAATAGTGATTTAAAGTGATATTTAGATTGAATTTTTGAATTATAATATGTTGACGGATGTAGGCTAAAAGAATTATATTTATACTAGCTTCTTCTCGCGACTTCGTCCGCGTGTAATAGTAAAAGAAAGTTTGGTCTTAGCGTGATGATATATAGCCCATAGCCTTCCTTAATAAATGGGTTATCTAACACTGAAATAATTTTTCAAATCAGATCAGTAGTTCGTGAGATTAGCTTGTTCAAGCAAAAAAACAAACAAAGCTTCAGCTTTATTTTATTCTCTTCCTTTTCCAATGGATTTCATCCTACTATATTTTTTTTGTTTCAAAAATGATCTGCCCTGGTCTAATAATTAATCTAATTAATGATAAGAAAATATATGTTTAGATTTTTGGTAAGGAAAAAACCGTTTAAAATAAATTTGCTAATATACTAAAATTAGTATATTAGCAAAGTATATTAGTATATATGTCAAAGAAGCAGGTGAGGTGTGTAAGAATAAGCCTAAATGGCGCTCTGTTGTTCGTGCCTACCCCGCAAGGGAACTGGCGTGAAGTTATGTATGTATGTATGTAGTATATTAGCTAAGCTAATTAAGTTATTCTTAAGGTACACCACAACACAAACATGCATTCATTAAATGTCACACATAATAAATAATAAAGCAACAAATAAGCGTGTACAACTTCCTCACTTCTTAAATTTAATTGTAAAAAAGGGTACGGACCTAGAGTCCGTACTTAGTTGTTAATAATAATAATAAAAATATACTAAAATACTAATGTGTCTTCTATCTATATTATAATAAATCTGTTAATGGTTCCAGTGTGTACAAAGCGTTTAACAATGTAAAAAAATCAGGGGGGCTAAATTGGACCAGCCGATTCCGAAAATATTTTTTTTATCTATTTGTTAGAGCATCACATGATAACTACTGAACAGATTGAAATAAAACTCGACATAAAGCTAACTTATATCCTGTAGCGTAACTTACGATACGTAATTATGAATTACTGGACTTCATAAATATACTTTGACCATTTATTTTATATATTACGACACTCTTTTTGAGTTCAATTTTTTTATTGCAGGAGTTCAGCAGACAGGCAGACGGCCCACTCGATGGAAAGCGGTTACCATCGCCTATGGACATTTGCAACACCAAAGGTGCTACAAATACGCTGCTGCTCTCTTAAGGGAGACGGGAACCTGGTCACTAATGCCGGAACACAATTCAAGGTTGTTATGGCGACATACTTTAGACCAGGGGTGGCAGCTATCCAGTCGGGCGAATGCCCTACCTGGCTGTAGGTTGTTTTGTCGCCTTATAGGACAGGCCGCCCGGCCGCAGGAAATTGTATTCTTTCTCCGTTCCTGCACAGATAAAGATCATAAAGATCATATTATGACATTGTTTGTAAGACATTTAATTATATTTATTATTGTATTTTTTCTATTCCTAACTGGCTAAACATGATGTACATTTATTTTTATACCACCATGCTTACTCTGATATGTACCTAAATACTCATGTTTAAGAAATAAATAAACTTTGATTTTGTAACTGCGGAGAAAACGCCAGTATGCAATAAATACTGTTATGAGTCGCAGGACTCGAGTTAAAATTCCGTTGGAATAACTATAGAATTTATTAGAACTATACAAACACATAGAACACAGGTACAAATATAAGTGAACATAACCAGTGCAAACGTACTGCACGATTCAATAACACGCGCAAAGTCCGTCACTATATAGATTATCGAATGTATACACGTCTTGCCTCGCTTGTGGTTATCGCTTGACTGCCTCATCCCTCCATTGGGGCATTGCTTTATACTGTACAAATACAACATGTCTGCTTGACCGCGTGGACTGAATTTTCTAAGAATCACAACTGGCTAATGACTACCATAAAGATTACAATACACAATAGGTTGTTTTTTTTTCAATCACAAATTTTAAACATAAAGTAAACAAAAGAAGACAGTCATAATAGTTTCAATGTTATTAGCTCAAACGCCGGCAAATTGTAACAATACGAGAAGCTGTAGTTTTCTTTGTCTTGATTGGATATGCGTGAAATGCTTCTCTATTTATTTATTCTCCTATACACATTTGAATTCAAATATTTCATGTCTATGAGCAGGCATGTAACTGGGCCTATTTGAATCTATCTCACCAATCTACAATCAACATTATCAGTGCAGTCGAACCGAACACATCGTAACATCAAACTAAATCAGTTGGTTAGGTGTAAAACAACGTGTACATTCGTCGACATAAATAAATTGAGAGTGGCAAAGATTTAACACCGACTGCCCGTTACAAAGATACGTATCGGTTGAATCTATTGCTAGTTGATATGTATAAACGCCCGATGTACAACGATGTATGTGCTGACCGCTCTACAAGCATATGTAATCTACGATATTAGTGTAAAAAAAGGAGACGGACACGCTTGCATATATTCTTGTGTATGTTGATGTTTTTTTTATATAATTGTAGTAGGTTTAGTTGTTTTGTATGAATTAATTGTGTGGTTTAAGTGCTTTCACATTATTCATTGTTGAAATTCATTTACATGAAGTGATAGCTTATTTTATTGTTGAAATTATTTTTAAGATTTCTAGTTTTCTTGGTAGAATTTAAGGCTGATGGTTTCCATTTTGCAATCGAAAAATTTAACGCTTTTTTAAGCCAAATCTCATTCAACTTAACAGTAATTAAACTGATCTCCAATGTGATATTTTAAATCATGTCTATATAATCATAACCAAATAAATATATGACTAATGTTAAAATTTATTGTAACGTGTGTAATCTAACCTAATTGTTGGTATATAATCTCTATGATGTTGATATTAGGCGGATAAACACAATTAAGGGCCGCTTGCTAACGTTGCTTAAGTTTATTTAAGAAACACTAAACGCATTTAGTACCCTTCAATACCATTAGCGTCTTGTACAACGCAAAATGTGTCGCTAAATATGTTTAAAGAGCTGTCAAAGTTAATCACCCAAAAATGGGTATTTAACTTCCCTAGATACATTGAAGGACAAAAAAATAGATCCGCATTCTGTTATGAATAATAGAACTGCCTGATATGTTCGGATTTTACCTGAAGCTCGTTCATTTAGTACAATGTCAACACTTTAGAATTCAGATATCTTTGGTCGACATGTTCTGATATCATTATAATTCTTAAGATGAATTTGCACTTTGATTTGTATTACGTCGAATATGTGATAATACGATTGGGAATGTGTGTAGATATGCCACGTATACCCTATTTCAAATTAAAAGAATACAAAATGAATATAAATTATAACAAATTTCAAAGTATATTTCCAAACTCGGTGTTCATAGGGAAAAAAATAATTTTCTAGAAGTTCCGTGTACCTTTTTTAGAAATTTAATTTCAAAAAGTATTTGAAAATTTACACGCTTCTTATATCTATTTGTTGGTGTGTGTCACATTTGATGGGTGTTGTATTTGTATTGAAGTGTATCTTAAAATTAATCATAATGTTATTTATTTATAATTTTATATTAAATACTTACGAGTGTAAGAAAGAGAGTGTCGGGGTGAAGGTAAGGAAAGAATGCATGATGAAAGAATGACTAAACAGATATACAATGCAAAAGTGGATGGATGCAGAAGTCGTGGAAGGCCACAACACACCTTCCATGATCAAATTGATCTTGTGCTAGCAGGAGGTGATGTCAGGAGCCTTAAGAACAGACGAGCGTGCATGACAAGAGTTATGAATGTCAAAGAAGCAAGTGAGGTGTGTAAGAATAAGCCTGAATGGCGCTCTGTTGTTCGTGCCTACCCCGCAAGGGAACTGGAGTGAAATTATACATACATACATACTTACGAGTATGGAGTGTATTTGTTACATGGTTTGTGGTAGTGTGTGTTGGTGTTTAGTGTCACTTGCATCTACGGTATACGTTTTTTTAATAGTTATATATATTGTGTTATATTATATTCTTATATTAACATATACCTAGTCTTAAATTGTAACTTATCTAGTGCCCTGGTGTTTTGTTTTTTATTTTTATGTCCAGGTTGTTACATATTTTAGATTTTTGTGTTTTTGTTTGTTTTGTACAGTGTGCGTATAATGTAAATTTGGTAATGGTGCGCGTTGGTGTGAGTTTTGTGTGAAAAAGTGGTATGATTGTTTGGTTGTTTATAGTGGTGTGGTGTGGTTCAATAATATTGAATGATTCAAGTTTAAGTTTACACAGATCACTTTTGTTTATTCATCCAAATTGAAAGAGTTAAATTACCCTTCTAATATAGGCTTAAGGTGATTAAAAGTTACCCAATAATTTCACTATTTAATACATTATCATACAAATCTCATCTCTCCTAGAAACTTATTATTAAATCTACAATACAGACGTACTAAGTGCAGTGAAGATAAGTAACTCGATTATGGCTCAAAGGCTTTTGTGAAGACACTCTGAGTGGGCAGGAGTTATAAGGGGAGGCGGGTGTTGGGGGAAGATCGCGGCCCTAGAATTGAGTCTATCATGTTGTAGTTTGTATTGGATTAATGGTTTGTCTAGGTACTATGTTCGGATGCCATCTTGTCAAATATTATTGTATTTAAGGATTTACAACCTGTTTTTTACATATATATTGCTTTTCACAGTTGGGGTTCAAAGGTTAATGTCCCACCTGATGGTAAGCGGTTATCGCCGCCTATGGAGATTATCAATTTTTTATTGCAAAGCTGGGTGTGAGACCATACCATCATCGCAACTGGCTGCTGACTCCTCGTGATCTCATGCGCTCACCTAACTAGGGTGATGGCGTGAGGTCGCAAAACCCACAAAGCCGCTGACAGGCCACCAGTATCTACTGATGGCCACTTAAAGCCCCAGATGGCCACCGAATACCTATGAATGCGTAACCAAGCCGCAGAGGTAGCCAGCGCAAAGCCTACGTAGGACATCGCCGGCCGCAGGTAGGCCAACGTGAGCTGCTGCGAAACCATTGCTATGTGGAGAAGGCTCAAGGGGCACCAAACCCAGGTACCAGTGGGTTACAGCCGGGGTAAAGAGGTATAATCTCGAGGCCCTAACCTCCTAATTCTTATAAAGAGTAAGAAGCAAAGCGACTCGAATCCAAAGTTAAAAGAGCGCGGACGGATCATGGCTGACCCCTCTGATGTACTACTTAGGGAGTTTTTTGACCTAATGTGCTTATTGTTACAACTACCACGTCATAACACTGAAAGAAAATATTGTGCTCTATTTAGCCAAAAAGTTAATAAATAGTTAAACCAAATAAGTTCAAATGTAATAGTATCTGTTAATAAATTTATTTCCATTTTGTTAATGTTTAGTTTCAAACAATATTTTAAATATTAAAACGTCAAAAAGTGATCATACTTAATCTTCTAATAAATCTGATCGTCATACTTAATCTACCATGATTCAAATAACATAATTTACTTCTTATGTCCCTAATAACGAAGCAAATAGTGTAGTCAAAATAATAAAATGTATCGATAAAAATCAATTTTTCGAAAAGCGAACGCCGGCTACAGAATACACAGCACGATGGGAATAAACAATACGGCGGACGTGCGTGATTTACGCTCAGCCCGGGATATTGTGTTGAAATTCACGTCGATAGCGCTTTTGTTCCACCGTCTGCCTTCTTATCGCCTGTTAGGGATTCAATTGTCGATGTTTCGATTTCAATTGTTTGTTTTAACGTATTATCGGTTTCATTGTATTTGGGTTATTGTAATGTTTTAAAATTGAGTTTTGGTATTCAATAAGTGGGACATATATTAAACAAACTAATAATGTCTAGTATTATAGTCAGATTTTTTGTTTTTGTATTGCAAAGGTTATTTTAAACAGACTTGTTATTCGTACTAAGCAGGGTTTTATTATTTGATATTTATTTAATGAAATAAATTTGGATACCTTCAGACGACAATCTATATTTTTAAATAGTATATTGTTATTATTGTAACTAGACATGGAATATATTATGTGAAAATTTAAGATAGAATTCCTCATTTAATCGTTTTCTTAGAGAGACGATCGGAAAAATAATCTAAAAACAGCCATTTATGATTAAGCGCGGTATAATAGTTTTTAATATAATTTTGTTATTATTTATATATTTGATATTACAATTATTTATAGGTAAAAGGAACTACTTTCTGTTAGGTTTGTCTGTTTATCTGTCTACAGAATTAGTTAAAAAGGTGTTTCATTTTAACAATATCTAATATAACATCGTAGTTTGATTTCGTTACTTTTATTTTTGTCACAAAATGGCTGATTTTTTTATCGAAGTTTTACATGAACAAGTAAAATTCAAGTTTTAAGGGAATGTAGGGAAAATATATATGTAAGTGTGAATAACAACATACAGCTTTTACATTTTTTTCCAATATGCTTATGTACCATTTATATTTTCAAAGAGAAATACTGTTATTTATTAAACTCTACTAAAAATAAAACTACACTATAAATACAATTTAACTTACAAAATAAGATAATTCTATAAGTAAAAAATCGGAGTTATATCATATAAAACTTAGAAATATTATGGACTAATTGGATTATTTGATTTATCGACAAATCTAAGGTGACACCACTATAAAAGGACAGTGTTCCCCTATCCGCTGTGCATTGCGAAAAGGCAAAATATTAAACGCATTTCGATGCACTATCGCATGGGATATTTATGGGGTATACCATGTATAATCTATTCATAATCTACTGTTTACTCTGTACAACATTTTGTTATGATAAGAATATCCTTCCCGATACTTGGCTCGTGAAAAGGTCGTTTTACACAGAGTTGAGAGCCAGGAGGCTGATTGGCAACAACCAGGTTTTCGACGACAAAACTCAAAGTCTCTAAGATCGTCGCAGAGCTTATCAGCTTATCATCATCAGCTGTAAAATTTTGGAGTTCATCTACACTTCCTCGCACTTCCTCCGCCTTAATATACAAATACTAAGTAGTTTTTACTGAAACCTTGACATTTACTTTGAAATAAAAAATATACACTTCAATTCTACTTATTGGTAGATTAACTGTGCCCGCGACTTCGTCCGCGTGGATTTTTTTTCGCAGAACCCTAAAAAAGTAGCCTAAGTTACTTCTTATAACATCAGCTATCTGCCAGTGAAAGTCCCGTCAAAATCAATCCTGCTGTTTCAGAGATTAGCCGGAACATCCAGACACACAAAAATTTCAAAAATTGATTTTTTGATATAAGTACTGTATATATATTTGCATTTAGTAAAAAGTTGTTATTTTAACATTACAAACAGACACTTCAATATTTATCTGTATAGATAGATATAGATAAGAACCTTACATTCAAATTCTAGCCAGCGTCGAAAGAACAGTCAGAATTTTTCTATGTTTTTCATTCAACATGCATGCACTGCCGGTTGTTAACAAAGCAACGCATAGTTCTGTATGCACAAACGTAATGAAATAAAAAAAAGCCTATTGTTTCAGCTACGCTTTGACCAGTTTCTGACGGTATTCAAAAACAATACAATTGTTCACGGATTTGTATTCGCTTATTCATTTTCATGGAATATCTGAACAAAATGTAGTCAAAGTTCAGTAAATTGGGTCCCGAAGCTTACCGACTCTATCGAGACCTATCAGCACGTTGCTATAAGTCTCATGTGACCAAAATGCCAAAAAAAAAATGACAAGTGACAAAATGCCTTTTTTATTGCAGGAGTTCAGCTGACAGGCAGACGACCTACTTGATGGAAAGAGGTTACCATCGCCTATGGACATTTGCAATACCAAATGTGCTACAAATACACTGCTGCTCTGGAACCTGGTCACTAATGCCAGAACACAAGGTTGTTATGGCGACATACTTTAAACCAGGGGTGGTAGCCATGGTTGTTTTGTCGCCTCTTACGACAGGCCGCCCGGTCGCAGGAAATTGTATTATTTCTCCGTTCCTGCACGGATAATAGCCTGTACTTAGGGTAGCGTTATAGCGTTGCCACTCATTGAAGAAATGCGGCCAGCGTTTTGGGCACGTTCCCAAAACGCGTGAGGACGTACCGATCTGACTGACTCACGCTGATATATTATAATGTAATTTACATTATTATATATTTTTATTTTCATTATTTTATTTTATTTTAATTTTTACATATAGTTTTATTAATAAACCAGCTATCACAGCACATGTTGTCCCATCCTGAAAAAATAAAAAAAGTTAAGACCCGATTCCAGCGCCACCTACCGGGTCTAATTATGAATCTAAACCACCCCGGGAGCCACTCAAACACACATGAAATTTCATCAAAGTCGTAGAATCCTATTCCAGTGCCATGTATTTTGTTACGATTGATGGGTTACATTATTGATGTTTTATTAGGGATCCAAAATTTTTATATAGCCTATATCAATCAGGGATAATGTAGCATATGAATGGTGAAAGAATTTTTATAGTTGGTCCAGTAGTTTTTGAGTTTATTCGTAACAAACATACAACTCTTTCCTCTTTATAATATTAGTATACATATATATTACTTGTAAAAGAAACCCTTATATGTAAAATTTTAACGATCCAAATGATATTTTGAAATGTGTTTAAAACTAGCGGCCCGGAGCGGTTTCACCCGCGTTCCGTCCCGCTCCTGTGGTATATAGCGTCATGTTATATATCCTATGACACTCCCTGTTAAGGTAGCTTTCTAACAGTAAAAGAATTTTTTAAATCGGTTTCGTAGATCCAGAGATTACCCCCTAAAACGTCACAAACTTTACCTCTTTATAATATTAGTATAGATATAGATGAAATCTAACACAAATTCCTTTGATAATCTTAGTAAAATAATTAAAAGAACTTAGTTTTATAACATGCAAATGTAAAATTATACTAATAATTTAATTAAACTAAATAGTTTAAACTAAAGTACGTTAAGTAGCAGATCAATGCAGACCAATGGCTGCAATGCCACTGCATGGCAATGCTTGTTAGTTGAGTGAAATATGAGCCAGCCTTCTCATCACGGGTAATGTCAAAGAGTTTTTTACATATAGTTTATTTTTCATATATATTTACTAGTTTTTAATTTTGTGTTACTTATAATGTGTTGACAAATAAATAAATACTTCATGGGGTAAGTAAAGTAATTTACAATCAATTCTAAGACAAAGTTTGTATCAAAGACTGCTCCTTCGATGACAGATACGAGGCGACAAAACAACCCACAGCCAGGTGGTAGGGCATTTGTTCGTCTGGGTGGCTACCACCCCTGGTCCAGAGTATGCCGCCATAACATCTTTCACTTGTTTGCTGGCCTTAGCAACCAGGGTCTAGACCCTCATTTGAAACTGTAAACTCTTTCTATCAAGTGGGTCGGTAGACTGTCTGCTGAACTTCTGTAATAAAAAAAGAATAAGGTTTAAAATAATATTTTCGTAATATAAAAATTAAAAAAAATGTTTTTCCATAAATAATTAAAATAATTATCCATTCATTTTATTAAGAATTATTATGGTTTACCGGTATTACCCTAGCCATGGTATTACCGCGGATTTTTATACACCAGTCTATAATTAAAATCGTATCCGCTGAAGCCTAGTGAGGTATTACCCCTACTACAAGTTTATAAAGCAAAAACAATTTCAATCCACAAACAAGCAAGACTGGAGTTCTTTGTTATTTTTTTTTATTTCATGTTACTTTTTTTGCCCAGAGGATATCCGCTTGAGGACAAACCGCCGCGGGGGAAGCGCGTTAGCGCGTGCAGGATTCGCCCCGTCGGGGTGGCACTATCACTCCCGCAAGAATGTTATCGCCACACCGCGGTTGGGGATACCCACTAAAGCCCTGGCTAATCCTCGTTGTGTCTCATGTCCGGGCTGTGGGCTTGCTCACGCATTCATCTCTACTATCCCGGACGGACGATGGCCGGCCCCTCCATTGTAAGCTGGAAAGCTGGGCTTCTCCGACTACCTCGGGTCTCACTACGAGATGACAGAGGGCACACGGGTCGGTTCGCGTCCCTCCTCTCCGACCTTTATGTGCTAGGGACCCGATTCCCCCATAGGTAACTGGCCTCCAAGGCCACTTGATATATACCATGTTCCATCCAACGCCTAGCTGCTAACCGTGTGAGCTATGGGCGTCGGTGGTATGCGGGGCGCGGAGAGTTTTGTTCCGGTGGGTGAGTCAGGGGAGTGCTCTCTGTCCACAAAAATATCAATAAGTATTTCTAATCCTATTCACACAGTACCCGCGTAATCCATTTGGACCATATTTCATTTTTTTATATTATTATGTGGTCTCTACTCTAGAACTCGATTGCTCCAACAACCATAAATGCTGCAACTATTAAACCAAAAAATTTAATATTTTAGTGTTCTTGCAAAACACTGTAACATCTTGAAACCAATAGTAATGGGCTCAGGTGTGTCGTAGACTCTAAAGATATTACGAACGGCTTTCCTTCCTTTTATGACATCATTCTGGGCTGTAAACGTCATTACCGGGCCTCTTGGCTTAAGCTGGTGCAAAATTTAAAGAGAGAAAAATGAATCGTTTATTTCTTATAATAGCCTGGTTTACATTCTTACATAGCCAGATGAGCTACAATATTTCCATCTCTGCTAATTTCTTATTATTTATTAAACTAGAAATACATTCACGTGGGTTTTTTTATCGTATTATATACATACTTATCCCATATCTCAAAGAGTATTAAACATATTTTGATTAAACCAATTTTCGTTAAAGGTAATTTTTAAAAGTTTTCATATGCTTATTTTTATTACAAATAAGGTTACCGTTTGACCATTATCTTGCCCGATCTCAAGTTGAGATAAGGTCTAAGATGAACAGCGTGGGCGTAACTACGTTCTAAGTCTCAGGCTTTTCCTGCCATAAGCGCGGGGCACATGGGAGGAGGGTGGTTTTAGTGGAGTATTGAATTGGTTGGAAGGTTAGTCGAGTCTCCACATAAGCCGGTCGAGTAGTGTTTAGATTGCCCCCAGGGGAATGCCTCCATAATCGACTATGGTCTAATCCCTAGCAAACGACCCGGTACTGTGCGAAATGCATTTCCCCCACCTTAAAAAAAAAGGTCTAAGATGAAGCATGCATACCTAGAAGATTTCTATTTACACAAGACTTGAAGACACCCTGGTTGTAGGTTTACATTTTCTACTTCATAGTTCAAAGGTTTATTCACCTTTACCCTCTTTACCAGCCAAAGCCATTACGATATTTTTTTTTATTGCAGGAGATCAGCAGACAGGCAGACGGCCCACTTGATGGAAAGCGGTTACCATCGCCTATGGACATTTGCAACAGCAAAGTTGCTACAAATGCGCTGCTGCTCTCTTAAGGGAAACTGGAACCTGGTCACTAATGCCGGAACACAACTCAAGGTTGTTATGGAGACATACTTTAGACCAGGGGTGGTAGCCATCCAGTCGGGTAAATGCCCTACCACCTGGCTGCGGGTTGTTAAGTCGACTCTTACGAAAGGCCGCCCGGCCGCAGGAAATTGTATTCTTTCTCCGTTCCTGTACGGATATAACAGGTTCATAGTAGCTATTTATCCCTAACTGTGATGCTGCGTATGCGCAGAACATTTTAAGATCCTTAAACTATGGCGTAAGCCTGGCTTGCGGTCCAATAAGATTTAATTTTTGTGTTTTTAAACTAAAAAATATGTTTTCATCAATAATTAAGTATTTATTATGCGTGATACCGTTTACTTTAAGTCCACGGAGTCCATTTATCATCCGTGGACTTCTACTATGCTTTCAGTTACAATATCAGGAAATAATCAATGTCGAACCTTGCAAGGTTCTATAGAAAGAACATCGATACATGGTCTCCGAACATGGATAGGTATGGTATAAGTTGTAAGCTTAAAATTATCCTGTTGGCTAGTTTATTCTCATAATTATTGATATACTAGCGGGATAAAATAAAAATCTAGTTCCAGATTGCAGCGACACTAACCAATTGTGGATTTAAACCACCGAGGGGCTCTCTCAAATAAACACAAAAAAATTGACGAAATCCTAGAACCCGATTCCAGTGCTACCTACAGGTGTCCTATTATGAATCTAAACTATTCTCGAATATACTTGAAACACACAAAAAAAATCATCAAAATCGATCCACCGTTTATTTATTCAACAAACGAAATATATATATATATATATATATATATATATATACGGGTTGTCTGGAAGAGATCGCTTCTTAGCGATAAGACCGCCCATTGTGCACATTTAGAATTATTTTTAGGCTGTAAGATTTTCCTTTTTTCTGTAATGGTGTACAATAAAGTGTTATCTATCTATCTATCTGTATATAAAAAGTTAAAGATTAATATATATATATATATATATATATATATATATATATATATATATATATGTATATATATATAATAAACTTAAATACAAAGAAAACTGAAATTCGTTAATTTTGACTAATACTAATTAAATAAAAGTACAATTACGTGGAAGTTTTACCTGGAAAATTTATATATATTTTTTTTTAATTAAAATACTACCCAGAAGAGTACCTCCATCACATTCAGGCATTTAATCATGAATACAATCCAAAACACGTTTAAGAGGCCAAAATATAAATTTGAGACAGAAGTAAATCAACCAATATGAAATCACTAATACTTTTAACATGAACCACTCAATTATTGCGATAGCGTCGAACAAAAGCGTCATTATTCGAACTCGGTACCAGTTAACAATGAACGTAACTCTGATTAAGCGGTTCACTGTTGATTGTAAATTATCTTGTTGGTTTAATATAACAGTTCAGATCTCTGGAAAGATTGTAATCATACGTCAGTATCTTTCCAAAATTAAACATCTCACAAAACATTCTTTTTAGACCCAATCAGTAAAAAATTTAATGTCTCTGTAGCAGCGGGAGGTAGAGCTTAAATAATACTTCAGATGGCAGAGAGTAGTATTGACTGTCGAGTGCTGATGTAAACTGAAGTGAATTAATTTATTTTCGAAACGGTAACCTTAAGTACAAATATTAACATGTCGTACTGCTATAATAGTACAATATGTGAGCGGGACGGATGATGTGCGAGCGAGATGGAAAAACTATTAATATATGCGCTCCCGCGTTGCGCTAGCCAGTAGTCGCGTCCGATTATAAGCCTCGGCGAAAGGCTCTCGTGCGACGACCGCGTAACGTCCTCACGGACAGGGTCGACGTTATCACAAAACGGCTGGCCCGGATCAGCCCGCCCGCGGTTAGGACGGCAGGCTGGCAGGCACGGACAGATAGACACAGACGGCGGCGTCTCAGGCGCCGCCAATCAAGATCTCTCCACGTCCCTGCGAGGAACGCTAGGAGACATGAGACATAGCCCCCCCGCAGGATAGACTAGGCGTGTTGCTGGGAAGTTTCTTTCGCCGTTTCTTCTCTCCCAGCCATAACACGTTGCGAAACGGTAGTAAGATAGCGTATGCCGCCGCAAACCACCGATCCCGGCCCGCCGTGATCCTTCCCCTCGGGCTTTATATTACCCGTCGCCCGTTCTCAATTAGTGCTTTGTGTCGCCCTATGGTGGGCATCATTAAATTCATTTCCCTCTCATGGCAACAGTCCAGCCGAGGTAAAACTCCTTAGGGAGCTCCCTCGAGCAAGTTGCCCCCCCGGGCTCGAGCGCCTTCGCTTCGCGAAGGCACTCGCCCCAAAATCTCCCGGTAAAGTTGTAAGGTCTTCGGACCAACAACATAAAGTCAAGTCCAATAAAAAAAAATAGCCAGTAGTTCGCTGTCCGCTGCGATGACTACAAGTATGCAGCTCCCATATCTGAATAATGCTAATATTAGACGGATGAACGAAATTGAATCAATTTAGTTGAAAGATACGGGAATGTAAGAATACGACGGAATTCGATTACATTGTATGATTCAAGCTTATGTTTACATTGACCACTTTCATTGATTCGTCAAAATTGAAAGACATATGAACCGTTTTATATGGGCTCAAGTTTATTTTCAGTTCCTTAATGATTTGATCTTTAAAAAATCTAAATAAAATATTAAAATAAAAAAATATATACAATTCATATAACCTACCACTATCGTAGACTTCATACAACTCGATTCCCCACAGCCTACCTTTAAGAAACTAGCGACTAGCGACTAAGAAGTCGGAAACGCCATGAATTTATTGGCGCTTACGTTTTTTGATCGTGCATATATTATTACTGTGTTGCTATCTCTTACGCTTGGCTTTCCACACGTATTGGATGAAATAGCAACTCATAACCCGATCGGGCACCGGCTTTTGTTTCAAAATATGCGGTACGATTGCAAAATTAAAAATACAAACTGCGATACTGAGATACGCAACGTCTTTCCTTTCTTGGCATTGCAGATCTCTAAGGGCGGAAGTAACCACTTACCGTCAGGTTTGCCAGATTGCTTTTCTGCAAACATAAATACGATCCGCTCTGCCACATTATATATCAGGTTTCTGCAGGTGATTATGGAGTTCACCTCTGCTCTACGTAGTGCTTTAATAAAGCCCTACTTCCCTGGGTTTGTACCAATCTGGCACATTAGAACGTCACAGTGCAGTAATGCTGTCATAGATCCTATGGCGTTCTTACTAAGTGTTTTCTCTCTTCGGGACGCAGGTAGCTTTAGTGGGTATTTCATCGGCCTCTTCCTTTATTAGAAGAGGGACCGGTGCCGTTAGGTACGCGAGTCCTACACGCACACGTATAGGCGTCATTAGGCGCTGCATTTGGCCTTCCTCTGTACCCAAGGCCTGCAGTATCAAAAAAAGTAGTTATTGAAACCCACGTTACCGCGCTGTTTGTTCCAGGACAGCAATGTAAACTTAAAGCATTTCATCGCAGCAAAAAGGTTTCAAAAGAATGATTACTGCAGTAAACAGGTTAATTGAAAATAGGCGGTAGTTTACACTACATTTCATAACGTCATGCTATTGTTATGCTGTATTAGAGAAACAATCAATATGATTCATAACTTCATATTACATATGACGGTTGTATAGTGGTTTTGTTCAAGCGAATAAAGCAGTGAGAATGTGAATGTCATTCTACTGATTGATAATTCTATTCTATTCAGGACTAAATTATAATTAACTAAGGATAATGAGCGCGCTAATCTAAAGAACAATAGAATCTAAGCCGTAAATGACTCCGCTAACTTGTCTTGAATAGGAAAACTGTTTATTTTCCAAAATGTAAAATCAGCTTTACCCGCAACTTTACCAAGCAAGTCGTGGTAGCGTAATGGCTAGCACACACGTTCCGAACTCAAGGCGCGGGTTCATCCAGACTGAAACGTATGCACCATTTAGCCAGTTTTCTGACCTAATGTGCATATTGTTACAATTACCACGTGCTAACAACGGTGAAGGAAACATCGTGATAACCGACGTGTCATACGTGCCAAGCCGCCTTGGACAAGCGTAGCGGGTATACTGTCCGTTCCCCTATAATAGGAGGTCGAAGCCCAGCAGTGGGATATTTGTAGGCCGTTATTATTTTACCCGCAACTTCGGTTGCACGAGATTTTTGCTCCAGCCAGCTCAAGCGCGACATCATACCCGTTAGATGGCTGTAACTGTTCTCATTGTATAAACAAATGTTTATATTAATTATACACAGTAGCAGTCTGCCCATTGTCCCCTCTATACAGAGGTCCTGGGACGGGCCGATCTGTGAACTGTCACGTAAAAAACTATTGGAAACGTCGACTAGTTCTGCAGATCGAGCCCGTCTTTTAGCTACATCTGTATGGGAATCAGGACTTTGGTTGCAGGCCCTACCGTCACCTTCTATAGGAACGCTAATGGATGTAGCCACATTCAGGTCAGCAATCTGCCTTCGTCTTGGGGCAAATTGCTGTGAACCACACAACTGTCGCTGCGGCCGGGCTGTCGACCGGCTTGGCCACCATGGCCTATCGTGTGGTAGAAGCGCAGGCAGAATTCCGCGACATGCCGGCCTCAACGATATAATACGTCGGGCTCTTGTCAGCGCCGACGTGCCAGCCGTTCTCGAACCGAACGGCCTGATCCGCGACGATGGCAAGAGGCCCGACGGTATGACTTTAATTCCCTGGAGCTTGGGAAGGCCGCTTGTGTGGGACGTTACCTGTGTCGATACACTGGCGCCTTCTCATCTCCAGGAGTCCAAAGTTGGGGCCGGTCGCACTGCCACTTCTGCCGAAAACCTCAAACGGCTCAAATATGTAACCCTTGGAACAGGTTACATATTTGAGCCGTTTGGGGTGGAGACTTTGGGCCCATGGGGGCCAAGTGCCCACAAATTATTTAAAATAATTAAAAAACGCCTAATGGATAAAACAGGAGACCGGAAGGCTGGAACTTACCTCGCTCAAAGGATTAGCCTTTGTATCCAGCGAGGTAATGCTGCCAGCCTTCTAGGTACAATGCCCAGCGACAGTGGTCTGGTGGGGCTGGACGGGCTTTAATATAGGTTTTATTTTAATATTAGTTTTTTTTTACTATTGTATATATATTTTTAAGTTAGGTTTATTTATAGGATATTATACACACATAAAAATATAATAACTCACATAAGTCCCGTTCCTAACTAGCCTATTGTCTTGGATTAAATTGTTCACTGCTAGCACGTTTTCTTCCGTAACAGCCGTGAAAGTGCGACCACTTCCTTCTCCATCTGCCAAAGTTAGTCGACCGCTATGAATTCCTTGTATCAACGATACACGGGTGCCTTAGAAGGGCTTCCATCCATGAAAACCATTTGAAGTCTATCGTACGATTTGTCTGGTTTCGACACTTGAAATCGCAAGAAATCATAGCGCGAAAATGTTCCCGGTGCAGATCCATTTTTCAATGAGCCACGATAATTTAAATTAGCTCGTAAACAATGTGGGGGGAATTTTTGAAATTGGAACGTACCTATTTTTAGTTATAATTAATTATATTTTCAACAACAATTATATCTGATTATATCTATCCGTGCAGGAACGGAGAAAGAATACCATTTCCTGCGGCCGGGCGGCCTGTCGTAAGAGGCGAAAAAACAACCCACAGCCAGGTGGTAGGGCGTTTGCCCCATTGGATGGCTACCACCCCTGGTCTAAAGTATGTCGCCATAACAACCTTAAGTTGTGTTCCGGCATTGGTGACCAGGTTCCAATCCCCTTCAAGAGAGCAGCAGCGCATTTGTAGCAGCTTTGGTGTTGCAAATATCCATAGGCGATGGTAACCGCTTTCTATCGAGTAGGCCGTCTACCTCTCTGCTGAACTCCTGCAATAAAAAAATTATAACTAACCAGTCTCTCATACATAAAAAAAAATTTCGCATTACTTTCTAAGTGGACTGGTACAACTAGAATGCATTTACTTATAAACCTATCATTTAAGAGCTCCGCTCTTGTCGGTGGAGCCCTCCTCCAATCTTATCTATTATAGGCCAGTTAATTTAGTTCTATGTACGAAACGACACCCACTTTTTATTTTATTTGATCCATAAATGCTTGCCTTAGTATTCCTCTGCTCTCTTTGGTTCATTTTGTCTTCGACTAACGAGCATATGAAGGTGTCTTGTCGTCGCAAATGGCCAAACATCTTCCTTCTTCTTTCATCCAGAGTTTTTAAATTTTCCGTTTCTCCTTTACTACATCCAGTACTTCTTAATTGGTCTCATTAGAATTCATTTAGTTTTATTTATTTAGAAGTAAGCTTATTAGAATAAATTTTTAAGAAGAAGAGGGGGTCGATGAATTGTGACATTATGCGACAAGGGGTGGGAGTGGTTTTAAATTTCGTGACGTCACATTTCAAAATCTTCAAAATATTTCCAACTCTATCTGTACGAGCATAGAATGGATAAAAAATAATTTAAATGGGAATTAAACTAATTACGAAACTGCTGTTTTAATTTAACAATTTATTGGTGTAAAATTTCAAAATATGTGATGTCACACTACGCAGGCTCACGAATGTGAGCAGCTGTGACAAGGATTCCCACTTGATGGAAAGCGGTTACCATCGCCTATGGACATTTGCAACACCAAAGTTGCTACAAATGCGCTGCTGCTCTCTTTAAGGGAGACTGGAACCTGGTCACTAATGCCGGAACACAATTCAAGGTTGTTATGGCGACATACTTTAGAGCAGGGGTGGTAGCCATTCAGTCGGGCAAATGCCCTACCACCTGGCAAACGAAACCTGTAACGAAATTTATGGATGGGTCCTTAGCTGGGCCGCATGCCTTTTTGCTTAGTTCCCAATATGAAAAAATGGCAACAATAGCTGCTAATATTTAACTCTAAACATTACACAACAAATGTAAATCTTATTGTTTAAATAACAAAGTATACTTTTCATTGTATTAAGGTTATTCCAATGATAATAATATTCAAGCAAGCGTTCACATGATGTAACTGTCTTCCTGGACCATTGCTCGCGGTTGTAGTACAACTGTACTTTATAAAGGACTAATTACAATGATGTTCATCTATCTTAAAATATAGTAAAACTGTAGAGGTCGAATTTCTGTACAATAAAAAAAATGCTGAAAACCGAGTCAGGGGGATATAAGAGAACAAGATCAAATAGAACAAATTTAGATTTTTTCATTATTTTTTGTTTACTTGTTTCTACGGGCTAATCTCCGAAACGACTGGACCGATTTCAATGAAATTTTGTGTGGTGGTAGTTTATATCTCTGGTCAATATAGGATACTTTTGATCCCGCAAAACTAAAGAGTTCCCGTGGGATAGTAAAAAAACTTTAATTAGGTTACTTAAACAGCTGTATAAGGAATAATAAATACCACGCAGACGAAGTAGCGGATCAGCTAATATAGATATAATTTGAAACTCCGTCCGACCGAAACTTTCCAAATAACTTTCATTATGTACCTATATAGGTATGATTAAGACATCCAATGATTTTTTTATGAATAAATATTGTACCTTGAGCTATGTTAATGTTAATTGCTATATTCAGTTTAAAATTTTTGTATGCCTTATAAGGCAAAACATGTACCAAGCATTTTATTTACAACATCTTTTACGTTTCTGACAAAATAAATGATGTCATTTCATTTCCGACAAGAACTTATTCGGTTTGGATATGGCTTAATACTGGACAGTAAAAGGTTTATGTAGAATGGTAATTGGTTAGCAACCTGTTCTATACCTTTATTTGTAGATAGATTATCAAGCGGATGTTGTAATTTTTCTTTAAAATTGTATTTTTTCATTTATTTTGGCACCAAAGAGTTAAATACATTTATCCGTGCAGAAACGGAGAAAGAATACAATTTCCTGCGGCCGGGAGGTTTGTGGTAAGAGATTACAAAACAACCCAGAGCCAGGTGATGGAGTATTTGTCCGTCTGGATGACTAAGACTCCTGGTCTAGAGAATGCATTAGTTGCGAGGGTCCAGTCGTCCTTTAGAGAGCGGCAGTATATTTGTAGCATCTTCGGTGTTATTAATGTCCATGGGCGATGGTTACCGCTTTCCACCAGGTGGGCCGTCTGCCTGTCTGCTGAACTGATGCAATTAAAAAAAATACATTAACAACATTAATCAAAATTTACGTTAAATTAAAATCTAACCCTAAAATTTATTTATAGAAATAAATGATAAAACTGCTTGGAACAATGAGGATGGACGTTACAAGTTTCAAAAGTCGAAAAACACGGGGTGCCCCTGGGTACAGGGTCCGCTAAATACTCTCGTTGCCCAGCATTTCACCCACTAAGCGGAAGTAGTCACTCTAAACGCAACTTTGATTTAGTGTTAAAATTATGATGAATAAAGCCCTTTATACACTTGGCATTGCCACGCCGCTCACTGGGTGGGTTTGGCTGCCACATTTATATATTTATCGCCATGTAGGTTCGTGTCGCGGCTTCGCACATAAATCAGTCCGCGGATAGGCCTGCTAAGACGGCGCAAGCGCATACTGCCTTACGACTTGTGGGAATGGATCTTAATAAGATGAGTGGTGCATGCTTTCCGGCTAAGATTCGACCCCAGGCCCTTGGGTCAGGGATGCGAGTTCGCCTACAACTAAGCTACCACAGCCTTACCTATACGACTGAATCAAAATTATAGCGCTTAAATTGTTAAAGTATGCGATTGTTTATCAAAAATTCACTAAGTATTTGAACACAGACAGAATTATCATAAATAAAAAGAGGTAATATCATTGTAAAGATTATTTAATAACAGACTAATATTTGCCCGTGGCTTAGTTAGTGTTAATTTTAATTATGTCAATCAGTTTAACTTTTTTCGATCCCTCAGGTACTATAAGTACATTCTTTTTGGATGAAAAGTACCATTTTTGATAATACATGGGGAATGCATTTATACACTAGCTCCGGATCTAGAGGAAGAAAGCCGGAGGGTATGTGGGACTCCTAATGGCCGATGCTTTACACTGTCTTCCCAGCGGAACAAGTCGTGAGGAACTGAGAGAGAGAGAGAGAGAGATAACACTTTATTGTATACCATTGCAGAAAACACAGAAAACTTATAGCCCAAAAATAGTCTAAATGTGCACAATGGGCGGTATTATCGCTAAGAAGCGATCTCTTCCAGACAGCCCGTGGCTGGAATAAAACAGATTCAATTTGTTAAAGTATACCACCGTAAATATTAGACAACTAGCTGACCTGGCAAACTTCGTACCGCCTCAGAATCAATAAATAAAAAAGCTGAATGATAATTGCAGAATGTTTCAACTTTAGTAAAAAATGTGGTCAAAACTTAACCGGAACGAACATCAAACGTTTGACATGCAAAACCAAAAAATAATAAATAGCCTTCACTTTTAAATTTAATTTGATTTCTGAACGACTTTTAAATTTAATGGATTTCCAAACGACGGGACGAACATCAAATGTTTGACAGGTAGGAATAGTTTCTAAGAGAAAGCGAAATTGTTGTTTTTACTATATTCCAAGCATTTTTTCATATTTACTCACCTTTTAAACCTTCTCTGGACTTCCACGAATAATTCAAAAGCAAAATTAGTCAAATCAGTCCAGCCGTTCTCGAATTTTAGCGAGACTAACAAACAGCAATTAATTTTTATATATATAGATATGCAGTTACATTATATTAGTTTGGGGAAAAAGTTTCTTCGCATTTTATGTAAAAATTCAAAAGGTTTTTTTTATAAAGTTTATTTACATTTGACTAAAGTATGTAGGTGCCATTTTGTTGGATAACTTTTTTGCCATCTTGTAGGTAGGGACGTGATCCCATTGCTATAAAAATTTTGGGGCTTCTGATCAAAAAACTGCGACAAGTGGTTTTGGCCGTCCTCTCGTGACGTTAACCTGACACTGCCTAAGGAATTTTTCAGAAATCGATACAGGTGAAAATCTGAAGGTGCAAGGTCAGGGCTATACGGCGGATGCATTAACACCTCCCAGCCAAACTCTCGTAATTTTTGCTGAGTGGCTAAAGATGTGTGAAGTCTAGCGTTATCATGGTGAAAAACCACACCCCTTCTGTTGATTAATTCCGGCCACTTTCTCTCAACTTTTTCTTTAATCTCATCAGTTGTTCGCAGTACAGTTCAGAATCGATGGTCCTGCCTGGCGGTAACAGCTCATAATGAATAATGCCCTTCCAATCCCACCATCCACACAGCATCACCTTGTTGCGAGTTAACTCGGGTTTCGCCACAGTCTGTGAAGCCTGACCGGCCTTTGACCACGATATTTTTCGCACGTTCTTATCATACGTGATTCACTTTTCATCACCAGTTATCAGCTTCTTCAAAAATGGTTCGGTTTCATTATGTAGTAATAAAGAATCACAAATGAGTACACGGTTCATTAGGTTTCTTTCAGTGAGCTCATGAGGCACCCAAATATCGAGCTTTTTTGTGTACCCAGCTTTTTTCAAATGCGCCAAAACCGTTTTGTGGTTAATTTCCAGTTCTCCAGCTACATCGTAACTACTAATATGCCGATCTTGCTCCACTTTTTCAAAAATGGTATCAATTTTGACCGTAACAGGGCGACCAGAGCGACGTGCATCTTTGATATCAAAATTTCCGGATTGAAAACGCTTAAACCAAATTTGCGCTACACTCACAGATACTGCATTAGGTCCATAAACATCACAAATTTTTTTCGCGGCTTGTGTTGCATTTTTACCTTTTTTATAGTAAAATTTTAAAATGTATCGAATTTCTTCATTAGATTCACTCATTTTAACGATAAGAAAAACAAATGAAAATCACACATTTCCCTAATTTGAATTTGGAATTGTCTTCTTTAAAATTGAAACTTTTTAATGATACCAAAACCAGCCATATACAGTTTACGCCGTTTATAGTATTGAATTAATATTAAAGGTAAAATCCACATTTTATAAATTCGATATGTGCAATTGTGTCAGTATAATAAATAAACCGTCGCCTCATTATTTATTTAAATAACATTGCTTGAGTGCATGACGTGTAATTATCCATCCCTTTCTTTCCTTCATAATTCCTTATATTTGAGCCAAATATACCTTGCTCACTGGTGAGAAGAAATCGACAAAAAGAAAGGAGGTAGTGCAATTGTGCTCTGTGCGTAAAATTGAAATTAAGTAAAATTAATATTACAAAATACTTTAAATCAAATTGTGTAGTGCTACAAATGTGTGAAATATTTATCAGATAATAATAGTGGCCAGAAATTATAATAATACAGAAGAACTGTGCCGTCCAACCCTTTAAGGAGATCCGGTGAGTTTCCTTTATGTCCTTCCAGGTAATACTGATTGTGCTCAAACATTAGTTTGTTGAAATTGAACAAAGCGTAACCATAATTGATCACTTCGGCCGGATATTGCACAAATTTAAAATAATTAGGCACAATTTCACATATCGATAACGGTTCGACTTGTATTGAAATTCAAATATCGTCGTTAATAATTAACTAAAATGGCTACTGCAAAGTCTGATATAGTTTTTGAACGTAATGTACGCAAATTACAAAGTAAAATTAATGCATACTTTTCTCGAATGCAATCTATTTACGATAGTTTGTCTCGATTGTCGGATGAGGAAAGTGTGAATGTTTTCATGTCGAAAGCTAATACAATTGATATGGTACGAACAGAGTTTATCCAATCACTTGATGAACGTAATGACTTATTGGCATCAAATGCAAATGCGTCGGAACCCAGTTACGAGTCCTTGACAGCATTTGATGATTTATATTCTCGCGTTAAATATAAGTTATCGGAATTAATGTCATCGCGTCAAAATACGCACAACATGACGAATTCTGTAAGTGAGAACAAATTTGAGTCTCAGCGACAGTATCCGAAGCTACCGCGTTTAGAATTATGTTCCTTTAATGGTGATTTGGAAGGATGGCCTATATTTTATGAAACATTTAAATCGGCTATCCATGAAAACAATAATCTCACGGATAGTGAAAAAATTCAGTACTTAATGGGAAAATTAACGGGTAACGCTCAGATTATTTGTCACGGTTTTATGCCTACTGCAGAAAATTATCCTGTTTTATGGCAAACTTTAGTAAACAAATATAATGACAAGCGCAGACTGGCCGCTAATTACCTGGACAAAATATTATCCCTCCCGTCGGTTAACGAATCGGATCCCATTAGTCTTGAGAATTTTATTGATAAATACTCCTCATTAATTAGTTCATTAAAACAATTAAAATTTGAAAGTCTTGAGGATTTTATATTTATTCATTTAGGTTGCAAGAAAATTAATTTGGAAATTATGAAATCATTTGAAATGAGTCATTGCAACTCTGAGAAACTACCTACTTGCAATGAATTTATAGAATTTATTAGAAACCAGTCACATATTTTACAGCGTGTTTATAACGTCACAAATACTCAAAATTATAATAAAAATATAAAACCTAAAATTAATTCACAAATTAGTGGAAATAGAAAATTTCGTTCAAATAATAAAGATAACAATGTGAATACATTTGTAGTTCACGAGCAATGCAAATGCGTGTTCTGTGGGCAGACTGATCATTCTGAACTAAATATTTGTTCTAAGTTTAAATTAATTACACCTCGGGAACGTTTTACCTTCATAAAAACGAATAAATTTTGTGTTAACTGTTTAAGGACGGGTCACACGGTGCGTAATTGTAAATCAAATACAAGATGTGGCATTTGTTCTTGTAGTCATCACGAACTATTGCATTTTATAGACAATGAGAAAACGGGTCACATGCGTTCAGCAGTGAATGTAGTATTAAACGATAATAATAATAGTCAGTCGAGCGCACCGCAAGTAGAAGAACGATTATCGTCGGATTTTAGTCAAAGTAACGTTGGCGCTGTGTCACTATGCGCATTAGACGAGCGCTGCACAGCCACTGAATGTAATTCCGATACACAATCTAATAAAACTGTTTTGCTCGGTACAGCACAGTGCAACATTTTAGATAATACGGGAAAATTAAATACAGTCCGCGTATTAATTGACAGTGCATCTCAACGTGACTTAATCACACTTGAATGCTGTAATAAATTAAATCTGCCTATATTTTCATCTCAAACCAAACAAGTTTGCGGAGTAGGCAACGTGAAAAATTTAATCGAAGGATATGCATGTATTACTTTGTGTTCTCAAATAGACGAATCGTTTCACGTTACAGTCCGACCCTTAGTAATTCGGAAGATCACTAGCGAGTTGCCAACCGCAAAAATTGACATTACTCGTTTAGATTATTTGCAAAATATTAAATTAGCTGATTGCAATTATTCAGAACCTGGTAAAATAGATATAATTCTAGGTTCGGATATCTTTGCTCGTAGTTTATTACCGCACACTATATCGAGGGCCCCTGGGGAACCTGTAGCAATTAATACCAAGTTTGGATATCTTATTGTCGGCCAAGCTCCGGTTTTAGTGTCCCCTTCAAAAAATACATATACATATTGTACATTGGACAATACATTATTACCTGATTGCATTAGTCGATTTTTTGAAGTAGAGGAGGTGCCTAATGTAAAGCCATACACGCAAGATGAACAAGATTGTGAGAACTTCTATCGCAGTACAACTACACGCGATGATTTAGGTCGCTACGTAGTTTCATTACCATTTAACAACAGTGCGTCTAAATTAGGTGACTCACTACAGGCCTCAAAGCGTAGGTTTCTTTCATTAGAGCGAAAGTTGTTATCACGCCCTGAAGTAAAAATGGAATATGATGCAGTAATAAAGGATTATTTGAATAAGGGTTACTTAGTTACCTGCTCAAATGTTGATAATTCATCACTTCAATATATAATTCCACATCATTGTGTAATTAGATCTGACAAAAACACTACCAAACTAAGAGTTGTATTAGACGGTAGTATGAAATCGTCATCAGGATTATCACTCAATGACATATTACATATAGGACCAAATCTTCAAAACGATTTATTTAAAATAATCCTGAATTTTAGACTTCACGCTATTGCCATAAGTGCGGATATTAGGCAGATGTACCTCCGTATTTTAGTTAGAGAACAAGATAGGAAATTTCAGAGATTGCTTTATCGGTTTGATCCCAAAGATGAGTTACAACTATACGAAGTTACCCGCGTACCCTTTGGTCTATGCTGCAGTCCATTTCTAGCTATTAGAACAGTGCGTCAGTTAGTAACTGACGAAGGATCTCATTATCCGCTAGCGGCACCTGTAGCAGATCGTGATATATTTACAGATGATATGGCTACGTCCTGTTTAGATGCAAACACAGCTGTCGAACTTTCTAATCAGCTTATTGAACTGTTTCTTGCTGGTGGGTTTGAGCTAGTGAAATTTTCTAGCAACTCTCCTGAAGTACTTGCCAAAATACCACCTGCTCATCGTATATCGGAAATAATCGAATTTAGTCCTGAAAGTCATCTTAAAATTCTCGGACTACAATGGCATCCAGTCGAAGACGTATTCAAGTTTACTGTCAATTTACAGTATCGTGAATGTACTAAGAGAAATATTCTTTCTGTTATTGCTCGATTATGGGATCTCATGGGCTTTGTAGCCCCTGTTACCTTATTAGCAAAACTCATCATTAAAACATTGTGGGCGAATAACATCGATTGGGATGAAACACCTCCACAACATATAGTGGCATTATGGCGTCAGTTTGAGTCAGAGCTCCCTATTCTGGAGAACATACGAATCCCACGGCATTCAGGTATCGTCACGGACTGCGTAATTAGCGTCCTAGGATTCGCTGATGCTTCTGAAAAGGCTTATGGCGGCGTCGTATATTTACATGTTTGTTTTCCTCAGACCAATACATTTCTTATTAATATTGTTTCTGCTAAATCTAGGGTAGCACCTCTACGTAATATTTCTTTGGCTAGACTTGAACTTTGTGGGAATTTAGTTCTTGCTAAGTTAATGCGAGTAGTTATTGACACCTATTCATATCGCGCTAAAATTAGTAATGTTTTTGCTTTTACGGATAGTACAGTTGCTCTGGCCTGGATTAATTCATCACCAGCACGATGGCAAACATTTGTAGCTAATAGAGTAACAAAAATTCAAGATGAAATACATCCAAAAAACTTTTATTTCATAGCGGGTAAAGAAAATCCAGCCGATTGCTTGTCACGCGGTTTATCACCTTCACAATTGATGGAACACCCACTTTGGTTTAATGGACCAAGGTTCGCTCACTCGCCTATTAATGAATGGCCCGTCAAAACCTTTGATGTTTCAACTGTAAAGGACATACCTGAAACGAAAACTACGGTTATGGTATCCACAGTTGAAAACCCTAATGAATTTATTTTGTATGACCTTGCAGGTCGTATTTCATCATGGTCAAAATTAATACGAATTGTAATATACGTTCTCAAATTTATTAAAGTATTACCAAGGAAGTTTGATATTTCTCATTTAAAGATCGCGGAGACGGCTATCATCAAGGTACTTCAAAGGGTTCATTTCTCTAATGAATTAAAAAATGCTCAATTAGGGAAGAAATTGTCGCCATCCCTTCAAAGGCTTAGAACATTTGTCCACAATGGCATTCTTCGCGTTGGAGGTAGATTGGGAAATGCTAATTTAGATTTTGATAGTCAACATCCTATTCTTCTTCCAAGTCGAGATCATATTGTTAATATAATAATAGATTATTATCATAAAAAATATTTACACACTGGCCCACAATTATTAATGTCTCTAATTCGTCAAAACTACTGGATTCTCTCGGCAAGAAACATTGTTAGGAAGCGAATACAAAAATGTAATATTTGTTTCAAATGCAATCCTAGGAATAATTATCCATTAATGGCTGATCTTCCAGCGTGTAGGGTTCAAGAAGCAAAGGCCTTCTATCACACGGGCATAGACTACGCCGGACCATTACGTGTTATCCCATTTAGGCGTCGTGGTGTTCATAGCATAAAGGCATATATTTGCATGTTCATATGTCTTGTGACGAAAGCAGTCCATATCGAGCTGTCAACAGATTTAAGTACTGCTTCTTTTTTGAATGCATTTAAGCGTTTTTTATCTCGGCGCGGCCCTATTAAGGTTGTCTATACAGATTGCGGATCCAATTTTTTGGGAACCCAATCTTATCTTAAAGAGATGTACGAATTGATCTCCTCTGAACAATACAGTGATAAATTTTCAAATGAATTACGAGACAACGCTATAATATGGAAATTTAACCCTCCGCTATCTCCTCATTTCGGAGGCATTTGGGAGGGAAATATACGATGTATCAAGACTCATCTAAATAAAGTAATTGGTAATCAGTTACTAACTTCTGAAGAAATGATAACAGTCCTCACTCAAATCGAGGCATTATTAAATTCACGACCATTATCAGTTTTAAGTTCTGACCCTTCAGATCCACAAGCCCTTACTCCTGCTCATTTTTTAAACTTAACGCCATTAAGATCGCTTCCTTCTGAAACCATAGTTAATCTTAGTAGTGGTAGTCTAATCCATAGAAAACGTATCGTTGATGCTCTCGTGCAATCGTTTTGGAAAAGATGGAAATTAGAATATCTCCATACGTTACAAGTACGTTATAAATGGCATCAGGACAAAACTTTAATTCAAACTGGCACTGTTGTTTTGCTTCAGTCTGAAAATAGTGCACCTTTGGATTGGCCGATAGGTATTATTGACGAAACATTTCCAGGTCGCGATGGAGTCGTAAGAGTAGTAAATGTTCGAACTAAAACTGGCATATATCGAAGACCTGTTATTAAAATTTATCCATTGCCTACACAGTAGCTTCGATATGACGACATTCACATACAGTCCACTTCTCTCAACTATGTATGCATTTATTAATAAGTAAGATTAATTAATTATAACTTATAATAATAATTATTTGAATTGTATTATAACTAATTTACCCTCCATATTTGTCTTGAAAGAGCTTTACTCTTTCAACCTGGGGGACATGTTTACGCCGTTTATAGTATTGAATTAATATTAAAGGTAAAATCCACATTTTATAAATTCGATATGTGCAATTGTGTCAGTATAATAAATAAACCGTCGCCTCATTATTTATTTAAATAACATTGCTTGAGTGCATGACGTGTAATTATCCATCCCTTTCTTTCCTTCATAATTCCTTATATTTGAGCCAAATATACCTTGCTCACTGGTGAGAAGAAATCGACAAAAAGAAAGGAGGTAGTGCAATTGTGCTCTGTGCGTAAAATTGAAATTAAGTAAAATTAATATTACAAAATACTTTAAATCAAATTGTGTAGTGCTACAAATGTGTGAAATATTTATCAGATAATAATAGTGGCCAGAAATTATAATAATACAGAAGAACTGTGCCGTCCAACCCTTTAAGGAGATCCGGTGAGTTTCCTTTATGTCCTTCCAGGTAATACTGATTGTGCTCAAACATTAGTTTGTTGAAATTGAACAAAGCGTAAAACACACCCCCGTTTGCATTAATAATATTATTTAGGACTAATCAGAATTGTCTCAATGCCGATCGGTAGTCACGATTTGTAACTAAAACAATTAGTTATCATTAAAAATGCCTTTATCAGTTGATAAATACGTTTGACATGTTTCAACTACTTCATATTTAATGCAAAGTGTTGCAGTATAGTATAAAGAATATAATTGTATTGGAGAAGTAAAATGATTTATAAGTTTTTCATTATATTTTTAGCAGTAACATCAGTTGTAACTGAGAAAGTGAGTTACAATGATCATAAAGTCCTTAAAATTATTCCAAAAAATGAAGATACGGTGGAAGTTTTAAAAGATATAAGAAGCAGTGGCTTAGGAGAGTTCTGGGATGAAGCTATACAAGTAAATAAGAAGGTCAAGTTAAATGTTGCACCGCATAAATACAAAGCGGTTCAAGACAAATTGAAAAATAATGCTATTGAATATGAAGTTGTTTTTAATGATATGCAAAAGTAAGTATATTTTATGCACATAACAGAAAATTAATGAACACAATGAAAGAAAACTTAATTATATTATATTCTACCCCCTTCGTCACCGGCTTTTGTGGGTAAGGCGCCCATAAGGCTGGCTACATTGTTGCCTCGGTGAATCGCCTAACTGATCCGTTGTCACAGATAGGCACCAGGCTCAGGCACCAATTTTGGTAGAGGGTCTTGGTGTCGGGACCCCACGTTCCAAACGTTTTAACAGCAAACATATAACCCTTGTTCAAAGAATTAGCCTTTGTATCTTTTGTAGTAATGCTGCCAGTCTCCTAGATACAGTGCATAGCGACAGACAGTTTTTTTATGCAGAAAAAACAGCCATTATGACGCCAGTAGTCGACCATTCTGACGATATTGTAATATCGGATTGGGGCCCTGATGGGGCTGGACGAGTTTTAATTTTTTTATTGTATACATTTGTAAATGTATATACATATTTATAAATTGTTATATTAGTATTATATTATAAAGTATTTTTTTATTAATTTTATAAAGGTACTTTATATTATAAAGCCCAGCAATCTTGAATTTTTTCAAGGGGAAAAAAGTGAAAAATGCCGCTTCATCATTTCAGCCATCAAACGCCCAGTAATGGACACGCGTGCGTCTGTGTTTTTTAACTTAAACCCATGCGTCCTGTGAAAGTAATTTACGTGCTTAAAGTACTGGACGTCTTAGGGGTCAAAGTTGCGTTAATGATGAGTTGTTGTCTGCGAAGTTTGAATTTGCCGCCCTCTGAATTGGTCACCCGGGCCATGGGCCCCGCCTTTTTGCCACGAACTAATAGTAAGACAAAGGAATCGACAGTTAATAAACATTCTTAAAAAGTTTGTGGTTTTATCACTTATTAAATATTGGGGCTATTTGGTTACTCGATCAAAGCTTTTAACATAAAAATGAAATAGAATACCTATTGATCATAAGAATTTTTTTTTGATGATGTAACAACCTTGAAAAAAACAAAAATGATGCAAGTGATAAATAAATAACCATTTATATCGACGATGACTTTTAATATTTCATGGAAGTTACATCACCTGTGTCTATATACTAGGTACCCACTTGGGACTAGACATATTACTTATATTGTTTACTTTTCGCCGTATTTCCTGTTATGAATATTGTCACAAAGTTTCCAAAATACCTCAAATTCATGTATAATTTTAGTAGATGGTGCCAGGTGGTAGGGCATTTGCCCGACTGGATGGCTACCACCCCTGGTCTAAAGTATGTCCCCATAACAACCTTCAGTTGTGTTCCGTCATTAGTGACCAGGTTCCAGTCTCCCTTAAGAGAGCAGCAGCGCATTTGTAGCAACTTGGATGTTGCAAATGTCCATAGGCGATGGTAACCGCTTTCCGTCGAGTGGGCCGTCTGCCTGTCTGCTGATCTGCAATAAAAAAAAAAAAGAACTGAAAATATTTATCGGTGCAGGAACAAAAAGAATATAAATTCCTGCGGCTGGACGGCCTGTCGAAGAGGCCACAAAACAACCCACAGCCAGGTGATAGGGAATTTGTCTATCTGGTTGGCTACCATCCCTGGACTAGAGTATGCCGCCATAAAAACCTTGAGTTGTGTTCCGGTATTAGTGGCCAGGTTCCAGTATTCCTTAAGAGAACAGAAGTGCATTTGTAGCACCTTGGTGTTGCAAATGTCCATAAGCGATAGTAACCACTTTCCATTAGGTGGGCCGTCTGCCTGTCATAAAATTGTCATAAAATTACTGATTCTGTCTTATTTCATAATTCATACTTGACTTCGGAGTCAGTACAAGACCTTGTAACTACATTTTTGGTGACATTATTTTTCTTATTTTATATATTTCACTTTAACATTTCAGAATCATTGATCAGCAACAAATGCCTGCAAGGAATACAACTGGTGAGAACTTTTTGGATTTCACTTGGGACAGATATCATAATTTAGCACAAATTTATGCATGGCTCGATAGAGTATATGCTGCCTATCCAAATGTTGTAAATTTAACTAGCATGGGGCCGAGTGTTGACGGTCGAGAAATCAAAGGTATAATTATCAATTATAAACCGAACAATGCTAATAAATCTATAGGCATGCTCGAAGGTACTCTGCATGCTCGAGAATGGATTTCACCAGCTACTGTAACCTGGATCATTAAAGAATTTTTAACTAGTACTGATCCAGCAGTACGAGCGTTGGCTGAAGATTTGGAATGGCATATATTTCCTGTTGTAAATCCAGATGGATACGTCTATAGCTTTGAGCATGTAAGTTTTTTATTGTAACTGGTTTTTTTTATTTTTATTAAATTCGGTCCTAAATTTAGTGATGTTTAACATTAAAAGAAGTTTCTATTGCGTTAGTTAAAATTATATACTGATTGGTACCAATGTAATTTTATAGGAGCATCACTATCACACTAATTCTATTAAAAAGTTTCTATCAGAGTAGACTGGCATATGACAACAGAGTGCCAAAATTAAGAATATGTAAGTTCTATTCTTCATCTAATTATACCCCAATTACTCTCAAATTACGACAGGTACTATGCAAGTGATATATAGCATAGCTTAGCTATTTTTCTCGTGAAGAATTTCTAACAATGAAATTATGAAAGTAATGAATTAAAATAATTAGATTAATTAATAAAAAATACTTTATTATTTACAGCGTCGTATGTGGAGGAAAAATAGAAGCAGAGCTAACTTCACATCATGTGCCCATTTACAAACTGAAGATGATATGAGCAATGGCGTAGATCTGAATAGAAACTTTGATTTTGTATGGATGTGTGAGTTTATAATTAAATTTAATTTCAATTTTAGTAATCTACTCTTTCCTCGCAAATTGATACAAACTACAGCCGTATATGTCAACCTATAATAAAAGTTTGCATTCATTCAAATTAAATCAGCATTTAAAGCATATTGGATAAAATAAGACCTCCTAACACCAGCAGGGCTTCTGATAACTGGACAAGGTTCTACTATTATTTTCAAACTCGCTGTTGTTCTTACTCTTGCCCTAAGGTTTTGAGATATTGAGAAATATTGTCTGAGCCATTTACCTACTATGAGATTTATACTAGCTAGTTTATCTTTGTCAACTTCCTTTCTACACAGTTTTTGTAAATAATCATTACTTGTTTCCCTAGAGACATTGTACATTATTATATCGCTACTTTTTTATTTAACAGCGATAGGAGCATCAAACGACTCTTGCAGCAACACGTTTGCTGGTCCGATACCATTTTCTGAACCAGAATCAAGAGCAATAGCTCAACGTGTACTTACATTGAAAGATGAAGGCAGATTTATCTACTACATCGCAGTCCACTCTTACACACAGCTATTTGTGATACCTTATAGCCATGTATCTGGAGTAGATGTGCTTTTGGCCAATAACTATGCGGATATGGTAAGTAAAGTATAATTAATATGTAAAATACTTGCTTCATCTGCTTGAGTTAGTTTCGTATGCTGTGGAGAATATAAGTATACCTACTGTTTTTCGGGATGAAATATTAATTTTCGTTACCGAAATTTTAGATAATCGATTCATTACTAAACATGGAGTATGTGGCACCATCTAATAATGTAGGATTTAGTACTTTTTAAGAGTTAATTTCTTACTAAATGATTATTATTTCTAGTATTTTTTGTCAATCGTTGCATTGAAATAAATGAGAAAAGAAGCACGAATGATTCTATTAGATAAATGACTGAATATATGTATAAGTGTTAAAAAAATACTATTTGGGGTGTCATATGTTTCGGATAATTTAGTTGGTTTTAAATAGTTACATACAAATTAAAAATAATTATTGTTGAAATTGTCTGCGTAATTGAAAAATAGTTTTGATTATTTTGTTTTGTTTTAGTATGAAATTGCTATAAGAGGTTCTGAAGCTTTATCAAAGAGATTTGGAACTAAATATCGCGTTGGAGTATCTGCTGATGTGATGTGTAAGTTTTATATTATATTAGCTTCTGCCCGCGACTTCGTCCGCGTGGAATAGTTAAAGAAAAAGTAAGTTTAAACCGCCCTCCCCCCCCATTTTGAAATATTCTTCATTGGTGCTCCGCTCCTATTGGTCTTAGCGTAATGATAAATAGCCTACAGACTTCCTGGATAAATGGGCTATCTAACACTGAAATAATTTTTCAAATTAGATCAGAAGTTCCTGAGATTAGCGCGTTCAAGCAAACAAACAAACAAACTCTTCAGATTTATATATTAGTATAAGATTAGCGGTTTCCCGCGACTTCTTTATCATTCATTTATTGCACTGTAAGTACATAAATATCGCATCTAAGGAACACCTCATAATTTTAATCTTATATTTTGCTCCCTTCGGAAATGATTTTTATTAAAAAGCTGATATACGTATTGATGTCATAATTAAACTACACCAAACGCGGTACTTTCATAGGCTTATCTATGTCTTTGAGTGTAGAATAATCGACAATGCGATCAACTGGAACTTGTATCGAATCGAAGAGATTAAGAACTTTTCACTAAGAAGACACAGTGCTTATTTTTATTAACCGACTTCAAAAAAAAGAAGGAGTTTCTCAATTCGTCGGGATCTTTTTTTTCACTTATAAACTTGAATTCTTACAAACAATTGAAATCTGAATGTTAAACATGGTTGCAACCATGTTACCAATATAGTTGTCAAAACTAGCTATAATATTAAGCCGTCCAGCTGCCCGTTTAGAAGTTTCTAACGAATTACATCTTCTACAGATCCTATGAGTGGCACAAGTTTCGACTGGGTCAAGTTTGCTGCCGACGTTCCAATCTCATTTCTCATAGAGTTAAGAGATTTAGGAGAATATGGTTTTCTACTTCCGCCAGAACAGATCATACCCACAGGATTGGAAACAATGGATGCTTTTATAGAAATGGATAGAACCACAAGACTACTTGGTTATTATGGTCACTCAACTGCGATTAATAATATGGTTTCTTATACTGCACTCATTTTGGCTGTCGTTGCGTTTTTATTTAATTGATATGTTTAATTGTAACGTTAATAAATTAATTAATTATACTTAATTTAAATAATAATATATTTTTCATGTAAACACAGAGTATAAAAAGTCTTAAAAAATACCAACGCCCTCTTATTGTTTCCTTATATTTTAGAAAAATATCGTTTCTCATAATTTAATTATCGAATACTATTTATGAATATTTAACTTTGAGAATAATCTTCAAGCAAATGGACACCAAGTGAAATATGATCTTATGTATAATCCAATAATAGCTCTTCAGTTATAATTGTATTAATAAATAGGATATACCCAGGACTTCAACCACGCTTGATATGAAACTCCCGCGGGATTCCCGGGATAAAAAATATCCCACATTTTATTACATTAAATTTGCTATCGATCAATGAAAATACTACTTTGGTATTTAATTTTTAATTTAATAAAAAATAGCGAAGATTTTAAGTCTAAAAATTTGCTGTCGATCAGCGAAAACCGCATCGAAATCGGATGTTTTTAATATATCTATCTTCTATAAAGGAACCATTAATTTGGGATCGCGATACCCGTGTTTAACCTGTTTATTATAAGGAAAAGGAAACACAAAATGTGCGTGCAAGAACTAAAAAATAATACAAATTCTTGCGACCTGGCGCGGCTTTTCATAAGGGGCAATGACGAAACCACCCATAGTCAAGAAGCCCGTCAAGTTGTTTACCAGCCCTGGTCTAGAATAGTAGTAGAGATACTGCCATGTTAAGCTTGAGATGTGTTCTAGCATGAATGGTCAGGGCCATTCCCTCTTTGAGGCCGGCAGCATATTGGTAACAGCTTTGGTGTTGCAAATGTCCATTCGCAACGGTAACCACTTTCCATCAGGTGGGCTGTCAATTTGACTACTGTACTTTAACAATAAAAAAGAAAGAAAAAGAAGTTGGATCTCCAATTGCTGTCGCTTACTCTGCTTAATTTAATCATTTTAGATTAAGTATATGCACTTTGTTTTGAAAAGTTAAAAAAATTATGAATCTATGAAAACTAAGTTACGTCCTAAAATTTGGTATAAATGTGCTTTCCGGTAAAGGTCTGTGCATAAGATAATAATATACATATTATCCTGGAACAGAAGTAGTTTTAAGTAACTGATCGTAAATTTTCATTAAAAGTAAACTCTTGAAAAGTTCACTAATATTAATAAATAATTTAACTGATACTGATAACGTGTCGATTAAATGTCTTACAAAACACACTTTTAAAAATTCTTTAATTCTCAAATGCCATAATCAATCATTATAATTAATCTACTTATAATAATATAAACTAAATTGATAAGCGTCTTTCATTATCTGAAGAAAATTTATCGACATGCCGCAATCCTAATCTATATGCCCTCATAAAACTGTATCCATTCCAATACAAGTCTGCCTTGAAGTCAAAATGAATTATAAACAAATATTTTTATTAATACCTCTAATAAGTATAAGTGCTGAATATGTCAGTTATGAAAACCACAAAGTGTATAAAATTATACCCTCATCTGATAAAGAAGTACAAATATTAGTCGATTTACAAAAGCAAAATGAATATTTCTTCTGGAGTGATATTATTGATATATCAAGCGATGTAAGAGTAATGGTAGCTCCTGGAAGACAAGAAGAATTTGAAGATTATTTGTTCAGTGTTGGGATTACACCTAAAATTGTTATTGAGGATGTAAAGAGGTAAGTTAATGTTAAAAAGTTGATCGAATCAAAAAAGTTCATAGTCATACTAAGTTCTTCTGAACAACAATTCTTCAAGGTTCATACGCTAAGTTATTAATTAAGTAAGGAATTGGATCAGAGATGACAAATGTCCCGTGTTTTCGTAATTTTGAACCATAAAAAATCATTTAATTGAGAATTAACTATATCACAGTAACTATCCAACATTAGTTCAAAATAATTTTGTTAAAACTATGTTTTGAGCTGGACTACTTTAATTTTTTAGAATTTTCTATCACATAGTTTAAATGTTAATAATAAAAGCAGATAATACAATTTTTAAGTCTTCGGGGGCAAATGTCTTGCCATTTAATTAAAAATTCATTATGGAATAACTAATGATTTGCCAAGATTTGATTAACGTTACCCTATATTACAATCTACACAGATTTTACATCTATATTATGGTGGCCTCCCGTGATCTTTATTTTTGGGATTTCACAACATAACTTTGTAACGCCATCTAGACTATATCTTCTTCCATACAAACCCAGCAATTTTAGAGAAAAATGGTGACAGATGAACGAACACACATAATTATTTTATATTGGTTCCATTTTTGGCACAATATTTACGGAACTTTTTACAGTTTTTGAATTTTACTAATCTCATTGTCTTAAACTTTCAGATCAATAGAGAATCAACTCCGCAGACCAACACAAACTAGTAGAAATAGCGCTGATTATGCTTGGGATTATTATCAAACACTCGATGAAATTACTGATTGGTTGAGAAAAATCGCCGAAGAATATTCTGATATCGTCACATTGGTCAATATAGGACGAACCGTAGAAGGCCGTGATATTGTGGGCGTCAAAATCAACTACAAGGACAGTCCTACTTTAGGTTAGTTACTTGAATTGTATTATTTATTTACATTTTTCATATCCGTTTCTGTAGTTTTTGGAAAATGGCGACAACATACAATACAGATGAACAGAAGGATGAATAGACATGTCAAATTGTTCTGGGTACAGTTTTGACTAATACTGTTACGGAATTCTCAAAATAAGGAAAAATCTCTAAATTTGCACGTTATTAATGTCAATCTTGGATACTGAGAGCATTAAAAATTAATTTCTTATATTGTTGATTCAGGTATGATTGAAGGCGGTATTCATGCAAGAGAATGGATTTCACCAGCAACAGTTACATGGATCATTAAGGAGTTCTTGACAAGTAACGATCCTGAAGTAAGAGCACTAGCAGAGAACATTGTATGGCATATATTCCCAGTTGTCAACCCCGATGGATATGCATATACTTTCACTAACGTGAGTATCAAAGTTTCACAGCAACGTCTTCAGCTTGAGTTTTGGAAAAGCCCGAATTTGATGAATTTATTATACCAGAAGTAATGTGACATCCAGTCTGTCTTCATTATTAGATACATTTTAGCTCTTGACTACCTCATATTTGTTTTGCTACCTTATACTAAAAATTTTAGAGAATTAAATCCACAATTTTCGCAGAGAGCATTACAATTTGCCTAAGAATGTTAAGTTTTTTATACTAAAATATCAAGTGACAGCAAACAAACTAAAGGATTCTTATAGCGATAATGTATGTTGTTCTTTCAGAATAGAATGTGGAGAAAGAACAGAAATCCTTTAAATCACACTTCATGCGGTCAATGGGGTCTTAGTGATGATATGAGTAATGGGATCGATCTTAACAGAAACTTTGGGTTTGTTTGGATGAGTAAGTACTTTTTAGGTTTGTGTGTTTTGATACCAGCGGTGTTTTTGTATACAATGTTTTTCGTTAAATCGTTTTGGTAGAACAGATACATACGATTTTTGCAATTAATTACACTATTTAATGTTTTTTAAATATCTTAATCAAATTAAAGTACAAGCGTGGAATGAAAATGTTCGTCACCTTAAGGTCGACTTTGACTTGCACGGGTACACGAAACAATACTGCCAACATTTTAATAAATGTTACGTTTATAAAATATAATTTTCTATTTCACGTTTCTAACATGAAAAAAGGAAATTGCCATATTGACAATAATAGATTCTGAGATTAACAATAAAAAACAAAGAGGATATAATTACTGCTCTTAAAATAAAAACTTAAACCAATAAAAAGGTTTTACATGTCTAAAAAATCTTCTTAGACAAGACAGAAAATCAAACAACTGATCAAAGTAATTTTAAATGTGATTGTCAAATAGTTAAACATCATTTTTATGTAGAACAGTCTGTTCCAAAGAGTACATTATATATATAAAGAGTCTGTTCTTTGACTTACTTTGAAAAGGTAACATGCTTTAGCTGGCAACATATTTGATACTAATATCAAGAAAACAAATACTAATGAAATCATTCTAAAAGTCGGCATTATACCAATACCAATTTAGTTTTCCTACTCTACTACTACTCCTTTCAGTGTATCAGTTTAGAATGTGACCCTGACGACCCACTTGAAGAATTTACTTTTGTGTGTATTTATATATGTGTGCGTGTGTTATAAGTTTTTTAAGTTCATACTGGTACCTATAACTGCAGCACGTCCCTTAACCAATTTAGTTTATCACGGCTGTTATGCAGTAGCTTAATATGATAAGATATTAGGTTATCAATGTCTAATCAGTAATTAAAGGTGGTAGTTCCATGGGTAAATTTTGAGGTCCTTTCCCACCTTCCCTATAGCACACTACGTAGCGGCCGTTGTATATAAATGCCCTACCTCCTGGACTAGTGCGGCCTTCGATAATATAACTAAGAACACTGGGGACGATCAGATCAATCGCTGCATCTGATTGATCATATGGGAAGGAAAATCAAGGCACTAACCTTAAGTTCCAGAAACTGCACTTCTCCCAATTTGGCAAGCCTGGAGACGTATGGCAGCAGTCGTCGAGGATCAGATGGTTGCACAAAGCGCTATTAACAAATCTTTCTGTCACATACGGCTGCAGAGCGGGTCGGCCGTCCGCGCGCGAACAGATAGGCGATATTAAACTTATTATCCGTGGTGCGGCTTTGTCCCTCGAGTGTCGTCGCGTGACGATACAACATCATTAGGCAATGAGCCTCCTTAGAAGGGCACCACAGATCGGAAGATGTTATATGAAGACAGTGATTGACTAATTTCATTCCGATCATATAATCAAACGCATTAACCAATCGAAATAATTGGCCTAAACGAAATGTTACAGATAATAAAGTAAATTATAGATCACTATTTCTAAACACAAGGACAATTGACATATCTGGTGTAGAGCCGCGATTGAGTCTGTTTTTGACTTAGCAAATTAATAGGGGTTAGCCCTCATTTATTTTTTTATACAGGATTTGGGTTCGCTCCGTCTTTGCAGCCTTGAGTATGTAACGATTACACTGTGATCAATTACCTATGTGCATTGTTAATAATGGATACGACCAATGGATATTATTGGCTAAACATATTTTCAGAATTTTCTACCTTATAGTTAGAAGTTAGAAGCGACAGACAGGTCAGAAAATTGCACCCTGTACAAGTAACTTTCTCAGTTTCGGGATGTACAATATGTGTCTTTGCCTGCCAATTATTATCATGAAAAGCGGTGTATTTTTTCTCATTAAAAAAGAAATGACAAATTACTTCTTCCCACAGCTGTTGGAGCATCACAGAACCCTTGTGCGGAAACCTACGCAGGACCAGTTCCTTTCTCAGAATTTGAGGCGCTTGCCATCGCTAATTACGTGGGTGAGATCCAGACACAGGGCAACCTGGTGTTCTATTACGCCTTCCACTCTTACTCCCAAATGGTGCTAGTGCCTTACAGCCATGTTGGAGGTGCTGATGTTCTTGATGCCGATAATTATGGTGACATGGTATGCAAGCTTCCTGACAATTATATAAATAACTAGAGTATGCTCGTGACTTTGTCCGCACTTGACTTAAAATTCACGCAGGATTCCCGGGACAAAGTACTGTAGCATTAGAAAAAAATGTAAGCTATCGTAAGCTAGCTATCATTTAGTCAAAACTGTGTAGGAAGAAGATAATTTTTTTTCATCCGAAAAACTTCAAACCGCTCCCGGAAAAGTTCCTGCGGGGTTCCCGGGGTAAAAAATATCACATATTTTATTAGATAATATTTGCTATCGATCAGCAAAAAATCGAATTGGGATTCTGTTTCTTTTTTCAATATGGCCATTTTAAATTATTGCCAGAAAAACTCCCGGGGTTCCAGGGGTAAAAATAACGCAGATTTTAATTCTAAGTAGCTGTCGATTAGTGAAAACTGCATTAAAAGCGGACCAGTACTTTTTACGTGAATCTCGAACAAACCGACAAACAGATATATCTATATCTCACAAATATGTTTGTATGTATTTAATTTATAAATTAGTTTAAGTATGTATTTAAGTTATTAACGATCTAATGCTCTACACTACCTACATCGCCAGATTAGTTTAAAATATTCTTTAAGTTAGATTGCCTGGAAGAGGTTGCTTTGAACGATAAGGCCGCCTATTGTTTTTACCATGACAATTTTGTAATCTTACATTTTTTGTAATTGTTTATTTGGTCAGCAATAAAGTATTATCTACTCAACTACTGATGTTAATTTCAAAGTTATTTCGGGCTTCGTAGCCAATGAAAAAAAGAATCGTGTATCATCCTTACATAACACATCTCTGTGAGTGTTGATGCATTTAATTTTGACCTATTTATATAAATTCAAGTACTGCGCAGTCTTCAGCATTTAATCTGGAGAAGACTACTCCCGTGACTTCATGACACCTTGTACTTACATGAGGGAAAAAATCTAATTGTATTTAATCTATACTTTTATATTATAATATACTATAATATTATATAGAGGTAAAGTTTGTGAGTTTGTGATGTTGTAGGGGGTAATATCTGGATCTACTAAACCGATTTTAAAAATTCTTTTACTGTTTGAAAGCTAAGTTAACAGGGAGTGCCATAGGCTATATAACATAACGCTATATACCACGGGAGCGAGACAGAGCGCGGGTGGAACCGCGCCAGGCCGTTATGCAAGTATAAAATAATTGTTTTTTCTTTTCAGTACGAAATTGCAATTAAAGGCATGGATAAATTAAGAGGACTTTACGGTACTGATTACATCGTTGGCACTTCCAAGGATATTTTGTGTAAGTTATGTTAGAAACAAGAATTCATTATCCATTTAATTTTAAATTTGATTAAACAACTATAGCTTCGCTTGCGTAATTTTAGGTTTTTTACACTAAAGAAGCTTTCGTATTTTCCGGGCAATATATAGGTTCATTATGTTAATGCCGAGGCTTTATAATATTTTTAAGTTCAATTACATAATAAAAGTACGTTTTAACAGTTTTAAGCGTAAGTAATTTATTTGATTTTTGTTATTCCTATGTGATCACGTAAGACAAATTTGTCAAGTGTCAACGAATATAGTTAAAGTTTTATTTAGCCAACTTGTTAATTTTAATGATTTAGTTTTAATTTTGTTTATGGCTATTATTTACTCTATGGGAGCCTAATCTAATTTACCACCGCTTCGCAACATGTTATGGCTTGAAGAGAAGAAACGAAAGCGCAAGAAACTCTTCAGCAAACATGCCTAACACTAATAATTATATATAATATTAAAATGGGTGGAAGGAAAAATAAAAGAAATTAATAGTCAAGTTGGTTTCTGTTCCGGTGTTCCAGAAAGAGCTCACAGTGTCTTGATATCTGGCAGTTGGTTTTTGCTGGGGATTGGGTCCTAATAGTTTTGATGATCGGATCCCAAACAGGTGGTACTTGCCAACCATCTTCTCTATTGAAATTTGGGTGTTTTTTTAATAAATTATCCGTGCAGGAACGGAGAAAGAATACAATTTCCTGCGGCCTGGCGGCCTATCGTAAGAGGCGACTAAACAACCCACAGCCAGGTGGTAGGGTATTTGCTCGACTGGATGGCGACCACCCCTGGTCTAAAGTATGCCGCCATAACAACCTTGTGTTGTGTTCCGTATAGTGACGAGTTTCCAGTCTCCTTTAAGAGAGCAGCAGCTCATTTGTAGCACCTTTAGTGTTGCAAATGTCCGTAGGCGATGGTAACCGCTTTCCATCAAGTGGGCCGTCTGCCTGTCTGCTGAACTCCTGCAATGAAAAAAAACTCAAAACCGTTAAAAAGTAGTTTTATTATGGGTAGCGAAAACTTAAGAAATTATTAAGTTCAATTACGTTAAAATTAGTTAATATGCAAGGCTGTAAATAAATAAACAGCCACACTTTTAAGTAATGCGCTTTACAAGATCTTAACTTATGCTCGCCGATTGAGAATTAGAACATTAATTTAAAATAATAATGTTTCAGATGAAGTAAGCGGCTCCAGTTTTGATTGGGTCAAAGGTGGAGCTAACGTACCCATAGTATATCTCTTCGAACTGCGCGACATTGGAGAATTTGGTTTTCTACTACCTCCAGAACTAATCATCTCAAATAATGAAGAAATAGTTGCTGGTCTGGTGGAAATGGATAGAGTAGCTAGACAAATTGGATACTACACCAGCTCTGGAGAGAAAGTTATCTTGAGTACTTTATTATGTGTTTTATTTTTGATTTTGGCTCTATGATATATTTAATTAAAATTTCATAAAACTTTACCAGCTTTTGTTATAATTTAAAATAATATGTTTATGGTTGTATTATTCAAATAATGTCATAATATCGATTACTATTATAGGTAAACTAACTGTGGTTTAAAATTGAGAGGCTCGACTTGATGGATATAGTGACACAATTGTTGATAATTTGGATATAATAGATCCAAATACATTAAAAGATGAATGAAATAATAATTGTCTCACAATAAATGATACAAATTAGCGAATAAAATTGAGGCGTAAAGCTACAAGGTAACCTCTGACTATAAAGTACATAAAAACATTTAGTACCCATCTAAATCATTATTAAGACGATGTATGTGTAACAGAAAGAAGGAGTGTAATTTCTGTTTTAAACCATAAAAACCTAATTGTTTATTGGTAATATAAAATTTGGTTTGTTATCTACTGATTAACTCTAAATGAGTAGTATCTGTTGGCTATAATCCATTATTGCAGTTTTATCTCGACTTTAGAAAAATGAAATTCTTTCATCTTAAATTCTGATTATTTACAAGTAATTAAGATAATTTTAAATTATAATCTAAAATAGTGTTAGGTATATACATATTCGTATATACCTATTTTATCGCACTTGTTTAGCACAGAGACAGTCAAGGATATCAAGGCCTCATTTTCTATTTTCAGTGATCTTTTCATAATTACAAACATACGTGCTTTAACTAAAAAAACACCGTTGGAATGCTATGGAAAATTATTTCCCTGCGTAAATCACATATAACATAAAATTCGAATTCAAGTAATTCCTTTTTCAATTTACACTGCAACTTAACACAGATAACCTTGCTTGTTATTAAAACAGCAGCAACGAAACCTCAATGATGCTACGCACAATTAATTAAATTAAATTTAAATTAAATATAATCTAATTGGAAAAAAGAACCTTATCATTACAAACTTGAAAAGATGGCGTTATAAAATTAGCTAATGGAAATTAATATAACTTCTAGGATTGTAATAAATACTACAACGAAATTTACCTTGATGTTAGCAAATAAACTCATAAAAACTTTATCTTCACAATCATCGATACCAATAAACCTTTAAACACTTTTATTGCTAGAATTTATGCCGATATTATGTATAATAATTATGGTTAAGATTACCTATAATCCTTTGTATATAACCATTTCCTTAGACAGCATAGAAAGATAGAGACGTCTGTTCAAGATGTTAGGAAAAATTTTCGCCCTTTTTGGGCTTATTGTACTTTCAAACGGCATGGTCAGTTATGATAATTATAAAGTATATAGTGTAGTTCCTAGTAATGAAGTTCAAGTACAAAGGCTTACAGATTTAATGAAGGAAGGATATGAGTTTTGGAGTGAAGTTTTAGTTGTAGGCCAAGACACAAGAATTATGGTCTCGCCAGAACAGGAGAAAGATTTTGTAGAATACAGCAAAAGTATAGGCATGGAAGCTTTATTGAAGATTGCTAATGTGCAGGAGTAAGTATTAATTGCTTTTAAACCTGTGTTTTTAAATATTCTAGTAATCATTTTATCGAAATGGAAGCAAAAGTAGAAAAATACTAAATATAAACGTAGAAAATCGTCAGTCAGTTTTTCATCTCGCAATCAATATAGATTGGAAATATTCACACACACAGTCTTCTAACAGTAAAGAAAGTGATAGATGCCCTATATAAATGATCACTTTTAAAGAAATCGCTAATAATATAAAACTTGTAAACATGGGAATTTTCAAAACCGCATAAATTACTTTAAAGAAATAAATTTACATTTATAGTATTGCATAATACTTTAAGTCAATTTCGTGTATGTCTAATTTTTAGGCTCATAGATGCTCAGATGGCACCTAGCACTATTGACCGCAGTACCTCTTTAGGTTCTTTTCACTGGGATGGTTATCACAATCTTAGTGTGATCCACGCCTGGCTTGATGAACTTCCTGGAATGTATCCCGGAATAGTAACTCCTGTAGTTATTGGTACATCTATAGAAGGTCGTCAAATTAAAGGAGTTGTCATAGACTTCAAAGCTGGAGAACGAGGTGCTAATCCACTGACAGCAATGATCGAAGGTGGTATTCACGCAAGAGAATGGATTTCACCAGCAACTGTCACTTGGATTATTAAGGAATTCTTAAGTAGTAATGACTCTGATGTCAGATACTTAGCCGAGACTTTCGTTTGGCACATTTTTCCAGTTACAAACCCTGATGGATATGAATATACATTCAGATCAGTAAGTTAGAATTAACTTTGTTGTATTAATAATATAAATATAGGCAATATAAACTAGACACGTTCAAGTAATAGCTAATGTGGTGACATTAGTCTTGTTTTAACCATATACTACGTCAGTGTTAGCTTCTATTTTACTTATGGACCTGAAAATAACTGTATTATGTTAGATATGAATATTTTTGCTCTGTACTTATTTTCAAAACTGCATAATTTTTAATTTAGTGAACACTATTATTGTAAGATATAACTCTAACTTACTGTTCTCCGGCTAATCTGGAGACACCACAAAGTTAGTTGTTGAGTACTCTCAATAGTCTTATGATAAAGCGCCAACTCGCAGCTGTCTATGGATATGCCTAGAGATAGCGCGTATAAATGATCCTACCTGATTAAAATATTTTTACAGAATCGTATGTGGAGAAAGAACAGAAATCCAGCCAATTACATTGTATGTGACAATGGAGACACCGATATAGGCAATGGTATTGATTTGAATAGAAACTTCGATTTCTTGTGGATGAGTAAGTTCAAATGAATTTTTATTTATAAAACATAGACTTAGCTTAGTTTATATTTTGAGGGACTTTAAAGGTAATTAGACTGAATTCATTTAGTGAGACTTCTATATTATTTTTATCGCTGGTTTAGAGCAGACAGGCAGACAACCTAACGGAAAGTAGTTACCGTCACGAATGGGAATATCAGAGACGCTGCCAACTCGGTGTTGCTCTTGAAGAAATATTACAAGTTTTTTGAAAAGTTCAATATAGCAATGCCATGAAAAATCTCAGCAGGGAGCTCATTCCTAAGTGTGACATGCCTTATATCTCTAGCATTAGTAGTTTCTGTGATAATTATACAGAGGCCATAATCCTTTTTATTTTTAAATATCGAGACTCTAAAATCATTTTCATTATTTCAGCTACCGGAGCCTCCGATAATCCATGCTCAACCACTTACGCAGGGCCAGTTCCTTCTTCCGAATTGGAAGCTCAGTCCATCATAAATTACGTACTTGGCTTGAAGCAGACTGGCAACGTCATATACTACTTCGCTTTCCACTCCTACTCTCAGATGATTTTGATTCCTTACAGCCACGCTTCTGGACTTCAAGTGCTGGAAGCTTCGAACTATGCTGATATGGTACGAGTTTTATCTCTAAATGTTAATTGTAGGGGAGGCCAAGCGGGGATTTTGGGGTTTACTCGAGCGTGGCAGTATAACATAAGGGAAGAAACCTTGCACCCTGTTATGTACCCCCACCATATATGAACCCTTCATATAACGCTAATGTGCTACCCCTACCGGAGATGAATGTTAACGTACGTGATGATGGAAGGTATCCAGACGGAATGACCGATTCCCTGGGATTATGGTAAACCTTTTGGCATGGAATACAATATGTATGGACACGTGAGCCTCATACAATTTACCAAACATGGCTACATCAGCTTGTTTGCCAGTCCATGCACCAAAATTACTATGGCGTAAATCCATACTAATAATATAATAAATGCGAAAGTAATTCTGTCTGTCTGTTACGATTTCGTGGAAGAAATCCAATATAATTTTGGCTTAAATTTGGAATATATGTACTCTGATTAGCGATAATGGCCATAGGATACTTTTTATTCCAACAAATGGGACAAATCATTTATTGGAGTAATCGGAATTTACTCGAGGCGATAGGGCTTCGATAAAAAAATTATGCATTGTAACCTGTGTTAATGTTTACTCTCTAAATAAGCCGAGTTTAACTAGTAGGGCTGGATAAACAAGCTTAGAAAACTGGGGTTTTCTAGTCTATAATATTATAAAATTCTAAACATGGCGTGTCTGTACATCGAAGCTATTAAAAAAAAAACAACTGAAATACACTATATAAATAATAGACAACTCGATGCAATTTTTTTAACATTTTTGTTTGTTTGTCTGTTTGTTCAGGGTTCACAAAAAACTACTGGGCCGATTTCGATGCGGTTTTTACTAATCGACAGCAAATTCTTATGACTTAAAATCTGTCCTACTTTTTATTCTGGGAATTTTATTCCGGGAATCCCAAGGGAAATTTTCCGGGAGCGATCTGTAGTTGTTCGAGAACCTACACAGTTTTCACTAAAACGATAGCTTACATTATTTTTTAAATGCTGTGGTACTTTGTGTACCGGAAATCCTACGGGAATTTCAAGTGAATCGTGGCCGAAGTCGCGGGCATAACCTAGTTTTATTAATAGCAGCCTCCGTGCAGGAACGGAGAAAGAATGCAATTTCCTGCAGTCGGGTGGCCTGTCGTAAGAGGCGACAAAACAACTTGGCTACCACCCCTGGTCTGAAATATGCCACCATAACAAGCTTAAGATGTGTTTTGGCATTAGTGACCAGGTTCCAGTCTCTCTTAGGAGAGCAGAAGTACATTTGTAGCCTTTTGTGTTGCAAATGTCCATAAGCGATGGTCACCACTTTCTATTAAGTGGGCCGTCGTCTGCCTGTCTGTTGAACTCATGCAATAAAAAATGATAATAATAATAGCCCGGGACTTTTAGTTCTCATTTCTCACAATAGTTCTACACTAACCGGGGCATGTCCTCGGGTGTACTTTTATATGGTGTAGACACTGATAATCGCCGGTCAGTGTCATGCCATATTTAGATTAAATTTGTCAAGGGGCCTCTACGTGTTGGCCTTCCCATGGCCCCACGCAAGCCCTCCAAAAGTCCGGGCCATGCTATGGCCCGTGGTCTGCAGACCAACACTACAACATAAAAACTAGAATGCGTAAGTTGGATTTGCAACGTTTCATCTTTTATTTCTAGTACGAAATTGCCATTCGGGGTGCTGAAAAATTAGAGGCGGTACATGGAACTCATTATCAGGTTGGCACGTCAGCAGAAATTTTATGTAAGTTTCTATAAACAGCTTTTACACAGCTTTTAATTTAGGATTTGTTTTAACTTTTATACCGTGTCTATAAACCTGGTATAAATATTATGAATAAGGTTAGTCCTTTCCTAAGCAGTGAAATACGACTTTCAAGATTACAGTTGTCATTTTATTTTTCACATTTTTTTTAAGTATATCTTAGTTACATTTTATTATATTATTTAACTAGCTTTGAAACATTCCTCATTGGTGCTCCGCTCCTGTTGGTCTTAGCGTGATGATATATAGTCTATAGCCTTCCTTGATAAATGGGCTATATAACATTGAAAGAAATTTTCAAATCAGACCAGTAGTTCCTAAGATTAGCGCGTTCAAGCAAACAAACAAACTCTTGAGCTTTATATATTAGTATATGACTTAAATTAATTTATTTGCATAAAACATGGTTTAAAAGGTGCTACATAAGTTATAACGGACTGGAGGTTTTTTGGTTCCGGATCAATTTTTTTACAAAACTATTATAAAATTACATATAATCGAATATAATAAAAGATAACTTAACTTATTAAAACAAAATTAAAACTAAGTATTAAAACTAAATGTTAAAAATATGTCACACAAATTTTTGCCTAATTGGCGTGCAAATTCAACTCGTACAATTATTTACCTTAAACGTGTTAATTACTACTAAAACATAATAACATGTCAAAATCATAATTAAAATAAATATTGTCTACTAGCTGACCCGGTAAACGACGAACCGCCTCAGAATCAATAAATAAAAAACGTTGATTTCTGAACGACGGGACGAACATCAAACGTTTGACATTCAAAACAAAAAAAAAATGAAAAATAACTTCACTTTTAAATTTAATTTGATTTTTGAACGACTTTTAAATTTAATTGATTTGTAAACGACGGGACGAACATCAAATTTTTGACAGGGAGGTAGAAATAGTTTGTAAGGAAAAGCGAAATTCTTGTTTTTACTCTATTCCAAGCATTTTTTTTTTCATATTTACTCAATTTTTAAACCATCCCTGGACTTCCACAAATAATTCAAAACCAAAATTAGCCAAATCAGTCCAGTCCAGCCGTTCTCGAGTTTTAGCGAGACTAACGAACAGCAATTGATATATATCTATTATATCTTCTTAATATATATAAATTACGTGTCACGCTGTTTGTTCGCGATGGACTCCTAAACTACTTGACGGATTTTAATCAAATTTACACACCGTGTGCAGTTTGATCCGACTTGAAAGATAGGATAGCTTACATTTGGACCCGGTAGGTGGCGCTGGAATCGGGTTCTAAATCTTATTTCTTCAGAGCAGAACAACGTCTGCCGGGACAGCTAGTATATATAATTCGCTCATTCAAAACTATACTTTTATTAAATGTTTTGTATCTAAATGGTCCCGGGATGGTTGAAATTCAGGTAGGTGGCGCTGGAATCGGGTTCCAGGATTTTTATATTTTGTTATATTTGTTTGATCTAAATTACTCATTGGTTTAGATTTAAAATTAAACACGGTTAAAGGCGCTGCAATCGGATTCTAATATATACCAATCCATACTTATAATATTATAAAGAGGTAAAGTTTGTGAAGTTGTAAGGGGTAATCTGTGGATCTACTAAACGGATTTTAAAAATTATTTTACTGTTGGAAAGCTACGTTAACAGGGAGTGTCATAGGCTATATAAAATGACGCTATATACCACGAGAGCGGGTCAGAGCGCGGGTGAAACCGCGTCGGGCCGCTAGTAATATTATAAAGACGAAAGATTTGTATTTTTTTTATGTTTGTAACGAATTAACTGGAAACCTACAAGTACGGTTTTAATAATTTTTTTCACCATTCGAATACTACATTATCCCTGATTAATATAGGCTATATAAAAATTAGGAATACCTACTAAAACTTCAATAATGTAACCCATCAATTTAAACAAAATACTTGGCACTCTCCAGTGCAGATTCCTCTGGTTCTATGATTTTGATGAAATTTTATGTATGTTTCCGTGGGTCCCGGGGTGGTTTAGACTCAAAATTAGACCCGATAAGTGGCGCTGGAATCGGGTTCAAGAGTTTTATTTTTTCAGGGCAGGACAACATCTGCCGAGGCCGCTAGTGTTTTAAAATTTCAGAGCAAAACAACGTCTGTCAGATAGTATATTATAAAATCTATCCTAAATTCATTTGTTCCAGACGAAGTAAGTGGCTCGAGTTTCGATTGGGTCAAAGGCGTAGCTGACATCCCTATAGTCTACCTCTTTGAACTTCGGGACGTTGGACAATTTGGTTTCTTGCTACCCAAGGAACAGATAATACCTAACAGCCAAGAGATCGTCGCGTGTTTGGTAGAAATGGATAAAGCTACTAGAGACTTGAAGTATTACTATTCCGGATCAACATCCTTGGTGGCTTCTTTTACGTCACTGTTAATTACTGCTTTGCTCTTAGTTGTTATGAAATGAGTAGAAATATGTATTAAATGTAATTTATTTATTTAGTTTATTTAAGTCCTAAATATTGAGTTAAATATATATGTCTATTTGTTTGTTATGTTTTTACGAAAAAACCATTGGACCGATTTGGCTGAAATTTGGTATATATGTAATTTTAATATCGAGAGTAGACTAGGGATATTTTTTTTATTCCGGATAATGGGATAGATTTATGTAAAGGTTATCCCAGAAAGTAGGATAGGTTTTTTGTGATTTGCCATTTTGGTTAATTTCGTTATTTTGTTCATATTGGCCATTTTGGTTATTTTGGCGATTTTAGTGATTTTGGTAAGTTTTGACATTTTGGTCATTCTTGGCATTTTTGACATTTTGGTAATTGTTTGCATATTTGGCATTTTTGGCACTTTTGGAACACAATAAAAACTGATAAGTTAAAGAAACAACTCATTTAATAAGTCACATAATATGAAATATGTAAATTCTTTTTCATTTCTCATATTCTGAAAGTATGCTGGGAGATGCTTAATCACAGGGATGAACACAGCACTTTTCGTCCCTGCGAACCGATTCTCCCTGCTGTCAAAAAAATTAAGCAAACTATGCGAACCACAGATAATACATGCGACTCATGACCCAACTTTTTTACAGCCACTGTTAAATCGCGGCATAAAATGTAATAAATAAATATCAACAATTTTATAACATAATTTGATACTTTTAAATTACTTTTCACTAAATTATGATTTAATTTACATAAATTTGAGATAAATATTTCATAAGTGACAAAAAAATACTGTCTCGTAGAATGCCGTCGCTTTAAGTTATTTTGGTGTCTGGATCGAAAATAAACATATATAAATCAAAATAGCCGTAAACGTAGCCAGCATTCTGGGCACCTTACCCATAGAAGACGGTGATCTAGGCTCAGTATTGTACTTATAGTCTTGACGGACTATGAGTAGAATACAACACAAATAAGTTTTTTTGCAGTGTATTATATATATATATATATATATATATATATATATACATATACATACATATAGTATTATATAAAATTAAATATTGTACCATATAAATATATATACATATTACAACGTCAAAATAGGTGATGAAGGTGATGTCAGGAGCCTTAAGAACAGACGAGCGTGCATGACAAGAGTTATGAATATCAAAGAAGCAAGTGAGATGTGTAAGAATAAACCTAAATGGCGCTCTGTTGTTCGTGCCTACCGCGCAAGGGAACTGGCGTGAAGTTATGTATGTATGTAACGTCAAAATATGAAGTCGATTTGAAAAATAAAAATATATATAATAATTCAATATATAAAATTGAAATTTTTCGAAACGTTTTGGAGTCTAATCAAGAGAAAATTCCATACACCCTGACATATTACAACTCTAAAAACGGTCTTTGACTATCAGTCATCGTGGAAATGGCAACTTTGACATTTATTTTGATCAAAATCTGATGTATTTATTATTCCTTCAATTAAAATTTTATAGATATACCTTATAATGCTCCTTTAGCTGTTTATGTAATTAAAGTTTTTTAACTATCCCACGGGAACTCTTTAATTTTTCGGAATCAAAAGTATCCTATATGTTGACCAGGGATATAAGCTACCACAATACAAAATTTCATTTAAATAGGTGCAGTCGTTTCGGAGATTAGCACGTACAAACAGACAAACAGAGAAACAAAAAATTAAAAAAAAATCTAAATTAGTTCTATTTCACTTTTAACGTCGGTTTTTAGCATTTTTTTTTTCATTGTACAGAAATTCGACCTCTACAGTTTTATTATATGTATAGAAGATAATCAGACATCAATTTTATTAAATGGAGATGATAAAAATTCAACCAAAGTATAATATTATATGCAGTATATTTTGGCAGTCAAAATGTGTTGCCAGATGTGTTTCAAAGAGGTAAATAATAATAAATAACTAGCCCCCTGGCAATACGACGCGTGACTGAAATCAAATGTCGCACCACACCACAAATCATAACGGCTGCTTGTGGGTAATAAGAACATAGAAGGGTATGGAGTTGAATTATTTACATTTTTCTTTGATTTTAGGCTTGAAAAAATAAAACTTACGTTTTTAATTATGTCCGTCCTTCTAACTTTGTATGTCACAATCTTTTTTCTGGGAAATTACTATGTTTTTATAGATAATATGTAGTATATATATGTAATCTCTACGCCATTACTCAATTCTACAGTGAAATGCCGAAAAAGTTTAGGAAATTCTGTCAAAAATCAAGGGTGTTAAACTCTAAAAATACTTTTAATGAAAATTTAATTCAAGTATGTAATTTTGAAGATATCGAATACTTTCAATGTTTTTCTTTTGCTCCTGTGTAGTCAAATTACAAAATCGTGTATGTTTGTCATTTTATAACATACTTTATATTTTTGGAATGCCACGAACTTGTCCCATTATATTGAACACGAATGAATAAGAATGACTTTCTGTGATATGTGTTGTATTTGTATAGCTAGTGAAAAATATTCGAATTAAATTCGAATCATGTTACGTTGTATCTTATTAAATTACTAATTAAATACAGCTACGCAATATTACTGTCAGTAATGTTATTAAAACTTTTTGAATATATATGCAACTGTGCATTTGTTACTGACTTATCCATACGTATGTAAAATATGAAAATGAATTTCTCTGTATATTTGTATAAAGCATGTGAGATTTATTACTTAGTACACATTTTATACTTAATTAGTTAAAGAAATTAAGATTTGTGCCTTTGAGTAGTCTTAAAATTTTCTACTGATTTAATTAGAAAAATATGTTATAAACAAAAATTATAAATTTAGAAAATAATGACATGTGTGCCATATAGACATTTGACATTTGACAATTTACAAATAATAAATACAAGTTGTGTAAGACTGGTGCCTATTGTAGATATGTACAGATCTGTATTGCAGGTAGACAGTGCTCCATTCAATGGCTAAAACAACTAAATATTTACAAATTTTAAGGTAATACAATGTGTGTGCGTAGTTCAAAAACGTTATTGTCACAAATGCAAGAGTTCGGTGAGATACAGCGCCGAGATTTACACGAACGAAGTCGGCTCTATAGTTCTCATTGTCCTCTTAGAGAATACTTTCAATTTATATGATAATATTCGGTAATGATCCGTCTTTTTATTGTTTTCTTTTCTAACGTTGCGTTAAATTGGATTGGATTGAATAGGGACATAAAATATGGCATCATGTATACAACGAGTCACATAATTGAATTCTGAAGTAGTTACTAAAACCTGTTCGCTAGAGCTGCAATCAATCGCAAACTGATACTCAAGTGATAGTCCGTCCGATTTGAAAAGTATTTTCGTATGTATGAGGCGTAAAATAGCTGTGAAGCAATAAAAATTATCCGGTTATAAAAATATATAAACCGGTTATAACCAACCCACAGCCAGGTGGTAGGGCGTTCGCCCGACTTGATGACTACCACCCCTGGTCCAAAGTATGTCGCGATAACAACCTTGAATTGTATTCCGGCAATAGTGACCAGGTTCCAGTCTCCCTTAAGAGAGCAGCAGCGCATTTGTAGCACCTTTGGTGTTGCAAACGGCCATAGGCGATGGTAACCGCTCTCCATCAAGTGGGCCGTCTGCCTGTTTGCTGAACTCCTGCAATAAAAAAAAAATAAAAAAAATATGCACAATTTTAGTGATATTAAACTATACATACCTAATTTTTTTTATTGCACGAGTTCAGTAGATAGGCAGTCAGGCATCAGTTACCATCGCCTATGGACATTTGTAAAACCAAAGGTGCTACCAATCCTATTGTTTGTTTCTATTCTTTTTGAAATGACACGTCTTTCGAATCATTGTCATTTGAAACTTGATGAAACGAAAAAGCGACACTAAAATGAGATAAACACATAATTCTATAGGACTAAGCCTGCGAGAGAATGAGAGTTTTACATTCTGCAGCACAGATTAAAGAGTCAATAAGACCGATGATTAAACATAGGTCCAATTTGGATCGAAATAAAACTGTTAATAATATTTTATTACTAAAATAGTGAAAAATTGAAAGTGATACTTAAGAAGTTTATTTTAAACTAGCTGATACTCACCCGCTTCGCGTGTCGTAAACTCCGTTCTTAGCTGACCTCTACTTGGCGAAAGGAAGGTCCATGCCAAATTTCAAGTTTATAGATATTATAGTTCCTAAGATATCGTGATGAATCACTATATACGAGCATTTCAATTCTATATACTTATATATATAGATGTGGGGGTTGATTTGTAAGATGTGTGGTGCGCTGATAATAGTTACCCCGTTGGATAGGGTCACGCACCATTGGCGAGAGGTCATGGCTCAATCGCCCTTGAGGAGAGTACATAAAAAGACAACGAGTGTTGTACTCTTGATGTAATTGTTGCTTGATTTATTTAACAATAAACTTAAGACTATGTAAATAGACAGAAATCTTAACTGCTTTTATCCGTGCAGGAACGGAGAAAGAATACAATTTCCTGCGGCCGGGCGGCCTGTCGTAAGAGGCGACAAAACAACCCACAGCCGGGTGGTAGGGCATTTGCCCGACTGGATGGCTACCACCCCTGGTCTAAAGTATGTCGCCATAACAACCTTGAGTTGTGTTCCGGCATTATTGACCAGCTTCCAGTTTCCCTTAAGAGAGCAGCAGCGCATTTGTAGCAACTTTGCTGTTGCAAATGTCCATAGGCGATGGTAACCGTTTCCCATTGAGTGGGCCGTCTGCTTGTCTGATGATCTCCTACAATAAAAAAAATGCTAATTGAAAATATTATAAAACCTAAACATTTTCGCAGATGCATCTCTGAAGGTTTTCTGTTTTCTGTCTCTCTCTTTTCTTTCACCATATCCCAATTACTTGGGGTCGGCACAATATGTCTTTTCCTTCCACACTCTTCTATTCTGACATAACTCTTCTGTCACACCGCATATCATCATGTCATCCTTCACACAATCCATCCATCTTTTTTTTGGTCTACCTTTAAATTTGTACCCATCGATCTTGTAGTATAACATTCTTTTTGTCACGTGACTTTCATCCCTCCTCATTATATGTCCATACCAACTTAATCTTCTTCCTCTCAATTTTTCAGTCACGGGTGCAACTTTCAAAGATCCCGTTATGTACTCATTTCTCACCTTATCCATTCTTGTAACACCACACATCTATCTCAACATTCTCATCTCAGCTGAGTGGAGACGTTTGTAGTTTATCACTTTAGTGGCCCAACATTCCGACCCGTATAGCATGACTGGTCGTATGATAGATTTATATATTTGACAGTTCATATTTTTGTTTTTTGTTTTCTGTATTGACAAATTTTGGCACGTGTATGGACTACTCAGTTTTAACCTTACTAATTATGCAGCAATAAATTATTCCATATAAGTGACGTAACATTGAAATATAATATGTTGACGGATATAAGCTAATGAATTATATTTATATTAATAAAAGTTAGAGAAGAATTCTCTATGAGCACAATATCCGAAGTTTCACTTCTTCTCGTGTGAATTGCACACACACAATTTTAATATATTTTCTTTTTTGTCCTCTTTCTTTTTTATTTATTCTCTTCATTTCGTTAACGTTACAAAGGGTCCTTACATCTAAAATTTCTTCTTAGTTGCCAGATTCTAAATTGTCTTATTTCTATCGGTTACATATTTTCTACGTTACTATAATATTACTTCCTTATACATATTCCATTAGAAACTTATTTGCATATGATCTCAAGGTTGTTTATGCCGCATACTCTAGACCAGACCAGCCATCCACACAGGCCAATACCCTACCACCGGGTTGTGATGGTTTTGTGTTGTTTTTGTCGCCTCTTACGACAGGCCGCCCGGCCGTAGGAAATTGTATTCTTTCTCCGTTCTTGCACAGAGGTTTACGTAGTGTAAAGTGGCTATCGTTGACTTTTGCAGCATTAGAAGCGAAGCCCACGCATTGCCAGCCAGGATAATAAAAGTATTTAGTAAATAGTAAAACGTAAGTTAAACAATATCTTGGACAGTAGCAATCAAGGAATACTTGCTTACTATTGGTTGTACTACTTTAGTATATCGCTACAATTCGTTTTGGAAGAACAAGACAAAGTCATAGGTCTCTGCTGTTTTTTAGACAGAATTACTAATGTTTACAAGTTTTAATAGCCGCTTAAGAAAATTCGGATACCTTCACACATGCATTGTATTCGTGCTAACACAAACCACATCCAAGCTAAGTGCCAGGGCGTGTAGCTCAATTGCACAGATTTATCGCCATCCCATAAATTGCGAGTGCCCTTTTCTGGGCCATTAAATATCATGAAAAATATCTAATAAGGCGAAAATAATTCTATAAGAAAATAAGTTTGATATATTTCGTTTTATTAACGTTACGTACTATTAATTTTTATTACGGTATTGTATAAAAATTGGCCAAGTAGGAGAAGCTTTACAATTTTTGGCACCCCAGCACAATGAGTATATAATAATAACAGCCACGAGCCTCCCATTATAGGAGAACGGACAGTATACCCACCACGCTTGTCCAAGACACATTGGCAGTGAGGTGATATGTGATGATGGATGACGGTTGGTTGCGGCCGTTGAGTAGTGTACGGGTCAATGAAAGAGAACTTGCGTCGTACACTTTTAATCACATCCACTCATGTTTTATAATACAGTTTAGAAGGATTTTTGATGAAGGCAAGCAGCAAGCGCGAGAACTGAATCTTATACGCGAGCACGAATGTCGTGCGCCCGCGTTGAAGGCGTGAATAGGACTGTGAGTCGAATTATCCCGAACTGAACTTCGGTTCCCGTTGGAATGTCGTTTACGCGCCAAGAAAATTGGTACGAACGTTGCGAGGAGCGCGGTGTCTTGCTTGCCACAGATTAATATTGGTTTCGCGCTTACGTGCTTGTTTCTATGTTGGCACTAATGTCGCCACAGCAGGTTTGACACATTGGTTATTTCGATGTGCAGGTTCCATCGTGATGTTTTTCTTCACCATTGTAAGCACGTAGTAGTTGTACCGCTATGGACATTAGGTCAGGAAACTGCCTTAATAGTGCATGCGTTTCAGCTAGGACTCGAAGTTGGCGGTAGGCTAAATAAAACCTTTAATATTACTCATTGACACATGACATCTTTGTCTTCCGTGATCACGACTACTGAAAAGTGGCCGATTTTTTTTTATTGCAGGAGTTCAGCAGACAGGCAGACGGCCCACTTGATGGAAAGCGGTTACCATCGCCTATGGACATTTGCAACACCAAAGGTGCTACAAATGCGCTGCTGCTCTTTAAGGGAGACTGGAACATGGTCACTAATGCCGGAACACAAGTCAAGGTTGTTATGGCGACATACTTTAGACCAGGGAGGGTAGCCATCCAGTAGGGCAAATGCCCTACCACCTGGCTGTGGGTTGTTAAGTCGCCTCTTACGACAGGCCGCCCGGCCGCAGGAAATTGTATTCTTTCTCCGTTCCTGCACGGACGACATTAAAATTACATTATAATAATATGTACAATTTTGCCTTAATATTGTTACAACTCAGATCCCCACAAACATAAAACCTACCTGCATATCTGAAACAAAGCACATTTATTACCCGTCGGCATTTGAACTAATAATATTTAAATTCTTTTATGGTCGTCTTCTTTCGTTTACTTTGTGTTTAAAATTTGTGACTAGAAAACAGCCCATTGTTGTATTGTAATCTTTTATGGCAGTCATTAGCCAGATGTGTCCGATTAAGTCGACTTAGATACGGGGACATTGCAGTTGCACAGTATAAAATGATGACCTGATGGAGGGGGAAGCAGTCGAGCGATAACCACGAGCGAAGCAAGACGTGTCTACTACAATCGGGAATCTAATAAGTGACGGACCTTGCACGTTTTATTGAATTACGACCTTCTACCTTAAGTTTGGACTTGTTGTGTTCGGTTATATTTATCCCTGTGTTATACGTGTTTGTATAGTTCTAATAAACTCTATAGTAATTGTAACGGCATTTTAATTCGAGTCTCGCGACTTGTAACAATATTAAGATTCTTTGACTACTAACACATAAATTACGCCAAGCCTGTCTCTTAGTTATTACTCCCTTCCAGAGACTTAAGAACTATGTGAGTAATGACTAGAACTAGATGATAAGAACGACTGCGGATTCGGCTTACGATGCACGGATGCCGCGCATAGCGTACGTGCGCTGCGTCAGGCGTCTGAAAGAGACCATAATAAGCATTCATCGGTCGCGTAAAGCATCACGCCCAACTCTGAATTTATATTGTAGCTTGATATGAATCATCCCATTTTCAAGACTTATTGTTTTATATTAACAGTTTACTTACTGCTTGAGTCTGGAAATAATTAGGCGCTGTACGAGTCTTACTCGCTCATATCGAGTTCCTCTATAAAATATATTGTAGTATGGTTCATTCATAAGTGATTTGTGTGAGTTGAACACACTGCAACACTATGCTCATTTTTCAAAAAAAAGTACGACGTGTAATGGAATAATTATCTATCTAAATGTGTTGGTTTAGTAGTTATGACATACAGCTAGAGACTCCAGTGAGGATGTAAGAATTTCTTTTATGTATAAGAACCCTAAAAAATAAGATAATTAACCAACTGCGCTCATAATAAATGTACTGCACCTGTGTAAATTACCATTAAAATGTGAATAAAGTGTTATACAAAATCTTGAGGAAAATTACTGACAGGTCACGTTATCAGCCAGAAGCGAAAATGGTACGTTTCTTATATACCACGCTTTTTGATGTTCCATATCCATTTTGTAAAAGCCATATTTTTTCGTCATATCCGTCCGCTCATCTCTCCGACGTCCATCCAGCTGTCCGTCCATGTGTTTCAAGTGTAGGTTTCAATTATTTTTATCAGAAACGACTGGGTTTATATAGATGAAACTGTACAGGAACGTGTAGTCTATAGTTATGGACTACACAATGATGTAGTAAACCCGCGTAACATTTAAAAAGAGAGAGTAGCTATACTTGTAACTGAGGCTTGAAAATTTTCATTTAATTAAAAAAAATCCAAACTTATTAGAAACCTTAAAAGTTTTGATGATATTAGGTTCCAAAGTCTTCATAATTGGATCTCTTCTCTAATTTTTGTCCATAATATGTTATATATCTTACTACCAAATTAAAATCTTATAGATCTACAGATCTAGTCTTTGAGATAAAACTGACATATATAGACAGGCCAGGTAAGCCAATAAGAGAATCCAGTTAGGCAGCATTCGGTAAGCTTCGACAAGTCTTCTTGGCGATCATTCCGTAATGCTTGAAGACTAGTCTTCGAGCAGTGCGTTCTACCCATTATGACATAGGATCCCGAGACGTGGACACTGATGGTGGGACTGGTTTACAAATATATAGTCGCTCAAGTCGCTCAAGTTGGGGGTTTCTCTTATAGATAGAATCCGAAATGAGAATATCCGCAAGAGATGTGCGAACGAAACATGAAGGCGAAATGTTCCTTCTAAGTCGGCTGACTTGTGGAATGCACTACCAGAATCCGTTTTTTTTTCATAGCTGAAGTACAGCAGACAGGCTGACAGCCCACCTGACGGAAAGCTGTTACCGTCGCCTATGGCCGTTTGTAACACCATAGATTTTACCAACGCAATGGCGGCCTCGAAGAAATTTTATGACACCCTTTTTGAAAAACTCTGTATCGTAGCGCTGTGGGAAAACCTCGGCTGGAAGCTCATTCCAAATCCCCACGGTGCGCAAGAGAAACGTTCTACAGAACCGTTGCGTACATGGACGAAGCGGCTCAAGGAAGTGGAGATGAACTCTCAACCAATGGCGAGCGGTGCGATGGTAGAAGGAGGACGAAGGCACCATTCTAAGCAGTTCTTCGAAACACTCTCCGTTATACAGTCGGGATCAGCAAAAACGCGAACGGCTGGACGTGAATACAGTCCAGGGGATTAAGTTGGCAGGCAGGTGCTCCAGCCTAGAGGTGTGAGCAGTACTCCATATCCGGCCTCACCTGGGCTTTATAAAGCACAAGGCGTTGCCGCGGTGTGAAGTACTGCTTGGACTGGTTTAGCACTCCCAGTTTCTTGGAGGCAAGTTTTGCCTTGCCTTCAAGATAGCCCCTGAACTATACTTCGTTCGCGATGTCAACGCCGAGGATCCCAATACTTTTGGAGGTGATAAGGGGAGTTCCTTGGAACTGAAGCGCTTGCTTAAATGGAGTTTTTTTGGCAGATAATACGCAGACCTGTGTCTTCTTAGGGTTGAAATGAACAAGGTTTTATCTCCCCCATTCAGAGACTCTCTCTAAGGAATACTCTACTTCAGACACAAGTCTAACCCGACTTTCCCGAAAAGTACAATCCGGGAATCTTCAAGTCTCGTGTGAATAGGTAATATTCTACGCGTGCTCCATCTTCGACCACATCATTGTCCGACATTAGGCGTAATCATGGTCAAACGCGAAACTTATTTATCATTAAAAAAAGAACTAGCTAACCGATATAGCTCGCAAAATCAGCAAATTTATTGACAGTGGGCCGGTCACGTCTGCCGCAGGACCGACAGGCAATGGAGCAAACGTCTCCTGGAGTGGAGATCGCGTCTCGGTGAATGTAGAACAGGACGCCTTCTAGTCCGGTGGATTGACGACCTGGGTAAGTAAGGTCGCCAGTAGGGACTGGATGAGGAAGGCGAGAGACCGGAATATGTGGCACAGATTTGGGCAGGCCTATGTCAAGCAGCGGACTGCGATTGGCTTAAGAAAAAGAAGATACATAGGCGGACAAAGAACATGAAGATTTTGCAAGGTTTCCCTTCTTCATACGGAACTCTAATCAATTACTAGCTATTTATACAGCACATACCATACACACATTGTACTTTAAAATTAACATGATTATAATTCAAAATTTGGCAATTTAATACATATGTAATTTTACTGTATGCCGATTATATGTAATTTTACTAAAGAAATACAATATTTAAACATATGTTTATGTATTTCATGTTTATAAATACTGGATACTATTTACTTATATCCATCAGACACTGCGTATTAACTTAACAAGATTAACTACCGGTAAGTATTCACTTACGATTTTTATTTGATGCTTTATGGGGTTGGAGTTGTCTGGAAGAGATCGCTTTTTAGCGATAAGACCGCCCTTTGTACACAACTAGATATAATTTTAGTCTTAAGTTCATGTTTGTATTGGTGTACAATAAAGAGTTGTCTATCTATCTTTATGAAGATTTAATCATCCAATATTGATAAAGTAAAGAAATTGTGTAACATATTTAAAAATAAGACAAAAGCAGATAAAAAAATCTAATATTAGCTAGAAGTGTTGCTGGTGAGTATGTTGCTGCTTATTGTTCTTAAAATAGCGATAACACATTGTAAAGTGGTTCACATAGAATAAACAGGGAGCAGAGTTAATTTTCAAGTTACTGACTTTCAAAAAATTTCTTCAGTAGAACTTATTTCATTTTTTTTATATTCCAGGCCTGAAACGCTATGTGAAATAAACAACATTTCGTGAAAGACATATATAAAAAGCAGGTAGACTCTACTGAATTGTAGTAACATTTTTAGTATAGAAATAAGGTACCTACATAATTTATTAATGATCTGTAAACACGCTGTTATTAGCTTAACCTGTTTATATCAAAGTAACAAAATGTGAATTCAAATACTTTGTAAAGTACATGCACTCCTTAGTTATTTTTCAAAGCAAAAATGTTAAGTCAGGGTGTTTTGTAACGATGTAAAATTATACCTAACTTTTTCCCAACATAATCTTCGTACTCTCCTTATAATTCAACCCAAATTGAATATATTCGTTCAAAACATGGTTATACAATTAGAATTTACCAACATAATCTTCATACTCTCCTTATAATTCAACCCAAATTCAATTTATTCGTTCAAAACATGGTTATACAATTAGAATTTACCAACATAATCTTCATACTCTCCTTATAATTCAACCCAAATTCAATTTATTCGTTCAAAACATGGTTATACAATTAGAATTTACCAACATAATCTTCATACTCTCCTTATAATTCAACCCAAATTCAATTTATTCGTTCAAAACATGGTTATACAATTAGAATTTACCAACATAATCTTCATACTCTCCTTATAATTCAACCCAAATTCAATTTATTCGTTCAAAACATGGTTATACAATTAGAATTTACCAACATAATCTTCATACTCTCCTTATAATTCAACCCAAATTCAATTTATTCGTTCAAAACATGGTTATACAATTAGAATTTACCAACATAATCTTCATACTCTCCTTATAATTCAACCCAAATTCAATTTATTCGTTCAAAACATGGTTATACAATTAGAATTTACCAACATAATCTTCATACTCTCCTTATAATTCAACCCCAATTCAATTTATTCGTTCAAAACATGGTTATACAATTAGAATTTACCAACATAATCTTCATACTCTCCTTATAATTCAACCCAAATTCAATTTATTCGTTCAAAACATGGTTATACAATTAGAATTTACCAACATAATCTTCATACTCTCCTTATAATTCAACCCAAATTCAATTTATTCGTTCAAAACATGGTTATACAATTAGAATTTACCAACATAATCTTCATACTCTCCTTATAATTCAACCCAAATTCAATTTATTCGTTCAAAACATGGTTATACAATTAGAATTTACCAACATAATCTTCATACTCTCCTTATAATTCAACCCAAATTCAATTTATTCGTTCAAAACATGGTTATACAATTAGAATTTACCAACATAATCTTCATACTCTCCTTATAATTCAACCCCAATTCAATTTATTCGTTCAAAACATGGTTATACAATTAGAATTTACCAACATAATCTTCATACTCTCCTTATAATTCAACCCAAATTCAATTTATTCGTTCAAAACATGGTTATACAATTAGAATTTACCAACATAATCTTCATACTCTCCTTATAATTCAACCCAAATTCAATTTATTCGTTCAAAACATGGTTATACAATTAGAATTTACCAACATAATCTTCATACTCTCCTTATAATTCAACCCAAATTCAATTTATTCGTTCAAAACATGGTTATACAATTAGAATTTACCAACATAATCTTCATACTCTCCTTATAATTCAACCCAAATTCAATTTATTCGTTCAAAACATGGTTATACAATTAGAATTTACCAACATAATCTTCATACTCTCCTTATAATTCAACCCAAATTCAATTTATTCGTTCAAAACATGGTTATACAATTAGAATTTACCAACATAATCTTCATACTCTCCTTATAATTCAACCCAAATTCAATTTATTCGTTCAAAACATGGTTATACAATTAGAATTTACCAACATAATCTTCATACTCTCCTTATAATTCAACCCCAATTCAATTTATTCGTTCAAAACATGGTTATACAATTAGAATTTACCAACATAATCTTCATACTCTCCTTATAATTCAACCCAAATTCAATTTATTCGTTCAAAACATGGTTATACAATTAGAATTTACCAACATAATCTTCATACTCTCCTTATAATTCAACCCAAATTCAATTTATTCGTTCAAAACATGGTTATACAATTAGAATTTACCAACATAATCTTCATACTCTCCTTATAATTCAACCCAAATTCAATTTATTCGTTCAAAACATGGTTATACAATTAGAATTTACCAACATAATCTTCATACTCTCCTTATAATTCAACCCAAATTCAATTTATTCGTTCAAAACATGGTTATACAATTAGAATTTACCAACATAATCTTCATACTCTCCTTATAATTCAACCCAAATTCAATTTATTCGTTCAAAACATGGTTATACAATTAGAATTTACCAACATAATCTTCATACTCTCCTTATAATTCAACCCAAATTCAATTTATTCGTTCAAAACATGGTTATACAATTAGAATGTATATGCTATTGTGTGTGCATGTGTGTGTAGAGAAATGATAAATTTTATTAAACTATATAATCTTAAAATACATGAAAAGATACTGAGAAATGTAAAAAATATTAATCTATACCTTTATAATTGCTTGGCCTCGCTGACCGACTTAACTTATCAACGCACAGCCAAAACTACATTGTGCTAGGATCGTGAAAATTTGCATGTGTTTTTTTCTATACTGTAAGTACGCACTAAGAAATGATTATTGAAAGTTCAACACCTAAGGGAGTGAAAAAGGGGATGAAAGTTTGTATCAAAATCAGTCATTTTCAAAGTAAGAATCACGAAATTTGATATACCTGCTTTTGTTTAGAAATAAACGTAACGGTGTTTTTCGAAAATTTACCCCTAAAGGGGTGAAGAGGGGCAAAAGTTACCATGAAAAATCGCGATTTTTAAAGTAAGAAGCACAAAATTCTACAAATCTGTTTTTGATTAGAAAAAAATGTACATGTGTATTAGTGTTTTTAGAAATTCAATCCTTAAGGGGGTGAAATAAGGGCTACCTATTTGTTTTGACTATTTAAACTATGACTATTTTTAATCTACGCGAGCAAAGCCACTGGCAATAGCTAGTTTGTAATAAAGTCATTTATTTGGAATTGAGGAATTCATCCACCAAGTAAAACATACATAAAACATTGAAAGTGTAGTAAATTTTAGAAGGAAATTAATTTTCCCAAAGAATGCTCGCCTTATCTATTCGTAAATAAATTGTGTTCCTCGCGTAAGTTACAATAGAAGTTCAATTAATTAGTTTTAAATTGAGAACATAAATTTTGCGAAACAACGCGAAACGGACAATTTTACAATAACTTGCGGTGAATTTGGTATCTCACAGAAAATTCAATTATTCTCATATAACTATAGAGATATTGTAGTCGAGAAATATATTAAAGAGTTTCATCATATTGTTGATACGTACAACTTTCAGACGCTACTCATTTTTTGTTGGAACAGTGAATGAATTCAACAAACTCAGCAAGTCGGATTATGTTGACATTGACTTGTTTGTTGTGGATAGTCTAGCATCTGTAATTGCGAATTTAATCAAAGCCTATTTTAATAATAACTCGTTTCCCCGTCACTAACTCTTCTTATTATTGTTCTTTTTTTCTAAAATTATTGTATTTTATACTTTATTTTTATTTCCCTGTCATCTGTGGAGTTTTATAAATAGCTGTTCTTTAGCTATCTCTGTAACGCTAGTTTGTAAAACTTTAGTTTGTAAGACCACAGCTGTTTACCCCCCAAATAAAATAAAATAAATAAAAAATAAAAATATTGTAACAATAGAGCTCTAATAATCTACACACACCACAATTAGCGGAACAGAAGAAAAAAATTAAAAAGCGGTAGGGAAAAATAAAGAAATAAAATAATTAATTTATTTACACTATACACATCGGTCTTACATTTAAACGATGCTCATGCTAAATGTACTCCTATTATAAGTGGTCACATTATGCACTATTTCAGATTTTATAAAATGTCAATTGAAAACTTCAATTTCGATAATTTACATATTATAAAATATTAACTAAACAATATAATAAAAAATAATAATATGGACTAAAAGAAGATGGAATATGGAAGTATTTAATATCATAATCATTGGTGCGGCGGCGCTGGGTTTAGCGGGAAGCGAACTGTGTCAAATTTGCGGGAAAAGAAGTGTGGGACAATTTTGATGGGAATCGGAAGATAAGCACGCACTTACCTGGTTAATGGGAATGAAATGCGGCTGCTCCTCTGCCCTCAGTCCACTTCACTTCACTTTATTTGTTACAGTATGTTTATAGTGTTTAATTTAATATGTTTTAATATATCTTGCACAATTTTGGTGCGGAGCGGGTTAATTATAAGTTATATGTATTTATAGTGGTGCGGGCGCGATATATTTTATGTTATTTTATATATATATATGTATATATATATATATATATATATATATATATATATATATATATATATATATATATATATATATATATATATATATACATTTGCGGTGCGATTTAATTTATTTTATTTTATCTTGTCATGAGATGAATGATCGACGTGACGTGCGAAAGGGGACGCGCCGTCAGATTTAAAGGAAGAATTTAAATAAGTCGAAGAAAAGTATAAATAGGTCGAAAGGAGGTTTACATGGCGGTACCAATCATCATAATTAACTAAGTTACAGCACAAATTTTCATAATTAAGTACAAAAAACTTGTTTTTAAACTACCAAATTTGATTAACAATCCTTTCATATGAATTAAGATCCCAAAACGATCACGTTATAAAAGCTGAATGTTTCTCTGTGTACCTATCTCCCCAATACAGGTAAAAGCGATCCCTGTGAAGTTTGGATCATGGTAGTTTTAAAAGATTACAGGGTATAAGGTCCCGCCACGTAAAAAGAGCTCTGAGCGGTAGTGGAGGGGATGTGTCTGCACAGGTGTACAGTCGTATCCTAAAGTACTAGGGTAATGTTTTATGAGTAATTGGTTTATTGTAGAATCTTATTAGGTACTTTACTAGCTACTTAGTCTCGCCCCCTTCATACCACCAATTTGATCGATAAAACGCTCACTGCGCAGGTTCAGAGCCAGAGTTCTTTTTACGTGGCGCGAACTGTACCAAAGGTGTGTAAATTTGTACCTCACTTTAGAGTGTTTTTTTTTTTTTTTTATGTAAGTATAGGTTTGCGTTTGACCACTGTCTCACCTGATGTTGAGTGATGACGCAGTCTAGGATGGAGCACGCTTACCTAGAAAATACCTATTCACTCGTGACTTGAAGACTTTAAGATTGTATTTGTCAGGAAAAACAGACTCCGGCAAATTATTCCACTCTTCGGCAGTGCGCACCAGAAAAGATGAAAGCTCAGTTTTTTTTAAATTTATTTATCTATAATAAAAAAAAATTATTACAAATACAAGTAAGGCACCACTTAAACCTATGAGGTTTGCATGTGATGCAACACACTCTCGCAATTTCAGGCAAAAAATTTATACAGCCATATCACATAGTACTCGTATGTGCAGATAACATATACGTATACAGAGGCTGTCATGGCAGTTTTTCTAAATAATACTTACTTACTTACTCCGTTGGCTCAGCGACCCGAAGTGGGTCTTGGCCTCCGAAACGACAGCATGCTAGTTTTCTCGGTCCTGTGCGGTTTCTTGTCAATTACTGGCTCCTAGCTCTGACAGGTCCGCCTCTACTCTGTTCTTCCAGCGATATTTATGACGGCCGACCGGACGCCGACCTACCGGCCGTCCCAAATATGCTTCCCTCACGCTGCGATCCTCTCCCATCCGTTCTACGTGACCGAGCCAGCGGAGGCGGTGAGCTTTTATTTCTCCTATTATGTTAGGCTCGGCCACGAGATTCTCAATTTCGAGGTTACTTCGGACCCTCCAGCTTTTTCTAAATAATAGTTTTTTAATTTCTGTTTTATATTTTTGTAATTTAAAGATTCCCTAAGTGTAGTGGGCAATTGATTAATTAATGTTGGTATTATGTAGTTTGTGATATTCTTGCCATAGTGGTTATTGTGGGGTGGGATGGTTAATGTCTGTTTTGAGATTGATCTTGTGTGTGTTTTATGTTGTTCTCTTATTTGGAATTCTTGGTTTTTAAAGTACTTTTCTTTAAGTATCATATGTTCCGTTTTCGTTTGTATTGGTAGGACCCCACAGTGTCGGAATAGTAAACTCTTTTGGTTCCGGTATCGAACTTTGATGTTATGTAGCACGATGACTTTTAGTATTTGGAGCTGAAGAGCGTAAATATTATTTATGTATGTTTTGAATGTCCTTCCGTAATTGCTTAACCCATATGACACTATGGAGTCTACCATTGCGCTATACAGTAGAAGTCTCCTTTTGAATGGAATTTTATTTTTGAGTATACGCATTTTAGCTAAGATATTTTATATTATATTAATCTATCTATAATATTATAAAATTCTAAACATGCTGTACGGTGCAGATGGTGTATTCAATGAAACGCTCCTTAAATATGGACGGTATTTATTATAGGCGCTTACAACAGCAATAGGTATGATTAGCACTACTGTACTTAACGGCAAGTTAGCACTAGAACCCAGATGTTCCTCTCAACACTGATAGCACTAATTGTATCGATTTCAATACTAGTTACACTAATCAAACACACTGGTATTCACAACATCCACGAGTCACGCTGAGAATCCAAATGGCTTGGTATAGCAATGGTAGAGTCTTTCGAATGCTTCCTGGTATTCGTAGTCTTCCTTTTCTTTTCTTGTGTGTATAACTTGATTCGGAAACTGGACACATTAAAAGTTTACCGTAGGTCCGAGCGATTGTTCTTTTTTTTTTTTGTTTTTTTTTTTTTGAAGGAGTTCAGCAGACAGGCAGACGGCCCACTTGATGGAAAGCGGTTACCATCGCCTATGGACATTTGCAACACCAAAGGTGCTACAAATGCGCTGCTGCTCTCTTAAAGGAGACTGGAACCTGGTCACTAATGCCGGAACACAACACAAGGTTGTTATGGCGGCATACTCTAGACCAGGGGTGGTCGCCATCCAGTCGAGCAAATACCCTACCACCTGGCTGCGGGTTGTTTAGTCGCCTCTTACGACAGGCCGCCGGGCCGAAGGAAATTGTATTCTTTCTCCGTTCCTGCACGGATAAAAGTTCAAAATCAACTCTTTTCCTTCGTATGATAATAGAATAGAAAAGAATAGAAAAAATGCAAGAGAGTGTCGGGGTGAAGGTAAGGAAAGGAATGCTCCAGTGGTTCGGACATGTGGAAAGAATGCATGATGAAAGAATAACAAAACAGATATACAATGCAAAAGTGGATGGATGCAGAAGTCGTGGAAGGCCACGACACACCTTTCATGATCAAATTGATCGTATACTAGCAGAAAGTGATGTCAGGAGCCTTAACAACAGACGAGCGTGCATGACAAGAGCTATGAATGTCAAAGAAGCGAGTGAGGTGTGTAAGAACAAGCCTGAATGGCGCTCTGTTGTTCGTGCCTACCTCGCAAGGGAACTGGCGTGAATCTATGTATGTATGTATGTAGAATAGAAAACGCTTTATTGTTCACCAAATAAACAATTACAGAATAGATCATTACAGTAATTTAAAGGTAAAACAAAAGGCGTCCTTATCGCTCAACGTAATCTCTTCCAGGCAACCTAAATCAAAGTTTGAATCAGGCAATGTAGGTGGTGCAGGAAAAAGGCAATACATACATAAATACTTAAACTAATTTAAGAAACAAATATATAAATACATACATATATACATACTCATTTATATAATATACAGATATACAATAATATATTTCAAAATACATAAGTTACTATAAATGTATATGATACATATATAAATGTATCATGATTATATTGTGTTATTCATACATAGCTATTTGTGGACAAATAGTATTTTCTGAGTTATTTCTAAATATTGGTAAGAATTTTACCCAACTTCTTCCGAACATAATCTTCGTACTCACTTTATAATTCAATCCAAACCAAATTTAATCGTTCAAAAATCTAATCTAAACAGATATACAATGCAAAAGTGGATGGATGCAGAAGTCGTGGAAGGCCACGACACACCTTCCATGATCAAACTGATCGTGTACTAGCAGAAGGTGATGTCAGAAGCCTTAAGAACAGACGAGCTTGCATGACAAGAGTTATGAATGTCAAAGAGGCAAGTGAGGTATGTAAGAATAAGCCTAAATGGCACTCTGTTGTTCGTGCCTACCCCGCAAGGGAACTGGCGTGAAGTTATGTATGTATGTAAAAATCTAATGACATCATTTAGTTTTCGTCAATATCGAACTCGAGATTTTTTTGAGTGCTTTTCGCTATTTCGTTCAGGATTTTTTTTTAATAATGATATGTGTATAATATTAATTAGTTTACAATAAGCTGAAGAAATTTACAAATAATCTAACACAATAAAAGAAAAATTAACTTATTTGTTAGTCTCTCAAGACTATAAGTAGAATACTGAGCCTATATCACCGTCTTCTATGGGTACGGTGCCAAGAAGGCTGGCTACGTTTCCTCGCTTTAGAAAAAATTTGGAAGAGACTCATGGTCTCAGGACCCCCTACTGTCCGAGGGTCTTGACAGCAAACAGGACAAAGTTATAGCTCTCACTGAGGGTTGCATATTTGTGTCGCTTGAGTGATTCAGCTGTTTCCACCTCCAAACTGGCTGATCTAGACGTGTTCGATAAATGGGTTTAAAGCAAGATATATCAAGACACGTACTCTAATATCCAACTTCAAGACAAACTAGAAAATATTTCCAAAATACCGCTCACACCGTACTTCATTAGGCATTATCTGGTATTTTTGAAAACGCAATTATTACCAGCATTCGAAGTTCTATTCATTGTTCCTTCCAATATCTGAAACGACTGAATTAAATAATAAATTCAAGTCAATTGCTATATTATTGTTATTACCACAAGATTCAGTTTCGACTGGTACAAATTTGGCATATTTCCCATTTCAACACCCAAATACAATAATGACAGTAATAAATCATACGGATCGTTAGGTACGCTCCCCCTAGTGTTGGGTTCGATTCCCGGACGAAATGGCATCATCTGTCAATGGCTAGAAGTGACTTGACATGACTCGCTAATGGAGTAGCCGTGTTTTGTTTGGGAACAATCGTAGAAATCACGACTGTATTTTTTGGACGGTTCTATTATGTCTGGGATTTATTATTTTGAAAAGAGATGTATGTATAATTTAAATATATTTTTTTTCTTTTTTTCACGTATTGTATATCCCCAAATTAAGCAAGTTACGCTTATGTTAGGGATAACATACAACGGACTACTCTAGGGCCGATCCCAGACACCCAGACCATAGTAAATAACGGAGAAAATTCGTTATCGAAATTTACCACACCAGAAAACGAACCTGGAGTCTTTGCGTTGCAGTGAGGTACGGTAGCAAAGGCTTAGCCCGCTCAACCACAAAAACCGTCAAATTGGCAAACTTTAATTTTACTTAGAGTTTAATTTTCAGTATAAAAGTATCAATTTAAGGATTGTTTTAAGAAAACATAATTTTAGGGTACTTTACTAACCTAACAATAATACTGTCTAAACCGATTTCGCTTACAGCGACCTTAGTTGAAGCTGGTAAAGTGTGTACACCCCCCCCCCCCCTTTTTCTAATATTTGATTTATTTGAAGTAGACGTTATTGGAAAGTCAAGGTGCTAAAACAGTTAAACCTTCTGTAACCAAATGCCAAATAAAATTGTCGCTATTACGAAATCGTTAACTGCCCGTAAATTGACACGCACTTGGCCAATTTTCTGTTATTCAGTGCGACTATGTATATTATTCCAAATATGTAATAGTAAGGTAAATATTATTAGACAAAAAGCACTTCAAACAAATTTGCATCTATGATGAAATTAATGAAAGTAAATGAATTAAATGATGTGTGCAAAAATCGAAGTAAATGAAAATATGCCGTCTCTGTCTACCCCTAAAAGAAACAGGCGTAGGCGTAGGGGTTCATTACATATACGTATGTCCTCTATTAAATTACTTATATCCTATTAAACAGGATTTAAAATAAATTTTCATGATGATGTTTATAAATAATCCTTTCAAAACGAAAAACTCAATCGTCACAGTAACGTTTTACATGACAAATAAACAGACATTAGTTAAACTATTATTATTATAATAAAACTGAACACGAAAGCTTTCAAAATACACAAAGCAAATAGAAAGCATCCGTCATATATTTTAATATTTAATGCCTTTATATGTGACGACACAATGTGTCATTATGATCAGATTCAACCATCACTTAATACAATTAATAAGTAATGACTACTACAGTAAGTAATTTCATTTATTACATACTAGAATTTTCCACGCAGCTACGCCGTGGGTCAAACCCTAGTAAGTAGCTCTATTTCACTTACATAAACACTTAATTAGGTTTTTATATACCGTGAACGAAGCCGCGGGCAAAAGTTAGTAAGTATATAAATAAAGTTTCCTTGATAAATTATCTAATTGATAGTGAAAGCCGATTAAAATCCGTTGCGTGGTGTGCGGATATACAGACAGACGCTAAAAAGAATTTGTTTTATTTTATACTATATAAAGAAGACAATAATATTCCTTATTGCACACTGTAGACACACCCATTGTTATACAACTATTATGCTTATGACCTATGTATCTATATATAAATATAAAATTATATTATGCTATTGTAATTTCAAAATAAATGCTAAAATGTAAGTGAAAACTATTAGTAACATGATGCCTAGTAAGTACTTCTAGGCTGTAAAACATTTCAAGGAATAAATGAAACTTTCAAGGAATAAAATACGATTTTTACCATAAATTTTGATAGCTTATAAGGTTCAGAAAATATAGTATAAAGTTCAACTTCAGAGCGAAAGAAGTGAGTATAGGCTAATATAAAAAAATTACAGCAACGAAATTAAATGTTGAAAAGAATTGAACATTTCTCACACATTATACAGTCGTCTAATCACCGAAGTCACATCCATAAGAGATCCTATTTACATTTAATTATCGGATCTAAGAAAAACATTCATATGGAAACGACTAGATTCCGTGCAGTTTCCGATACGGTTTCGATCCGACTTGTTGTCGTAACGTATAAAAGGCATCGCGAAGTCATCTCAGATGTCATCGTTTGCCGACAGCTGACGAAATGGGACGTCGCTTCCCCATCAATTATCCCCAGGTTTGTTAGTTTTGTTTCTTTGACGGCCACTGACTTGTGGAGGGAAGTCGATCGGCTTCCGGTTTCAGAATAGGTGTTAGGTAGTTAAATATAATACAGCTGTTTTTTAATGCTCTTATAAGTTTTTGAGGTGTTCATCTCTTCAACTTTTTTACAGTTTAACTGTATTTAACATTTTAAGATTTTTTTAAATATTTCTTATATATTTGTACTTAATTATAAATAATTTGAGATATGTTTTAGTTTTTGTACATATCTAAGTTGCATTTTTTCAGATGCACAGATAGATAGATGGACGGGACAGTCATGACCATTTTACACGAGGATTCTATTTTTAATTCTAAAATCTAAGATTAAATATTTTGTAGTACTTAGAAACTATTATTAACGTCATATATAAAGAATGTTACCTACGTTCTCAGATTGATGGCTAAAGGCCTTTCACTAAACTGAAACTAAACACCCCTGTGCACAGTTCAAAGGGTATTATAGCAGGGTTTCTAAGTACAAACTGACCCCGCGGCGTTTTCTACTTTTACTATGGGGATCGTTTTGTTATCAAATAAAAATAATTCACCCAAATTTTCAGCTTTTTATCTTCGATATTTTTCGAGTTTTTTTGAAAAACCTATTTTTCAGTTTTAATTTTTTTTTCAATTGTAAAATTACAAATTAACTAATGGGAATTTTTTTACCAATACTTGGGAGCAAAAGGCATGAAACAATATTTTTTTTATAATTCCCGGATGAAAATCCGATTTTTTTAAAATAAAATAAAAATAAAATATTTTTTATCTCGAGTTTTTGAAAACTATCTACCACCATTTTTTTCCAGAATATGTGTTTTATAATCTTTTCTACTCATGATTTTTGCGTTTTTTTAAGTGGTGGAACAGTGTCAGAAAAAATAAAAACTGTTTTTTTTCATAACATTGTGTTCTATCGAACTGATATTTTTTTTTATTTTTAACTTAAAACACATAACTCTTTGAAACGACGTTAAAATAATAAAATTCTTTACTTTTGTTTAAAAATAAGACATTATAAATTATATAATTCTCCTATATGGTTAAGAATAATATTTTGAAATTACTGATTTAAATATCAATTTCTAATTCTGTAAATGATTGATTGATTCTTTTTTTAAACATTCTTTTTATTACTTGCATACTGGTTGAAAAATAAACGTAAAATAGTATCATTTAAGCAGAATTAAATATTTCGTAATATTGTGACATTCTTTTGGTCACATGTCCTCCAAACTTTTCAGTAAAAACGACTTCTTAAAAAAAAATAAAGGAAGCCACAAACTTTAAACTAATTAGTGCAAGCGCCACTTTATTACTCCCTTGACACCATAGTAAAGGAATCGTGGAAAAAAGTACAGATCCTAGAAAAAAGTTTGGACCTTTGTAATAAGGGGAGCGGATAATTATCGGATCAAGAATATTAATATAGTGTTAAAGATCGGTTACGTCTACTAAACATTTTATGAATAGTAAACAGAAAAATCAATGGATGCAAGTGTAAAAGTAAACCAAAAGAGAAATGAATGAATTGTATTAAAGATGATATGATTTGGTGTGCAACAGAGGACGAATGCCAAAATAGAAGAGTATGAAAGGAAATAACACCTTTTGACGACCCCAAATGATTGGAATAAGATGTAAAAAAGACATAAATGTCAGTTATGTCTTCATATTATTATCCTAATAATTTTATAAGATTATTTGAATAGGTACCTACTTGTCATTACAATGTGTTAATTTTTAATTCTGGCTGGAGTGTGTAACACCGCTTAAACAGCCTATTGTTACTGTTGAGGAAACCTGAACATATTCAGTCAGTCCAATTTAGTCAAGTGTATTGGGTTTTATTCCATTGTAATCGAGAGGCCCAATCTCAGTAGTGAGACGTTTTTGGGTTGATATTATTAATAGCATAGAAAGTATTGAGATCACAGGGAAAGTTGCTGGTAAGACACTTGAAATTCCTGTTTTATGCTGCACAAAAATCCTTAATTAAAAATACAAGCTCCAGCAAGAAGAAAACGAATATAAACAAGAAGAAAATAAAACTTGTAACGAACTTACGATGACCTTTTATAATTTTACAGATGAGGACATGGCATCAAATACAACCGACGAAACGACGTATGAAGCTGACGATACATCATCTGATTACGAAGAACACAAACTAATCGCTCCACAGGCAGCACCAAGGAAATATACTATTGTATATAAAAACATATTTATAATTGCGTATTTGCATTTAGCAGCAGCGTATGGCGTATATCTATGCATTACGTCGGCTAAATGGCAGACTCTATTATTTTGTAAGTTTTATTGCATTATCTTAATAATACACACACACACACATAACTTCACGCCAGTTCCCTTTTGGGGTAGGCACGAACAACAGAGCGCCATTCAGGCTTATTCTTACACACATCACTTGCTTCTTTGACTTTCATAGCTCTTGTCATGCACGCTCGTCTGTTCTTAAGGCTCCTGACATCACCTTCTGCTAGTACACGATCAATTTGATCATGAAAGGTGTGTCGTGGCCTTCGACGACTTCTGCATCCATCCGCTTTTGCATCGTATATCTGTTTAGCCATTCTTCCATCATTCATTCTTTCCACATGCCCGAACCACCGGAGCATTCCTTTCTTTCCCTTCACCCCGACACTCTCTTTTAGACCAACTCAAATATTTTATTATAGTAAGAAATGTTCACTTTCTCGTCCTAGGTAAGTTTCGGTAGTATCAAAGTATGTAGTGTTCCGTTAATGTTTGTATACATCTTATATCTTTGGAAGTAACTTTGTTCAAAACACAAAGTCAACCACACAGCTGAAAATATATAAAACATTTAATTTAAAAAAATCAAAGTATTCATAGGACATGCATTAAAAATGCAAAATATACCCCAAATCTACTAGTTTTATGTTACTCATAACACAAGAATACGTTGCTTATTATACGAATATAAGATTTTTATTCCTTATCAAATTCTTTTTCAGCATATCTCTGTTATGTAGCAGCAACTATCGGCGTGACAGCGGGTGCTCATAGACTTTGGTCACATAAATCTTACAAAGCAAAGTTTCCACTCCAAGTTATATTGATAATATTTTTGTCTTTGGCACATCAAAAAGCGACAAGCTGGGTACGAGATCACCGGCTTCATCACAAACATAGTGATACTGATGCAGACCCCCATAATGCTACTAGAGGATTCTTTTATTCGCATATGGGTTGGCTGTTCGTGAAGAAGCATTCCGAAGTATATAAGAGAGGGAAGAAAATTGATTTATCAGATTTGTACGCAAATCCTATTATCAAGTTTCAACACCAGTGAGTTTTTATATTCGATATTTAAGTATATATTAATTTGCGTCTACTTTGAAAATGTTCAAGGGCAAAAGAGTGGAACTCTTTATAGAAGTCTGTATTTTCCAACACCTTCGATCCGAATAAGTTTTGTGTGCTTTATTCTAGACTACTTCTTCTTTAATTATTATTAATTTTATTGGTTATTACCAATAAAAATAATATCCCTTGTTACAAAACGACGAGGAGATCATTATTAAACTTGTGTATATAATGTTACTTAAGTTCACCAAAATAATACAAATACATCTCAATAATTACTGAATTGAAAGACAAATGAACTATTGATGATTGCATGTTCAAAATATGTGTACTTTGTCTCAACAGATATGCTTCTTGGATTCTTCCGACTACTTGCTTCGGTCTTCCAATGCTTATCCCCGTTATCTTCTGGAATGAAACTCTTTACAACTCCTTTCATCTCACCATTATGAGAGTGGTCATCAACTTCCACGTCTTCTTTCTTATCAACAGCGCTGCTCACATGTGGGGAAACAAACCTTATGATCAATTCATATTGTCTACTGAAAGCAATACAGTCTCTTTAGTAACATTAGGAGAAGGGTATCATAATTACCATCACGTGTTCCCTTGGGATTATAGATGTACAGAAATAAGATCTTCGTTGTTCAATTACACAAGAGCTTTTATAGATTTTTTCGCGTGGATTGGTTGGGCGTATGATTTGAAAGTTGCTTCTAATGAAATAGTTAAGAAGAGAGCTGTTAGGACTGGAGATGGATCAATACAGTGATCCATGAAACTGAAGAATTGTACTAAATAATTGTGTTTGTTTTATTTAAGTTAACCCACTAAAAGACAAACTGAAGGGAGTGCTCCGTAGAGGGTGTGGAGGAGTGAGATGGAATGCTCCTCCGTCTTAAAGGAAAATCTTCCAGCGAGGCTAATGTTGTTGTTGTAGTTAAAAATTTGTGTATATTATTTGTATGTTTCGGGAAACGTTTGTAACATCAATTATTGCACAGCGCCATCTATTGGCTTGTAAGTGTTCCACTACGGAACTTTTTTTGGACAATGAGGTTAACAAGAAAAATACATATTTTTATAAAAAAAGAAAAAATCACTTTTTAGTTTAATTCTTCCTGATATTTTACACAAAGATATGTATGTATGTATGTATTTTACACAAAACATAACCAATGACAAATTTCCGAGTTTACACGGGCACGACAATTATGCTTTGAACATTTGGGTAGCGGCAAAAGTTAAAGTCGAAGAGTTAAGACACCAACAGATAAGAGGAAACATGAATATCCACACTCTGAGATGAGATTTAGGCGAGAATTACTTAAAAAATAGTTTAAACCTCCTAGTTAACTTTGTTTTATCTTATTTATTTTATTCATTTCGCCGATAACGTGATTGATTGATCTCAGTGGGGTGATGAACTACTAGCGAGAACCAATGCTTCTTTATTGTTCACTAGAATAAAACTTTTTACGATTGTCCCTATCCTCACAATATAAAAGCGCACCCAAGGACAAGCCCCGGTTAGAGTAGGACTATTGTAGGGAATGAGAGCTGCTAGTAGAACTAGGAATCTGGGTCTATGAGGACTATGGCGTCTGCCCGTCGCAATAGTCGGGGGGGAACATGGATAAAATGAGCAGACGGTAACTCGCAACTCACTGCATGGGCCCCTAAAAATACAGTACAAGATTGGCGACAGGCAAAATGGGTGTGAGTTGCTAAGGAGTGTAAGAGGAGGGCTGCAGGTTCACCGAAGCTACTTCCGACGTTATGCCATCTATCACTTCCACCTGGAGCTTGAGTCTTAACTCTAGCGATTCCCACTCCCTGCCGGCTGGTTAAGGCAAGCACGGATACGGGGGCCCTGCCTTGAGTTAGGTCCGAGTTAGGCCCCCTGGAGTTAGGTCCGAGGTGTCGCTACTCACCTAAGGCTTCCTATAAAGCCTCCCGGCGGGTATATAATTATTATTATTCTTATAATTAAAGTGCTAAATAACTCGCAACCGCTTTTGAAACCGCTTTCACCATATCCATAACCTAAAACCAGTGTTGTCATTTTGAAAAATGCGATAGGCGGGAGCGGTAACATTAAACTTAACGTCAAAATAGTTTAGTTCACACATTGGCGACGAGATTTTAAGAAAATTTATGACCGACTCAACATGTGTGCTTAATTATCGGTAAACAAAAAAGGAGTTAAGCATTAAGCGTTTAGAAACCGACTTAAATATTTCCAATCCTGGCATCTATATATATAAAAATCAATTGCTGTTCGTTAGTCTCGCTGAAACTCGAGAACGGCTGGACTGATTTGGCTAATTTTGGTTTTGAATTATTTGTGAAAGTCTAGGGAAGGAAAGCCGAGTAAATATGAAAAAAAATGCTTGGAATATAGTAAAAATAACAAAGTCGCTCTCCCTTAGAAACTATTCCTACCTGTCAAACATTTGATGTTCGTCCCGTCGTTTAGAAATCAATTAAATTTAAAAGTCGTTCAGAAATCAAATTAAATTTAAAAGTGGTTTTTTTTTCTTTTTTTTGGTTTTGAATGTCAAACGTTTGATGTTCGTTCCGGTTAAGTTTTGACCACATTTTTTACTAAAGTTGAAACATTCTGCAATTATCATTCAGCTTTTTTTATTGATTGATTTTGAGGCGATACGAAGGTTGCCGGGTCAGCTAGTAAATGAATAAAATTACACTAGAATGTCATTTTCAAATCTTAACCCACCTTGAAGTTAAAATTAATTCTTAATTTCTTGGCAATCAAAGATAAGTAGAAATAAAAAAGGGCCACTGTTTTTCTTATTTGGCTACAGAACTGTAAACAAGTATTTATTTAATTGAAAATATATTATATATCAAAAACAACGCAACAGATTTCGTTGAAACTAATTTTCTTTCAAAGTATTTTTCAGCTACATTTCCTAGCTTGATTAAAAAAATACCTATTTCTTAATTCAAATTTTCGCATTTTCATTATCAATAAAGTAAGTACTTATACGTGCAAAAACGGAGATAGGATACTTTGCTTTGGCCGAGCGGCTTGTCGTAAGAAACGACAAAACAACCCACAGCTAGGTCTTTACCCGTCTGAATGGTTACCACCCCTGGTGTAGAGTATGCCACCATAACAACCTTCTTGACTTGTTTCAGTCTCCCTTTAGATAGCAGCAGTACATTGATAGCACCTTTAGTGTTCTCCAGACACAACGGTACTTTCCGTCAAGGCTTGCTGTTCTTCATTGATAACAACAAAGATTTTACGACTCTGGAAACAAATATCTTCCCAACCTAATTGATTTAATCAAAAATAACATATTTTTTATAGAAAAACATAACTGACTTTAAACTGACTTTTACCGACTACTACAGCATCTTGAAGTTGGTGCGAATAAAACATAAAAGTTACTATATTTTGCAAATTTGTTTTTTATGTTTTACTTGGCAGATGGGTCATGCCCTGGCAGATGCCCACATGTGCTGCCGGACTGCCCACTAAAACTCGTCGGTATCCTTCCTATCGCCATATGTCGGGCCACGGGACTAATATGTCTGCTGGCACCGAGGTCCCGACTGGCGTAGAACCCGCCTCTATGGGCAGGCCTCTCCTGTATTAATCAGGAATTGAAAGGGGCGTGCGTGCAACTTGGATGAATCGAGTGCGAACAGTCTTTTGAAAACTTTTGAGAATTAATATTTAATTAATTAATTTATTTTTTATCAATATTTAAGTTTTAATTTGTATTTAAATTTATTTTTAGGATTTAATTTTAATTTGTACAATATCTCTTATCTATCTCAATAACATCGATTCTAAGGAAATTGACGATGATATACAAAGACAGACTGACAAACGTATCGTGATAAGCAAATTTATGAAATCTATTATTATTTAGGTTTATGGTTTGGTAGCTAGGCCTTTAAACCAGATCTTAGATTACAATATAGTTTCTTCATTTTCTTAAGCCTACGTATAGCTCAGCTGAACTGTAGGCTATCAACTAAAGCCATTCGACGGAGTTCTTGTGACAACTCGAAAGGCCACATTTGACTATACACAGGGTTGGGCAGTATTTGAAATACTTGTAATTGAAATACGTAATTGAAATACAAATACGTATTTTGTATTTGTATTTCAATTACTTCTTAAAAATGTAATTTGTAATTAGTATTTCAAATACCTGACGCTGAGGTATTTTGTAATTAGTATTTCAAATACTTATGGTTGCAAAATACATTTCACAAAATACATTTAGCTACCTTATTAATGGGTGTGTTCTTCAGAAAGTAGCGCTCGATAGCTTTCATAAGCAAAATGGTGACCGCTAAATATTAGGTACGTTCTGCAGTACTGGCCATTTAAAATAAATATTTTTGTTTGTCTAAGATATATAATTTCAAATTAATTTTACTTTGAAAACATGAAATTCTTTTTTAAAAATTAGTCATTTATTTATTGATAAGCGTTATGTTTTCTTCGCATTTGAATCTTTTTCGTCATCATGGATAGTTAAAAATTTGAGTAATTATGGAATAAGAGTACCATCGTGGCAGCAACGCGGCAAGAGCGACAAGCAACAACAACGACCTTTATGAGCGAACACTACAATGAACGCACCACTTGTTATTGGTTTGCCCGCTTCCATTCTGGAAATTTCGATCTTTTTTTATAGCTGGAGTACAGCAGACAGGCTGACGGCCCACCTGATGGAAAGCGGTTACTGTCGCTTATGGACATTTGCAACACCAGAGATTTCATCAACCCGCTGCCAGCCTCGAAGAAATTTTATGACACCCTTTTTGAAAAAGGTTCTACAGAACCGTTGCGTACATGAGCGAAGCGGCTTAAAGAAGTGGGGATGAAATCCCAACACATGGCGAGCGGTTCGATGGTAGAAAGAGGACGAATACACCATTCTATACAGTTCTTCCGAATACTCCCCGTTATACAGTCAATAGAATACGTAGAGAGAAGCGAAGCCTCTCATAAGGCCAAGCCTATCTAGACCATCTGTGAGTGTGGGATCATCAACAACGTGAATGGCTCGACGTTGAATACAGTTTAGGGGATCGAGTTGGTAGCCAGGTGCTCCAGCCCAAAAGTGTGAGCAGTACTCCATATGCGGGCTCACCTGGGTTTTACATAGCACAAAGCGTTGCCGCGGTGTGAAATACTGCTTGGACCGGTTAAACATGCCCAGCTTCTTAGAGGCAAGTTTTGCCTTGCCTTCAAGATGGCCCCTGAACATCGTTCGCAATGTCAACACTGAGGATCCCAATACCCTTGGTGGTAGTAAGGGGAGTTCCTTGGAACTGAAGCGATTGCTCGAATGGAGTTTTTTTGGCAGAGAATACGTAGACCTATGTCTTCCTGAGGTTGAAATGGACAAGGTTTTGTCTCCCCCATTCAGAGACTCACTCTAATGAATGCTCTACTTCAGATACAAATCTAACCCAACTTTCCTCCATAAATGATCGAGGGAAGTTTGCACGACCAGAGTACTGCGCATCGCCTGTGCTGTCATCCGCATTGGAATGAATGTTGCGAATGGACAACATATCATTGATATGTAAGATGAACAACGTTGGCGATAGCACACAACCCTGGGGCACACCAGCGTTGATGGGCTTGAAACTTGAGCAAAAACCGTCGACAACGACTTGAATGCTGCGCTCATCAAAAAAGCTGGACATCCAGGTGCAAGGCCCTTCGGGTGTCCCAAACGATGGCCGCTCCGATAGAAGAGCCCTGTGCCAGACCCGGTCGAAGGCCTTAGCAATATCTAGAATTCTAGACTAACTGCCAGTGCTTCCCCTTTGCTCTCAATGGCTTCAGCCCATGGTGGGTTAGGTTAACCAAGAGATCCCGAACTGAGCGACCGTGGCGGAAGCCGTATTGCCGATCGTTTAGCAGCTGGGAATCGTCGAGGTAACACAGAAGCAGCGCGTTGATAATACGCTCAATCACCATGGAGAGCAAAAAGGTTATTGCTATAGGCCTATTCGACGTGTCTGTTACGTCCCCTTTTTTGGGGACAAGGTGCACATGGGCAATCTTACACGAAGCGAGGACACAACCCTTGTAGTAAGAGAGAGTGAAAAGTCGGGCAAGGACTGGCTGGGGACAGCTCAGCTAAACACGTCTGCAGCACAATGGCAGGATTGCCATCAGGGCCAGAAGACTTTTTGACGTCGAGGGAGAGGAGAGCACATCGGACTGCTTTTTCAGTAAAGCGCACCTCCGACATTCTAGACTCACACTCAGGGATTCTAGGTGGAGTTTCTCCTATGTCTCAAGAGTTGAATTGGCCGAAAAGATTTCATCCAGAAGATTTACTTTATCTTTGGCGGCGTGTACCAGACGGTCGTCCACTGTGCACAGAGGTGGAAGAGACGCCCGACAAAAGTTTCCTTGGACAGCTTTGGTGAGGGCCCAAAAAGCTCTAGTCCCAGAAGAGTAGCTAGAGAGGCGCTCACCAATTCTGCCAATGTGATCGAATTTTGCTCTTGCGAGCTGTTATTTGAGGGGCCTGGGGGCGGCATTGTATCACTTTTTCAGGTCAGAGGAACTTGGAGCCTGACGAGCCCGCGCTGCAGTCCAGGCTGGATAAGCCTGTTTCTTTAGCTTTACAGCTTCACTGCTGTACTTAATGAACCATTGTGGTTTACTCGTACCACCGATAGGTACAGTTGAGTTTGGAATTAAACATGCTATTCGCTGCAGTACATCGGCGATCCAGTCTGTGCTCGGATCAGAAGCTTCCGGCGAGAAACATAACTGCCACCATGGGTAGGATGCATAGAATTCACGGAGTCCATCCCAATCTGCTGACCTGTATCACCACACCTTCCGTCGTCCAGTGGGACGAGACCGATCGGGAATAGGAAGGGGCACCACCAAAGATACCAGACAATGATCAGAGGTTCCCAGTGGAGCACTGATAGAGATCTGATAGTTTTCCGGGTGTGTGGTCAGCAGAAGATCCAGCAAAGAAAACTCATGATCCACTCTATCCGGTATTCGGGTAAACTCCGTAATCACCTGAGTGAATCCATTGGCGAGAGCAAATTCGTAGGCAGTAGTCCCTGACAGATCAGTTCTCGGGGAACCCAACCACTCAGCGTAATGAGCATTAAAATTCTCGAGTATGACTACCTCTGCAAAAGGATACTGCCCAAAAACTTTGTCGGTCACCTCATGAACGAGTTCAAAAAAGCGAGCTGTTTCAGTCCTTGTGCATTCCCTGCCATGGGACCGATATAAGCACGCATAGATCCCGGTGGAACCACCAAAATCTACGCGTACCTACAAGATGGAAATGACGACGAATTGTGAAGCTTGCCACCACCCCTGTCATGAGGACCACGACCACTCTGCCAAGAGTGTGACGACGGAGAAGAAGAACAAGATGGAAATATCCCTATCTTCAAGGCCGTGGAGATTAGAATTAAAAAAAATATAATAAAATTAGGTTAACTTATTTCAGAAAAAACGGCAGTTACATAGGCAAGGACCTAATAATAATTATTGTTAATTGATTTTTGTGAGTATTTTATTTACATAAACTAACACTTGAGGGTATTTTGTAATTTGTATTTTGTATTTGTATTTTAAATACATATAGTTGAAACGCTGTATTTTGTATTTTATATTTTAAATACCCGACTTAAAAGTATTTTGTATTTCGTATTTTAAATACATGCGAGACAGTATTTTGTAATTTGTATTTCAATTAAAGGAAACCATGTATTTTGCCCAGCCCTGACTATACAGTTCACATTTCTTACAAAAATACATAATTACTACTCAAAAACTATCAATATCCTACAACTATTGTTCATTTTAGAGTAATTTTACACATTTTTATAAAATAAAACTGCACAGCACAACATCTCCTTTCAGTTTCCGCCAAAAACTTTTATGAAATCTATTAGGATTCCGTAGAGTAAATAAAAATCAGAAACAAAAAAAAAAACAAGTAGGAGGGTAGGCTGAATAATAACTTTAACGATACTCATTGATACTTGATACCTTTGTGTGTTGTGATCACGGCTGCTGAAAAGCGGCAAAACTTTGATATAAAAATAAAATAAAATGTCACGCTTAAAACCATTAAAACATAGTTACCATCTACTAATAGAAGGTTCTCTAAAATGCCGTATAAATGAACTTTAACTTATATTCTATATTATTTTTAATTTTAATAAGACTCACAAAAAGAAAACTGTGAAGGTAAGTATAAAAAAATTACTGATATATTCAAAATTTTATAAAACAAAATAAATCACAATTATACAAAATCAAAACCATAACAACGGTTTCCTTTACATTAAAAATATCTCTTTGAGTACCAATTAAGTTAATTATGAATTACAATCCTTTATACAAGAATAGGTTTGAAAAGAAATCAAACGTGAAATTTTACAGCTTATTTCAACCACTATAACAGTAGCATATGGTTATTATAATGAATTTTGACTTAAACGACCGCTTTAATGTTATTTATAAATTTAAAACGTCCAATATAAATTGGTATCTTCAAAGTAACTAAATATTCATGAATTGAGGCCTTTTTAAATCTGACGCTTAATGAGCGGATGAACTTGGATCTATAACTACCTATATATAATAAACGTGAAGCGTAAGTATATTCTATATTTGTTTGAAAGCGCTAATCTCAAGATGATTGAAAAATTAGACCTAAGTTAATTTTGACATTTAGGAAAAATTAAACTAAAAAACGCTTTTAAAAACTCAAACTAAAAATAATAAAAAATATTTTTTATACATGAAGAGTTTGTTCTACAGTGTTTTATTGTGAAATACGTGAGGAGCATGACATCAAATACTACGTTTTAAAATGCACTTGACAACAATGTCGCGTCGCAAATAACGCAATATTCGAGATGCGACATTCTTGTTAATTGTTAACGTCAACGATTAAAAGATAAAACATTGAACGTTGCAAGATGTGTGATATGTATACAGCTATTAGTTAACAGCGTTATTTGTAATGCAATAAACATGACGCATTTGGCTACAGTCACTAACTATAACATTATACCATATTGAGTACTAACATAACGAATCAAGAAAATTTATTTGTCAACATATATTATAAATTACGTTTGTCAGAAAAATCACGAATTGTGTAAATAAACCTTTATATCAGAATTTAACGTTTAAAAAATCGTAACATTTCATTGCGATAAAGTTAGAAAAACATATTTGTTTTAATAATTTAAAAGTTTATTTAAAACCTTTTCTCCTTTTCCTCTGGTATTGAAAGTCTGATAATTTTGACAGTGCCAACTTCAAAATTAACTTATACAAAATTGTCATTAGAAAAGAAGATTATCCCAAACAAAGAAGAAGATAGCATATTACAAATCGGTTACAGTTACTGCATAAATCTCAGTTTGCAATGCATTTCAAAACAGTAGCATTCATTGTAATATTTTTCACAAATTTCAAAATATGCCACAGTCGAAGATACGACAGATATACGCTCTACCACATCGTGCCAACAGAACAAGAACATATAAAGTTCTTGCAGAATCTGGATACACAGAAGTACATTGATTTCGTCTTTTGGAAGAAACCTTCGAGAATGCATGAAGATGTCCAGTTGATTGTAAATCCAAATGACAAGGAGTTGTTCTTGGAAAGAGCTGAGCATTTTAAATTGAAAGTCGAGATGCTGTTACCTGACGTTCAAGTGTAAGATAATTTGTATTATATTTTAGGTATTAGCGCCATCTGCCATCTGTTGGTCAAATCAAAATAACTATGGGGTAAATTTTACGAAACTCAATTTCAAATTAGCGAACGTTATAACAAACGCGTAAGCAGTGAATTTATGACTTGTACTTCTTTTAAATTACATGTTTTTATGTTTTACCTACTTCTGTTCAAAAAAAATGTATATCTTGTTACTGATTTATTAATAAATTCTAGAGCGTTCGATAATCAATCTACAAAGAGGTATATGCGGTTACGAGCGGAAACTTACTCTTGGAACGGTTACCATACATTAGAGGACATTTATCAATGGCTTGCTGATATTACCATTAAATTTCCAACCATCCTTGAACTCAGGTAAACATATTTACATTATATATTTATTATAAATAAACAATACACCAGTTATTATTCCATCTCATTCTGTGAAAAACTATGTAGATGGCACAAAAAGTAATTTTCTTCTAATTTTTTGATAATTTATTACTTGATATTTTTTTACTATACTTATAACACACACAATATAATGACACTTCTCCGAAATCGATGTCTTATTTTATAAATTAGAACAAACTTATTATTTCTAAATACAAAAAGTAAAGCCACAAATATTGAAAATACAGGTAGCATTTTCGGTATTTGTGACTCGTCTTTTATATATTAATTATAATATATTTATTATTGTCGTATCAATGGTTTCATGATAAGTGAATTGTAAAAAGAATCATGAGAAATAAAGTTCTTTAATCTGAAAAATTTAAAAGACATTTATCAAATAAATTTAAGATAAAAATTAATATATTCAAAAGCGTTTTAAACTGTGAATATATTTTAATTTGTCCTACCCATAGCGATATAAAATCGATGGTAGCTATATTAATGCTGTTTATTGGAAATAACGGATAAAGAATATAATTTCCTGCGGCCTGTCGTAAGAGGCAACAAAACAACCCACAGCCAGCTGGAGCGTCTAGAGTATGAAGCCATAACAAACAACCTTGAGTTGTGCTCCGCCATTAATGACCACCTTTGGTGTTGTAAATGTCATAGACCATGATAACCGCTTTCCATCAGGTGGGCCATCTACCTGTCATCTGAACTCGTTATTTCCGACCTTTATATATTTCGGCCGCTAAAAATAATTTTCTACCTTTTCTCATTTGTAGGTCCATCGGCAAATCTGCAGAAGGTCGTGACATTTACGCTCTGACATTACAGAAGAGTAAAGTTAAATCATCTGTCATCGTTGAAGGAGGTATCCATGGACATGAGTGGATCAGCACAGAGTTTGTTCTTTATTTAGCTAATCAACTAATACATGCTAATGGAAGCTATGGAAGATTGAAGGACTTATCTGAAAGATACATTTGGCATTTCATACCGCTCGTCAATCCTGATGGATATGAATACAGTCATAATGAGGTAAATTTATGAGGAGTAAGTATTAAATTTTGTCTCTGGGATGTAAGAATTCGAGCCAAACATTAAAACGAATCTATTAATAACGCAACGCAAGTAACTTCGCAATGCGAAAATATTGAAATACCAGAATTGGACCGCTGGTCCATGGGTGACGATAGCTACTTACAATCAGGTGGCCCGTTTGCCAGTTTACCTGCAAGCATACATAAAATAAGACATATAATATGTATCCATTCACTTTATATACATTTCATAAGCTACATATATCTACGTCTTCTTTTAAATTTTTATCTTTCAGGATCGCTTGTGGAGAAAGAATAGAAGAGTGATGGAGAACAACGTTGGTGTTGACCTAAATAGAAACTTTCCGTATAGTTTCGGATGTAAGCTTACAATATATTTTACTAGAAATTTCCTATTTAAATGATCGATTCCTTATCCTGCGAGATTTATTTCAACACTCACACTCCTGGGTATAAAATTCTAGTAAGAATTATAATGGTACCAGTTGCGGGACTCGAATTAAAATGCCGTTGGAATTATTATAGAGTTTATTAGAACTATAAAAACACGTATAACACAGGTACAAATATAACCGAACACAACAAATCCAAACGTAATGCAGAAGGTCGTAATTCAATAAAACTCGCAAAGTCCGTCACTAACCGATTACCGAATATACACACGTCTCGCCTTAATCGTGGTTCTCGCTCAACTGTCTCTCTCTCCCTCAGGCCATCGCTTTATACTGCACAAATGCAATATGCCCGCCCGGCAACGTGGACCAAATTTCCTAGAATCAGCTTGTACTTTAAAATCCGTAACACCTGGTTAATGATTACAGTCGCAGGTGGCTGTAAACGATTACAATACAACAATAGACCGTATTAATAAGTAAACAAAAGAAGACGTTCATAAAATAATTACAATAGTTTCAATGTTATTAGTTCAAATGCCGACGGGTAATAAATTTGCTTTTATCTGTAAAATGCAGGTGTGAATTTGTTTTTGTCGGCGCCTAGGTTGTAACAATAAACGTCGTCTATATCCGCGCACTTATTTCGAATAGATACACATAAATCTTATCTGTGCAGAAAAGAATGAATAATACTAATTCCTGTAGTCGACGGCATGTCGTAAGAGTTAACAAAACAACCCACAGCCAGATAGTAGAGTATTTGCCAATCTGGATAACTACTACCCCTATTTGGAATATGCTGCCATAACAACCTTGAGTTGATTCCAGTCCCCCTTCGAGGCTGACAATACATTGGTACCATTTTTGATATTGAAAATATCCATAGGCGACGGTAATCTATTTCCAGAAGGTGGGCTGTCAACCTGTCTTCAATACACAAGCGAAAAAAAAACAACTGAAAGAAAGAAATTCGATTTATTTAGTTTACGTTACCTAAAAATTAAGTGTTAACTAATTTAAAACTAAACCTGTGATAAATTAAACTATTAGTCATTAATTTTAATAATAAATTTCAGCACACGGAGCCAGCTACGATCCAAGTGACGAGAATTACTGCGGACCCAATCCCTTATCTGAACCAGAGACAATAGCTTTATCCAATTTCGTTTCTTCAAAGAAGAACAATCTGAGATTTTATTTCGCCTTCCATGCTTATGGACAGAAAATTATAATACCGTTCGCAGATAGAGTTAAACACTTAGGAAATTACGGTGAAATGGTAAATCTTAAATTCCAAAGTTTTTACTGAAATATGATCTCGTTTTAGTACAGGTACTTGTAGCTTATTCCTCTTTTGAAATGGGTTCGTAGTCTGTTATAAGATATTTACTGCTTAGGAGTTCTTTTTACTGTACGATAATGTTGAAGGGAAACATCATAATGAAAGCTGCACGTCGTGATTATAATTATGTGGAACCCACCAAAGCAACTTAGGTATGGTTGGTCGTACACCACCTATACCTGTATAATAGAGAGGTCAGAACCCAGTAGTGGGTCGCTTATAGGCTAATATTTTATTATCTCATTCATACTATGTGACGTTAAAATAAAATTGTCTTCGCGTATGATAAATTTACAGCTTCACTGACCAATTTTTAAAATAATTCACAATTTCACGTTTGTCTCAGTTCTAAGAAAAAAAAATCTGTTTAGAACATTAGTACTTATAGAATATACTTTCCCATTTTCGTAATCTTCATCTTACAGGAAAATTACAGTAAACAAGCAATAATGAAAATGTACTATAGAAACGGAGTCAAATATAGAGTTGGGACTGTATATGATACATTGGGTAAATCTCTCAGATTATTATATAGTAACCGAGCTATAATAAAACCGGATTAACAGCTACTTTATGTATATAAAGTAAGTAGTTGTGGAATCGAGCCTTTATGACTAGTAATAGAAATCTGAACAAATCTAAAATAGACACCAGTAGCACACAATAGATATTTTGATAGTTGCAAATTGTTTTGCGACTAAAATAAAAAAAGCGTCTCACTGCGCTAGAGAAGTCAGCGCGTGGACAAGTCAGCGAATATCTGGCCGACTGTTACACTACACGACGGTATTTCAGCATGCTGTTATGCTTGAAGCATTATGAACTTCTCAGATGGTTTCATGGATTCCTAAAAATAAAAATATGTTATGATTATGTCGTCGCAGCTTGAAGCGGTCTATTATGACTACTTCAGGCTGCAAGTATCTGCTCGTCCTTAGTGATTTGTTGATAAAAGTTAATAAACAGTAAGATATTTGCTCCTAAAGTTGTAAATAAAGTATTCCTTATCTAAATTTTGAAATATGGAGTGGAATAATCAAGGAATTATTAACCAAGATAGGAAAGCCGGGAAAGAAATAAAGAAAGATAGGTTTTTATTTTTACACAGGTACTCGAATTTCCGGCAACAGTGCCAGTTGGATGAAGAGTACTTATAAAGTAAAGTAAGTTTCTTTCTTTAAATAACTTCTGCTTCGTATGTTTTTCGTTTATGGATACAAATGTGAAGGTAGATCTAAAAGGAGATGGACGGATTATGTGAACGATGACATGTTGATATGTGGTGTGACAGAGGACGTACATCAGAATAGACGAGGATGGAATTAAAAGACATACTGTGCCGGCCCCAACAATTGGGAGAAGGTAAAATAAAACAGAGAATTGTAAGATATAATGTGCTGATGTTTTCAGGTACGTGTTTACCATATTGCTGCGGGATAATGGTACATTCGGATATGCTCTCCCAGTCGAGCAGATCGAACCGGCATGTGAAGAAGCTCTCACTGGGATGGTAGAAATGATGACTGCCAAGCCAAGACACATAGTCCTGTTCGGGCATGGTTCAAGAGTTTTAGGGAGTTACTTGCTTCTATATTTATTGGCCATGGTTTCGAAATAAATCAGGCTCTTTGGTTTTTTTGTTTCATATTACTAAGACAATTAATTTTTTTTAGTTAGCTTAATAAAATACACCTTAACTTTATTAAAACCTGGTAATTAGCATATGGACTGATTTTTTTAAATATTTAATAATAATGTTGACAATTCCAGTAGGTATTTCAATATGTAGTCTTGATTATTATTACATACATACATACATACATACATAACTTCACGCCAGTTCCCTTGCGGGGTAGGCACGAACAACAGAGCGCTATTTAGGCCCATTCTTATACACCTCACTTGCTTCTTTGACATTCATAACTCTTGTCATGCACACTCGTCTGTTCTTAAGGCTCCTGACATCACCCTCCGCTAGTATACGATCAATGATTTTAGTAAGTGGAAAAGTGGCAAGAACATTTGCTACTCACGCTGACCACGCTCCTAGTCATTTTCCAACTTGCTGCCGTGGAAGTGTCTACTTCCGTACAAGAGGGCTAACAAATCTTGGCGAAATTTTATTTAATAAAAAGTATGTATAATATTAGCATTAGACGGTTCATTTACATCTTTCAGTTTGAATGAACTACAACCAAAGTATTCCATGTAAAAATAAACTTAACTCATTCAATGTCATTGAATATCGTCGTGTCCTTTCAGGTTTGTACCTTTCAACGAAATTGATTCAATTTGGTTGATCCGTCTTATATCAGCATTATTATAATTATATTGTTACCAATCTGTGGGATGTAAATTAAAAATCCGTTAGAATTATCACAAAGTTTCTTAGAAGTTCACACGCGTAATTCACAGTTCTTAAAAATACAACAAAACCAAAACGTAAAATAAAAATTTGTAATAACATAGATCTCGCAAAGTCCGTCGTTATAAGATACTCGTTCGGAAAGTACATCGGGTAACGTCTCGATCGCACTTGAAACACAACTAACTCAGTCCCCGATTAACCGACCTTATATATTTGTACAAGAGCCTAGCAACGTGCCTGCTGATCCTTGGAATTCTTAACTTGTCAGCAAAATGGCTTCTAAATATGCGCGTGAAATCCAAACAATGGACAAAATTATTTATGACATCTTACCAGGAGGCATATAAAGGATTAGCACGAACAAAATATCACTAAAATTCAAAGGGGTAATAACACACGTGCAAAGATCCGTTTCGCAACAATATTAAATTTCTGGACTTTTTTCATCTTTATGAAACCATAATTATTTTTAGTTTAAATTTCAAGTGTCATAATTACCTCAATCATTTTAGACAGAACTTCAACATGTAATTAATCTAAGTGGTTGCGGCGTATATTTTGCTAATGATAATGAATTTATTTATATGGACTTTCAAAATATGATCACGGTAAAAGATGATCTTTAAAATATTCAGCATAATTTTGATATGCAGTATACAATATTGTATCAGCAAGAGATATGAAAATTATACTTTGTTTAGAGCGATACCTGTGGAAGAGAACCACCTCCAGTTTTTTCAAAATAGTACCGAGTTATATGCTGTGAACTTTTGGAGGCCCCCAGGTACTTTGTTTAAGCCGGTAGAGTTCACCATCAGTCCTGATTGGAAGTTGGCGTTTTTGAAAGATGCTGAACGGAATAATATTTATTTGACTACAATCATCGAGGATGTTCAGCAGTGAGTATTTGATTCTTTTTTTGCTAGATTACATCAGACATGCTGATGGCAAATGGTTACCGTCGTCTATGTTCATTTGCAACACCTTGCTACCAATATGCTGCGACCCTCAAAAGAAAGACTGGACCCTGGTCACTAACGCCGGAACAAAACTCAAGGTTATTATGGCGACACATTTTAAACCAAGGATGGTAGCCACCCAGACGGGGAAATACCGTGTCACCTGGCTGTGGAGGTGACAAAACGTGTCACCTTTTATAACAAGCCACCCGACCATTTAAAAAAGCTACTTGATATATCGTGTTCAATATGATGTTCAAGATCCTTAGCCAAATTGTAAAAAACAAAGATGTCACATAATGCTTTTTTTTATTTAAGTGAATTAGTGAGGTTTTTATTAATTTGAAAAAGAATAATCGCTTTCAAATTCGTAAAAACTATATCCTTGTCTGAAGAGTTCCATAAGGTGATGCATTTACATAGCTTGAATCATTTGTCTATGAAACCTTAAAATAACAATTAATTGAAAACATTCCATATTGAAACCAAAAAACACCTAAATTTTAATAGAGAAGATGGTTGGCAAGTACCACCTGTTTGGGATCCAATCATCAAAACTATTAAGACCCAAACCCAGCAAAAAACCAACTGCCAGACCTCAACACTGAGCTCTTTCTGCGTGCACCGGAACACAAACCAACTTGATTGATGATTTATTTTTATTTTTCCTCTCACCAATTTTAATCTACTTATAGGTATATAAAAGAAAGTCGTGTTAGTTACACTATTTGTAACTCAAGAACGGCTGTACCGATTTGGCTGAAAATTGGTGGGGAGGTAGCTTAGAACCAGGAGACGGACATAGGATTTTTTATCCCGTTGAAACCGATAGGTAGCACTGAGATCGGGTTCTAGAATCCTCCTAATCACCTGGAGCGATTTTGGTGATTTTGTTTTTGTATGTTTGAGTGGGTCCCCGGGTGGTTTAAATCCTCAATTGGAACCAGTAGGTGGCGCTGGGAACGAGTCCTAGATTTTTATTTTTTCAGAGCAGGACAACGTCTAGCGGGGCCGCTATTATTATATAAAATTATTAGAGCTGGACATGTTAGCTGAAGAGTTTCTTGAGCCGCTTCTTCTCTTCAAGTCATAACATGTAAATTAGATTAGGCAGCCAAAGAGTAAATAATAAACCGTAAACAAAATTAAAACTAAATAATTAAAATGAACAAGTTGGCGGTAGGCTAAATAAAACTTTAACAATACTCATTGACACTTGACATCTTTGTCTTCAGTAATCACGACTACTGAAAAGTGACCGAAACATCGGAATAATAAAAATCAAATAAATTACCCCGTTGAAAACCGTTAAAACGTAGTTTTATTAAACATTCCATAACTGAAACACTGGTGAATTTCATTAAGCTAGTTATTTTAGAATTTATTAGTTCGCAACGACAACGGTATAAGAACTGTGATACAACGATTGTGACTCTTCTTCTATTTCTTCAGGGCTTTCGATCAGCAAACAGTAAAAACGTATATCAGGCGAAGAATGGACTCGTTTGACTGGAGGAACTATTTTGGACTCAAAGATATTTACAACTGGCTGAAAGACTTGCAGAGAGCGTATCCTAGGCGAATGATGCTGAAGAGTATTGGAAAGACATATGAGCATCGGGATATATATGCTGCTGTCATATCATTTTCCGAGCTAAACACTAAGTACGTCTAGTTAACTTTTAAACATCGCATGATTTGACCAGTCATACACAGTTGGATTCCAACTCCATTTTCTCAAACCGCTAAACTCCTGTACCCATAGAATTTATAGTAACAGACGACCGTGTGAAGCCTACTCGAAATAGGGACCTTCACGAAATTGTGATATTTTGACCAATCTTTCCATTTTGGTCTTCATTGTACTTCAAGTCGAAAGATCTTAAATAAACATCAGCATGTTAATTTTACATCCTATCTATGCTAATATTATAAAGAGGTAAAGTTTGGGACTTTGGATGTTTGGGGTTATTGGATGTTTGGGGTTATCTCCGGCACTACTGATTCGATTTTGAAAATTCTTTCACCAGTTGAAAGCTACAGTACTCCCGAGCAACACAGGCTATATTTGATTGTAAATAATAAATAAAATAAATTAAAATTGTTTTACGGCCAGCAAGTGGGCACGGGGACGCCTGTCAAATATCTTACAGCAATAACGTGTCACGCAAGAATTGCGTACATCCTCGTACGAGGCACTGCGAGTGCTTTCTGCGTTTATGAATTAATTAAAGGTTACAAAGTTTTTAATGACGCCCAGCGAAGTGGACACGGGTCAGCTAGTGTGTGTAATAAGGAATATTTATGAGTTATTTTCATTGGTCTATAGGGTCCGTATGCGGAGTGCTGGAGATTTTATCTTTGCTCATAATCCTGAACCTCGTATACGGAGACAGTTTCAAATGGTCGATAGGGCTTTGTATAGACTATGGCTGGGTTCTGTTTCGTGCTATAGAAACCATATGCTAGAACCGTTTAAGTTAAGTAGACGGCGCCGGAATACTGGTGCTGGATAATCGGTAACGCTTACTATGTACCTGCTTTGTTCAGACCCCTGTTCTAGACCATGACGCCGTGACAACCTTGACTTGTGTTCCGATTAATGATCTGGTTCCATTCTCTCCTTTAAGGCCGGTACACCTTTGGTGTTTCAAATATCCATAGGCGACGGTAACCGCTTTCCATCAGGTGGGCCGTCAACCTGTTTGTTGTACTTCAGCAATGAAAAAAGACAGGCAGTAAACAGTCACGTATGAATCTCAGTGTCCGCTTTAATACAAACCAATGAACTTGATTAATTGCGGGGGATATTAGCTGGTGGCGTAATGATGACATTATTAACTTATGATTTTTACTAGTTGTTACTTCACCTACGAGGACGCCTCGTGTATGGTATATCGACCAATAAAATGATGTCTTACCTCAAGGACTTTGGAATCATATAATATGTAACTTCTTTCAGACCTAAAGTATTTATCGAAGGAGGAATACATGCGCGGGAGTGGATATCGCCCGCATTTGTAACGTACTTCCTATATCAGCTGTTAACTGCGAGGGAGTCCAGTGATTTGACGTTAATAAAACTCGCTATGAGATACGAATGGCATTTTGTTCCAATTTTAAATCCGGACGGCTATGAATATACTCACACACATGTAGGTATATCTTTCTATATATGTATACCTTATAGATATATAGACAATCTGTAACTTTTTTGCGATAAATAATGTCTTTCTATATCTTAGAGATATTTAAAAATCTATTTTTAACTACGAAGTTTTTATTTATGGGAATATATTCACCACAGGATCTTTAGTTATAGGGTCAAAATATAGAAATACAGGTCGAATTAAGAGCTGATATAAAGCCTCGCAATGCTGGGCTTAGTCCAAATGTTTATATCGCGTAATAATGCGTTCCTATATTTGAAATAGATAATATAATATGCGGAAATATCTCTGCAAAGCAGATCATTTCTATCAAAAGGTATTTTAATAGAGGTATTTAAGAGCCGTATCATGTGCTAGTAATATAAGATTTAATCAACTAACGTAATGAGTAATAACAATAAAAACAAAAATTGTGCGATAGGGGGACCCCCGACAGGAAAGCAGTTCCTTATGTTAAAGGTCGCCTATAGAGGGGGCCATGCATAGATTACATCAAACATTAGGCGGGGTGGGGGGGGCGCCATTACAAGCCAATAAATGGCGCTGTACAATAATTGAGGTCGGAAACAATTCCCGGAACGTACAAAGAATATATTAGCGATAGACGGGCCTAGGCCTGCGAGGAACAACAATAGCCTCCCTGGAAGATCTTCTTATGAGACGCAGGAGCTTTCCATCTCGCTCCTCCACCCTATACGGGGCACTCTCTACAGTTTGCGAAGGGGTAAAAGGGGGTCCTAAATTTCGTGACGCCACTTTCATATATATATATTTTTTTTTTTATTGCAGGAGATCAGCAGACAGGCAGACGGCCCACTTAATGGAAAGCGGTTACCATCGCCTATGGACATTTGCAACACCAAGTTGCTGCAAATGCGCTGCTGCTCTCTTAAGGGAAACTGGAACCTGGTCACTAATGCCGGAACACAACTCAAGGTTGTTATGGCGACATACTTTAGACCAGGGGTGGTAGCCATCCAGTCGGGCAAATGCCCTACCACCTGGTCGATTATATTATATCTTTATAATATATTTAAGCCTTAATACACGAAATATGAACTATTAGCGAAAAACTTTGAAATATTTCCAACTATCTGCATGAGTATAGTGTTTAAATTCTTTAAAAAAATATTTAAATGGAAATAAAACTAATTACAGACTTGCTGTTTTTTTTATATGAAATTGCTAAATATGTGATGTCACACTAGGGAGGGAGGAGTCTCATGAATGTGACCCGCTGTGACGAGGACGGGGGAAGGGTCAAAAAATCATGAAATTCGTGTGTGATGTAAGTTGTGGAAGGCCTCGAAGGGGCAATTTCCTTACGTGACGATTTCCACCAGTTCACTCTACTGTAAACCACGTAAAAGAACTGTGTTCCTAAATGTTGTGTAAACTGTGCTGAAGTTGGATTACGATTTAATATTTTATTATTATCATTTACAGGATAGGATGTGGAGGAAAAATCGTCACAATGGCGACGAAGGTGTGGATATAAATAGAAATTTTGCCTATGGTTTTGGACGTAAGTTCAGTTGTTTCATTTTTGCCTTATTACTAAGCCTTTGCCGGCCGACCTCACTACATCACAGAGGCTCCAGGTTCAATTCTTGGTAGGTAAATTTCGTAAACGAAATTTCCGTTATTTACCATATGGTCTGGATGTTTGGGAGAGAGTGGTCCGTTGTATAGTCATAACACAAGCTTGCTTAATTTGGGGATAACGATGTGTGTTTGCCTGCTGATTATTATTATTAAATTAATAACATTATTTCTCAACAGAAGTTGGAGTTAGTAAAAGGAAGTCTTCAGAAATATATTGTGGTGAAAGGGCGTTTTCTGAAAGAGAAAGTCTCGCATTAGCAGACTATGTAAGAGCAAACAGCAAAAATATTGAATATTACCTAGCGTTCCATTCTTACGGCCAGTACATGATCATACCATATGCTCATTCTAAGCACCACGAGGAAAATTTTGATACAGTGGTAAGTGATAGTAGCTATATATTTTTTTATTGAGAAGCAGACAAACAGGCACCAGCCTTTAGGATGGAATTGAGGGAATGGGATACGAGGGATATAGTAAAGGGAATTAGGATAGAAGAGGTGAGATAGAGAGATCAGACAGGAGGAATGGGATAGGTGGTGTACAGGCTAGCAACAACCGTACATTGCCGTGTCAGCAGTTTACGCCGTCTCGTGCATTATGACATATTCGCATCAGTACTCATTTAGCACCGTACTTGGTCAGTCGGCAAAACAGTCATTGATCTTAAAGCATAATCATAAGCACCATCATTTTCATTACTATAATTTAGCAATTGACATCCTAAAACATCTATCATTACCATCATATGTAGGAAAACACCCTACAGGAGAGATGTGGCAAAGCAAATGGGATAGAACAGGTGGGATAGAAAGATCAGACAGGAGGAATGGGACAGAAGAGATGGGATAGGAGGAATGTAGTAAAGAGGAGAAGGTAGAAGAGTTGAAATAGAGACATCAGGCAGGAGGAATGGGATAGGAGGAATGTAGTAATGGAGATAGTGTAGAAGAGGTATGATAGAAGTATTAGACAGCTGGAATGGAATAGGGGAGGGAGGAGCGGGCCATTGGAACTATCACTGATCGCACAAAACATCATTGGCACGTAAGGTTGTTATGGCTGCATACTATAAGCCGGTGGCGGTAGCCATCTAGGCGGGCAAATGCCCTACCACCTGGCTGTGAGTTGTTTTTTCGCCTCTTACGATAGGCCGCCCGGCCGCAGGTAATTATTTTCTTTCTCCGTTCTTGCACGGATAAAGATAATAAAAAGAATAAAGATGGGATAGAGAGAAGAAGTGAATCATCGGATCTCTCACTCATCGCCCTCGTCAGCCATTCGCAGTCCACTGTTGGACTTAGGCCTCCCCAAGTCGGCGCCGCTCATCCCTGTCCTCTGACTTCCTCATCCAGCGCCTACCGGTGACCTTGCACAGGTCTTCGGTCCATCGGGCTGGAGGACGTCCGACACTACGTTTACCGAGACGCAGTCTCCACTCCATCGGCTATCGGTCCTGCGTCAGACGTGACCGCCCTACTGCCACTTTAACTTGTTAATTTTGCGATTCATATCGGTTACCTCGGTTCTTATACGGATATCCTCATTTCTAATTCTATCCATAAGAGAAACACCCAACAACGCTCGTTCCATAGGCCGTTGAGCGACTTGAAATTTGTGGACCAAACCTGCCGTCAGTGTCCATGTCTCGGCCCCGCAAGTCAGGACGGTACGGTCACTCATCGTACGACGTATTAATTAATACACTTGTTGTGAAATGCAATATATAATATTAATTTGTGGCTCTCGTTTTTGTACACTCTACACAAAATGGTTTGTATTTTACAAGCACTGCCGAACAACGTAGCATTTTAACGTGCCTAATTTTGATACGTATAATAAACTAACGACCCGTCCCAGCTTCGTATGGGTGGATATTTAATTTTTAAACGTTTTGGGATAAGAGTATTAATATAGCCTATGTTACTCAGGGATAACCTGGCATACTAATAGTGAAAGGATTTTGGAAATCGATTTAGTAGTTTTTGAGTTTATTCGTTAGAAACATACAAAAATACAAATCTTTCCTCCTTATAATATTACTATAGAAGTATAGATATAGATAAAATGCAGCTTAATGAGTTGGATTTTCAACATTTTCAGAGGGAAATGGGATTAACAGCTGCGAATGCAATTAACACGAGATTCAAGACTAAATATACCGTGGGCACTGCTTACGATACTGTAGGTAATTATATATTTTTACTCTAATTCAAGAACCTAATGTCTGAAATACATGTTTTTTCTTTATTAAATCGAATCGTATGGTATAAAGAATAATTGGGTGGTGGTATACTTTTTTCAAGATTTAAATATGTACATTATTGTATATGACATATTTATGTATACGTAGTTACATATATTATGATATAATTTATAGGTATATGCCACAGATAGGTATGTGACTACTTTTAAAGTGGGAATGGACGTGTGACGTGTTAGAGCCCTTACTCACCGCGGTTTTATATGGCGCCGTCGACTCGCGCCGCCCACAAATGTAACGCGCTGCAAACGATGTTATAGTACAAATTTACCTATTCCTACGTTCATGAAATTGTAATATGCAGACGACGACTTTTTCGCGGGCTGTCGTCGCACTCCTAGTGCGGAATTACATCGACACAGACGTGCTGGCGCAACGCGTCTGTTTGGCTGCAAACAGACACGTTTTTTTTTTTTACCAGGGGAAATCCGTTTGAGGACTAAGCCGCGACAGGCACAGAAGCCTGGGGGGATGTTCGCGACCCGTGTGAGTGTGGGATTCGCCAGATCGGGGGTGGCACTAGCGTGCCCGGTCAGAACCGGTGCCACGCTATTGCCACTCCCCAGTTAGGGATACCCACTAAAACCCCTGGGTGTTCCGTCCTGCGCCTTATGCCAGGGCTACGTGAATGCGGGATTCCCAACTCCGCGTGCCCTGGCAGGCGTGGGCCCCCCTCACTGGGCCTCTTCCTATGCCGGAGGACGTATCCCCCGGCTACTACTGAATCTAGTCCATGCGTGGGGCGGTCTGTAACGCGCCCCACGGGAAGAGAGATAAGCGCGCGTGGAACACTCGCGCTCTCATCTCGACGGTATGTGCGGGTGAGTGAGAACCCCTATACCCCTAGGGGCCCCACCCACGCCGCCCGCTTACGGCGGCCGAAGGTAACTGTCTGACCTCCGGCGTCGGCGCGTCCTCCTTTGGCGGGAGCGGAGCAGGGAATTACGCTCACGCTCCCGTTCCGCCTCCGCCTTCGCGAACATGACTTGCTCGCAGAAGGAGGAGACGGCGTCCCATCCGGTGGAGCTCCCGACCATGGTGCGTACCACGGCCGGGAGCGAGGTGTCAAATCCGATAAGGGCGACGAGCTCCCGGCGCTGCTCCGTCCAGGCTGGACATTCCTGGAGAGTGTGCAGTGCCGTGTCCTCGTCGCCCATGTCACAATGATGGCACCCTGGCGTAGCCTGGCGACACAGGTACCTTCCGAAGCAACCGTGCCCCGTCAGGACCTGCGTCAGCCTGAACGTCAGGGTGCCGTGACGTCGTCCTAGCCATTCGTGCAGGACGGGCCTCACCGCCTCAATGGTGGCGGGGCCCGCGCTGGGGCGTCGTAGGCGGTCTTCCCAGACCCCCACGGCTACCTGGCAGAGCTCCGACCGGCACGCCTCGACCTCGCGAAGCGCGGGTCTGGTGCCCCTGGCCAGGGCCTCTTTGCGCCACATATACAGTGACGCCAGGAAATCAGACAGTATTTTTCGATTCTACTAGCCCCTAAACTAGTTTGAACTGTATTATGGGGGGGGTGGGGGGGGGGCTAGTGTCCTCTCCCTTAATGTAAACACAATAACATAAAATACATTTAACACAACTTCAAAAGAAAGTTCTAAAAGAGTGTGTGTATGTGTGTGCGTGTGTGAATGTGTGTGCGTGTGTGAATGTGTGTGCGTGTGTGAATGTGTGTGTGTGAGTTACCTATATGTTATTACATTTTAAAAGTTTTGCATTATATTATAGTATATTTTGGCTTTATTACTGTACTGTAGTACTTACTGATGCTTTTAATTGCTGCTATGACCGTAACTTTTCATTATGACTGAATTCAGCGTGTACTTTGTAACTTCAGGATATATGACGTCGGGAGTAAGCGGCTGCTGGGTAAAAAAAACTTTTGCAGTTCCGTAAGTTTTTAATAATCTATACTTTTATAAATTTATGACAAGTACAAATATTACCATAGTTTAGTTTTGGTATTGTTAATAATCAGGTTTACTGTAGACTAGACATGTGTGGCGCCGCGTTGCCCGGCGTGCCGCTGCTGCCGTCGCTATATGCGCGCGGCGATCGTGAATCTTCAACACATCTGTTTGTTGGACCGATGAGTCGGTGAGGGGGCTTTCAGCGTGTGTTCTTTGCTCCGCTCAGAGGGCCACTACGCCCCGATAACTGTGAATGGGAGCCGCCGTTGTGTTGACGGCTCGCAGGGCCAACCCGATTTCGCTGGCCATCGCGGGCTTCGCGTTGGCTACGTCAGCGGCTTGGCTGATTTTGGATTTTGATGGCTATCCCGGGCTTCGGTTGGCCATCTTTGGCGTCTGATGGCCTATCTGCGGCTTTAGCATCGCCTTACTCCCGGTGAATGAACTCACGAGTGGTTTGCGCGCGGCGCATACGCTAATAAGTTGAGTTGTTTTCATTTTTCATACTATTTTTATATTTATACGGAATTTAAAATCGTTAATTTAATTTGTTAGCATGATACAGAACAGATGGACGATAGTCTGAAAAGAAGAGTAGTAGTTTGAGGTGAGTTTAAGAACAGAGGACTATTCGAGCAGTAACGGAGAAAGAATACAATTTCCTTCGACCGTGCGGCCTGTCGTAAGAGGCGACAAAACAACCCACAGCCACACAGGTGGTAGGGTATTTGCCCGTTTGGATGGCTACTATCCCTAGTCTAGAACATGCCTCCATAACAACCTTGAGTTGTGTTCTGGCATTAGATATTAAATCATGCATTCGATGGCCTCTGTGGTTAAGTGGGCCAAGCCTTTGCCGGCCCTTCTCACTGCAACACAGAGACTCCGGGTCCGATTCCAGGTATGGTAAATTTCCGAAACTATTTTCTCCGTTATTTACTATGGTCTGGGTGTCTGGGGTCGGACCCAGAGTAGTGCGTTGTATATTACCTGTAACACAAGCGTAACTTGCTTAATTTGGGGATATATAATGTGTTTGTCTGCCGATTATTATTATTATTAGTGGCCAGGTTCCAGTCTCCTTTTAGAGAGCGGCAGCACATTGTTAGCACGTTTGGTTACAAATGTCCAGAGGCGACGGTAACCGCTTTCCACCAGGTGGGTTGTCTGCCTGTCTGCTGATCTCACGCAATAAAAAAAACCCTTTAGGACAAGTTTTAAGTCCTTTTAACTTCCTTAACATTTAGTTTTATTTTACAGTTCGAATATCCTAAATAAAATTATTTTCTTTCTTTCTTTCAAACCTGTAGCGTTCCACCACCGCCGTTTCTCAATGCGGCGCATGTCTAACTGTACTTAAACTTAAATAAATATTGTGACAGGATATTTGATCGTTGATTTCAAAATTGTTGAGTAACCCAATTATTGTAGCCATAATGTGTTTTGCTGCTGGAGTACTACAGTAGACGGGCTGATGGTCTACCAGATGGAAAGTAGTTACCGCTGCCTATGGATATTTGCAAGACCATATGTTACCAGGGTTGAAGGGGACTGGCTCTTGGCTACTAATGACGACACAGTCAAGATGGGGGATAGATGCTATTTTGTCGAGCAAATCTTCTACCATTAGGATGTGGGTCGTCTAGCTGCTGGAATTATTATGCCTTCTCAATCCCAATTGTTTTAATTCAGATATGTCATCACTTTCGAACTTCGAGACACCGGTCAGAACGGCTTCGCTCTGCCTCCAAACCAGATACTCCCAACCTGCTTGGAGACGACAGATGGTGTTATGACCCTCCTCAACACAGATCCATCTCAGTATTCTGACTCGAAGCAATATCAGTCCACTGATGGAGCTAAGGATAGTTTCTTGGATATAATTGTCGTAATTTGTAATGTAATCTTGTTTATTATAGTCCGTTTTGATTGAATTTATGCTTTAGTTTTGACTTATTATATATTTTTTTTTATTTATAAAATGAGAAAATTAATTTGTTGTGCACCCCTTCGGCATTGAATATGTAGACAGCATCTTAAATTGAAATTGTGTGTAAGTAAAAAGCCGTCAGTTAATTATATTTTGTATGGTATGGAAGAACTCCGAAGAGCCATATCCCTCTTCACGTGTCCCATCTTCCATTTTTTTTAAGCACGAGGAAATCCGATTGTGCACCACAGATCGAATGGCACGAGCCCAGTTAGAGCTGGTCCATGGTATCACCACACCCCAGTAAGGGATACTAACTAAAACCTGCAGTACTCCAGCAATAAAAAAAAACCCCTGGGTGTACCGTCCTGTACCTTTTGCCAGGAAAACGGAAAATCTCCCAATTCCGCATGCCCTGGCAAGCGGGGGCCTTGCAGGCAACATCCGCTGCCCGAGGAGTACTTTTATCCCCCGGCATCTTCCTGATCTAGTCTTGCGAGGGGCAGTTTGTAACTCGCCCCACGGGAGGAGAGGTAAGCGCGCGCGGAACACGTCACGCTCCCATCTCGACGGCATAAGTGGGTGAGTAAGAACCTCTGTTCCCCAAGGGGCAAGCTTATGGCTACTGAAGGTCGAAGCCCACCCTCCGGCCTTCTTCCTTCGCAAACATGACGTACTCGCAGAAGGAGGAGACGGCGTCCCATCCGGGATCTCATCTCCTCTACCTCATTCTGAAGACTGGCTACGCGTTGGCTTCGCCCCAGGTATTACGTCTATAGGCTACGGTATCCATTATGCGTTAGGGCCCGGTTCCTGTATCTTACAGATCGTTCATTTCCTCTACTATGGGTTTAAATTTGACATAAACTCCATACAAATAATGTCAAAATTCAACCGATGATAAAGGCAAGTGAATGAATAGTAAGATATAGAAACCCGCCGTAGGTAAACCGTCACAACCTGTTGCCAGTTACGGAATAATTTTTTATTCCGTAACATATCATCTATAATATTATAAAATTCTAAAAATGCCGTGTCTGTACATTTAAGCTATTTAATACAAACAACTAGAATACACTATATAAACTCACGATGCAATTTCTTTTAGATTGCTTGTCTGTTTGTCGGTTTGTCTGCAAATTCTTATACTTACAATCTACACTACTTTTTTATCCCGGTAATTTTTCTGGGAATGATTTTTAATGGCTTGATTACAAAAAATCTAATTCCAAAGTGGTTTATTCACTGATCGATAGCAAATAAAAAATGCGCTTTGTAGTTTTCTGGGTGCATTAAAATTAGCTTATTCCAACAATGTTTTTACTAGAACGATAGATTACAGTTTTTTATAAATGCTGTGGTACTTTGTGTACCGGGAATCCGTGGGAATTTCAAATCGAGCATGGACAAAATCGCGGGCATAACCTAGTAAATAAAATATATGACGTCGTTTCCATGAAATAGACGAATATATCCAAAAGGTGCCACTACGATAGTGTTGTTTTTAGTACCGCCATTGCAAATCACTAATGTCTAAATATGTAGTCATGGCAACGCGAACGAAGTTCAGCTGGAATATGCCAGTAACACACATAACAACAACAATGTCTTGGTAGCGTAATGGCTAGCGCACGCGTCCCAAACTCAAAGGGTGCGGGTTCAAATGCTGGCCGGAACGCCTTCACCACATAGGCAGTTTTCTGATCCAATGTGCATATTGTCACAATTACCACATGCTAACAACGGTGAAGGAAAACAACGTGATGATGATTGAACCTGCCAAGCCGCCTGGGACGAGTGTGGCGGGTATATATACTATCCGTCCCCCTATAGGCGGGGGCCCGAGCCCAGCAGCGGGACGCTCATGGTCTGTTATTATGCTAGAGAGAGAGAAAGTTTCAGCTACAGTAGTTCGTGTTAGTAGATTTAATCAGCTGAGGCTTACAGACGGACAGTCACCAGAATAAGACTTTTAAGGTTCCTTTTTACCTTTACATTCTACCTGCAATAACAATAAAACTTAATTGAAATATTATTACCTTAATTATAACGAGGAAATGATGCAATCGTAATAACTTCACCTACACCTGCTTTTAATTTCACTAACACATTACCGATCCCACATAAAAATTCACAACAAAAGCGGGTAGTATGAAATAAATTTGCCTATGAATACCCTAAATGATCTTATCAAAAGGTGGTAATATGACTAATGATCCGTGTAATCGTTTAGCTGTCATGACAAATCGTCAGATCACGTGACTATATGTCATTTATTTTGGAAAGTAACCACCAGTTTATATTGGTATCGCACTCCTTCGTTACCAAGAGTGATGTAGTAGAAATCGTGAGCTCAACTTATGGTGGTTTAATTAACCATTTTAATAAGACCTATTGTGTTTGGAAATTACTGGATTAAGGTTGCAATTAGATTTGACTTTATTATAACTTATAATTACAGTAGTACATATTTGCGTTTACATTAATAATTTAATTTATGATAGATATATTCAGTAACTAAAACGTATTTTGGATATTTCAGTTTTCACTTCTTTTAGAACCCTTTGACTAGAGTTGTATCAAATCGCAAGTCAGTCAAATCGCATTAATTTTGTATGAAGCTTTTCAAGTTAGAGCAGTTTATATAAAATGGATTATACCTCTGAATACTCTGCTGGTCAACTTTAAAATAATCGTCTACCCGTACTAACATAGAAATGTTAAAAATAACTCTCTTTTTCTTTCACGAATTCGGAATCGAACCTATTTAAACAAAAGATATTATAAGCAGATTTTGGTAAATGAAACATTCGTTTTATTTCTTAAAAAAGATGTCTCTCCATGTAAAATGTTTTGAAAAATTATCAGATTGACATGATAATTACTTTCCATAAAAATTACTTTAAATAAGATCCACCATAAGTTTTTAAGATTGCTTTCTTTGGAATTCTGTTGCCAAATAACAAAAACCATATACGTTAGTTACTTCTTCGAAACCTATCATTGTGCGTGGCTAACACGCACTTAGCTCATTTTACAAAGTAACATTTATATTACTGTTGTGCTATAAAGTTGTTCCACAAATTTAAGAGACAACAAGCGTCCTTAACCCAAATCTGGTTTAAATAAAGCAGTACAAAGAAAACACAGCGTTGGCCAAACACGTTGGAGTGCCGTGAAGGACCACTGTGACTTTGGCAAGGATCCCGGGCTGTATCTTACATTTCCCGCTTAATCCACTCGTAGTCTTGGCCGATTATTAAAGCTAACGAGACTCCAAGTTGCAAAGGGTTTATTCACAATGCTATCTCGAATGGCTGTTTTGAAATTTTTGAATTATTATATTAATGTATCAAGGCCAGTTAAACTTTACAATAGTGGTCACTGAATTTTAAGTAGTAGGGGGGAGGAGGGGGGAGGAGGGGAGGAGGGGGGGGAGGAGGGGAGGAGTACTTCTCCTTTCTGCAACCCCCATGTCTAGGAGACATGTAGTTTTTGAGATATGATTCTTTTTGTAAACATGACTAATTTTTTCAAAATGGTGTTAATATTTCTTATTTCTAAAGACGAGAAATGCAGAAGAAAAGTAGTGGTCAATGTAAAAAAACATTTAAAAGTCTAAAAACGCAGACTAAAGCCCACAAGCCGAGCGAGCAAAGCGAGTGTGACATGACAGTGGTCAGCAAATGTCACAACCGATTTCTAACCATCATTTAAATAGTTATCAATAAATAAATGGTGACCAGTCGGTTCTGGCACTCGCCGGCCGCTGCCGCGGCACGCTCGCTTCGCTCGGTCGGCTCGTGCGCTTTGGTCTAAAGATTAACCCAACCTAACCAACTTACCGTTTTAGTCCCTGGTCGCGACTTTCGATCACCGTTCACAATCTTAGTGGCTATAAAAAAACTATAAGGATATCCCTAACTCAAATCTAAAATGGAATAAAAAAGGCTGCAAATAGACTATAGCAAATTATATATCGATTTTTTTTTATAAAAATTAAATTGTTTAGGTAATACTACTAATTCAAACTCACAATATATTATTAAAAAAAACAATTTTAGTATTTAAAAAACGATTTTATTGACGTATCAAATGATTTTCGTATTTAAAAATCGATATTATTGACATATCGAATAGTTAACATTTTTTTTCTTTCTTTGTTATTGTCGTCGTGAAGTAAAAAAAGTGACAGTACTGTGATTTATTATTATGAACTTTAAAATTATAATAACTAATTAAAAACTCGATTACTAAATTAAAAAACAGTTTTAGTGTTTATATATCAGGTGTAAATGTAATCCTAAACACAAATCAAACTTTTTTTCAACAAAAGTGACATAACCTTGTTTATCAAACGTATTTTTATTTTTCCCATTATTCATTCAAAACTTGTTGGTGGACCCTAAAAACTTGTTTCCTAGCCCAAATACAGGTCTAGTGTCTATATATAAGGCGTATGTATACCCCTAAACTTAATTTCCGTTAATCTGATGACACTCTGTGCAAAAGTTTAGCCTCAAGGCCTACCTACTATTATACACCTACGCTACTGTGCCCGAATAAGGTTGAGTTTCATATATCGTCGGCGTCAGTATAGGACTCTTGTAACCACATTTTTGATGACATAATTTGTGCGCGCGGAATCCGCAGGTAAAAAAAACGCCGCATATTCCGTACACACGAAGCTGCTGAAGATAATAGTATAATGTTGTTGCTTTCGGTTGTTGTGTAAATGTTTTTTTTTCAGGAGTTCAGCAGACAGGCAGACGGCCCACTTGATGGGAAGCAGTTACCATCGCCTATGGACATTTGCAACACCAAAAATGCTGTAAATGCGCTGCTGCTCTCTCAAATAAGACTGGGACCTGGTCACTAATGCCGGAACACAACTCAAGGTTATTGTGGCGATATATTTTAGACCAGGGGTGGTAGCCATCCAGTCGGGCAAATGCCCTACCACCTGGCTGTGGGTTATTTTGTCGCTTCATGCGACAGGCCGCCTGGCCGCAGGAAATTGTATTATTTCTCCGTTCCTGCACGGATGTTTGTCTAATAACAAAAATAAATACATTAATTAGATAGACTCATCCATACCCTCGTCGACTAAGAACATCCACCTGGGCTTCTCAGACGTAGAGATTACACATGCACGGAAATTGTAACTCCCTTAATTAGTCATTCAAACGATAACAATCACTTTTCAGCGTGGCCACCATTTAGTTTGTTTCAACAACTCACTGCACTTGCCAAAAATCTTATTGTTTCTTATATGTCTTTCTTTTTAACACCGCATATGAAACCGACGACAAAATGGCGACGTCTTCCATGTACCAAGGCAAAATTGGGGGGACAGAGATAGATATACATACATACTATTTTACAAAAAGAGACGGAATATAGTATCAAGAATGTGTATTGTGTTTTGAACAAACGATGGCGGCGGTACCATGACTTGAAAACCATAGTTCAACATTAATTATAAACATTTTTCAAAATTGCGATATAACTATTATGTAATATATACGTAACAATTTTGATGAAAGGAAATAATGTCACCTATTATATGGCAGTGGAGCGTGGATTATACTTAAGCCACTCAAACAAGATCTGTGTGTCACGGAGATGAATGTGCTAGATTGGATATGTGGAGACACGTGGAAGGACCGCATGAGAATCTCGAGCATCGGCAGTAGCTTTCATCCCCATATCATAGTAGATAAACCGCAAGAGAATCGCATACCCTGGTAGGGTCAAGTTTTATGGAAATCTTATTCAGTTTAGTGTGCCTGATTCTTGGTTCACGCTGTGATTTAAAATTAAAATAAAACATTTTTTGGATTATGTTTATGAACAATTTAACGTGGGATGTAATCAAAACGAATAACATAAAAGACAGAATAAATTGATTAACTCTATACCTATTCAGGTTTACTCATATGAAGGATAAGATCACGTTATTCTTCATAGTCAACATCTACTACACCTACAGTACTAATTATATCAACATACACAATAGGACAAGCCACAGAAAATATATGCCGATCCTTTTTTGAGAAAAAGCGAGAAGAAAAGAACAATTAAGACTATAAAAACGATTTAAATGGTAAATATTCCCTATTGGGCAGCAAGTAATAGGTATAATATGTAATAACCTAAGACACTGAAGCATCACCTCTACATAATTACCAATTCATCTGAAATCCTCATGGATAGTTTACCTAAACCCGGAAACTAGGTATTAAGCCTAAATACTCTGTACATACCATCTAGGATGATATATCAATGATTGGAGCAATCAAGGATCGATTAATATAAGCTTGAACCCAGATCAATCCTATTATACGCATCGAATAGAACTGGACTATATTAAATTGAACTCCAAATAGTACACATACCATTCAAAGATACATTGCTTAATTGTAATTAGTTAAGTGGAATGAATCTTTAAGGAAATTTCCCTTAGATAATGGATTAGTAGTAATATAAATCATTTAAGAAGAAAAGTTCTATAAATTTCAAGCCAACGGGGGACGGTAGATCGATAGGAAATAATGCAGTAATTTTACATCATCTAGCTATCTTTGAAGGTTCTATTCTCATAATGCAGCTAACATCAAATCTGGAAGATATAACAGTAAGTTTTTAAAATGTTAAGGTGGTTTGGGCATCTAAAGTTAATGGATGAAAAAAGACTGACAAATTAAAGCAGTGTATAAGAGTTTCAAATGGTAGAGATAGTATAGATACTTTGTGCATGCCAGAGCCCGCGGAGTGGCCAGACCATGTAACTGTGACCCTATCTGAAGACGAAGGAAGGAATATCGAGGTGTTTTAGTGTGTATCTCTGACTGCGGTAATTATAGTAGTTTCACCACCCCAATGTGACAAATACCACATGCCACCACCGCGCTTCCTCCAAGGTAAGATAAGTCCTCAATCGAATTTCTCCTCGTTTATAAAATTGAAAGTCCATTTGTAGTTACCACGGCCAATTCTTAAACACCCTGAACAAAGAATAGGTAAAGAGTATTTTAAATTGATGTGCATGTAGTCAAGGGACTAATGTGGTATAGATGAGTGCAAGTCAAAATCTATTTATCTATCTCTACTTTTACGGGAAATAGATATGAGAATATAAAATCTATATAAGTATTCTCATCTGCTATCACGTCGCCTAGTAATATAATATTATAAAAGATAAAAAATATGATGGCTAAAAACAGCATCCTTGTGTCAGCAGCTTTATTTAAACATTCTCATTTAACGACTAAGTGAAACGAGTTTTGTATTAAAATTTAACTAAACTAAGCGTTCGTGAGAGGCTAAAATACTAGGCCAAATATTGTCTTAAGGACGTCCTTATTTCATAGCAGATTTCTGTAAATAATTAGTACTTAAGATGTGATACGCTGAAAATTCTAATGTTACGAGATTTTTAGAGATATTTAGACTTTCATTTCCTCTGATATGCTACAGCCAGTCTGAAATCGTTACCTTGATGGCATCTCTTAAGACCGGCTTTATCAATCAGATTCCGCGCTTTCACAGAATATCGGCGTGAAATGGTTATAGATCTGAATCTTGACTTTAGCCTTGATTGCTAATCGTTTTTCGTATGGTGAGTGAGAGGATTGATGGCCATTTCCTCTCGCCCTATTCCAGATTTCTTATCCTATATCTTTATTCTCTTTCCCTATCCTATTTCCCTATCTTATGTCCTCTATCCCATGCATCTTGTCTGATCTTTCTATCTCTTTCTTGTTATTCTGTCCCTCCCATCCCCCTACCCCGTCCTCTTTATCCCATTCTTGTGTTAAAAACTTTCATAGGTGATGGTAACAACTTTCAATAATTTAAATAGAAACAAAACTAATAACGGAACTGTCGTTATAATTGAATGATTTCTTAATTTAATGCCAAATATGTGATATCACTCTAGGGAGGAAAGTGTGTCACGAATGTGATCAGCTCTGACAAGGACGGAGTCATCGGGTCATGAAATTCGTGTGACGTAACTTGTGGATGGCCCTTTATCAGAATTTCTGCTATGCGAATATTATTAATATTGGCTATGCTTAAACCAATTTCTGATGAAAAATTTAAAAACATTTATTTGAATAGATTAATAATGTAATTAACTTGTACAGCTCCTTAATTAGAAAAAAAACTTGAAGACTCAATTAAAAATATTTCAGATTGTTAGTGAAATATTAATTGGCTAAGTTTTTTTGGTCCTTATTAACTCCTAAAACTTGATAAATCTTCGTTAAAAGGAAAAAGATTTATTATTTCAAAAAGGTACTTTAAGTACTGCGGTAACTTTTGATTGGTTTTTAAAGAATAATTGATGTTAATTGAATTTGCATTTCGGATAATTCTTGCGTCACGTTTCATCCACCAGTTTATTGATGTATAATATATCACAATTAAACTATCGTCATTAATGAACTTGATGCTATGTAAATACAGATAATAGATATTAGTGTTAGAGCTGTCGATAAGATTGGGCATTTGTCTATATCATTATAAACGACCAGTCTCATAAACATGTAAATGTAATATTCAATCATGATTAGAATATTAATGTGCACATCACGTAAGCGAGAAGATTCCTGTATATATAGTCTATGTTAAATTGAGAGCAATTAAGAAAGTAATATACTACAAGAGTACTCGTCGTCTTATTGTGTACTCACCTTCAGCGGTCGAGCCCAGCTCCCGTGCATCGATAGAGCCTTGGGCTCTCGCCTACTGGTGCATCACTCCATTTTTTTTCTCTTCTCTCCGGACGAACTGGATTGTCCGGGCCTATTGCTTTTTTGTATTTTATTTTTATTTAAAAAAAATACAGAGTCATTACGATCTACATTTTGTTTAGAGATAGTTTTACAATAATACTTATTCTATTGCACCACCCCATTCAACGGCGTAACCATTATAGACGAACCACAAAACTGAAATTAACCCCACGATAATACTTATTAATGTCAACCTATTGTGGGGAAGAAATATGTAGGCATGCTGCCTCCGTCAGGTTTCGTTCGAAAGGGTAGGCTGAAGAAATCCTGGCTTGACGTCGTGAAGGATGACACGTGTACCAATGGACTCACAATAAGAGATGCCGAAGACTGCGTGAAGTGGAGAACAAAATGTAGGTAAGCGGACCCTGGGCTTCGGAGCGAACGCTCCGAACTGAACCCGGTCTTAAAGCTCGGATGATGATGATGATGATGAATTATAAATATTATATTTTAACGGTGAAATCCAAACAAACAGACTATTAACAACCACCGGACATGAAACTCGCAAATGCAGACAGGTTTAAAGATTCAAAACAATAGCTCCCTGTGGCATATCCACGTACCCTAATGCACTTAAAAATTAAACTCCTTAAAGCTAAGAACGGGAAGTGTCCCGGTGTCCCAATTAATTAATCCCGGCTTGGAACGTGGCCAGGATATCGCCACATTGAGCGCAGATACCTTAGTCAGATTGTATAGCACCTAAATTGTATTGTACTGAACCGTCTTATTCATAACAAAACGCTTATCGATGATATATATCTTTATAAGTTAAAACGTCTTTTAAGTTTATTGAATACTAGCTGCGCCCGCGATTTCGTCTGCGTGTAATTTTTTTCGCGGAACCCTAAAAAAACGTACTCCTTATAACATCGGCTATCTGCCAGTGAACGTCCCGTCAAAATCGCTCCTGCCGTTTCAGAGATTAGCCAGAACATCCAAACAGATAGACAGACAAAAACTGATTTTTTGATATAAGTACCGTATATACTTTCTTATGCATTTAGTAAAAAGTTGTTATTTTGACATTACAAATAGACACTTCAATTTTATTTATGTGTATAGATTGTATTAAAAACATCTGGCTGATGAGTAGTTGTCCGTATACAATAAAGATTCCATTAAATGCAATGAACGGCCTGTATTTTTATTTAATGACTTCGGAACTGTTATAAAATGTTTAAAAATACACGGATTAATTTTCTTTCAAAATATTTTTTACTTTGATCTCTTTCAGAATTTTCAACTCATTTCAAATGCTAGAAAGAATCATAGCTATTATGACTTTACAAGCGATTGGGTATATAATCTTATAATATTAATTGAAGTAAAAGACTTCACGAAAATAGCTTTATCCGTTTAAAATCTGACTACTCAAAGATACATAATAAAAAAACGATTTAAGCTTAAGAGACACATATACGGCGAGAACTGCAAATTTTTTATTTCCATATAAAAAATGAGCGTAAAAAGGATTTACTATCAGCATATTTTACAAGATGATTCCAGAAGGATTCTCTTTCTACCAAAATACCTATGGAATAGTAATAAAAGTTATCCTCGACATTCTTTTCAGCAGCACTATAAAACATATTTTGCAAACTGACATGTTACAGATCTATCATTCTCTTAATTCACTCAACCGACTCCCAGGGCTCCAATTCGCCTATGAATTGGCGTCTCCTGATATGAAACATATTTTGCAAACTGACATGTTACAGACCTATCATTCTCTTAATGCACTCAACCGACTCCCAGGGCTCCAATTCGCCTATGAATTGGCGTCTCCTGATATGAAAAAATTCTTCGCGTTGTGAAAATATTCAAAGTACGAGTCCATTGCGATAGTGTCGAAAATTCGAATTCTACTACATCCAAAACAAATTCTCGATGTCGTCGCGACAAAAATAGTAGAAAAAATTTAGGTATTATCATTAGCACAAATGCCGTTAATCTAAATGATTATTGAAAAGCTACCAACAATTTGAAAATTTTATTTTGTGATGTTTTGTTTATAAATAATTATAAAGGGTTTATTTATACAGAGTGGCCTGCCAAGGGCATGCTATTGGAATTACCATAATATTGAAATCAGGCAAATCTACAATTGAGACGATAGTATCCGGCGATTTTGACGAGTTAGTAATAGCAGAATTGGGCCTCAGATCCGCCCCACACTCAACGACTACGTGTACGTCGCACTGCATATTGCCGTCGATCGTCATCGATCATGAAAAATCGTGTAAGAAAAAGTAATCGAGTCATAGTCGACTTAAAGATAAACCATATTTTGCAAACAAACATGTTATAGATTCGCTTAACACTCTGACTGCACTCAACCGACTCCCAGCAATCCATCAAGTTGGCGCATTAATCCTATCGTCTCAATCCAACAGAGTTTTGCGTTTGGCATAACGCCAATCGTTCCTTTTAATTGGTATCTCTCTGGTACATCCTATTCGCATTGTTGCGTGAATTTATTGCCACAAGCAAACTAATAAAATCGCTTACGAGCTTGGCGTTTTTACTGCTACGCATGGCAGTAAAGTGTCAGTGAGAGATTTTGGATTGTTTTAGAGATATTTAATTAAGGCTATTAACATATCTCTCGGTTAAGACTGGCAAAGCGGTTGTTAACATTTCTTATTGTAATGCAATTAAGTGTGCTCAATTTTAAACAACAAGTTACTCATGCTCAATTAAAGAAGAATATTCCATAATTGTTTCACTTCTAGCCTCAGATTCTCTCAGACTTCTGAGAGGAACGGATAGTACACCCGCTTGCTCAAGGTGGCTTGGCCAGTTTGACACATCGGTTACCTCGATGCAGGCTTCAATGTTTTCCTTCATCCTCAGCACGTGGTAAATGTAGCAATATGCATATTTGGTCAGAATACTCCTTAAGTGGTGCGTGATTTTTCGGTCAGGAGTCCGATATGCGTCATTTTTATTTGGGACACAAGGTCGTTAATCACTAACCTACCACGTCTTATACAATATTATGATCCGATTTAATAAGTAAATTATTAGTTTTTAAAGTCAATTAAAAATGATAGATTTTGTCTGCAATATAAAACCTTTCACTGTGCGGGAAATAACAGACATTATTTTCCACTAATTTTCATTTAAAATACGAACGACATGCTGGCAAAATTTGCAAGTTGAATAAAGAAACAATGAGTGGTAAAGTTTGTAGCAGAACCGATAACCGGTGGAGCCGATAAGTCCTAAGGCGGAGACAGCATTTTAGTTAAAGTTATTCTGCCGCTGGTGGACTGATGACCAGTCGCCGGTGGGGGTTAAAGGAAAAACGGAGGACGGAGATATATGGCGCAAAGTTGACGGAAGTCTAAATCTAGCATTGGACAACGATTGGCAGATGACGATGACTACATTAATACTTTTAAAGTAAATAGTGAATTAAAATGTCTGAGTGTCGTCTTATAATATCATTAATTTATACACAAAAAATGACCAAAACGTTACATGTACAAAATAGCAAGTGAAAAAAAACGCAAGTGTAAATTACATTCTACATTTATCACTCGCGTCTCTTCATGCCACAATAACACGGTTGACTTCATCTTGAAATAATTCCCTTTGTTCCTTGTTTGAGCCGTTTGCTGTTTTTGTTACGGTTTAAACGTCAAACTTTAGCGATTAATTACAACAGCTTTATCAAGTTGCGGTAGCTTAATAGTTAACGTAAATACGTGTCATTTTAATGGTATAAATTCTAATCCTAGCCAGAAAGAATACACCACTTATTCAGTTTTTCTGACGTTATGCATATAGTTACAACTGCTACCTGCTGAGGATTATAGAGGACATCGTGATCCTCGATATATGAAACGTCCCAGTTGTTCTTGGACAAGTGTGGCGGATATTCTGTCTGTTACCCGAAATCGAAGACTCTGATTTATTACTGTATGTTTGTTGTTGTTTAATTTTATTTTGTCTGTGCAGGAACAGCGAGAGAATTACCTGTGGCTGGGCGGTCTGTTTTAAGGCAACAAAACAATTGACAGCCAGATGATAAGTAGTTTTCATAATATCTTGATATGATAGAATTTCAAGAATCTTAGACGCTTTCGCTCTCTTATAACTTCCACCATCTCCCCGCAGCCGTTCATCACGAGATGTCGTTAAGGGCAGGAGGTGGTCCTATAAATCAGGGTGCGTCGTCTACGCAGCCCGACTGCACTAACGCGTGGTCGTAATGAATGAGATCACATCTCTGATTGTTAGGTAATTTTTAGACTTAGGGGTCTGCTATTGTTTGCATCAATAGATTTGCAATCGGATTTGGGAGAAGGAATTTTGCAAGTTACGCATTATGGGGCGTTAATTGATTGTTTATTGACATGAACTATGGAATGAAGACCTTCCTGCAGTTTTCCCGAAGCGCTACAACAGGGGGCTCTTCAAAACGGGCGTAAATAGGTATTTAATGTCTCAAGAAGGTAAGCAATACATCGGCTCTCTTGGTTTCGCTGATATTTCTGGGCGATGTTAACCATTTACCATCAGTTGGACCGTTTGCCAGTTTGCCTACAAGCAAATATTTGAACAATTCTGTAATCTCAGTAAACATTTTTCCATATAATCCATTGTTCCATGCTGTACTGCCGGGAATTATACCTGTATCATTATAATGTGACGCAGGCCTAATCATGACGACAGTCTATTGGGTGAGTTTAAAAAATCATTAATAATTTCTTATAATCTTGAAGGTACGCTTGGAGTTGTCTGACCACAGGAATGAAAACAGTACTTTTTCTCCCTGGGAAACGACTTTCCCTGCTGTCAAAAAATTTTAAAACATTGTGACACATGTTCCAACTTTTTTTACAGCCACTGTTAAATCGCAGCATAAATTAGGATAAAAAAATATCAACGATTTTGTAATAGCATTTTATACTTATAAATTAAACTTTAAAGAAACTGTGCGATCTGATTCCTGGTATTCCTTTTGAGTTATGTTATTGTTTATTTTAATTAAATCTATGGTTTATTATTTTACGATCTTGTAAAAAGTAAAAGAAAGGAAGAAAGTACCTTAACCACAGTATCATTACGAATCATGATAATATAGCTAACACTCACTTATTATAATTTTATCTTTCAAATTCTGTAATACGAAGTTATTTTGAAACCAACGTCTTAAGGAGTCTAATTTCACATTCACCAAGATTATTTCGTCATTTCCTTATAAATAATAAATAAGATTTAATTTGTAATTCCAGTGTTTCTTTCTGTATTAAAAAACCAAATTGTCTTTGCACTCACAACGAGGTCAACAAAGGTTCTCGTTCCATATAATTAATTCAAGCTAAACCATCTGAGGTCCTCATAAATATTAAGAACTAAAAGCCTCCACTCTATGGGAGCAACGATTTTAGATGAAACGATTCTTGCCTCCCAACAAATTTTGAATTTAAATATAAAGAAAATCTTCTGTCGAACTACTATGTAATTACATAAAATAAGATCTGTGGGTTATGGAGATGAATATACTTCGGTAGATGTGCCGCACAAAAGGACTGCCTTAGGAACTCGTATCCGCGGCAGCCTTCATGTTCATGGTATGTCAGATAAACTGCAAGAAAGTTGTTTACGTTGGTACGTTCCCAGTAAAAAAATTACAACCAGTTCCTAGATAAGAAATGGTTGTAATTATTGGACCTGACCCTCTTACTGGGTAAGATAGTAAAATTACTATCAATTCATTTGTCATACAACTGATTAAAATTTGACATTAACTCCATACAAGTAATACAAATTTTCTGTTGGTGGTATCCAAAATACCCGCCTGCATAATATGTAGCACAGTCTTGCTTAATTCTTCCGCCAAAGAGGTTCACGGTGTTCCGGAAAGAAGGATAGCATAGGTAATGAAATTACTGGCAACGAGATTAAACAAGTAATTAAATATCTAAAGATGGGCAACGCATGGCGAAAGCCTAAAATGTTATAAGCTTCGCTGGCATTGTTGGGTGGCTGGTCTGCTAGTTTGTCCATCTCTTGAAAATATTGCAAAGTAAGATATAGCAACTCGGCTATGTTGGCTTCACTTTGTAAAGGATCATATACGTGCCAGTGATTCACAATAAGTTATGCCGAAGATCGTGAAGATTGATGATTATTCTGACGTATCCGTCAATGGGGACCTCTGCTATGATTTTCTGGCATTGCCACGAGAATTTGTTCTTGAAAACTTGGCTTCAAAAGATGCAAATAACTGTCTATTTGATTTGTTTCGTATTCTTTGACGTCACTGTTTACTGTAGATCCCCATTCCAGTCTTTGAAGTGCAAGTACTTCCCACTTGTCACTAGCAATGTCAAATTCCGTAGTGTCGCTTGAGAACGTCACGGTACTGCTCTCCAGACTTCCGTGGAGATTAAACAGTAGGGAAGCAGACTACGTGCTCGTAACGAAACCTAGACTCTATGCTAGATTGATAGCAATGAGTTTTCATATTATACATCCATCTAAATAATACAACTAGCGAAAAGCGGAGCTTTAGAAGGGCTCGCAAAGTTTTCTACCTAGTAATAATTTTTAAGATAAAATAATATTTTTATGATAGATAACACGGCTAGAAATAAATTGAAATTATTATGTCAAATCCCAAATCTGGCAGTGAGATAGTTTCTCAGTAAAGTATACCACAAAAATGCATAGATTGTGGGATAGTGTTAAGACTCGCTTCGCTCGCCCTGATAACTATATTGGCAAGGAATCGAATCGTTCCTTATAAAATTCACCAAGAAATTTCGATGAAATTATTCGTCATAATGCCCTCTTTCGTATTCTTAAGGACGCCATCATTTGATTATTGAGAATTGAACTGTGATTTTATTATTCCATTAAATTTTATGTTATATTACCAAAAATGACTTCGATTTGTTTTTAATTTATGGTAATTGTGTCAGAAAATGTTCTATAAAATAATGTCTGCTCTGCTATTTTTTTCATCAGACTCTTTATTTTAGGACTTCGTTTTTTTATACGCACAGTTTTAATTTACGTCCTACATGACCTCAGTGACATTCAACTTTAATTTAGATTAAAATATGTTTTTCTTTTTATTAAAATGCAACACGACAGTCAATATGCCTATAATCCCTATTAATATTATAAATGCGAAAGTAACTCTGTCTGTCTGTCTGTCTGTTCCGTTTTCACGTAAAAACTACTGGGCCGATTTGGCTGAAACTCAGTATATATATATTTTCGATGCCGAGAATGAACATAGGATACTTTTTATCCCGGAAAATGGGATAGTTTCCGGGATAAAAGTATATTTGTCTCTCTGTTTGTTATCCTTTTATGGAAAGACTATTGGACCGATTTGGCTGATACTCGGTACATATGTAATTTGAATACCGAGAGTGCCCAAGGGATACTTTTCATCCCGGATACTGGGATAGATTTTGGGATAGATTTATGTAAACTTTATCCCGAAAACTAGGATAGGTTTTTTATTTGTGGTTTGCCATTTTCATCATTTTGTTTATTTTGGTCAATTTGGTCGTTTAGGTAGTTTTGGTAGTTTTGTTTGGTAGTTTTGGATGTTTTGGTAGTTGCTATTTTCGGTAGTTTATGCTGGTAGTTTTGGTAGTTTCGGTTGTTTTGATAGTTGTGGTAGTTTTGGTAGTTGTGGTAGTTTTGGTAGTTGTGGTAGTTTTGGTAGCTGTAGTAGTTTTGGTAGTTTTGTTTTGTAGATTTGGTAGTTGTGATAGTTTTGGTAGTTTTGGTTTGTAGATTTGGTAGTTTCGGCAGTTGTGGTAGTTTTGGTAGTAGTGGTAGTTTTGGTTTGTAGATTTGGTAGTTTTAGTAGTTATTCGATTGTTTTGGTAGCTGTACTTTTGATAGTTGTGGTAGTTTTGGTAGTTGTGGTAGTTTTGATTGGTAGATTTGGTAATTGTGGTAGTTTTGGTCGTTTCGGTAGATTTGGTAGTTGTGGTAGTTTTGGTTTGTAGATTTAGTAGTTTCGATAGTTGTGGTAGTTTTGGTAGTAGTGGTAGTATTGGTAGTTGTGGTAGTTTTGGTTTGTAGATTTGGTAGTTTGTTTGTTTTGGTTGGTAGATTCGGTTATTTTGGTAGTTGTGGTAGTTGTGATAGTTGTGGTAGTTTTGGTGGTTTTGATTGGTAGATTTGGTAATTGTGGTAGTTTTGGTAGTTTCGGTAGATTTGGTAGTTTCGGTAGATTTGGTAGTTGTGGTAGTTTTGGTTTGTAGATTTGGTAGTTTCGATAGTTGTGGTAGTTTTGGTAGTAGTGGTAGTATTGGTAGTTGTGGTAGTTTTGGTTTGTAGATTTGGTAGTTATGGTAGTTTTGGTAGTTGTGGTAGTTTTGGTTTGTAGATTTGGTAGTTATGGTAGTTTTGGTTGGTAGATTTGGTAGATTCGGTTATTTTGGTAGTTGTGGTAGTTTTGATAGTTGTGGTAGTTTTGGTTAGTCGATTTGGTAGTTTTGGTTAGTCGATTTGTATATTCGGTTTTTTGGTAGTATGCAGTAGTTTTGGTTGTTGCGGTAGTTTTGATAGTTGTGGTAGTTTTGGTAGTGGTGGTAGTTTTAGTAGTTGTGGTGGTTTTGTTAGTTGTGGTGGTTTTGGTAATTGTGGTAGTTTAGGTAGTTGTGGTAGTTTTGGTTGGTGGATTTGGTAGTTTTGGTTGGTAGACTTGGTAGTTTCGGCAATTTTAGTACGTTTGGTAGTTTTGGTCGTTTCTGTAGTTTACACAATATTTAGTTATATAAATAAAACTAGAACGGGTCGAAATAGGGTATTAAAGTTTGTATGGGGGACCAATCATCTATCAAGCTTATAGATATAAAAATTCATAATCTTTAAAAAAATGCGACTTTCACTCGATCTGTCTGTCTGAATACCGAAAATGGACATAGATACTTTTTATCCGGTAGATGAGTTAGTTTGCGATATAGAATGAAGTAAATCTTCCGAGGGCAAATAGCACCAACATAAAAATACAATACAATATATCCTGTATAATGCCTGCTCTTAAAACAAGAAGTACGCACTAGAGTTTGACTCGCGGCGGAGCCGCGGGGTAAACTCTAGTTTTTATATATAAGGGTTTTTAATATCCGAAGCTGAATGTTACATATATATACGTATTACTCTTTACATAACACCTATAAAACAAAGTCTTTTCCGCGGCTGTTTGTCTGTGCAATGGATTTTTAAGCAGTTTTCACCATCAAGTGGATAATTTTTCAACAAAGGTTTGTATCTATACTAGCTTTTGCCTGCGGCTTCCTTCGCGATATATAAAAACTTAATTAAACTTTTATGTAAGTAAATAAAATAGAGCTAATCACTAATGACCCGGGGAAAATCTAGTTGATTATCAAAAAGCAAAATTTATATGTCAGAATGTCAGATTAAAAATTATTATAAACATGTCGTTATTATTGTTGATTTATTATCAAATACGATTATAAGATTAAAATAGCGCTGGTTTAAAAAAATAACACAAATTGTTTTTTCGGTAAATAAAATTATTTGAAAAGTAGATCTTAAACGAGCGTTCATCATAAAGTGTTGTAACCAAACCGCAGCTATTAAACGGTCCTAATGTCCTTTCGTTGCATTTTAGTTCATTTATTTTGTGTCCAAATAGCATTATTTAAATTTCGAACGTCGAATCGTGGTCGACAGTAATTGTGCGGTTTACGCGCCGAATTTAGCTTCATTGCGGTTCTGGGGATGCAGACGAACGACATATTCTTAAACAAAAAACTTATTTATAATAAGATTGTCATTTCTTTAAGTATATTAACTGATTTAGAGATATATCATGAAAATAGGAAGCAGTTGGAGAATAAAAAGATGAAAAAAAAATAGTTGTTCGTAGTTTTATGTTTGAATTTTTAATTAAATCGAAAATTATTAAGTTTAGTTAAATGACATAAAAAAAAAATATTTTTTTGAAGTTGGTAAGAATTCAATATATTTATTTGATGGATATACAAACTTTTTGTATATGTTAAATTTAAATTTAATATTGGAATGCGTGACTGTCTTAAGTTATTTCTGTCACCGTTGAAGTAACACTTGAAAATATATCTCGTAACAACGTAAACCTCTAGTATTCAATAATCACGTCTTCTTAGTCCCCAACATTATTAACATTAAAATCCTTAATAAAATATTTACATTATTATATTCACCAACATAAGAGTTTATCTTTTCTTACACGACAAAATAAGACTAAACTTGAAAAATAGACTTTTAAATGCATATACCATTTAAATATTGATGACAAACGCAAGTCTACAGATATTGAAATGCCACAAAGCGTAAAACAAAGTATCTGTATGAACAGCAAGACAAACGACGTCTCGGCCGCCGGACTGACATCAATCACAATTAGCGATGACCGCGTCGTGGCGGAAACACGCTCATGTGGAACGCGCTTTACGTCTTAATAGTTGTGGTAGTTTTGGTAGTTGTGGTAGTTTTGGTAGTTGTGGTAGTTTTGGTAGTTTTCATAGTTGTGGTAGTTTTGGTAGTTTTGATAGTTGTGGTATTTTTGGTAGTTTTGATAGTTGTGGCAGTTTAGGTAGTTGTGGTAGTTTTAGTTGGTGGATTTGGTAGTTTCGGTAGTTTTAGTACGTTTGGTAGTTTTGGTCGTTTGTGTAGTTTACGCAATATTTAGTTATATTAATAAAACTAGAACGGGTTGAAATAAGCTTTGAGACAGCTTCACTCTTTTTCCTTTGACGAGTTTTTTTTTAAATCTTCTTTCAGTTTATAACTTTTTAATATATTTTTTATTTGTATCAAATTACTTACAACTATACGTCATCATGGAGTATTGTGCGTCTTTATGTATGATTTTCTTCTCATGCACAAAATATTTATTTTAATGAACTTCTATAGAAATAAAAAATTAAAAATATTATCAATCCATAAAGCCATTTTATTTAGATGTTTTACATTTTTTTTTATTATTATAATTGATAAATTAATATGTAACTTCCAAGACTCTTTATATTACTTTCGATAATGTCATCTACATTATCGAATGTATATGATTAATTAATAGATGTTTTTTTTTAGAAAATGTCATGTCATTTTTGTTATTCGAATTTCACGCGTGAATTTGTGTGGAAACTGTAATTCAAAATCTATATGAACATATTAAAATTGTCAATATCAGTGAAGAATTTTTTGTACCGGCACGTCCACTCCATTTGCTTCATCTCAGCAGACTGGAGCCGACTGGACCTTTTTGCAGTTTCCAGCGCCTGTCAAAACGTCAACAGTTAAAAATGAACTGCGAAGCGGCCGCTTAACTGATCCGTGGCTAATTACCCACTGGCAATCAATCTTGCAAATCCGCGGATAGGGAATAGTGATGTGGTGAGTAATATCCACAAATATGTCAAGTTTTTCTCCACTCATATTTTTTATATTTAATTACGGATAATTAAAACTTCTTTAAAATTGTAATAATAATGTGTAGAGTTTCACGAATGTTGAACATTATTTATTAAAAGAAACAAATAATACCAACATCAAAAGTGTTACAAATGCGCTGCTGCTCTTTTAAGGGAGACTGGAACTTGGCCACTAATACCGGAATACAACTCAAGGTTGTTATAGCGGCATACTCTAGAACGAGGGTAGTAGATATCCAGACGGGCAAATACCCTACCATATGGCTGTGTATTGATTTGTCGCGTCTTACGATAAGCCGCTCGGCCGCAGAAAATGGTATCCTTTCCCCGTTCCTGCACGGATTAAATACTATAAACTTAATAATCATTCTTTCTTTATACTTTTTCGTACACAAAAAGTGTAAGTAGTAGCAGCTCATAAATATCCCACTGCTGAACTCGGGCCTTCCATTTACAGCGCAAAATTCAGTATACCCACTACGCTTGTCCAGGGTGGATTGGCAAGGATTAACGCATCGGTTATCTGAAATGCTGGTTTCATAACAATGTTTTCTTTCACCGTTAGCACGTTGTGATTATACTAATATGCACATTAGGTCAGAAAACTACCTAAGTGGCGCATGCTTTCCCAGCCAGAATTCAAATTTGCGACATTTAACTTTTGCTATGCCAGTACGTTAACCACTAACTGAATAGCTACTACCCCTGGTCTAGAATATGCCGCCGTAACAACCTTGAGTTGTGTTCCGGAATTAGTGGTCAGGCTCCTTTATTTAGAGAGCAGCAGCGCATTTGTAGAACCTTTGGTATTACAAATGTCCAGAGGTGATGATAACCGCTGTCCATCAGATGGGTCGTCTGCCTGTCTGATGAACTAATGCAATTAAAAATATAACTTATCACGGCTTAAAAATATGAATTAAGTAGTATTTGAGATAGAGATTATTTTTTATTAGATGCTTTTTATGTTTCCATTGTTAAGTAATGAAAAGAGTGGATTGTCACCTCTACGCAAACTTTCATAGTTCTTAGAAAGCCACGCATTATTTTTAAACAATGAGATAGTTTCTAAATTATGAAATAAGTATTCTAAGTAAGAATATAAAAGCGGATAAAAAATATTTATTAACATTATGTCACATCACTAAATTCAAAACAAATTGTCATTGTGACCGAGTAGTGATGCGAGCTTAATTGCTGACATTAACAGATTTATGATGAGATGAAAATTATCCCTGTAATTAAAAGTTTAATTTTAAAATGTCATGCTGTAATATGAAAACTTTAAAATTAAATTATACCGAACAACCTTGAGTGGTTAACGAATAGTTATGAATATTAACATTATAAGAAATATGAATATTAAATATTTTGAAGCAAGATTTGGGTATAGTGCGGTATTCTCAAGTAAAATATGACTTTTCGGGTAGCCCCAAGAACCATTGTGATTGGCGTCAGACGAAAATTTACAATTTGGTTAAAGCTTTTCTTACATTGTTCTGGATTTCTCCTAGTGCCTCTTTGTTTGGCGTTTGGAGGGCAGAGAGTCCTCCTAGCAAACGCAGTACTTGCAAATGGCGATTTCGAGAAAAACGCGTTAAATATATCTTTAGATATCTAAACAACATGTCCGTGTCAGGTAACTTTTTGATGTATCTAAAAAACAATAAAAAAAATCAAGCTTTATGTATTAACGCCTGAGTATGTATTCTGCAAAAAATGAAAAAACCAAAAATACCAATTAATGCAAGCGCAGAGCAGATCTGTGGCAGGAGTATGGACCCTTATCCAAATAAATGAATTAAATATAACATAAATGATAGACGCAACCACTTTACACACTTTTGAAGCCAAATGCGCAATCATGAGGATATGAGGACATTGTCTCTTCAAGCACAAACCAAAGCAATAGGGATGCTCTTGCTCCTTGAGGTATACCCGAGTCATTATGTCAACGTGTCGTCCTAGAGACCTAGGACTAAAACAGAACCATATACTAAAATGTTTACTTTTATTATCAAATCAGAAATAAACACTTGAATGATTCATGATAACAATTTCTCGCCTCTACTCTTATTTATGATATAACATTAATATTTTGTAAATTCATTTTTAAAATGTCACTATGTATCATAACCTATAGTATTCTACACGACTCTCTGCAGCAGGAATAAACCCATTAGGTTTCTGTGGCACAGTCGAATATGTTTTTATGTATACAAATGTCAGTGTATTGGAAGATAAATAAATAAAAGAAATACTGTATCGGTCATCCTATAGCGAATCTTTATAAACTTTGAAAAATTAATAAAATTAAATTAGAAGTTTATAGGATAATAAAAAATTCCTATGAATACTCTTTACTGATTACATAAATTACATGAATCCATATGAAAATTAAGAAGGATTATGTATACAGACTACACCTTCCTGTAAAGTTTAATCCTTATACACTTAGTACTGAGGTTATCAACAGTATGTCAACAACGTCTACTGAAGTACTTTGGCCACATAGCCCGAAAGAACCCAGATAATATGTAGAGACTTGTGGTCACTAGGAAAGTCGAAGGCAAGAGACCTCACGGTAGATCTCCAAATATGTGAATTGATCAGATTTTTGACCAGCTGGATACTTCAATAAACTTGGCCTTCCACCGTGCTCGGAAGTGATCTCGTTTGAAGAGAGCAATTGTTCACTGCCGTCAAAGTCACGATCCTCAGCAGTGAGGGAACGACTTAGAAGAGGAAACAGAAGATTTAGTACTTTCGAAATAAAATGACTGTATAGATAGACGGACAGAACGACGGATGGATAAACGGACATCATGATTACAGTTACGTTTTTGCTAAAATAGTCAAAAAACCCTAAAAATTGATTAAATATTAATTAAGAAATATATCAAATTATGATTTCTCAAACGACTAGCACAGTTTGATTAGATAGTCGTATCAAATGACTTAATTAAATTATCAAATATAACATGAACTACCTTTATGTATCAGATATATTGAATTACGTTTCATTACAACCTGGCGTTACTCTAATCTCTAATTTATCGATAACACAATATTTACTTTCAACATACAGTCCATCATTTGTGGAGTAATTAATTAATGAAAATGTTGCTTAAATTATTAATTTATAGTGCTATTACGATAATAAGTGTCGCTGAAAAAGTTAGATATGATAATTTTGCTTTGTACAAAGTGACACCACAAAGTGATGATCATCTTGAATACCTGAGCAATTTGTATGAAGATGGAAACGGTCTTGATTTCTGGAAGGCTCCTGGTGTAGTAGGTGATTATGTTAGTGTGGTAGCTCCACCAGACAAAAGAGATGAGTTTGAACATTCGCTACGTAAGCGGAGTATCAAAACTGAATTAATGTTGGAGAATATACAAGAGTAAGTTTACAACGTTTACATTAGACTTTGAAAGTAATATAATATTTGAAAGAAATTATTAGAATACACAAATGAAAAGTTAGCGAATCTGTTGATTATGGTCATTGCTGTTTATTGTAACAGAAACAAAATTAAGCCAAAAGAGGATGCTCCGGGTGCACTCATCACTTGATTCAACCTAATGCTAGACAATATCTATGAATTATTTGTAATATTTAATCATACATATCTTTAAAGTATATATTTTACGTAGGTTACTCATATTTATACCATTTTATTCAAAATATTATTTTTGCATAGGAATGGTGATTACATATGTGTATAACTGCCATAGACAAGTGTAGAGAGAATATTGTCTATTCCTTTGAAATTGGTATGAGTAAGCCTAGCAGTGAGACGGATTACCAACTGTTTTAGCTTATTTTAATTAGTTACTATCAGAAAAATAATATGAATTTCAGAGCATTTGACGCCGAACTGTACAGCAGGAAAAAACGTGACACAAACAGACAACAACTTTACTGGACAAACTATCAAATGTTGGACGATATTTACAGATGGTTTGAATATTTAGCTCAAACTTATAGCGGTGTTGTAACCCTTATTGATGCTGGGGAGTCTTATGAAGGTAATGAATAAGTACAAACTCAAATGAATTTGCTTTTATAACATATGTACAAAATTATCATGCTATTTTCTTGCAAGGGTAGAAAACTGAAGAATTTTATGTCTATAAATGTTAGCTTGTAATATACAAAATTAAATATTTATCTTTTTTTATTAATTAACAGACACATACACATTGTATATAGGAGAAATATACAATGGACAGATTTGGCGATTTCAAACACCCTGGCCAAAATAAATTAGAAGAAGAAACACATAATAAAAACAATTTATTATTCAAATCTTCCATATATTCTATTTTCAGGAAGAAAGATCTTGGGCGTTAAAATATCCCGCGGTTCAGGTAGACGGTCATTCGTCCTTCAAGGCTCTCAAATCGGTGCAGATTGGCTATCACCGACTGTCATCACTTACATTGTAGACCAGCTGGTCAGAGGCGAAGATCCTGATGCTAGGGCTGCTTCAGAAGACTTTGATTGGCACGTCTTCCCTGTTATTAATCCTGATGGCTTCAACTTCACACAGGAATCGGTAAGATTTTTTTAACTCTCAATATGTGGTTGAAGAATTTGAAGGTTGATTTTCATATTAAATGAGGTAATAGAAGTGAATATATTAAAACATTATATTTGCATAAGTAACTTTTTTGATCATATATTCTTTTTTCAGGTAAGGCTATGGATAAAAAATAGAAGACCTATCACACAAACAGCAATAGGTGTTGATTTATCCAGAAATTGGAATTCACAATGGGGAAGTGAGTGATTTAGTTTGGTGATTTAGCTTGTTTGTAAGAAACTCATTGCAAAATGATAAGTTTTCCTTTGCTGTACAATCGTATTTATAACACGTATAATACTGCTTAAAATAAACTATATTTGTAAGATATTCATTGTCTTTCCGTATAAACTGTTATTGTGTTGAAAGTCTCAACAGTTTACTGCAATGAAATATGTTGTATCGAGCTGCAATTAAAACACGTTTAAAGTCAGTCGAATTAGATATGTATAAAACGTCTAATAGGATACGAGAGAATAAGAAATAGTACTGTGTTAAGTCTCAGATTTAGAAAGAAAATTATAGAAAGAAAAGTACGATTGCCTCCGGCATCTAAAGTTGCTGGATGTATTGCCCAAGATTTTGTAAAAAAAATTCAGTACAGACATAGCACAAACTTACATTTGGCTACAAATTATGTTAGACAATTCCAACTTTCACCTGCCTCTTTGCTTGAAAATTATGCTACATGCCTGTTCAAAGACTATATTCACTTGCGACGATCTAGACAAATAACTTTTACTTCATGTACTTTCATTAACCTCTTCATACATAAGCACGTGTTTATTTGAGATACATTTTACCTGACCTCTTTTTAACACTTCTGCTATTTGATCACGACGTGTACGTTGCGGTCTACCGGTGTCAACTCTACCATTCACAAAACTGTCATACACTTGTTTTGTGATTCTATTTCATCCATTCCCTCTATGATCTCTCTCTCTCTCTCTCTCTAAAATTATGCTAAATTTTGAATATTCATGATGTTGTATATACAAATCGTATAAAGTTATATCTATAAAGAAAATGTTTTCTTGACTTCCAGTTATTGGCGCGAGCTTCAATCCAGCTGATAATAACTACGTCGGTCTTGGACCGTTCTCTGAAATTGAAACTAGATTGATATCAAGCTATGTCGAGACAGTGCCTAACCTTACTGGATTTCTGTCGTTCAGGAGCTTTGGTCAGAGACTTATAATACCTTTTGCTCATTCTACAGACCACGTTTATAATTATAGAGATATGGTAAGTGTGATAGTGCAATGTTCGATAGTAGTTTGGTCACTAACAAAATAGTTAATAGTAATTAATAGTAGATAAAAAATAATTAGTAAGTAAGCTGGACAGATTTCTGTATAGTCAGTTGGATAAAAATAACTAGAAACGACAATATTCTAGTAAGCGTAATATCTCTCGATTTCCGATTTCCTGGAGCTCCCTCGCTCAACTATGCAATGGTTCTCTAGAACGTTTGTTCCGCGTACAATGATAATTTTGAGGGAACTTCCCGCTGAGGGTTTCCGTCTTCGCTACGACATGATGTCGTTTAAGAAGGGCGTTATAAAACTTCTTAGAATAGCAATCCATAGGCGACGGTAACCACCTTCCATCAAGTGGGCCGCCCCTATTATATTATATTAGAATAATAGATTTCTCTTTGTCATATTCCCTGCTTCAAGCAATAAAAAAAATCTTGACATTTTAGTTAAGGTTCCAAACAAGCAGACAATCCAAGGAATGTGGTCATCGTTGCCTCTGAAAGTTTGCAACAACCGTGGCGTTGCCAACGTAGCCGTCATCGAAGAAATATTATAATGCCCTTTCAAAAATGAAACTATGTCTATACCTATCTATATTTATATTGTTTAACTTACCTCCACTACTACCATTGTAATTGGATTTCATTCCAGGTGGCGATCGGTAGAAGAGCCATGGGCAGTTTAGCAGTAAAATATGGCACGCAGTATTTAGTGGGAACATCTAGAGAAGTTTTAGGTAATTTTAAACCATCTTCTAAATATTTTGTTAAATATTGAATTGGCATTTTTTAAACAAGCTATGCTTACAAAAAAATTAAGCGCATATAGAATGTGTAATATAATATGTGTATAGAATTCGCGTAACATTCATATGAAAAGCTAAGCGCTTGTAGAAAATATAACAGTTACACACGTATACAAGATTTTTCCAAGAATTTAGGCGCATGGCGTTCTTTAATAGGGGTAATGCTCGATAGCCCTGGGATCCAATCGACTCAACAGATCCTGAGTTGGTGACCATGGGACTACCTCGGAAGTATGCACTTGCGAGTAAAAGAAGCAATTTGAAAATTGGTTTACAATTGACGGAGACATCGTGTTACGAAAAAATTTGCTGACAATTTTCATGACTTTCTCTAATTCCTTAGAATCCACTTAAAAAATCCTGACATGGTAACGATGGGACCAATTGGGGAGCATAACCTTTCGAATAAAATAAAAAATGTGAAAATCGATTCACAATTAACGGAGAAATCGAGTAACGAACATACAAAAAAACACATACGAATTGAGAACTTCCTCCTTTTTGAACTTAGTTAAAAAATAGTTACATGACAATTTAAGTACCGTGTCATTTTTTGAATTTGGTTTAAAAAGACTCATGTGCTCCATCAGTCACCGGTTCTGCGATATACCCATGGAAGAAGAATACTATATTTTTTCCTTGATACCTACGTAACCGTCCAATTACCACTTCATCTTATTAATTGTGTGAGTTATACTATCATGATTGTAATACTGATTAAATATTCAGATGGTTTTATTTTTTTATTTATTATTATTAATATCTGTACGGACTCGAGTTCCGTACCCTTTTTTACTACTTAATTTCTATGAAAAATTTGAGACTCCATACACGCTTATTGTTTATTTTTGTTACTGTGTGTGACATTAATTTAGTAATTTTTATGTTTTGGTGTACCTTAAGAATAACTTATTATATTAATTTATTCTAATTTTAATACATACATACATACACACATAACTTCACGCCAGTTCCCTTGCGGGGTAGGCACGGACAACAGAGCGCCATTTAGGTCCATTCTTACACACCTCACTTGCTTCTTTGAAATTCATAACTCTTGTCATGCACACTCGTCTGTTCTTAAGGCTCCTGACATCACCTTCTGCTAGTACACGATCAATTTGATCATGGAAGGTGTGTCGTGGCCTTCCACGACTTCTGCATCCATCCACTTTTGCATTGTGTATCTGTTTAGTCATTCTTTCCACATGCCCGAACCACCGGAGCATTCCTTTCCTTACCTTCACCCCGACACTCTCTTTCTTACTTCGGTATTACGAACGCGGTCCGCGAGCGTCACTCCGCAGATTTTGCGCAGTGCTCGCATCTCAACCGCGTTTACTCTACTTTCATGCTCTCTCTTCCATACCCAACTCTCGCTTCCATACGTGAGCGTAGGTACCAGCACCGCGTTGTGTATGGCGAGCTGGGCCTTCTTGCTGAGGTTCTTAGCGCCTAGAAGTTTACCTAACGCTCCATCCAAACTATTCCCCAAATTCACTCTTCTTTCTATATCAGTGGTGTACCTTCCATCACTGCTAAAAGCACATCCAAGATATACAAACTCATTCACTTGCTCCAGCATAACATCATCGACCATTATCCTTGCATTCGTTCTGGTTTCTTCTCTTTCGAACACCATAACCTTTGTTTTCTTCGCATTCAAATGTAATTGAATGCGAAGTATGAATTATAATGTAATCTAATTTTAATACTAAACTTATACTAATGTAGAGTGTGTCTGTTACATGCTGGAATATTCAGATGGCGCCACCGGAAACATCGCTGATTGGGTAAAACATCGTTTTAACCCACCCATAGTAGCTACCTACATGCTCCGAGATAACGGAGCTTGGGGATACACCTTACCGGTGAACCAAATACTACCTTCCTGCGAAGAAACCTTCGATTCTGTGATGGCTATTTTGAGAGAAGCAAAAGCAATGAATGTACTATAAAAGATAATAAAGATAGTTAACTGTAATAATTGTTTTAATTATCTCTTTGATAATGGACATGAATGTTTTCATTTCAAAACTGAATCTTACAAATTGCTTATTAAAAGCTGTGAGTCTACCACTGCTGCCAAAGCAATCCACTCGCATTTCAAATGTCTTGGATTCAAATTCTGACTTAGAAGCATGACCCACTTAGGCAGCTTTTTGACCCAACGGTTCTTTTTCTTTTACTATGATCCTTATATCAATAACATGCACAACATATCAGTAAACTATCTCAGCGGTCTATCCTTCTTGTCCAAGATTCAAATCGATATAACTATAGGACGGAAGACTCCATTTTCATGATACTAATAAATAAATAAATAAATAATCGGCAGACAAACACACATATTGTATATCCCCAAATTAAGCAAGTTACGCTTGCATTATGGGTAATATACAACGGACTACTCTGGGGCCGATCCCAGACACCCAGACCATAGTAAATAACGGAGAAATTACGTTTCCGAAATTTACTATACCAGAAATCGAACCCGGAGCCTCTGCGTTGTAGTGAGGTAGGCCGGCAAAGGCTTAGCCCGCTCAACCACAAAGGCCGTCGATACTAATGAAGCTTTAAAGATAAGATTAATAATTATATTAATAAACAGAGAATATATTGACCAAAAAATTAATTATTGTTGATACTTATTATCAGAGTTGTTAAATTTGTGATATACTCCACAACAAGAAAGACATTAATACCTATTAAAAGCGACATACTTAAAAACTCTTAAATTCTATAGATAAACAAAATGGCCGCAATAAAATATATCAATAAAGCTGTTGTCGTAAAGATACGGGAGTTTATAAAATTTTTATTACATTACACGTTCTCTACTAAACGAATGCTTAAATTTCACTGAACAAAATATGTATGTATGTTGTATCTACTTATGATGAATTGATGTATTTTTTAGCCATGTATATTTATTTATCAGAACAGAGCTGTTTAGCTCTGTTGTGAGAACTCAAACGAGTATCTTCTAGTCATTGTGGAAAAAATGCCTTTCAAGTCGTAAATAGTATCGCCGTCGTCTAACTTTTAAACTATGTAGTATAAGACTCTGGAAAATTCTTAAAAATTATAAACAAAAATCCTGGAGACACAATCAGGCAATCTCTGCGGGTCGGGGGTTATGTGCTCAATATATGGCCGTCACTTATTCCCCAATTGAGAACTGGTGTCCGGAGAATAATAGAATCTTGCACTTATCCCCCAGTCAGCCATCAGTCCACGACAGCGCTGATTCAGGGGATCTGTCGCTGCTTATCACGTGGCGATACACAAAGGTGGCAAGATCCTTCTACACGAGCCCCTGAGCGTAAGGGACGCAGATACACTGACGACTTAAGTTTATACATTGGCTGAGGCGAATGTCCTAGTAACTAACTGGACGCGGAAATCTTTGATAGCTTATTATGTGTAGTTATAAAGGCGGGTGCGATACTACTTCGGGTGCGTCGTGGTAGCGTGGCGTCTAGCAACGTACTGATTCCCACGCAGGCGGCGGCAACATGCGGGAGTTGCAAGACGCTATAAACCCAAGGCACAATTGCTAACTGGGAAATAGGTAGCGCCAACAAATCCGATCAATAACTTTTGATCGAGATATGGATATTTTCTTTATAATGAACCTATTGGGATTCTGTGGCCAAATGATAAAACAAAGGGCGTCTTTAATCCTCTCTAACCCTTCACTGTGTGAATATTGTAATGCACTCGGGTGTATTTCATTAATTCGAACTAAAAAGAAGAATTGAATTCAGGTACATTCATAGAAGTATTTCGAGGTCAAAAAACCTGTAACATACTTGATCATATAAAATTATATGACAACAATATTGCTATTGATAATACGAATTGTTTTATAGCTAAATGTAACTGCTAACGTGAGATATAAAGTAATATTGAAAAACACAGTGTATTATTGCCTTTCAAATCAGACACGTTGTTTAAAATAACTAAACACAATGTTAATAAAAATACTAACAGTACTATTTCTAATAACATGTGTGGCTAGTGAAAAATTTCGTTTTGATAATTACACCCTTTACAAAGTATTTCCGAAGAGTGCCCAACAGTTAGCGGTAGTTCAAGATTTAGAAAACGATTTGAGATATGACTTCTGGACGGACCCTGGTCCTAATGTGGAATTTGTCAATATTATGGCTGCACCTGGAGATAAATTCGATTTTGAAAGTTATTTGACTAGACATGGTGTTAATTTTGAAATTGCACTGCCCAATATACAAGAGTAAGTAAAATTATCATTTGTGCCATATAGTTAACTAGGATATGTCCGCGACTTCGTCCACGTTTGATATGAGATTCGCGCGGGCTTCCCGGGACACAAAGTACCGTAGCGTTTAAAAAATAATGTAAGCTATCGTTTTAGTGAAAACTGTGTCGGAATAAGCAAATTTTTATGCATCCGAACAAGTACAAATCGCTTCCGGGAAAATGTCCACGGAATTCCCATAAAACATATCACACATTTTATTATACAATATTTGAAAAGAAAGAAAGAAAGACCATGTTAAATCATTCCCAAAAAAGTTCCTGCAGGATTCCCAGGATAATATGTAGCACATTTCAAGTCTAAGAATATGCTGTCAATCAGCGATAATCGTATCGAAGTCGACCCTGTAGTTACTACGTGAATCCAAAACAAACGGATAAGAAATTTAAAAGAAAATCATCGGGTTTACATTTTTTATATAATGTATTCCAATTGTTTTTTTTTATAACTTCAATGTACAGACACGGCATTTTTAGAATTTTATAATATTATAGACATATTAAAATTACATTTTTTTTTATCAACTAGCAGTTGATTTTCTTACATTACGGACAGAAATTAGTTAAGCTTTTCAGCGTATAACAATGGTTTCCATTTTTGTCAGCTTAGTCCAATATGTGACATACCTTACTATGTCTCTTGATATTCAAGCTGTTATCTTTTATTACTTTAAACTTATGACAGTTAGAATAAGGTTTACTTATATATTAATAAAGCCAATATGTAATACACTTTCAGTGTAATTGATAAGGAAACAGTTAAAAAATATACGAAGAATAACCTTAGAAGTATGGAGTGGGATGCATATTACACCTTTGAAGAAATCTATGCTTGGCTAGATGATTTAGTTGCAGCATATCCTGACATAGTAACTATGATCAACATTGGAAAGTCCTACGAAGGTCGTGACATTAAAGGCATAAAAATCTCCCATGGCCCTGGTAGACGCAGTATCTTCCTTGAAGGTGGCATCCATTCCAGGGAATGGATAACACATGCAACGGTTAACTTTATCACCAATGAGCTCTTAACCAGTGATGATGAAGAAACAAAAGCAGCTGCACATGATTTTGATTGGTATATCTTCCCAATTACTAATCCTGACGGCTATGTGTGGACACATGTTGGCGTGAGTTCTTATGTTACCATACGTATTATTCACTATTATGTTTTATTTATTATACCTAATCATTTTATTAAAAATTTAATGAAATGGGTGAAAATTAGGAAATTGTGTTGTAAAGGAGCTAATGTTAGACTTCAAGTATAAATTATACATTTTAAATTCCAAATTTTGTATTAATTATTCAATGACGGGTATTTATTTAGATATTCCATTTCACCAAAGTATAGAATATTTAAAACCACTCATTACTAATCTTTGATATTATTATTACAGTACAGGTTGTGGCGCAAGAATCGTCAACCTTATGGAACAGAAATAGGTGTCGATTTGAATAGAAATTGGAACAACAATTGGCTTGGTAAGTACTAAGTTGATTTCTACCTGAAAATTAGGGTCTGTCTGCCTTATTACTTTTCCTCGTTTAATTCATTTCAATTTACTAACATGTACATATATATATATACCTATTATGTCTGACACTAATAACGGATAAATTGTAGATAAATATCATTTGTATATAGAGAACTAAATTAAAGGAATTCATTAAATTATTCTTTCTGTGTTGCGTTTGATTATAAAGTTCGACTTAGTTAAATAAACCATATATCCAAAGTCGTAGGTGCCAGCACCGATCCAGCTTTCAACACATATGCTGGTCCTGGGCCATTTTCAGAGCCGGAAACCAGGGTGCTTTCGACGTTCCTTCGCTCAATCGGAAGTACAATGGACATGTACCTATCCTTCCATTCTTCAGGACAACTGTTGTTAATTCCTTTTGGAAACACAACCGAGCCATTAGCTAATTATTATGATGCTGTAAGTATGATTTCAATCAAGAATAACTTTAACATAACACAATTATCTACAAATACTAGATCGAAACCATCTTTTTTTGAATGCTCGTTCTTGTTGTTTCTGTAATCAACCAATCATGACGAAATTAAGATGTGTTCAGTGGAAACGAATATTTTTGTCTTAGACAGTTGGGGGAAATATTTACGTAATGTGAGTCTGATGTTAATAACATTTTAAATTGTATTTTTCAGAGGAATATTGGAAGACGTGCAATGGGAGCATTATCGGTTAGATTTGGAACAGAATATTCTACTGGAAATATCGCTGAAGCTATATGTAAGTTACTTACACAAAAACAATTTCATGAGCCTTTGCACGCGTTCCTTTAGTATCTCACAACGCTTAAAATGCTCCGTCTGGCATTCCACAAGGCGACCGCGGTCGTTATAGTCGTGTCGAAAACGTCATTAATGACGTCATCATTTTCGATCACACATCGCTCACAACGACCCATGTCAAGAGGTAGGTCGAAGTGGGCGTTGACCACAGAGCATTAATTCTCTCTATCTCTTGACATTGAAAAAGGGGCGATTTTCAAATCAACCAATGACATTTCTGTATTTCGTCGTTTATGACATCAACGCCCGATAATCCGTTCCACTAGAGTTTATTATTGTAACGTCCGCAAGCAAGTGGAACGGTAAAAATCGCGGTCGTGAACGTGGTCGATGTGAGTCCCTTCTGGAACGTAGCTTTTATATGTCCTGCTGCTCCCCACGCTTACTTCGACAAGCAGGTTATCCTATGATATTTTTCTTCAGTGTTAGTATAAATTATGGGAGGGTAACAATATAAGCATTAGGCCAAAAACTTACTAAGGTGTCCATGGCCAGCATCCAAATGTGTATAAGGCGTATTGTATTGTAAACCTGATGTATAGGGTTTATTATCTCTTGTTAATATCTGCATCGTCATCATGAAATTAATACATCAATATGAACATTACAGCAACCATCTACCGTGTGCATTTTCTCTGCCAGTATGTCAGTGAAAATGAAACGCAACATCGTGGTAATAAGAAGCGGGTGCCATAATTTCTAGTACTCTCCTGTCAAACACTATATAAAACATAATTTCCATTTTAGACCACGCATCTGGTAACGCAGTGGACTGGGTCAAAGAAGATCTGCACGTCCCACTGGTCTACTGCTACGAACTTCGCGACAGGGGAACCTACGGCCACCTTTTACCTGCTGACCAGATATTGCCGAACAGCTTGGAAACTATGGATTCGGTTATAGACCTCATTCACCAAGGCAGGCGTTTTGGATATTTCAATAGTGGGAGCAGTACTAAGATATCTATTACTATGATTGCCACGGGTGTCATTATGAAATTATTTGTAATCTAAATGAATAATACACAGTCTTGCTTTATGCATTTATATGACTATATATAAACTAAAATACTAATTATAGGAAATTATTTGAATAAATGGTTAAATACATCTATTTTAGACTACACAATTACCACGTGTTAACAATGGTGAAGAAAAACATTGTGATGTGAAACCTGCACATCGAGATAGCCGATGTGTCTGGCCAAGCCGCCTTAGACAAGCGTGGCGGGTATACTGTCCGCTCCCCTACAGTGGGAGGCCCAAGCCCAGCAGTGGGACGTTTGTGAAGTAGAATATTGAAGAGTGATAATCGCCCAATTAAAAAAGCTCCTAAATACTTGACTAAACGACGCCACCGATGCTCTTTTACGCTATCTGACGTTTACTAATAAAAACATTTTTATTTATTCATAAACTATAATAAAAAATATTTGTGTTTGAATACAAAAATGTACATAGAACTCACAATACTTATTTTAAAATGTCCATAATTATCACTATAAACATGTGAAATTTCCAACAAAAAAAACATTATTCATTTGAAACCCAATTAGCCAAAATTTGGAAAGAACTTATCAAGACGAAAAAATATTGTCAGTATTTTGGTGTTCATTATTTATTTATTTGATGCTTGACGTACAGATAGATGCCTCGCATAGCGTATTTTCGCCACGCTAGGCGTCTGAGAGACGCCACTGGCATATTAAGCATTCGGCAGTCACGTACAGCGTCAAGCCGGACGCAGTCTTAAGCATTTGTAGCAGCCTACCGCCTTATTTTTAAATGTTCATATTATATATATGTATATATATATTTTTTTATTGCTGAAGTTCAGCAGACAGGCAGACGGCCTACTTGATGGAAAGCGATTACCATCGCCTATGGACATTTTCAACACCAAAGGTGCTACAAATGCGCTGCTGCTCTCTTAAGGATCACTGGAACCTGATCACTAATGCCGGAACACAACTCAAGGTTGTTATGGCGGTATACTTTAGACCAGGGGTGGTATCCATCCAGTCGAGCAAATGCCCTACCACCTGGCTGTGAGTTGCTTTGTCGCCTCTTACGACAGGCCCTCCGGCCGCAGGAAATCAATCAATCAATATCTTTATTTTCAAGAATGTAGTTTATACAGGTGTTATACAAATGTAGAAGCACAGTACATTCTACCACATAGTGGTGTATAAAATGAATTAAAAATTGCAATAAAATTAAAATTATAATTTACATAAATATTCTAATTTATAAAAAAAAAAACATTTTTTTACATATTATGTAAGCAATTAATGTCAAGAGAAAAAATGACAAATAGATCATTAAGATTTTCCGTATAGATGATAACGACAAGCACTTTTTTTAAGAAATTCATCTACAGTATAGAAAATTGTATTCTTTCTCCGTTCCTGCACGGATAGAATTTAACAAGACAGCAACATGATTACAACTTATTGAATTATACATAGCATAGAAAACCTCTGGGGTTTATATTAGTGCTATGGATATCTACGTCCATAGCATTTAACGATTTTTACATTGTACATACATTACATTTGATTTCAAAAGTGCATTTTAAGTTTATTTTTTAATATTTTTTGATGTAATGCTTTCCCTAAACTCAACGGGTAAGTCATATAATATCAGTAATTGAGACTTTGTATTGCTACTCAAGGCTTTTGTATATTGTAACCATGTTATTGATTAATCAATTAATCCTTATTATTAAAGGTTTTTAATATTCGTCACTCATGTCTGCTCTATTAGATATCAATCAATTAAAATAATAAATACTCTGTCTACCAGATAAGAAAACGATCAAGGATTAGGCGAGATTTTCCCGCTGCTTTGTCTGCTTATAATTTACTTGCATGTATTTATCTCTTTGATAAACTTCCATTTTGTAGGTATACGACCTCTAAATACGGCTCAGCTCGCCGTACACAACGCGGTGCTGGTACCTACGCTCACGTATGGAAGCGAGAGTTGGGTATGGAAGAAAGAGCATGAAAGTAGAGTAAACGCGGTCGAGATGCGAGCACTGCGCAAAATCTGCGGAGTGACGCTACCGGACCGCGTTCGTAATACCGAAGTAAGAAAGAGAGTTGGTCTGAAAGAAAGTGTCGGGGTGAAGGTAAGGAAAGGAATGGTCCGGTGGTTCGGGCATGTGGAAAGAATGCATGATGAAAGAATGACTAAACAGATATACAATGCAAAAGTGGATGGATGCAGAAGTCCTGGAAGGCCACGACACACCTTCCATGATCAAATTGATCGTGTACTAGCAGAGGGTGATGTCAGGAGCCTTAAGAACAGACGAGTGTGCATGACAAGAGTTATGAATGTCAAAGAAGCAAGTAAGGTGTGTAAGAATGGACCTAAATGGCGCTCTGTTGTTCGTGCCTACCCCGCAAGGGAACTGGCGTGAAGTTATGTATGTATGTATGTACGACCTCTAAAGAAAATGTATACTTTTCATCAAAATCGGTTTATATTTTATTTCAAATATATTTAAAAATTACCTATCAATGTTTGACCGCGATGAACACCGAAACTATTAGACCGATTTTGATGGCTTTTCTTTCATTTTTCTAGATTAGTTCCAACTTAGGACATAGGATAGATTTCATTTTAATTTGTAAACAAATATTTTTATAGTTTTTTTTTTTAACCGAGAGGTCGGTTAGTATGAGTTTTGCTGTCAATATGGTACCATGGAGCTAATCTGATGATGGAGTCGGAAGGTGGCTACAGGGACTCCTGTACTAAACAAGATAAACGTTGCCATATAAATGTATAAAGATAAATGAGGCCGACGAAGTAAAATTTCTAGGTTTAACACTAGATAAGCATTGTTCATGGAAAACACATGTTGATACTATATGCAAAAGAATAAACGGGTTTGTTTATGTATTGAACAAACTGAGAACCACTTCAACCCAACACATAGTACTGATGGCGTAACATGGACATGTTGGCTCTGTGCTGCGGTATGGTCTTTTATTATGGGGTATTACACAGATTTCAATAGAACTTTTTTGGCACAAATAAAATGTATTCGAACAATAGTAGGCATTCCACCGTATGAGTCATGTAAACAATATTTTAAAACTCTTAACGTCTTGCCTTTGCCTTGTTTGTATATTTTCGAGATATGTATGTTTGTAAAAAGAAACGCTGATTTATTTAAAAAAGCTAAAGATATATATCCACGCTCTACAAGAAATAGGGATAGATTAGTATTTGATTTTGTCCTAAGAACAACCCTATTTGTGAAAAATTGTTACGCGATGTGCATAAGAATATTTAATAAATTACCTCCATCGATTAAAGAACTGCCGTTGAAACAATGTAAAAAAAAACTAAAAATATGGTTACTGGAAAAAATGATATACTCAATTAATGATTTTCTTAAATATGACAAAGAGATGCTATTTTATTTTTGTTAGTAATGTGTTTAATTAATATCAATATGTTTTATTATATTTAAATAATATCAAACTAAAACTAACTTAAAAGATATTATTAAATACTAAACATAAATTAACTTATAAATATAAACTTAAAAATAAACTACAAACTACATAAAAACTAAAACTAAATAAAAAAAGGGAAAAACGCGTAAAATAAGTTAAGGGTCCCAAACCACTGTCATTTGCCGGAAACGTTCCCAGAAGACTGGCGGCGTTCCCGCGTTGTATAGCAACGCTTAATCTTTGAGCAAAATAGACGCCAGCCTTCTTCTGGTCGCGTGTGGCGTCTACCAGATGTTTTTTAATATAACGAGTCAATTCATTTTATAATATTAGAATTGTTGTGATTTTTTGTTTTTAGATTAACGTGCACTTAACCATTTGTATGACCTTGTGTAGGTCAAATACACTGACGACATCTGACTTTGTTAACATCCTAGTTATAACTATTACCTGTACTTCTACAAAAAAACTTGAGAGCTGTCAAGGGACACCCGGATGGAACGAAGTTCCTTTCGATTAATTAGTGAAGGAATTGTAATAAAATTTTATTTTTTTTAAGTTATAATAATATATTTTTTACTATTAACAAATATATAGAAATGAAAATATCTGGCTTGCTTTCTATAAGAGAGAGAGAGAAAGACAGACAGACAGAGAAACATGCGACGCCGCACAGCTTACAATAGCTTACTATAGCAAAAAGTGTCGTGACAACTTTTCGTAAGAATTTTTTCCGTCTAGCCCCCTTTCACAACGCGCGATAAGGAACTTCGTTCCAATAAAGATTCATTCATTGATTCAGACCCGTCGTGTTTGGGCTCGTTTTACTTGTCTTGGCTAGCACTCTGCTGCTACATGATATCCAGGATCTCAAAAGCTTGTATTTAAAAAAAGCTTATTAATTTGTTAATATATTTATTAATATTGTAATTATTATATTGTTATTATTATTAGTGGATGGATGCAGAAGTCGTGGAAGGCCACGACACACCTTCCATGATCAAATTGATCGTATACTAGCGGAGGGTGATGTCAGGAGCCTTAAGAACAGACGAGTGTGCATGACAAGAGTTATGAATGTCAAAGAAGCAAGTCAGGTGTGTAAGAATGGGCCTAAATGGCGCTCTGTTGTTCGTGCCTACCCCGCAAGGGAACTGGCGTGAAGTTATGTATGTATGTATGTATATAATTATTATATAAATATATTTAATATTGTGTTATTGCTATTATTAATATTATATAGCTATTGTTGTTGCTATACAAATATTATAGTTATTGTCTATTTTCTTTTTATTTCTCTTAATTATATATATTGTGTAATATCTATGTATCCTATAAATTACATGTACTTGATTTGCACACCACCGTCATACACTCTCGATTCCTTTCACAATCCACAGTCCGGGTTGTCTGGAAGAGATCGCTCTAAAGCGATTGTTTTGTTAATATATTCAATTTAAAGTCTATTGCGAATTCAGAATACCTATATCTTTTATGTTGTTACAGCTTTTTATGTATTTAATTTATAGATATTATTTAGGTGTAATATTTATGTTAGACGTATGTAAGGCGAGTGACGTGTGATTTATAATAATATTATGTAGTAATGAAATGAGTTTGTAAAGAATGAAAAGGTTCTGTTCATCGCAGACAGCGATAAGGCCGCCGTTTGTTCCTACCTTGACACGAAACGACTGTAAATGATTTACTTTATGTGTATGCGGTGAACAATAAAGTATTATTAATCTATCTATCTTAACCTATAAAATATTATATAAAAAGCTATAAAATTTATATGTACGCGCATAACTTGAGAACGACTTAACAGATTTTGATGAAATCTGTTTTGTGTGTTTGAATGGGTCCCCGAATGGTTTATATTTACAATTGGAACCGGTAGGTGGCGCTAAGATCGGGTTCTAGAATCCTCCTAATCACCTGGACCGATTTTGATGATTTTGTTTTTATGTATTTGATGGGTTCCCGGATGGTTTAGATTCACAATTGTAACCGGAAACTGACGCTGGAATCGGGTTCTACGATGCTTCTAATTTCCTGGACCGATTTTGATAATTTTGTTTTTGTGTCATGAAACAAAGTCTTTTAGGATTTCAGAAAATATGGCGATACGAAGTTCGCCGGGTCAACTAGTCTACTATAATAGCAATTATACCTTTTAGGTCAATTATCAGAAACGAATACCTTTTTGGTCGGAATAAAAGACTGATTATTATAAAATATTAACGTTATGCAATTGTTTATTGCATATCACCATACATTCAGATAAGCTGAAATCTATCGATATTGAAATGTTCTAATCTAGTTTTATCTCGTTCTTTTTAATTTACAGCCAGAATTGAAGGTCTTATCATATCTTATTAATCAGACGAAATAATTGAAATATTATTACAATAATTAGGAATTAGTATTTAACCAACAGTTTTCTAATAAAGTTGTATATTTATAAGAATAATAAAATATTAATTTAAAAAAATGATTAAGATTACATTAATAATGCTAATTTTGGTAGCAAGTGTACCGGCAGAGAAGTTTAGATTTGATAACTATACTCTATATAAAATATTACCACAGAATGATGTACAGATGAAATTACTTCAAAGTGTACAAGACAATGATATGCGGTACGATTTCTGGACTAACCCAGTGCCATCGGCTGAATTCGTTATTGTAATGTCTAGTCCAGAACATAAAAGCGATTTGGAAAATATATTGAATAGAAACGATGTGAAATACGAAGTCACAATGTCAAATATCCAAGAGTAAGTATTTGTCTTCCGTTCGAACAGTTCTGTTCGGTTTGTTCAAGTTGTTATCACGATTGTGTATTTTGTGAATGAAAATGTTAAAAAATATTTACGTAAAGTTCGGTGGTGTTATTGAAAATGGTGGGTTAGCTTTAATATTGATGCATTTTTTCACGCCAATTCCGACGGCCGGGCAGCCTTTTTTATTTGAGGCAGGCGGAAATACATTTCGTACACTACCGGGTTATTTACTGGGATTAGATCAAAGCAATTACAGTTATCCACTGAAGATAGCGCAGATAACAGAGTCAATTGCCGGCTTATGTGGAGACTCAGTAAGGTACCCCTATTAAAGAGGTAACCCATGGGCTATTATACTCCACTAAAACCCCCTTCCTCCCATGTGCCCCGAGCTCATGGTAGGAAAAGCGTGAGACTTAGAACGTAGTTACACCCATGCTGATCCTGCGCATCAGTGCTTGAGAATGCCCCTGGAGAGGCAAACTCATTTCGTCAACAGAGGTTAAGTCCTTCGCTCCCCAGATATTAGAGGACCTCTGTAGGGGAATTACAGGAGATCTTGGGCATATCTGCGTCTCCGGCGCCCCTACTGACGTCGATACCCGCGGGACGAATGCGCACCACCCTGCATCATGGCCGAGCGGCCTATCATAACAGGCGACTAAACAGCCCATAACCATACGCAGTACTAGGGCATTTACCCGTCTGGATGGTTACCACCCCAGGTCTAGGGTATGCTGCCATAGCAATATAAAATCGTCTTCTGGCATTAGTGATCAGCTTCCAATGCCTTTGTCATAGCCGGCAGCACATTTATAGTACAAGTGTTTCATAAGTGAAAGTGGTGATGAAAATCCTCGTCAGCCTACCTGCTGTACTCCAATGTCCAGTAATCTTATACTAATATATAAAGCTGAAGAGTTTGTTTGTTTGAACGCGCTAATCTTGGGAACTACTGGTATAATTTTAAAAATTCTTTCAGTGTTAGATAGCTCATTTTTCGAAGAAGGCTATAGGCGATATATTATCACGCTAAGACAATTTTTTTTTAACTATTCCACGCGGATGAATTCGCGGGCAGAAGCTAGTAAAAATAATAGTTATTGATACCTGATTCACTTCTAATGTTACTGCTGCACTTATAGTAAAGAATTAAATATTTTTAAGAACGACTATTTAATTGCTTTTTTCCTTTTTTTATTATTTAAAGCTGTCCTCGTCATTTTATATCCGTAGCAAATTAAAAAATATATAGTAAACAGTCAATTCGCAATCATGATGACATTAACAGGTTTCAATTTTTATGCATGTGACGTAAGTTTGATTTTCAATTCCAAATATCGCTTGTCCCAAAACCCTCTAGTGATAATAAAACTCTTCTTACAATAAGTACTATTTGATATAGGTTGATTAATTTACTGGTAATAATATTTGTACAAAAATTTTAATTGCATTCTAAGAACCTTTCTTATAAATATCTACATGCCCGAACAGAACGGAGGGCAAACCGCGAAATACGAAAAAATAATACTGTCACACGCAAGTGTTCTGCATAATAAATCTGGAATGTTTTTAGGGCTATAGATAAAGAAGTCGTAAAAACCTACACCAGGGGCGACATCAGAAGCATGCAGTGGGATGCTTACTACACCATGGAACAAATTAACGCTTGGATTGATGATTTAGCTGCTGCGTATCCTGATATAGTCACTGTCATCATCGGTGGTGAAAGTTACGAAGGACATCAGATCAAAGGTCTGAAGATATCTCATGGTGAAGGTAAAAGAATCATTTTCCTTGAAGGAGGAATTCATTCAAGAGAATGGATATCACCATCAGCTGTAAATTATATCACCAATGAGCTGTTGACTAGTGATGATGAAGAAACTAAAGCAGCTGCTCGTGATTTCGATTGGTATATATTTCCAGTTACCAATCCTGATGGTTATATCTGGAGTCACACTTCGGTAAGAATTTGGTAATGATTCTTCTGGTAAAAATTATTTCATGCAAAATATAACACAATATTTTATCCTTCAGTTTAGAATGTGGAGAAAGAACAGACGACCAATTCGAAACAACTTTGGAGTTGATCTAAATAGAAACTGGAATAACAACTGGTTAGGTAAGATCTATATTAATTACTAATTTTTACTTGAATAAATTAACAGAGTCTTAGACCTAGGTTTATAGCAGGCATTCTGGTGTATTACTTTTTTTAATCCGTTCCTGGTTACTATTTGGGACAGACATTTAATTGGTTTTTTTTTAACTGACTTCAAAAGAAATTATGAACTAGATAACAAAATTCGTTTAAATATCTTTAGCAATCAGCAACTTTCTTAATACTATTCTTGATAGATTAAAGCCACTCTTTGTTTAAAGAGCTCTTTTATCTAGTGTGTTGGAAAGTCTATGAGATAAAGGGGATTTGAGTGAAGTTGTTTACGCAAATAGACAAGAAAATAATTTATATGTTTTCATATCTATGAGACATTATTATACAAAATACTATGAAACGTTTACAAATTAAGTCTAATGTCTCTAGTTATTTAAAATGGGCAATTCAAAGGTTCCATAAACTTATAATAACACTATTAGAAAGCAGACGAGAGAGAACAAAGGAACACGAAGATGTGGTGTCAAAAAAAATCTATCTTGACATGTGCTAGTGCTAAGTTATACATCCTTATTTCAACACAAATTTACGAAAAGTAGTGTAAATGAAAGTCATCAATTTCGTTCTTGCATTGAATATCAATTATGTCCCGAAATTCTTTCAGAAACCAATTGAATTGAAGAATAAAACATTTTATTGATCACCAATTAAATCTACGTTCTTAAAAACCAAATATAAAGGACGACCATCTCGCTTAAAAGATTTCCTACAAGCAACCTTATAGACTAAAGAAAATATTAAAACATGATATTGGCGGTGTAGCGAACAAATAATATGAAACATTCAAAACATAAATAAATATACTTCATATACAAACATATCATAACACACATATACAGCATAAGCAGCACTATTAGGCCTGGGAGGACCAAAAATAATTAGCAACCATGACTTTAAAAGACGATACTGATTTAGTTTTCTGATTTTCAGTAGCGGTGAGTGCCTTAATCGGACAGCCTGTATGATGAAAGAGCTATCAACGAAAGAATAATTGTATATAGGTGTCATTAAGGAGAGATTATTACTAGAGCGCCAATAACGGGAATTGGAAAGATTGTCCACTGTTCCATTATCCTATTTTGTACTATTAATATTTCAATAATAAATGTTCTACATATTTGATCGGCTATAGTCATAGTGCTTACATTTTACAATAAGACAGATTTGTCTGTTTGTTTACAGTTTCAGGAGCAAGTATCAATCCCGCCTTAGACACCTACGCTGGTCCAGGACCTTTCTCAGAGCCGGAGACTAGGTCTTTATCGACCTACATTAGATCCATTAGTGATAGAATCGACATGTACTTATCATTCCATTCGTTCAGTCAAATGTTACTGTTGCCTTTTGGAAACACTACAGCTCCCTTGGCTAATTACGACGAGGCCGTAAGTATTAATCTATTTTAGTATATTTAAAATATGCAAAAAATGGCGCAAGATTATGACTAGAACTGAGCTTATCTCGGCGGACGCCGACCACTTGCTCGTCCCTGATTTGACTGAAGTGGCATAGTGAAGCCTAACAATAACACACTTTATTGTCTTACTACTATAAGATAGTACAATGGGCATCCTTATTACATATAGTAATTTCTTCGAAGCAACCTTTGGATGGACAGGTTCGTATTAAAAATAATTTGTTGAAGTGAAGCTTAATAAATATGCTAGTGATAATCATATAATATACGACTTGCCTGAGCTTCAAGCATTTAAGTAGCACCAGACAGCGTTGTACAAAAAATAGTGAAATATTCTCATTTCGGCGGACAGGTTTCATTTTAGACCTTTCAGTTGAAGTATTTATGTAAGTAATCTTTCTTTGTACGTATACTTTGACTACGTTATAAACCAAAACCCTTTTCATTGCTTTAATAAGAGCTGTCCTTGACGGAGAGTGTGTGGAATAACTAACGCGATACAATTAAGTACTTAATAAAATAGGTTACATTACATATGATATAATAATTTCTAACTTTATTTAGATATCCATAAAAACCCGCTTTAAAATTCCATCTTGTCATATTAATTGAAAAGATTTACTTGTACAAAATTATGAGATTATGTTAATTGATTTGGCTGTAATTCACTAATTCTATCAATACATATAGGAGGAGTTCAAATTCAAAATTCAAAAGTTTCATTCAAAAATAAGTTCTTCTGGAGAACAATTTTTGAAGGTCATACATATAACTTAAAATTTAGTTGAACTTTCTATTCTATTTACATCGCTTCGCTACGTGTTATTGCTATCAAGGAGAAGTGGCAAAAAACTCCCCAGCATCATGTCTAGCTAAAAAATTGTTTTCGTTCCTCTCTTTTCTACTAATTAAAGCTCTTTTATTAAAATAAATTTTATACAGAAGTATGTTACATAATTACTTTTACATACTACACCATTTCTATATTCTACATAGTATTACATTAAAAAAAATTAAAGAAATAATAGAAACAGTCAAAGTCATCTATTAAGTTTAAATAGTTTATTTTATCAATACAGTGGTATGTTAAAAAAAATAATTAAAATAAACTTTTTTAAAAAGGTTTTTAAATACAAGCCTTTGAGATCCTGGATATCATGCAGCAGCAGAGTGCTAGCCAAGACAAGTAAAACGAGCCCAAACATTACGGGTCTATTTTGTTGAGTACAGGAGTTCCTATGGCCACCTTCCGACTCCATCATCAGATCAGCTCCATGGTACCATATTATTGCATTGTTATGCGATATACATATGCGTGCAAAATTTCAGCTCAATTGGAAACCGGGAAATTGGACAAATTTAACTTGCAAGGTTCCAACCGAACTTACATACATAGGTACATACATTGCAAGTTAAATAAAAGCCTGTAAAAGAGCACAAAGAAGCTAAATTGCAAAAGTACAAAGAAGCACACCTACAATCATGTTCATTTCTGTATTTTCAATTTGAATCCTACGGACTACGCCATGTATTATATATTACTTTGATGTATATTTATGTATTTAAATAAAAACAACTTTATTTTGGCTGAGCAACAGTTTCCCATTTATTCAAGTATTCCCAAGTGGTAAGTTACAATATGTCACTGTCAGTCGTAATGTTATTGACGTTTACATTTATATAGTTTTAAATTAATCTATACTACTCATAGAGTACATTAATATAGATGCTATTACATACCGTCGTGTTCTAACAATTCTGTACTTTTCAATCAAATTAATTAAATGTGGTTGATCCATCTAAAATCACCATTAGTTAAATGATAAAATGGACCACTGACCCGTAAATGCCAAAATACACTTTTCAAATTTATATTTATCGTTTGGTCTTTTAAACATAAAGTATTGAACAAAAATGAAATTCAAACTGGACTGGTTCCTACCTCGGACAACGGATCTGTATGACGATCCAGCGAGGTAACGTAGCCAGCTTTATGGCTTTTAACCTTACCCCCTGACTTCGATGACCTAGGCTCAGTATTCTATTTATAGTCTTAAGGGAGGGTAGAGTCTATACAAATTAATAAAATTGAAGTGTCTGTTTGTAATGTCAATGTGAAAATGAGAAAAAAATCAGAACGGATTATTTGGAACAGGAGATTCCGAAAATGAAATTATTAGAATTTTTGTCTATCTGTCTGTCTGGATGTTCCAACTAATCTCTAAAACGGCTAGACCGATTTTGACGAGACTTTTACTGGTAGATAGCTGATGTTGTAAAGAGTACCCTTAGGCTCTTGATTTTAAAATTAAGGTTCCGCGAAAAGAAGAAATGTGTGTGCGGCGGTAAAGGCTCGATATCTTCGTGAAGTTATGGAAAAAGTTGTAACTTAAGAAAAATATTTCAGATAAATATCGGCAGAAGAGCAATGGGAGCTTTGTCCGTCAGATATGGTACTGAATATGTCACTGGAAACGTTGCTGAAACAATTTGTAAGTATAAAAGAGAGTTAAGGTAGTATAGCCTAAAAAAAAATTCATCGACATAGTTTGTGAGCATAAGCAATAATTGGACAATTAATTTTGATATATATACTTAACTTACTGTTTATATTTCTGTTCTTTTTATAGTTTTTTTTTTTAATTTATTATCCAATATGCTTACATTCATATACATTAGAAACACATTTGAACTGTGGCACAGAAACCTCATGGGTTTATTCGTGCCGCAAGGAGTCGTGTACGCAATATTGTTATATCAAAAATAGGAGTAGAGGCGAGTAATTGCTATCATCATTCTATTTATCCGTGTAGGAACGGAGAAAGAATACATACTCATACAATAATACTCATGTAAATATATTATTCCTAAGTATAATAATGTGTATGGGACAAGGCGTGAGGAATATATGATACCAGTTATTATAAATGGTCTCCTAGAGGACCTGCAATCCAAGTACAAAAATAACCACAAATCAATCAAATATAATCTGAAAAGATTTTATATTGATTCCCAAAGCGGACCATCGTGCTCACATGTGCAGACCTGGCACTAAAATGAGAACCATATACTAGAATGATGATAACCCCGTTTTTATTATCAAATCAGAACTAAATACTTTTTTTTTCTTATTGCAGGAGTTCAGCAGACAGGCAGACGGCCCACTTGATGGAAAGCGGTTACCATCGCCTATGGACATTTGCAACACCAAAGGTGCTACAAATGCGCTGCTGCTCTCTTAAGGGAGACTGGAACCTGGTCACTAATGCCGGAACACAACTCAAGGTTGTTATGGCGACATACTCTAGACCAGGGGTGGTAGCCATCCAGTCGGGCGAATGCCCTACCACCTGGCTGTGGGTTATTTAGTCGCCTCTTACGACAGGCCGCCCGGCCCCAGGAAATTGTATTCTTTCTCCGTTCTTGCACGGATGAAAATTTCAACTTTAATGAAAAATGATGAAAAAATTCTACTTTAACTTATGAACTATAAATTAGAAATTTCTTGCATTTTTTCCGGACAGAGTCCAACCCGCGTAATTTAAGTTTAAAACGAAATCAAACACTGAAAAATCGCGGCTTTTAATACGTAAAATATTTTAGTAATATTTCTTTATTATTTTTTTTCTAGACATGGCCACTGGTGGTAGTATCGACTGGGTGAAAGAACATCTGAATGTACCCCTGGTCTACTGTTATGAACTCAGAGATAAGGGGCAGTTTGGGTTCCTCCTGCCCACGGAGCAGATCTTGCCTAACAATCAGGAAACCATGGATTCAGTGCTTGATTTGATTCATCAAGCGAAACGATTTGGTGTGATGAGCGGAGTAAATGGAATGCAAGCTTCAGCATTTCTGATTGGACTGGCTATTATTGTTAGGTTTTTGTGAATAAAAATTAAATAGCTTTTTGGTTTCATTTTAGGGTTACTTGGCCATTTTGGCAAAAAAGAACCTCTGTATAACAACCATGTTCGTTTATTTGTTTGTTTAATGATGTTTTATTGGAGTAACCCTTAAGAATCAATTTTCATATAAGGCCCCCGATATTAGACATTTTATGGGGAGTGAGATTAATACAAGCGTTAACTTAAAAACGTTATATTTATTTTATTATGCAATTTCGTGCTTAGATGCAATGAAGTAATATCCATCCGTATAACATATGGTGTTTTGAAATTAGAAGATTTTGTAACAGCCCTTATTCGGCCGCATTCGGGCGCTGAGGTCGCGCATATACAGTCATGTTATTCATAGATTTTTAAATGTTTAAGAAGTAAACTCCAGTCGTGCGGCGGAAATGATACACACGTTTTTAATTTAATTTGTTAATCTGTGTGATAATGTTGTCTTTATTGCTGAAGAACAGCAGATAGATTGACGACCCGTCTGTTGGAAAGTGGTTACCATCGCCTATGCACATTTGCAAAAGGATGTAGTCCCAATGTCTTGCCGGCCTCCAAGGGACTGGAAGCTGGTCACTAAAGCCAGAACGCAACTCAGGATTTTTATGGCGACATTCTCTAGACAAGGGGTGGTAGCTATCCAGACTGGCAAATTATCTATCACCGTTCTTTTGATAGCGCTGGAGAAATGGGTTTACGCATATCTTTAGGTCCCGGGGGAGGTCGCAGAGGGATATATGGGACTCCTCACGGCCGGTGCTACACACACGATTCTGGTGATAGAAGAAGTTGGATGCACCGACCGCCACTCTACCCTCTAAATTTTCCAGCATCCCTCCGCATTATAATGAGGCTCCATGGGACCGTATTCGTAGGTGTATGACTGCCATGACGCCTCGATGCAAGCCGACGAGGAGAAATACTACAACACCTGGCATTTATTATCACCTAATTGCAAAGTTTTAGGTAACGTTTACACATAATAATTCAGTTAGTAGAGCCAAGCCTTGCCATCACTTGAGATATTTACGAAAGATGAACGCCGGTTGTTATAGAACCAGCTTTGTGCTGATTGCTGAGCTTGAGCCTCTTTCGGACACCATAATTGATTGTTATGTTTATTATATTATATCTCTCATTGTATATTATCCTAAATAAATACACTTATACATACTGTCTGTGGGTTGTCTGGAAGAGATCGCTCTAAAGCGATAAGACCGCTCACTGTTCCTGCCTTTACTATTTAAGGTAACTACTGTAAATTGTTGATTTAAAGTATATGTGGTGAATAATAAAGCGTTTTCTATTCTATTCTATTCTATAAATACTTTTCCTTCTTTCTAAATACTTTTTCTTTCACATGTAAATGAATGAGTGAATTATTTTCTTGATTTTTTGTTAATTATTCACGATCTTGATAATTATGATTAAGATGCGTTTCCAATCATGTAGATGAATATAGACAAAGCTACGTGGAAATCTGTAACGCTTAATAGAGAGTAATAAAAATTGTCAATAGTCAGATATTAAGTCTTATAAATCTTAAATGTATCCGTGCAGGAACGGAGAAAGAATACAATTTCCTGCGGCCGGGCGGCCTGTCGTAAGAGGCGACAAAACAACCCACAGCCAGGTGGTAGGACATTTGCCCGACTGGATGGCTACCACCCCTGGTCTAAAGTATGTCACCATAACAACCTTGAGTTGTGTTCCGGCATTAGTGTCCAGGTTCCAGTCTCTCTTAAGAGAGCAGCAGCGCATTTGTAGCACCTTTGGTGTTGCAAATGACTATAGGCGATGGTAACCGCTTTCCATCAACTGGGCCGTCTGCTTGTCTGCTGAGCTCCTTCAAATAAAAAAATAAAAAAAATGAATCGTAATGCACATACGCGTATAACTTAAGAACGACTTAACTGATTTTGATGAATTTTTGTGTATTTGAGTGGAACCCCGGATGGTTTAGCTTCACTAATGGAAACGGTAGTTGGCATATTGGCAGGACAACTTCTGACGGGATCTCTAGCATTTATTAAGAACACAATACATTTAACACTCTGTAGACTTTAGAACAACACATAAGTCAATAATGTAGATCGTCGTGGTAGCGTAATGGCTAGCGTACACATCTCAAACTCAAGGGGCGCGGGTTCGAATCCTAGCCGGACTGCATGCACCTCTTAGGTAGTTTTTCGACCTAATGTGCATATTGTTACAATTACCACGTCCTAACAACGGTGTAGCAAAACATCGTGATGAAACCTGCCCATCGAGATAACGGGTATACTGTCCGGTCCCCCTATGGTAGGAGGCCCGAGCCCAATATTGGGAGGTGTATGGGCTTTTATTATATAATATAAGCCAATAATGAATCTTACTTCATAAACCAAACTTATATAAAGTGAATAAGTTAAATTGAAATTATAAATCATCACACTAAGGGCCGCTTGCATAACAATCGCCTTAAATAAAATTAGTTAATCATATTAAACTGCCTAAACGTTTTACACAAAACGTATTGACAGTTCTTTAAAGATATTTAAGGCAACATTTGCGTTGTGTAAGACGCTAATTGTATTTAAGGGTGTTAAATACGTTTTGTGTTTCTTAAATAAATTTAAGCAACCTTATACAAGCGGCAGGTCAAAGGTTAATTAAACAACTATAGTCAATACTGTACTTATCCGTGCAGGAACGGAGAAAGAATACAATTTCCTGCGGCCGGGCGGCCTGTCGTAAGAGGCGACTTAACAACCCACAGCCAGGTGGTAGGGCATTTGCCCGACGGGATGGCTACCACCCCTGTTCTAAAGTATGTCGCCATAATAACCTTGAGTTGTGTTCCGGCATTAGTGACCAGGTTCCAGTCTCCCTTAAGAAAGCAGCAGCGCATTTGTAGCAACTTTGGTGTTGCAAATGTCCATAGGCGATGGTAACCGCTTTCCATCAAGTGGGCCGTCTGCCTGTCTGCTGATCTCCTGCAATAAAAAAAAAAAAAAAAAAATGCAATAAAGTAAATAAAAATAAATAAACACAAATAGAGATGAAACCCTACAATGCATGTTAGGTAGAAACTAGAAATCCTTTCACAAAAGGTGGTGGGGGAATTCGTGTTCTGCCAAAGCCCGAAACAGGCTCAAAGAGATCCCGATAACGGTACATAGTACTCATCTCGAACTAGCCTGTATGGAAATAAGTGTTTCTTGCTTAAATAAAATGTAGAATTTTCCAGTCAGTGTATTTAATAAGCCCTGTTGAAATGTCTTTGAAATAAAACAAGTCATCTGAAAATGGATCTCGTTTAGTCTGTGATCACCTTTATGTTAAAGCTCGTTTAGGAGTTTTTGGCGGGAACTGAAAGGAGATGTTGTGCTGTGCAGTTTTATTTTTTTTTAATGTGTAAAATTACTCTAAAATGAACAATAGTTGTAGGATATTGATAGTTTTTGAGTAGTAATTATGTGTTTTTGCGAGAAATGTGAACTGTATAGTCAAATGTGGCCTTTTGAGTTGTCACAAGAACTCCGTTGAATGGCATCAGCTGATAACCTACAGTTCAGCTGTGCTACACATAGTCTTAGAAAATGAAGAAACTATATTGTAACTTAAGATCTGGCTTAAAGGCCTACCTGCCAAGCCATAAACCTAAATAAATAATAAAGCTCGTTTGACAGTCAAATCAATTGATATATTTTTTACTATCATGCTACTGCTTCATATGGGATAATGTTATAGTTATTGATCGTTTCACGCAGATGTGGCGATAATTTTAATGCATAATTTGGGATGTGTTTTTATTTATTTATTACTGAAGCATAGCAGACAGGGTGACGGCCCAACTGTGACAACATTGACACTTGACATCTTTGCCTTCCGTGATCACGGCTACTAAAAATTGGCCGAAACGTCGAAATAATAATAATCAAATAAATTCCCGCGCTTAAAACCGTCAAAACGTAGTTTTATTAAGTAAAATAAAGCTACTGCCGAGGTTTTCTCATAAAGGCAAACTCTAGTATAATATTTTTTTTTTATTGCAGGAGTTCAGCAGACAGGCAGACGGCCCACATAATAGAAAGCGGTTACCATCGCCTATGGACATTTGCAACACCAAAGGTGCTACAAATGCGCTGTTGCTCTCTTAAGGGAGACTGGTACCTGGTCACTAATGCCGGAACATAACTCAAGTTTGTTATGGTGACATACTTTAGACCAGGGGTGGTAGTCATCCAGTCGGGCAAATGTCCTACCACCTGGCTGTGGGTTATTTTTTTGCCTCTTACGACAGGCCGCCTGACCGCAGGAAATTGTATTCTTTCTCTGTTCCTGTACGGATAACTAATAATAAAACAAAAGAAAAAACAAAAGATTAAAAAAAAAATATAAAAAGCCCGGACAATCCCGTTCGTCCAGAGGGAGGAATTTTATAAAAAAACCCGTTAAAACGTAGTTTTATTAAGTAAAGTAAACCTACTACTGCCGAGGTCTTCTCATGAGGGTAAAATCTAGTACAATATATGTTTTTTTTATTCAAAGAACAGTGTATTCATGCAGTATCGAGACCAATTGAACCGTAGAAACCTGTGACAAACAAACCGAAATTCGTGTACGTATGATTTTATAGAGAATTGTGTTATTGCACAGGCTACATTTCACGGTAGAGCACTCAACGGTAATGGATTTGATACAAATTAATTATTTTCACAGTTCTCTCTCCTCACTACTGGTATTTCTAGAATTTTTGATGTGTGAAATTCAAAATCACATCTCGCTATACAATTTTAAACCGTATATCTACGTAATAAAGTAGATATTAAACAATAGAGAAGGGTTGTTTCGGCCGTACCATTTGCATAACATAAACTTTTTGATTGAATGAATTTTGTTTGGTTTAGTTATTTGGTATTTTGTTTGAAGGTTTTATTCAATAGAATAATTGTAATTGCTTTGTTTTCGAGTGTTTTGGTTCTATTGTTTTGAGTTTTTTTGAGTTTGGAGAGGCGACTGCCTTATCAACTGACATGCTTTTTATTATCTCGTCGACCATCCTGCAATGCTTGAAGACGAAAGTCCTGACCTACGGGGCCGAGACATAAACACTGATGGCAGGATTGGTCCACAATTTCGAAGTCGCTCAACAGGCTATGGAGCAAGCTATGATGGGTGTTTCTCTTATTGATAAAATAAGAAATGAGGATATCCGTAAGAGAACCAAGGTAACCGACATAGCTGGCAAAATTAGCAAGTTGAAGTGGCAATGGACGGAGCAGACTGGTGTAAGGTCGCCGGTAGGCACTGGATGAGAAAGTCAGAGGACAGGGATGAGTGGCGCGGACTTGGGGAGGCTTACATCCAGCAGTGGACTGCGAATGGCTGACGACGTCGATGTAACAAAACGTCGCAGCCTTATGGACTTTCTAAACAGTAGAAACTTATGACGTCATAAGTGGTAATTTTAACAAATATCTGTTCAGTATAGAATATAACGGACATATCTTTTATCCGTGCAGGTACGGAAAAATAATACTAATTCCTGCGGCCTGTCGTAAGACGCGACAAAACAGCCCACAGCCAGGTGGTAGGGCATTTGCCCGACTCGATGGCTACCTGGTATAGAGTATGCCGCCATAATACTTTGAGTCGTGTTCCGGCATCAGTGACCAGGTTCTACTTTCTCCTACAAGGTCGGCAGCATATTGGCAGCACCTCTGGTATTGCTAATGTCCATATGCGAGAGTAACCACTTTCCATGAGCCGCGTCGTCTCCCTGTTTATCAACTTCGCAATAAAAAAAAAGAAAAAAATTGATTTGAAAAAAAAAGCGACATTGTCAGTGCAAATCTACCTTCCTTCTGGCCTGAGAACAAAAAGACCAAATTTTTTGAAAAAAGGATATAAAGACCTTATAATTAAACCATGGTAAGGGTCTCCCAATGAATACGTGTATCGATATGCAACCGACCATTGCCCGTTCTGTGGTTTCCGATAAATTTGCTCCATTTTGTATGTATGTCTGTATGTATGTCGCCCACATATATCATCGTGGCTTTGTTATAGCTCCTAAATGTTGGTCCTATACAGTGTTTGTTTTTGCCTCGAATTAGCATAGAAGCGATGCCTCATTCCCCTCTCTAACTTTTTCATGTAAAAAAATATTTAAATAATATATCGGTGTTTTCTGTATTAAACTTACTAAGTCATCGTCATAGCGTTAAATCTCGGTTATATTCAGAGCAGCCATTCCATGGCCCAGGGTTCGCAATCTTGCATTTTTTTCTTTAACTTTTTTTTTTTTTTAGTCCTATAAAATAATCGGCAGATCGGCAGACAAACACACACATTGTATATCCCCAAATTAAGCAAGTTACGCTTGTGTTATGGGTAATATACAACGGACTACTCTGGGGCCGATCCCAGACACCCAGACCATAGTAAATAACAGAGAAAATACGTTTCCGAAATTTACTATACCAGGAATCGAACCTGGAACCTCTGCGTTGCAGTGAGGCACGCCGGCAAAGGCTTAGCCCGCTCAACCACAGAGGCCGTCCAGCGCGCAGTCTTCGGCGTAACTTGTAGCGAGACCATTGGCACGCTTATTTTATACCACACTGTATCAAATCAGCATTTCTGGGCATTCCCAGTAGATCTGTTTTCTTGTTAATTTTAATATTTTTTTATAAGAATTTCTTTATTGACTACAAAGGTAATCAATCTAAGTATACGCTTGAAAAAAATATTTAATTAATTTTTAGGTTTCATTTTCATGGCCGGTAGAGACCACATCCGAGGTAGTGGAGGATCTACACCGTACGGTTGGCAGTTGTTTCGAAAGTGTTGCGCTAAACAGATACAGCAAGTCCTCACACGACACTTGCTTAATACTGATCGATGAACTTTATTTGTCTTTCTATCGCTTACGAGGAATACCAGAGAGAGACATAACTACGACTTCATTGACTTATGACTTTTATCAGTAATTATGTTGCTTGCTAGTCCTTGCATCCATCAAGATATTTATAGACTAATGACAATTAATGAAATAAGCCATAGGAAATAAATTATCATATCACATTAGTTTCAACTATATGTCTATTTTGGACCTATACATAATAATACACTTTGAAGTAACAACTCAGATGAATCGTATTCGTATTGGACAATGTTATCAACTAGTTTTTGTATAGGAAAATTCCAAATTGAATTTCTACTTTGTTTTGAGATCTATTTTGCTTTTATTGTGGTGTTTAAAAAGTTTTTTATGTCGTTCGGTTCACTTGAATAATAGTATAATGTTTATTACTGGATAAATTCGAGTTTTCTCATTTTAAGGGAAGGAATAGTATATGGGTCATGACCCTTTAAGGCGAATTCGTGGGATTCACATAATGGTTATCTAGATGTGCAAATCGCGCGATGTTTTTCTTCATCATATGGGTCATGACCCTTTAAGGCGAATTCGTGGGATTCACATAATGGTTATCTAGATGTGCAAACCGCGCGATGTTTTTCTTCATCATCAGCACGTGGTAGTTGTTGTACCGTACACGGCGGGATCGGTAACCGGACGGCACAAACCCACAATGTAATTTTGGTACTCACCTGCTGGTATTTCAGCCGGCGGTGGGAAAGGGAACAAAGGGAACCCTAATCCGTCAGTATTTTAGGAGGGGGGGGGGGGGGGCCTTGAGAGGAAATATAATATCCTACTAAACTACTACTACTAGGGAAGCACTACGGGGGATGGATAAAATGTCTGTCCAAATACACCCCCGCGCCTCGTCCTTTTCCTTTTAACTCTCTGAGTATATTAAGTTATCGTCACTTGTAACTTATGATGTTCCACATACTGGTACATATGAAATTCTCAATGATTAATGACAAGGTCTTAAGTAAAGATTAATCGAATACAATACAAGAAAACTTAACTTATTTGTATTGTATTCTACTCATAGTCCCTCAAGACTATAAGTAGAATACTGAGCCCAGATCACCGTCTTTTATGGGTAAGGTGCCCAGAAGGCTGGCTACGTTTCCTCGCTGGATCGCCATACTGATCCGTTGGCCGAGGTAAGCACCAGCCTTCTGATCACCCGAAGAGTCAATGAGTCGTTTCGATAAATTTTGGTAGAGGCTCATGGCCTCAGGACCCCACGGTCCAAGCGTCTCGACAGCAAACGACAAAAACATATAACTCTCACAGAGGGTTGCATATTTGCGCCACTTGAGTGATTCGGCTGTTTCCGCCGCTGAACCGGCTGATTTAGACGTGTTTGGTAAATGGGATGCGGCCAACGTCTCTACGCAAGTCGCATCCAACACCAAAGGCTTGCCACGCTGCCAGGGAATTAGAGTCATTCCGTCGGGACGCCTACCATCGTCACGTACAATACCGTTCGGCTCCAATAAAGCCAACACGTTAGCGGTGGCAAACGCCTTCCGTAAGACATCATTCAAGGCAGCGTGGCGCGACCATCTGCCGGCACTGCGGCGGCAAGAAATACCGTGGTATCCCGGGCCGATTATCTCTGTTCCACAGACGCATGTGTGTGGTGCACATATGCGAGAACCCAAGCGCAGATTGGTTTGATTATTAAATGATTAATTAAATATAGCGGTGTTTTACTATAGAAAAATACAATTAAATACTAAACTACAGTATGAAAAATAAACCTAAAATTAAAAACTAGAACTAAATAAAAAAGGAGGGCATAATCCATAATATAAACCTAGCTTAAAAATAAAAATAAAAAAACCTGTATCAAGGCCCGTCCAGCCCCACCAGACCACTGTCACTGGGCATTGTACCTAGAAGGCTGGCAGCATTGCCTCGTTGGATACAGAGGCTAATCCTTTGAGCGAGGTAAGCTCCAGCCTTCCGGTCTCTTGTTGTATCGACCAGACGTAAATATTAGATTATATCACGCGAGAGCAATCAATCCGTGCGTCTTCAATGCAATTTTGCGGCATACCCTCTGTTTGACGCGATAAAACAAGTTCGCTCATATGAATCGCGTAACAATCGAAAACCGGCGTATGGTCTAATTCGATATCTATATTTCGAACAGTTGTAATTATGTAAATTAGGTGAAATATAAATATATCTAAGCTATGCAATATGTATGCTTGCTGGTCAAGATTCTAACCTACGACACTGAAAGGAGACCCAGATGTATAACCCATTAATTTATCATACCGGTCGCCCTGGATTTAATATGTTCATATTGTCTTTACCCTGCTACATACTAAAATTAATCATATACACGAAAACCTATACATATAATAAAATTGTAGAAGTCGAATTTCTGTAAAATGAAAAAAAATGCTAAAAACCGAGTCAGGGGGATGTAAGAAGTGAAATAGAACTAATTTAGATTTTTTTCAATTTTTTTTTTTCTCTGTTTGTCTGTATGCCTGTCTGTTTGTATCAGCTAATCTCCGAAACGACTGGACCGATTTAAATGAAATTTTGTATGGTGGTAGCTTATATCCCTGGTCAACATATAGAATACTTTTGATTTTTTTTTTTTTTTTTTTTTATTGCAGGAGTTCAGCAGCCAGGCAGACGGCCTACTTAATGGAAAGCGGTTACCATCGCCTATGGACATTTACAACACCAAAGGTACTACAAATGCGCTGCTGCTCTCTTAAAGGAGACTGGAACCTGGTCACTAATGCCGGAACACAACTCAAAGTTGTTATGACGACATACTTTAGATCAGGGGTGGTAGCCATCCAGTCGGGCAAACGCCCTATCACCTGGCAAATCCCGAGATCCAAAGATCCCGAAAAATTAAAGAGTTCCCCTGGGATAGTTAAAAAACCGCACCACGCGGACGAAGTCGCGGGCATCATCTAGTTAAAGATAAAAATTCTTTTTCAATTTCTAAAATTTTCAATAATATGCGCTTATACATTTCAGTTTTTATTTTTAAGAAAAGATTTCCCACAGGGAAATTTTCAATTTTTAAAACCGGTCATATATTTCTTTTATTGCATGAGTTCAGCTGACAGCTAAACTGCCCACCTGATATAAAGCGATTACAATCGCCTATGGACATTTGTATCACCAAAGGTGCTACCAATATGCTGTCACTCTCTAAAGGGTACCTGGCCACAATTTTTTTCTTTTTTTTAAGGCGGGGGAAATGCTATTTACGCGCAATACTGGGTCCTTTGCAAGGGATTAGACCATAGTTGATCATGGAGGCTTTACCCTTTAATAAAGGGCAATCCAAACAGTAATCAACTAGCTTGTGTGGAGACTCTGAAAAGTTGCACGGGCAACGACCACTACCCATTAAAACCACCCTCCTCCCATGTGCCCCGCGCTTTTTATGTAGGAAAGGCTGAGACTTAGAACCTAGTTACGCCCAGTCGACCTGGCCACTAATGCTACTACTGCTCAAGGTTGTTATGGCGACATACTCTAGAACAGGAGTGGTAGCCATCCTGATGGGTAAGGGCACCTGGCTGCGGGTTGTTCTGTCGCCTCTTACTGCAGGCCGTAGAAAATTGTATTCTTTCTACATTCCTGCACGGATAAAATAAATACTCAGTTAATCAGACACCGGATAGATTTGTGATCCAATAAATAGCGGATTTTACATTTTGGCATTTATTTCGATATTACAGAAATACATTTCTATTCTGTTTATTCATTTGTATAAATAATATAATATATCATGTCGATCAATGAAACCCATTATCACGGTGATACAAGCAATAATTGCTGATTCACACAAAACAGAGATGTTTGGATGATAATTCATTAATGGCGTCGGTTACCGTTTCATTTAATCGATTTTATATGTATACAGTTTATTAACATGTTTGTCTGTGTGTCATATTTTATATCTTAAAATAAAGACTATTCAAACAACACATAATTAAAGTGTCTTCTCCTTAATAGAGACAATAAAAACATGTCATTTCACACATTCTTAGTTCAAATTATATCTAGTTATTTTGGGTCAGATTTAAATTACTCATTAGTCTTATTTCCTAGATTAGATTTTAATTTTAATGTTATATATTATTATTTTACATCACCTATATATATCGTGTGTGTGTGTGTGTATATATGTGTGTATATATATATATATATACATATATATATATATATATATATATATATATATATATATATATATATATATATATATATATATGTAGGAATACTATTTGTTATTATAATATAACCATGTGACGGAAGTAGTCAATAACCGGATAGAGTATTCTTTCATGTAGTAATTGGAAGTTGTTTAACCGGATGTCAATGTAGAAGCATTTATTATTAAGCTAACGGATGTCGGAAATGGAGTAACCGGATGTTGGAAATTAATACGTATGGCGGAAGTTGGTTTTATGAAGGAAGTCTAACTGAAGTGGCGCCACAGCATTACCGGATGGTGTCACTGCGGCGCGCTACGAGGACCTGTTAAATACGCGGTGTTCGGGCAGAGGAGGGGCAGTCTTAAACCGACAGTCTACGAGTCTATAACTAAGTCTTAAACCGAGAGTCTATACGATTGTCTACACGGATAATCTTGGACGAGGAGCACATAATATATTGTGGTCGATAGTCACTGCTTGATAATCGTGGTATTCTTGAGAGGCAGATTGCTGCTCGACACCTGACAAGCGTGCATGCAACTCTTGGAGTTGTCCTAGTGTTTCTGTGTATTATTGTGCAATATTTAATATCGTAATTGTGATAATTCTAGTGTAATAAACTTTGATTATAATATTTCAGATTATTATTGTATTATTCTCGGAGCGTCATTCGTTCGCTCCCGGCGTGAGCCCGACATATATATAATATTCATAACAACTTTGAGTTGTGTTCGGGCATCAGAGGCCAGGTTTCAGTTTCTCCTTCGAGGCCGGCAGCACGTTGGAAACAACTCTAGTATTACTGTTGTCCGTAGATGAAGGTAACCACTTTTCATCCCAGTTGGGCCGCGAGCCTGTCTGCTGTGCTTCAGCTATAAAAAATAAATATCTGGAGCAATACGCAAAACAAGAAACTGTATATATACCATAAAAAATTAGAAATACAATGCGATGGCACACTTAGAATATTATCGAAATTTGGGGAGCAGCTTTGAAGCTGCTCCCCAAATTTCGATAATATTTTTGATAAAGTTTTTAAATTCGTTCTTGAGAACGAATTTAAAAACTTTACATACAACATAAAACAGATTAATCAAAAACCTATATAACTACAACTTCTATACGCCGACCAAAATTATATACGACGAAACTAAAATCTTAAATTTACTTCAACTATATAAATATAATACGTGAATTTTAGTAATAAAAAAAATCGAGTAAGATATTATACAAAGAAACATTAATTTCACTCATAAAATATGTAAATATAATTTAAGACACACTAACAAAATTATTATCCGAGCACCTAGACTGGAAAAATACGGCAAAAGAAATGTTTTATCCGAAGGAGCCAATATTTACAACAAATTACCAAACGAAGTAAAGGAGTTGAAAAATATAAATTCCTATAAAAGAAAATTGAAAAATTATATTTTAACAACGTAATATCGTTACTAGTTTAGCGGGACTCGAATTAAAATGCCGTTAGAATTACTATCGAGTGTATTAGAACTATGCAAACACGTATAACACAGGTACAAGTATAACCGAACACAAAAAATCCAAACGTAATGCAGAAGATCGTAATTCAATAAAACGCGCAAAGTCCGTCACTATTAGATCCCCGATTGTACACACGTCACGCTCGTATCGTAATCGGAGCTTGACTGTCGCCCCCTCTACATCGTTTTATAATACTACACAAATGGAAATGAATCCGCAACACCTGGCTAATGATGCTAATGAGCGAGTACAATGGACAGTAGGCAATTTTCCACAATAATTAGAAACGTATGCCAATAAATAAGTGAACAAAAGAAAGCGATCATAAAGGATTACAATAGTTATTAGTTATTAGTTCAAATGCCGACGGGTAATAAATGTGCTTCTACAAATCTGTACGTGAAATTTGTCTTTGTCGGCGCCTAGGTTGTGACAATATTTAAAATTTGTATGTATCAAAGACCTTTCTGAAATCTTCTTATTTATATTTTTTACTTTTTTAATCTTTGTTCTATGTCTGCTAGCTCTTAGATTATAATTATGACTATGTTATATTATAAATCTTTGTATCTCATATAAGTGAACTGTGATGTTCTTTTGAGAATTAAGTTATTTAAACCCATAATATCTAAGATATGAATAAACACGATTTATGTACCAGTAGAAGAAAATGGTCGACTGTGTCGAACGTTTTTTATAAAGTCGGTATAAACTGCATCGACTTGCGTCCTGTTATCTAGGTTTTCAAAGAGGTAATCTGAAAAGGGAATTAAATTTGAAGTGGTAGACCTACGTTTTACAAAGCCGTGTTGTTGAAGAACAATGGAACTATGGAAAGCTGGATAAATTTCATTATGGACAAATCTCTCAAAAAGCTTAGACAAGGTCAAAAGAATGGAGATTAGACGATATTGTTCAATATCCAACTTAGGGTCACGTTTGCGTACTAGAGTTATTTTAGAGCATTTCCAAGATGGGAAAACTCCTTCAAATACGCACTTGTTGTATATATTTTATGAAGGCATAGAGATGATATCAGTTACATTCTTTAAAAAAACTGGTGGAATACCATCAGGATCGGGTCCTTTTGAGGAATTTAGCAACTTGAATTCTTTAAGGATCTGGATTTCATCAAAATTAAGTTTGGAGAAGAGAATATAGTCACTATCGGATTCCAATGGTGGGGTGCATGGATCAGGGCTTAGAATTGGGCTTGAATCCAGATTTAAAAAATTCAGAAAACATATTTCATATAACAGTGGGAGCATTGGACGTAACATCTTTGTATTGCATTGTAGCAGGATAAAAGATTTATTTTTGCGGTTAGAGGCATAAGTCCAAAAGTGTTGTATGCAACATTTAATATTGCTTTCTACTACTAACTGTAACAAGCCTTACAGTTATCCCTAAAAATAGCTCTACAATCAGAATAGAATTATTCCGCGTACAACGATGATCTGGAGGGAACTTCTCGCCACGGTTTTCCCTTTGCGTTATGATATGGGGTTTTTTAAGAAGGGCATTATAAAATTTCTTAGAGGTCGGCAACGCGTTGGCGACACCCCTGGTGTTGCAAACGTCTATAGGCGACGATAACCACTTTCCGTCGGGTGGGCCGTCTGCCTGTTTGCCTACTTCAGGCAATAAAAAAAATAGACTGCGTAATCGGAATTATTCTTAACTTCTTCCACTTAATCCAAGCCTTTTGTTTCTTGTTATGTAAGTTTATAAGAGTGCGTGAAAACCAAATTGGAAATTTCGATGATTTTGTTTTTGTCACAATTGTAACGAGTCAAATAGCTTATTAATTATTGTTTAAACTATAATTAAAATTATTGCTTTATATTTACATACAAGCATCGCCAAACTCCACCACTAGTATGATCAATATTGCATGATGGTCTAAACAAAAAAAACTGAATCAGGCCGGGGTAAACAAAAAACAACATTAACACGCAACTCGTATCTGGGTATCGATCAATTACATTTGAAATAAGAGCACTTCTTATCAATAATGGATCAATCATTCGTTCATGGTCGGTTGTGAAATTGACCATATAAAAAACAGTTAAAGAAATGGATATATTAATATGAATAATGAGAAGTTTTTGACGGGAACCTTTTTTTTTCAAATAAATATTTAATAAAAAATAAGTATTGTCTACAACATATTGAAGCCGCCAAGTAAAATATAAAAATAACTACATTTGGTTTTTATATTTTACTTCGTACCGACTTCAAAATGTTGTAGAAATTTTTTTTACTTCAAATTCTTTATTTATTTAAGAGGGTATTTTCAAATAAAAAATGTCACCACTCTTATAACTCACAAAAATAAATTATACATTAATAATTAATCTTACTTACTTAAACCTAAAGAAATAATTTTAAACAGCTTTCTGGCCTCATCGGATGGCGGTAAAGCCAAAATACTGTTTGAATTTTTCACGTTTAAATTACGTATATAGTATCCAATAACAATGAAATTTAAGCTGATTTTAATGAATTTTCTGTTATATCTTCGGAACCTAAAGTAATTAAACATATATGGGAACATTTTGAAGCTTTATTGAATAATACGAAAAAGTAATTATCAAAATCGGTTATAGCTGCACTTAAGAAAATGTTTGCACGACGATTTCAGGGCCTTCATTTTTAGTAATTGATTAAAAAATCAGGGAAATGCTTGTCGAACATTTTGAGGGGTTTCGCAGAGGTCATAAATGTCCATGTTTTTGGCATACGTAACCATAAAAAAGGAATTAATGTAAAAAAAATCCTTACCTTAAAAACTACTCGAAGCATATTTAACCGACTTTAAATTTCATTTTTTTTATATTGCATGAGTTTAGCAGACAGGCAGACGGCCCACATGATGGACAGCGGTTACCAACGCCTATGGACATTTGTAACACCAAAGGTGCTACAAATGCGTTGCTGCTCTCATAAGGGAACCTGAAACCTAGTCATTAATGCCGGAACACAACTCAAGGTTGTTATGGCGGCATACTCTAGACCAGGGGTGGTAGCCGTCCAATCGGGCAAATACCCTACCACCTGCCTGTGGGTTGTTTTGTCGGCTCTTGCGACAGGCCGCCTGGCCGCAGGAAATTGTATTCTTTCTCCGTTCCTGCACGGATAGAAGTATATTGTAGTCTGTACCTGACGTGGAATTTGTCTTTGTCTGCGCCTAGGTTGTAACAATATATTCAGATAAGTTTTTATAGATTTTATTTTTATAATATTTCTGAGTGTTTTGTGCGTCTGTGCTTTTTAGAGCAATCGCTTTGTTTACAAAATCATTTTTAAAAAATTGGATGCTATTACTTAATTACTATTCACTAGCTGCGCCCCGCGGGTTCACCCGCGTGGTGATGGAAAATCGTTATATTTTGGATAATTCACATTATATCTTTATAAATGTTTTATTCTGATGTGTAAGCTATATTATTGCAAAGTTTCATCAAAATCCATTCCGTAGTTTTTGCGTGAAAGAGTAACAAACTTTCGTATAGACCCGCGAGAAGTAAATTAAGGCAAGTTAAAATAAACAATCTATGTCTCTTATTATTAATCAATGGATATGTATTAACCGTATAATAAAACGACACGCATTTCAGTCATTATCATGACAAGTATACAAAAAGACGTACAATATAAACTGTGGGAATATTTGGACACGGTAATGCGAATGTAATGATTCGATATGAGGGGGACCTAATTTGGGATATGGTTTGATTGTTTAATAAATTGCTTGTTTACAGTAATATTACTTGAGTGGAAGCTACTGTTGTCGTTTATTTATTACAAAGAGAAAGTAAAGGAAAGTCAGACTGCGGTTTTTTTTATTGCTTGATTTCAGCAGACAGGCAGACGGCCCGCTCGATGGAAATCGGTTACCATCGCCTATGGACATTTGCAACACCAAAGGTGCTATAAATGCGCTGCTGCTCTCGTAAGGGAGTCTGGATCCTGGTCACTAATACCGGAACACAAGTCAAGGTTGTTATTGCGGCATGTTCTAGATCAGGGGTGGTAGCCAGCCAGTCGGGGAAAATATCCTACCACCTGGCTGTTGGTTGTTTTGTCGCCTCTTACAACAGGCCGCCCGGCCGAAGAAATTGTCTTCTTTCTCTGTTCCTGCACGGATTTTTTTTTCTTTTTACCACCGCACCGCACGCTATAGGCTGGGCGTTCACCCCCACTTCCTAGAGCCGCTTCGCTCTTGTACGCAACGGTTCTCTAGAACGTTTCTCTTGCGCACCGTGGGGATTTGGAATGAGCTCCCAGCCGTGGTTTTCCCACAGCGCTACGATATGGGTTTTTTTAAAAAGGGCGTCGTAAAATTTCTTCGAGGTCGGCAGCGCGTTGATGACACCTCTGGTGTTTAAACGTCCATAGGCGACGGTAACCGCTTTCCATCAGGTGGGCCGTCTTGCCTGTCTGCTGTACTCCAGCTATAAAAAAAACGGATAAAGACATTGAGTTTGGAAATAATAATATCTTTCATGTCCTGTAGATTTGGAATGAGCTTTGAAGCAAGATTTTTTCATAGCACTGCGAACTGGGTGTTCTTCAAAGACTGCACGATAATATTCCCTCTAATATGACGCCTCCACGTTTCGATAGTTGTGGAATAGCCGTTTAATCTGATAATTTAGATCTGAACCGTTGTGCCGTGCAGAAGATAAAGCTCAACCATGTTTCACGTAAATATAACGTATAATGAAGAATTTCCCTGAAAACTGAGGCTGCTTTTTCAACTTTTACGTTTTAAAAATTCGAATTTTGTAAGTAGATGTTTATCTACTTACTTTTCCAATAAATTTTGAGAGCAAGACAGTAGTGCCATCAACACTTGAGGGGTATAGTGTTTATAGCATACGGTTATAAAAACACTTGTGAGTGACCACTTTTTTAAAAGGAAATGTTTTTTTAAAGTATTTATCTATTTTTCCAAATATTTTTGAGTGCATAATAGTCGTATCATCGACACATGAGGAGATTGTTTATCGCATATGGTTTTAAAAAAACTTGATACCTTCTTAACATTAATCTAATGCATAATAGAAGGAAGGCCGGAAGGCTCCGGTGGTTCGGGCATGTGGAAAGAATGCATAATGAAAGAATGACTAAACAGATATACAACGCAAAAGTGAATTAATGCAGAAGTCGTGGAAGGCCACGACACACCTTCCATGATCAAATTGATCGTGTACTAGCAGAAGGTGATGTCAGGAGCCTTAAGAACAGACGAGCGTGCATGACAAGAGTTATGAATGTCAAAGAAGCAAGTGAGGTGTGTAATAATAAGCCTGAATGGCGCTCTGTTGTTCGTGCCTACCCCGCAAGGGAACTGGCGTGAAGTTATGTATGTATGTATAATAGAAGGAAAGAGAGATTAAGGAAGTTTAAGGGGAGCATACCTTGATAGAATAAAGTGGAAATCATGTCTTACGAAGAAGTGAAACAGCTGGCCAATAATAGAGAAGAGTGGCTCCATCGATAAGAGTACACACACACAGTTCTTAAATGACAGATAGAATATGGCAATTATTATTTGGTGACCTGTCAACACTTGCTTGATTTTATGTCTGAAGTGTAATTTTTTATTTTCTTAAATGATAAAATACAGAAAGCTTAGCAAATTATTACATATGGCGTCATGTCGTTATGTAAGGTTTAGGAGATTTCAAGAGCTACTTTACTGGATGACTATAATTTCTGAAATGTACTTTTTCCACACTGTAAATAATACTAACCACTTTCTATCTGGTAGACCGTCAACCTATTAACTACGTTTAATTACATTACATTATAGAAGTTAAATATTATAATAAATCCCAAACAATGTGCTAAGCTTCAAAGATCCAGAAATCATTCTAAAAACTGCAAATAATTATAAAAATACTGACTGCAGTCTATAATTTGGCACAAAATCAATGAGAAAACCAGACTTAGTAGAACTTAAAATAAACATTGGTTTAATTTAACAAACATTCTTTCAATCAGTCTAATTTTACTTGCACACCGTATCAGATTTCTGTTTGTAGGGATAGCAAATAAATCAGTTTTTTTTATTTTTAAATTCATCACAAGGTTTTTTTAAAAAAATTGAGTTCAATATATCTGTGAGGATATTTTTAATTTAATTAATAATTTCACAAAAAATTAAATGTTTACTTTTTGTTACAATATGAGAAAATAATACAAAATTTGTCATCTGTGAAAGCTTTTTAACTATTTATACTTGCTTACCTCTCTAATTTAATAATTATGCCTACAGTTTTTAGTTCTCTTATAACAAAATTGATTAATTTCCGTGTCTCATTAACTAAATGTAGATTAGAACACCCTCCAGTCCAGTAAACCGACGCCTTAAGCACATTTACTGATGAAATACCAAGACATGTACATACAGTGATGATGGCTGACATTTACTTTTTTAATTAAAGTAATATTGGGCGTATAAACTGTCCTATCTATACCGACTAATACTAGCGGGTTCGTCTGTTATTGTATAATATTTCGACCAATATTTTCAAGTGATTTCCAAACATTTGATAATTTATGAATTAAGTAACCAATTTTGCTTTCTGGGCTTAAATGTGTAATAAATTTTATATTTCAAAAGGTTTTAGTATCAAATTTATATGCTGTTAATTTCTTTAAATTTTCTTGTCAACCGTACTAGTAAGGTCAGCATTATAACTGAAAACCCGGCAAAGCGGACGTCAGTAACACAAATACGTAGTCGAGTGGCTTCTTACAAATAAAAATCTATTGTCTACCATGAAAATACATTTTAATAATAATTTTATTGGATATGGCATAATTATACTTCAGGCAATAGTTTTATATTTATAAAAAAATCTACTGATATCTGTGTTGAGAAAATGAATAGTTTTTTTTTATTCCTATTAAAAGACGTGGTAGAACAGATATAGTCACCGCAACATCTTCAAATAATGAGGTGGGTTCGAATTCTATCCGAGAACATGAAGTTCTTAACCAGTTTATGTAGACTAAAATTACTGATTGTTTTAATTACCACATATTGACAGGGAAGCAAAAATATAGCGGTAGCAACCTGCAAATCGATATTGTCGATGTATAAAACCTGGCAATCCGCCTTGGGTAAATATGGTGAAAACATCGTCAGTACCTTTGGAATGAGCCCAGCCGTAAGATATTTTTATACGAACTTTATTTATTACATAGTCCTTATTTGTCAGAATAGATCAGTATGATAGGAAAAGACATGTTGTAGTGACTCCAAATAATTAAGAGAAGGTGAAAACATTTATATTTTATGTAGGGGGTTTTCTGTTATGTTGAGGTGAATTCTTTATTGCTAAAGTTATGCTAATGAAATGATTATGCTCGTGATTGTGCTAAGATCAGAGGTGGTTTAGGCGACTGATGCGTGCGGTTCTAAACTAGTACTGATGAATGCTGTGTTAAAATGCACTTCTCGGCGTAAATAGACGACACGGCAATGTGCGGCTGTTGCTAGCCCGTGCACTTTATAAAATAATATACTTACTTTATTTTAATTATTTTGAAAATATGTTTTAAATCCCAATTACGATGTTTTTCTTTTATGATTTATTTTCTGTAACTCTAGAGCTCTTCAAGTACCATCTTTTACACTAAAACCATCAATTTAGCGTACTTTAACACTAGTTTCACTTACTCATTAATTTTCCAATTAAATGTTCTTCTTTATCATGATTCCTTCAGTTTTAAATTTGTACAGAAATATTATAAATAAATACCACATCCATTCATAATAATTATAGTTCATAGTTCATCCATTTTGACGAATTAAAGTAGTTGCTACGAGCAAATGTGAAAATAATTGTGAACAACTACTTAGCTATTTTTTATTGTGGCAGTTGTCATTATTAGGACATGATACGGTTCAAGGAAAAAACGATTATATGTTTTATGATTGGATTTTAATTGGATACGGTATGTTGGTATTGGGATCATTATTAACTTAATAAACAGAAAACAAACAATTGTCATCTGAAGCTTTATTAGTTACAGTTATTTCTAACTCAAAACTAAATGATGCAGACAAATAATGTAATGAAATAAAATTGTAAAATAATGAAAATTTATTATGTTATACGTAAATCCTGCAAATGATAACAAAATTTAAGAAGCATAAATTAGTAACATATTGTTACGAGTGCAGGACTCGAATTAAAATGCCGTTGGAATTATTATAGAATTTATTAGAACTATACAAACACGCATAACACAGATACAAATATAACCGAACACAACCAGTACAAACTGCACGATTCAATAACACGCGCAAAATCCGTCACTATATAGCTTATTGAATGTACACACGTCTTGCTTGTATCGTAATCGTCGCTTGACTGCCTCACCCCTCCGTTCGGGCATTGTTTTATACTCATCTATACAAATATAATATGTCTACCTGCCAAGCGTCGACGCAATTTCCCAGAAAAAGTAAACCGCGCACCTGCTTAATTATTCCTGCGAACGGCCATAAACTGTGCTTTATGGCAGACAGGTGTGCATTCACTTCTGTCGGCATGTAACAATATAATTATAGACAAAGAGATGGTTGTATTAAACACTGAACATATATAAAAACATGTTGAAACAATTTATCGAAATAATATCGATTATGCAAGGTTCTAATTATAAAGACAGCTTAATCTGATATATGAATGTAGTACTAGATTATAAGAGGAATATAAATCCTATTAGTACAGGAAAATAGACCGAAAATTAAGTTCTGTGAGATTCTCGTAATACAAACCGGTAAGAATAAAAAGTTGTAGTTGTTCCAGTGCGTAAAAATTAGCCTATTCCGACACAGTTTTCTCTAAAACAACAAATTACATTATATTTTAAATGCTCGGGTACTTTGTGTCCCGGGAATCCTGCGTCAATTTCAAGTCAATCGTGGACGAAATCTCGGGCATATCATAGTCATCTTATACTAATACTAGAGGCCCGGCGCGGTTTCACCCGCGCTTTGTCCCGGTCCCGTGGTACATAGCGTCATGTTATATACCCTATGACACTCCCTGTTAACGTAGCTTTGCAACAGTAAAAGAATTTTTAAAATCGGTTTAGTAGATCCAGAGTTTATCCAGTACAACGTCACAAACTCACAAACTTTATTACCTCTTTATAATATTAGTATAGATATAAAGCTGAAGAGTTTGTTTGCTTGAACGCGCTAATCTCAGGAACTACTGGTCTGATTTGAACAATCTTTCAGTGTTAGATAGCCCATTTATCGAGGAAGGCTTATAGGCTATATATCATGACGCTAAGACCAAACTTTTATTTTTTTAACTATTCCACGTGGACGAAGTCGCGGGCAGAAGCTAGTTATATAATAATTACAGATAACAATTTCCTTTCGGTCAGGTTGCCTAAGGCAAGCAAAGTTTTTTTACCAGTTCTATTGTGTTGTTGTGCATTTTTATATTTTTCTCTTTTGGTTAGCAATAAAACGTTAATTATCTATCTACCTCTAAGAAATCCTTGTCTGTATGCGGACTGCCAAGCACTTACCCATGTTTTAATATTTTTTTATTTTGTCTATATTTAACACTTATCCGTGGAGGAACGGAGAAAGAATACAATTTCCTGCAGCTAAGCGGCCTATCGTAAGGGGCGACAAAACAACCTACAGCCAGGTGGTAGGGCATTTGACCGACTGGATGGCCACCACCCCTGGTCTAGAGTATGCAACCATAACAACCTTGCGTTGTATTCCGGTATCAGTGGCCAGGTTCCAATATCCTTTAAGAGAGCAGTAGCGCATTAGTAGCACGTGGTGCGCCGTCGGCCTGTCTGTTGAACTCATGAAATAAAAAAAAATAACAAACTCATCGATAAACTGATTACCGAATTTATTTTGATTAAACGACCTATATCAATCACAATAACACAAAAAGGTGCCATCTCAAGAGCCTTTCGTAAATTTATTCGTCATCGTGACAGAGATACATCGAATTGTCCCTTTAAAGCCTTGATATCTGGCGACCCTATCAAGCAAGGCCCAGTTCCAGTATTCAATTACGCAGTTAGGACCGATATCAGTCCTCTGGCGTTTCGTACTCATCTCAAAATTGGCTATATCCATCTATGTACAGCTGCAAACAAATCTGAACCTTATTATTGTGGGCATAGGGAGTATTTTAAGTTCTTAATATGACGTCTTTGAGGTCACAGCCTTTGATTGGCTGTCCAAACGTTGCTTACCAATTACTTAGCGTAAGTGATTGTCTTAGGTGTTGCTGGTTGCGAAGTTATGACATTCTGTAGAAATTGAATGTTATTTAGATATTTTGCTTCTCTTTCGTTTAAGGGTTCTATATCTAAAGGTAACAGTCGGTCAAGTGCGTATCGGACCACATATATTAAAAGGTCCATAGAAGTGTGATAAATGTCTATGTTTTTGTGATTTGCCAATCAAAAAAATGCCCCTAATATTACAAAACTCTTTTTCACTTCTCGTCCTTGGAAAATACGCTTGAAGTTACTTGATCGCAGGGAGAGTAAATATACTTTCCGTCCCTGAGAAGCGATTTTCACTGCTGTAAAAAAAAACTATGCGGGCCATGTCCGTCACTAAATTATGATTTAATTTACATAAATATGAGCAAAACATTTACTATCATCAGTGACAAAAAAATACTGGCTGGTAGAATGCCACAGAAAAAAAAATTACTTGACGTGAAACGTCAAAAAGCTAGTTAAACAATAAAACATAATAAACTGTGTACATTTAATTACTTAGAATATGATGAACATTTACTTAATAACGAAATACATGTGTACATAAGTGTGGTATCCAGCTTGACATGGCATAACATGGATGTTTGTGAAGCGAATACCTCGGGTTTATTATGATATCGCCCGTATATTAACTGAGTAAGCAGGGACCACTACACGACATATCGAGAAACAAAAGCCAGTATATAGTTGTATATACGTTGTTAACATGTTATAATAGATGGTTAAACTTTAGCTTAGTGATCACTGAATTTTAAGTAGTATGCGGGGAGGAGTACTTCTCCCTTCTGCAACTCCTATATCTAGGAGACATATAGTTCTTGAGATATTAATTTGTTTCCTTCGTTCGTTTCCTTATATTGCGACAATGGTGATAGTCTGTTCTGACATTCGCCGGCTGCTACCGCAGCATGCTCGCTTCGCTACTAAAGCCCACAAGTCAAGAGAGCGTGCCATAGCAGCGGTCAGCGAGGTTCAGAACCGATTTGTAACCATTGTCGCTAAACTTGTTTACTAAACTCGAAGACAGTTTCAGGGTTTATATAATAAGCGTAAGTGTATTCTTAAACACAAATCACACTTAGTTATCAACAAAAGAGACATAACCTTATTTATCTAATGTATTTTTGTTTTCCCATTGTTAATTCAAAACTTGTTTATGGATCCTAAATACTTGTTTCCTAACCCAAATAACAGGTCTAGTGGCTATATATAAGGCGTATGTTACCCTAAACTCAAATTGCCCTTAATTTCTTGCCAGTCTCTGTCAAAGCGCCGACTAGTAGATAATTAAACTGTTAGTCATAAACTTAGTTCTTAGTCGTAGAATAGACAGATATAAACAAGAAATGTAGAAAAAATTGTCTGTGTGTGTGCAGTTTACATGCAGTAGAAGTGAAAGAAAGTGTAACAAGGTGCGAGAGGGATTTTAATAAAATGAAAACTGACTAGTCCGTCGTATAAAAAGCCTTCATACAAATAACATAACAGTGGCACGCGACGCTTGGAAGATATCTCAACAATTATTATTATCTGACGTCGTTTGTACATTCTGTATTAACAATTTTTATAAAATCTGATTTACATTTGGTTTAAGGCTAGTAGCAACGCCAACGTCCTTGAGGATTTTTCGGGCGATAGCGGGGATTCCATAGACGCGGCGTTTTTCAGATGCCTGATTATTTTGAATAATTTAATAATAAATATAAATTTTTCACGGTTAAGGCTGTCCAACTTTGGAATACATTGCCTATTGCTGTCAGACAAGCAAAATCTCTAATTACATTTAAGAACATGGTTAGGAAATTAAATTTGATTTCTGAACGCCTTTTAAATTTAAATGATTTTTAAACGACGGGACGAATATCAAATGTTTCACAGGTAGGAATAGTTTCTAAGGGAAAGCGAAATTGTTGTTTGTACTATATTCCAAACATTTTTTTTAAACCTTCCTTGGACTTCCACAAATAATTCAAAACCAAAATTAGCCAAATCAGTCCAGCCGTTCTCGAGTTTTAGCGAGACTACCGAACAGCAATTGATTTTTATATATATAGATTTTGGTAGCTTTTCAATGTTCGTTTTGGCTAATGTCATTTGCTAATGGTGATATCAATCCTTTATACTATTATTATGCTACGACGATATCGGGAAGATATTGTGGATTTAGTAGAATTCGAATTTTTGTCATTTTTTATTGCTAACAGGCTGACGGCCCAACTATGATAGAAAGTGGTTACCGTTGCCTATTAACATTTGCAACACTAAAGGTGCTACCAAAGTGCTGCTGGACTCGTAGATTCGTAGATGGGACTGGAACCTGGCCACTAATGCCGGAACACAACTCAAGATTGTTATGGCGACATTCTCTAGACTCTATATATATATATAAGCGATTTACCACTGACTGACTCATCACAAAATCTCCGAAACTATCGGTCCGATTAACTTCAAATTTTGCAGTTACTTCTTTCGTGACGTAGACTCCCACTAAGAACGGATTTTACGGAATTCCTATCCCAACGGATTTTCACTTGCCCAACGAAGCGGGCGAGAATCAGCTAGTATGTATATATATATATATATATATATATATATATATACCTTCAATGTGCGTGTACCGATACACACTTAGCCGATTCTATATTTCTTTTTCACAATCTCTTAATGTCTTTTAAACACGTTGCTATATCTTCTCGGGAAAATCATCTAAAATGAACGGTTAACTTTATCGGTTCTAAGTATTACTTCACCACTCAAGTGAAGAGGCTTCGGTGAATAAAATTTAACTATGGCTCCTATTAACCAACCACTCGGAGGATAATGAAATGCAAATGAGGCAATATCTGGCACGCGATTATTCGTAAAAGGTAAATAAAGGGTTAAAACGTACTGGAAATTGTTTTAACTCTTCAGCTCGATCGCAGTATGAATGCAAATGATGAGAATTTTGACACGATTTTTTTCAATCTTGAATACAATTTATTGCGTCCGGGCAGCCTGTCGTATGGGGCACCAAACGAACCCACAGCCAGGTGGTAGGAAATTTTCCCGTCTGGATGGCTACCACCCCTGATCTAGAGCATGCCATGATCATAAACATCTTATAAATAGCAGTTTTTACATAAATTTCTATATACAAATATATAATTAATGTATGGGAAGCAGAACATTTTGTTCAAAAACAACCCCTTCCTTTGGTTTACCGTTTCATATGCCTTCACAGAAATTGATCCTGACGAGCTACACTATGATTTGGTACAATAATACAGGTGTGTTTATTTTTTCAAAATCAGCCGATTCGATTCCTGACAAGGGTAATTTGTTTTTTTAAAAATCTCTCCACTCCACTTTAGTTTTCGTCAAAATCGACCTTGAGATTCCTTTGAGTTTTTTTTATTGCAGGAGTTCAGCAGACAGTCAGATGGCCCACTTGTTGGAAGGCGGTTAATATCGCCTATGGACATTTGCAACACCAACAGCCCATTCCGTTAATAGTTCACAACGCCCAAAATGCCCCGTTAGTCGTTCCACAAGGCGACCGCGGTCGTTGTGGTCGTGGCGAAAACGTCACTAATGACGTCATCATTTTCCATCATTTTGTAACGCCGGCAAGCAAGTGGAACGGGATAAATCGCGGTCGTGAACGTGGTCGTTGTGAGTCTCTAATGGAACATAGCACAAAGGTGCTACATGTGCGCTGCTGCACTCTTAAGGGAGACTGGAACCACTAATGCGTAAACAACTCAAAGTTGTTATGGCAGCATACTCTAGACCAGGGGTGGTCGCTATCCAGTCGAGCAAATACCCTACCACCTGGTTGTGGGTTGTTGTCGGCCGCCCGGCCGCAGGAAAGTGTATTCTTTCTCTGTTCCTGCACGGAAGAGAAGTTGAGTGTTTTTTGCTATTTCGTATCGTTTAAGATTCGGCCCTGAAAGTCCACTTGAAAAATTAATTCTGTATATTTTAAATCACAGACGGATAGTTCTAACTTATTCATTGGTATACATGTGTGTATGTACATATTATTCCGACCTACACGCCGACAAAAGCGGATTCACACCTGCATACCATAAAAGCACACTTTATTACCTTTCCGAATTTTGACTTCTTTTGTTTACTTTGTGTTTAAAAATTGTGATTAGAAAACAGCCCATTGTGTATTGTAATCTTTTATGGCAGTCATTAGTCAGGTGTGTCGGATTTAAAGTACAAACTGTTTCTAGGAAATTCGTTCCACGCGGCTGGGCAGACATATTGTATCAGTGCAGTATAAACCAATGGCCCAATGGAGAGATCGGCAGTCGAGCGAGAACCACGATCAAGGCGAGACTGATGTACATTCGGTGATCTATTTAGTGACGGACTTTGCGCGTGTATTTGAATTACGATCTTCTGTATTACGTTTGGACTCATAGCGTTCGGTTATATTTGTACCTGTGTTATACGTGTTTGTATAGTTCTAATAAATTCTATAGTAATTCCAACGAAATTTTAATTTGAGTCCTGCAACTCGTAACAATATATTAAATTCACCAGAAATAACATGGGATAATCTTTTATTATGATGAATTATTTTTGCCTTAAAATTCATGCGGAACACAGAATCGACGCAAGTGCAAAACAGGGAAAACGAATTGGAAGTATACTTTAGCAACTTTTTATTTACAATTGATACAACTTCCCACACAAATCCCAGCTTCTAAGTTAAATAAGACGTGAACAGAATCAATACGAATCACAGGCTTAATATAAATAACCTGCGTCGTATCTAATTACATAAGTTCGAGTCACGCGAACTAGCGTGCACTTCCAATGCACTCGCAAAACTAATATCGAATTGGTTTTCCCGGAGTTAAGAGTTAATGTTATAATGTTGGTAGTTTTATTTATTACTATATGCCCGCGACTCCGTCCACGCTTGACTTGAAAATCCCATGGGATTTCGGGAACACTAAGTACCATTCATACATACATACACAACTTCACGCCAGTTCCCTTGCGGGGTAGGCACCAACAACAGAGCGCCATTTAGGCCCATTCTTACACACCTCACTTGCTTCTTTGACATTCATAACTCTTGTCATGCACACTCGTCTGTTCTTAAGGCTCCTGACATCACCCTCCGCTAGTACACGATCAATTTGATCATGGAAGGTGTGTCGTGGCCTTCCTCGACGTCTGCATCCATCCACTTTTGCATTGTATATCTGTTTAGTCATTCTTTCATCATGCATTCTTTCCACATGCCCGAACCACCGGAGCATTCCTTTCCTTACCTTCACCCCGACACTCTCTTTCAGACCAACTCTCTTTCTTACTTCGGTATTACGAACACGGTCCGCGAGCGTCACTCCGCAGATTTTGCGCAGTGCTCGCATCTCAACCGCGTTTACTCTACTTTCATGCTCTCTCTTCCATACCCAACTCTCGCTTCCATACGCGAGCGTAGGTACCAGCACCGCGTTGTGTATGGCAAGCTGGGCCTTCTGGCTGAGGTTCTTAGCGCCTAGAAGTTTACCTAACGCTCCATTCAAACACTAAGTACCGCAGCATTTAATAAAGAATCTAAGCTATAGTTTTAGCGAAAACTGTGTCGGAAGCAAATTTTTATACATCCGAACAAACACAAATCGCTCCCGGGAATATTCTTGCGGGACTTCTGGAATAAAAATATCACATAAAATTTGCTATCGATCAGTGTGAAAATCACATTGGAATTCGATTTTCTTTATCTGGTTATTTTAAATAATTCCCAGAAAAATTCCCGCGAGATTCCTACGATAAAAAGTAGCGCGGATTTTATGTCTAAGAATTCACTGTCGATCAGCGAAAACTGCATCGAAATCGGCCTAGTAGTTTTTACGTGAATCCCGAACAAAACGTCAAACAGACAAGAAATCTAAAAAAATGGTATCGTGTTTTCCATCGTTTATATTAGTCTATTCCAGTTGATTTTTAAAAATAGCTTCAATGTACAGACACGGCGTTTTTATCATTTTATAACATTATATACTAGCTATGTCCGCCACTCCGTCGTGCGTATAATAAATAAAACTAGCATGTACCCATTTTCAAGTATGCGTAAAAGTAAAAACTTAGAGGAGGGGGGACCAACATTTGTATGATTTTCAAAGCGAATATCTCGCCACCTATCAATCTAATGAAAAAGTCGTTATGGAATATGGAATTTGACGGCCTCTGTGGTTGAGCGGGCTAAGCCTTTGCCGCCCTACCTCACTGCAACGCCCTCTGCGTTCCGGGTTCGATTTCTGGTATAGTAAATTTCGGAAACGTATTTTCTCCATTATTTACTATGGTCTGGGTGTCTGGGATCGGCCGCAGAGTAGTCCATTGTATATTACCCATAACTCAAGCGTAACTTGCTTAATTTGGGGATATACAATATGTGTGTTTGTCTGCCGATTAAAAAAAATATCTATTTAGTTGCTTCTACAAATATTTTATCAATCTATATCTATGGGTATAAAGTTTACCCATCGGTAATAGGCATGTCGCCCTCACCAAATCATCCATAAAAAAAATGCTTTGTTAAAAAAATCTCTTCTATCCGTGCAGGAACGGAGAAAGAATACAATGTCCTGCGGCCTGGCGGCCTGTCCTAAGAGGCGACTAAACAACCCACAGCCAGGTGGTAGGGTATTTGCTCGACTGGATGGCGACCACCCCTGGTCTAGAGTATGCCGCCATAACAACCTTGTGTTATGTTCCGGCATTAGTGACCAGGTTCCAGTCTCCTTTAAGAGACCAGCAGCGCATTTGTGTTGCAAATGGCTATAGGCGATGGTAACCGCTTTCCATCAAGTGGGCCGTCTGCCTGTCTGCTGAACTCCTGCGATAAAAAAAAAATCCACTCTTGCGTTATTATATTGCCTGTTTTTATTTGCATTAGAGATACCTAAACCATAATTTAAATATGTATATATAACATTTTAATAGTATTACAATTACTATTAAAATATTTAATTATCAATAAAAGTCTCGCGAACGTTAGATTTATTTAACAACCACCATCAGTTGGAAAGAAATGCTATAAAATCATACGAAACTGTTGACAAGAGAATAATATCAGTAAATATCTAAATAATTTCCGTCTCACCAAAGCATCTTAGAAATTGATTCTATTCTCGGTTGAAATTACTGTATCTTAAGCTTAGTTCACATGCATGGGAGTATAATGATTAAAATGTCGTCCTTTGAGATTCTTTCTTTATTACATCTTCACAGCCTTTGTTTATAGTTTTTTTGAGTAGGTTGTGCTGCTTACCAATTACTTAGAGTTGTTGTTGTTGCTTAGGTGGTGATCGTCATCGCATCCGCAGAAGGCGGCCTAGGGGTCGTAGGCGCCGCTACGTGCAACTCCTTCCGTAACCCACCACAGAAGACCATGCGGACCAGTGGAGGACCCCATGGACTTCTCTCCCTGTTGGTGAAGAGGGTAACCCTTCGCCAAGAGTGCCCTAAGTGAGAGCCAAGCGTAGGGGAGCCACAGATGTAATACCTATGGTTTAGTACCTGTGGCATCCCATAAAAGCGCATATGAAAGGGGCGCAGGTTAGGCTTAGTGCGTAGACTGACGGTTCGGCCATCCCTCGTCCTTCAGCGAGCTTCAGGCCCGAGGATAGTGTTCCAAGAAAAGACATCCCCCTACGTCAACAAAAAAAAAAACATGGCGGTCGTAATAACGTTATGAGGTTTTGCATTTATGTAATGTAATGAAATAAATACAAAAGTTATATAATCACATTTAGGACCGATTTTTCAATCATCAGATAACAGTTATCAACCGAATAAATTATAACCTGACCAAATTCAAAAGTGAAACAAACAAGTATTCATGCAACTGTCATTTTTATTATTCCCATACTGTATTTTATTCTACGGAATAACTTTTATCTGATGATTGAAAAATCGGCCCTAATAAATAAAGTTGTATATAACTTATTTTTAATATATTAAAAATTTGAGTATTTTCTTTTCTTCTCTTTATATGTCGTCGGCGTCAGTGCAGGACCTTGTAACTACATTTTTTATATTATTGTTCGTCAAAATTGTTACATATATCTGTTAATAATTTGACGAAAAAATTATAGTCAAGGTCAAGGAAGTCCAGCAGTGGGGTAAGTTCGTATATATCTCGTTTCTTTCCTTTTTTTAGGGAATTTAACGCCATCTACAATTCGAACACAAAGTTTTGTTGTCGTCGTATACTACTAGCTATTCAAACACGAAAATAACGAGAGATGTACGGAATACCCCACTGATGGACTTCCCCACCTTGACTATATATTATAAAAAAATGTAAGCTTAAAGTGAGAACAAAAGCGAAAAGAGAAGTTCCAATCTACTTAGATTTTAGCCGATTCGAATGTTTATATACCGTTTTCAAGTCTTGGCTGTTATTATTTATTTAAATCTTTAATTGTTACAGGCTTTGTGTAGACCACACCTAAGTCCAAACGAGGTGTCAACCGCGCGTAAGCGTCGGCGCTTCTAAACTCGGCGTGATTTATTTTATTGTGTCGATAAATGAGTGCGCTGAGCTGCGCTGCCGAATAAATTGTTCTAACAACATGGCCGTTGGATTTTTTGGAGCTCCACTGTTACGCTTACCGATGTTACGATGTAGGTTATTTTTTCAAATTGATCAAAAAACATTTGCAGGCGAATTTTATACTTTACTTTTATATTGAACAGGTAGGTTTGGCAGATTGTTTTTATACTTAACTATGCTGTGAATGTCCATATTAATTTATGACAAAAATGATTTATTTATTACTAAATTTTATACACTTTTAAATTCTCTATTGGCTGTTAGTAACAATTTCCACTTAATCTAATAGTAATTATTTTTACTATTTTTTTTAATACTTACAGTGCTTAAAAATTACTCACGTAACTTTTTAATGTTATTTGACTCATTACAATTATGACGTTATGATTTGCAACATTCGTACCACAACAAGAAAACTATAACATTTTGCACGACTAAAAAGTGTATCAGTTGATATGATTGTTAAGTTAACTAACTTATTAAAAACTTGTAAAGAAAATTATATTAGTAAAAATAAGCCCAGAAACAACAAAGTTATGGCTGAACATACATAACAAGATTACACGACAAATTGAGAACCTGCTCCAATTTTGAAGTCGGTTAAAAAGTTTGAAAATGATTTACTGCCATATATTTGAGAATCAAGTTGATTTTAACCCCGTGAGCTTAACATAATATCTACGTCATTTAGAAACAAATGCGTAAAATTAAGTTGGAAGGATATGGACACGCAATATGCATAATATATTAAACTCTCGTAATCATTGAGAACCGCTCCATAAAAATAAATGCGAATTATCTGAACGCTACTATCGCCTCGCTCATTGCTGTTATCGAGAACGCGGCTTTATGTCGCACCCTAACGATAATACAAATCCTAATGCGGAATCAGCAAGTCCAAGTGATTATAATCGGATTAGAGCACCGCTCACCGCCCACTGGCCTCATAAATAAATCTGAGAACGGTCGATGAAGAGAGATTGAAATGAAGTGAAGCGTAACTTGGAGTATTTTCTAGAGCTCAACTTGAATAGACAAAGTTTTTATCTGTACAGGAACAGAGGAAGAACACAATTTCCTGCAGCCGAGCGGCTTGTCGTAAAAGGCGACGAAACAATCCACAGCCAGATGGTAGGATATTTGCCCGTCTGGATGGCTAGAGTATGCCGCCGTTACAATCTTGAGTTGTGTTCCGGCTTCACTCTAAAACTGGGTATCCACTAGAAGCAGCCTCAGGTCGAGCGGCTTTCTCGAACCGAAACAGCGCAATTGGAGACCGTGCAGCGAGACGATTGTACGATTGAGAGAAATGCATCGAGTTAATCAAGTTATACAAAGCCCACAGGCATTTGTGGGATCCAACCCCGCCACATCGTGGCTCGAACAGAGGCCAACTGTTCGTTGCTCTATTTTGTGCCTCAAGTGGAAACATGTGAACCTTGTATAGCCCGTGGCACGCTCACGATGAGGCAGCTCGTCACGAGCCTGAACAGGTGAATACTCAGCTTTAGAGTTCTGGCCTCGGACTACTTATTTTGTTCATCTGAGTGCTCAACTCGCTTAAATATTATTGCGGTATTCTTAGGAATATCTTTACAGAAATTAAACAAGACTAAAATTGAAATTGGTTCGGGCATGTGGAAAGAATGCATGATGAAAGAATGACTAAACAGATATACAATGCAAAAGTGGATGGATGCAGAAGTCGTGGAAGGCCACGACACACCTTCCATGATCAAATTGATCGTGTACTAGCAGAAGGTGATGTCAGGAGCCTTAAGCACAGACGAGCGTGCATGACAAGAGTTATGAATGTCAAAGAAGCAAGTGAGGTGTGTAAGAATAAGTTTGAATGGCGCTCTGTTGCTCGTGCCTACCCCGCAAGGGAACTGGCGTGAAGTTATACATACATACATACATAAAATTGAAATTCATGAAAATTGCATAATTTTCGGTATTGCATATGAGTATGTAATAAAAGATCAGAAATTGTTGTTATTATTGAGGCATTGAAAGAATCATTCTGCTCCATATTTTTTTTTATTGCTTGAAGAGGGCGAGCAACCAAACGGTCTTCTTGCTGGAAAGTGATTACCGCCGCATATGGAGGTTTGCTACATCGGTAATATCCTATTACTTTATATAACTTCATATTTTTTTTTATTTGCTTTAAGTTTTAATTGTAGAATAGAATATACTTTATTGCACACAATGTTACAAAATAAATTCATACATACAATCGTAATGATTAGTACAATGGGCGGTCCTGTCGCTGGGAGCGATTTCTTTCAGACAACCTTTGGATGGATTGAAACTCGTTATGGATGGGGGTAGATATGCAATAGATATAATATACGTAAATATAGAAGAAAATATTAACTTTAATACAAATTTATGCTTAAAAGCCACGCGCAGAAGGTTTGCCGATGGCTACTTACTATTATTGTTTATACTTATGCAAAGTATATACAGTAATAAATTTATTGCAACAACTATTTATGTAACCTTTGTCAACCCTACTGACCGTCGACGCGTGACACCATGAGGCTATCGGCAAACCTTCTGCGCATGGGTAATAAATTACAATACAAACATACATTACATTTATCTAAATGTACATGTTGTGTGTTATTAAACAACACCATCCCAAGCATATTATAACTAAACAACATTATTATTGGTCGTGTACTAGCAGAAGGTGATGTCACGAGCCTTAAGCACAGACGAGTGTGTATGACAAGAGTTATGAATGTCAAAGAAGCAAGTGAGGTGTGTAAGAATAAGCCTAAATGGCGCTCTGTTGTCCGTGCCTACCCCGCAAGGGAACTGGCGTGAAGTTATGTATGTATGTATGTATGTAACATTATTATTCAGTTACAAATTTGAGATAGTGTTGTTTCACGAGGCAGACTTGGCTTCTTTTATGTTTTGAAGTAGTGAGTTCCAAAGCCTTACAGCTTGCGCAGTAAATGATTTGTCATAGAACTCTGTAGCATGTATAAGCATTCTTAGTTGGTAATTCAAAGATGGTCCGAATCCTCGAATGACAGTCTTGAAGAAAGTGAAAGCTTTGTATTGTTGTATTATATATATTGTTACAACTCAGGTTCGGACAAAAACAAAATCCACCTGCATATCTGAATCAAAACACATTTTATTACCTGTCGGCATTTAAACTAAAAATAATAAAACTAACAAGTTTATTGATTGGTATACGCCTATTGTCTTATTGCACTCTTATGGCTGTTTGCGGCCGAGTCATTAGCCAGGTGTGGCGGATTAAGTCGACTACGATACGGGCACATTGAATTTGTGCAGTATAAAACGATGGTCTTATGGAGAGAGTGGTAGTCGAGCGAGAACCACGATCAAGGCGAGACCTGTGTACATTCAGTAATCTATTAGTGACCGACTTTGCGCGTTTTATTGAATTACGACCTTCTGCATTGCATTTGGATTTGTTGTGTTCGGTTATATTTGTACCTGTGTTATACGTGTTTGTATAGTTCTAATAAACTCTATAATAATTCTAACAGCATTTTAATTCGAGTCTCGCCACTCGTAACAATACAGTCACTGTTACTGAAAAGTAAAATAAAAGATATCATACGTAATATTTAAAATTACATTAACAAACACAAAATATTATCATTATCGCACGATATTTTCAACATTAGTCTTAATAACAACAAAATATAAACCGCACCCAACTTCCACCCACCTCGATTACCACACCCCTATGATACGCGTATAAATCAAACCACCGAAATCGTTCCATTGAACGCTAAAACTCTTCCGTAAATGCCCCGGTCATATAAAAGCCTGCGTGGAGGCTCTATAGCAAATACAGGCAGTTATTACCATATGAATGATACTGGCTAAAAAAGCCTTGCAGGTGGCGGGCCCGCAGCGGATATAGGTTCTAGCGACGTTGCCGTAAGCTTTTGCAACAGTCCAAGCAATAAGCCGAAGCAGTTTATTTAAAATTAATAATATTAAAAGAACGTTTTAACAGCTTTAGCTGTCTTTGTGAATTATTTCTTTATCATTTGGCGCAATAAAGAAATTTCCTAAAGTAACTTTAACAAAATATTGTATATTCAAAATAAACCAACTCATAAATAAATTGATACAAAGTATATAACCTTTTATGATTTCAAATTTTTGCCACTTATTAGCTATTTTGTACTCACAAAATATCTAGTGAAAAATGGCGGAAATAAGAGTAAAAATATATATTTTATTATAGGCGCAATTAAATTCCTTCGAAATAATACATAAATAAAATGTAAAAAAAACCTTAGAAAATATAATAATTTTTAAGTAATGATATGATTTGATTATTTTACATAACTTTACAAATGTCCATAGGCGATAGTAACCGCTTTCCATCAGGTGGGCCACCTTTTTTTTATTTTATTTTTATTGCAGGAGTTCAGCAGACAGGCAGACTGCCCACTTGATGGAAAGCGGTTACCATCGCCTATGGATATTTGCAACATCAAAGGTGCTACAAATGCGCTGCTGCTCTCTTAAAGGCGACTGGAACGTAGTCACTAATGCCGGAACACAACTCAAGGTTGTTATGGCGGCATACTCTAGACCAGGGGTGGTCGCCATCCAGTCGAGCAAATACCCTGCCACCTGGCTTTGGGTTTTTTGTCGCCTCCACCTGCCTGTTTGCTGAACTTATGCAATAAAAAAAACAATAACAAGTAGCTACAAACCTGATAAGATAAAAACGCAGTTCCCTCCTAACTTAAACTTGTAACGTAAATGAAGTACATGCGAGGCACGTCTAACCCCGGAACGGCGCTACTGCGCTGATTTCAGTCTCTTTTTACTTTGCCAATGATAGATAGAGCAGATTCTTTTATTAGTACCTACTGTGGCCAGTTTTGTGACGCGCTCCTTTTGTCAGGAGTGGAGCGTTGTGCAGCGAATCGAAAACAGGTTACCTGAATGCAACGTATTTTTGGGATTTTCGAGCACTCTAGCGATTAAGCATAGACTAGACAGGTGAAGTAGTAACAGTAGATTCATCAGTTGGATCACTGATGCAGTAAGATGTATCTTTTTTAATTCACCACGTACAATATAGTGATATAAATAAATATCCCAAATTAAAAATTTTACACCGTTTTCACGCCTTTATCCGTGCAGGAACGAAGAAAGAATACAATTTCCTGTGGACGAGCGGCTTCTTGTAATAGGCGACAAGACAACGCACAGCCCAGTTGTAGAGTGTTTGCCCGTCTGGATAGCTATCATCCCTGGTCTAGAATATTCCGCCATAACAACCCTGAGTGGTATTCCGGCATTTGTGGCCAGGTTGCAGTCTTCGCTTAGAGAGCGGCAGCGCATTGCTAGCAAGCAGCTTTGGTGTTACAAATGTCCATAAGCGATGGTAACCGCTTTCCATCAAATGTTTCAAGTTTCGTGCGATGAATGAGAGTTCTGATGGCCTACTTCTCCTTCTCCTTATCCAATTTTTCCTATACCATCCTCCATTCCCTCTCTATCCTATTCCTCCTGTCTGATTTCTCTATCTGATTCCCCATCCCATCCTCTTTATCCTATCTTAATGGCTAGCAACGCGTTGGCTTCGACCCAGGTGTTTCATACATCTATAGGCGACGATAACCACTTTTGAGGAGCTGAGCCGTCGGCTTGCTTGCCAGTTTCCCAATAAAAAACCGTCATTGTATTTTTTACATGAATTTGACTTTATGCTATTGGTCCAAAGATCTTACAGATTTACCAGGGCAGCTTCCTAGGGGATTTTATCAGCTCAGCTGGACTGTTGCCATAGGAGGGGTTGAATCTAATGATGCCAGCCAAAGGGCGACAACAATGGACTAATTGATGACGGGGGACGGGTAATATAAAGCCCGAGGGGAAGGATCTGGGCGGACCAAGTACGGAGTTCCGAGGTAAACTAGACTATCTTACTGCCGTTTCGCAACGTCTTATTGTCGTAAGAGAAGAAATGGCGAAAGAAACTCTCCAGCAACACGCTGAATCTGTGTAATAGTCTATCCTGAGGGGAGGCTATGTCTCCTAGCGGCCCTCGCAAGGACGTGGAGAGATTCTGATTGGTGGCGTAGAGACGCCACCGCCTGTCTCTCTATCGGTGAGAGAGGCGAGATGAATATTAAACTGCATGATTGATGGGTACAAATGTAAAGGTAAACCAAAAAATGATGGCTGGGTTATGAATAGGATGACATGATGATTTGTGGTGTGCCAGAAGACTTATGTGAGAATAGAGGAATATTGAAGGAAAAGACATACAGTGCCGACTTCAAATAATTGAGATTTTTTTATTTATTTACTGCAGGCGTTCATCAGACAGGCAGACGGCCCACTTGATGGAAAGCGGTTACCATCACCTATGGAAATTTGCAAAACCAAAGGTGCTACAAATGCGCTGCTGCTCTCTTAAGGGAGACTGGAACCTGGTCACTAATACCGGAACACAACTCAAGGTTGTTATGGCGACATACTTTCGACCAGGGGTGGTAGCCATCCAGTCGGGCAAATGCCCTACCACCTAAATGAGAGAAGGTGGAAGAAAAGAGAGAGATTTAGTTACATAGGTCGCGGTCGAATAAACGTTCTCAAGAAACTCTAGTTGTTTGTATATTTTTGCTCTAAAACCAAGCGATTTCCGTAATCGGTATCTTAAGTGGCGCCATCTTTAATCAACGAATGTTCGCGGGAATAAAGTTTTTATCTTATATATCAAATTCTCGTGTCACAATGTTCGTTCCCATACTCCTCCGAAACGGCTTGACCGATTCTCATGAAATTTTGTGTGCACATTGGATAGGTCTGAGAATCGGACAAAATCTATTTTTCATCCCCCTAAATGTTAAAGGTAGTCCACCCCTATTTTTTTTTTAGATTAATTTTATTTTTTTATTCTTTTAGGATACAACACAAAAAATACATACAACTCTAAATTTTCACCCCTCTACGATCAACCCCTATTTTTTATTTGTTAATTATAAACTTCAAATTTTTTTGGCAAGATTTTTAATCTTATTTTGTCATGACTTAGAATAAAAAAAAATATATTACTCTTAATTTTCCACCTCTCTACTATCAACCCCTATTTTTACATCGCGATTTTTTTACTATCAATCGATCAGTTATTCCCGTTAGATGTCTACCGTTGTCACCTCTCATCCAAAAAACATCACGGAGTAGGGATGAGTGGGTTCCCGGATGGTTTAGATCTACAATTAGAACCGGTAGGTGGCTCTGGGATCGGGTTCCAGAATTTTATTTTTTAAAGGCAGGACAACGTCTGCCGGGGCCGCTAGTAACAATATAAATGCTTATTTTCATAACTGTTAAAGTTATACATAGTTTACAATTACTTACATAGTTTCATATAATATATTAAATTACGACATTTTTATATAAGTACCTAATTACCGCAAATATAGCTTCATGACATCTATAAATACATATTAGCTGCCATATATTTTAGAAAGCCAACAGTATGTATGAATTGAAATAATGCGATTTACGATATTACTAGTGCACTTGCGTTTGCGCATGTCCGCCATTACAAGAACGCGACACTAGCGACATCTCATAACGAGCGTGTCAACTACCCCAGCACCAATTGCTGTTACATTAAACATTTTATTGAATAGGGTTGGGCCTTTTAAATGATTAAAACTACGTTTCATCGGTTTTAAGAACAGTAATTGATTTTTATTTTTATTTCAACGTGTCCTCCACTTTTCACTAGCCGTGACAACGACAAGGATGTCAAGTCATAGACATAGACAACACTTTATTGTTCACCAAAACAATAATTACTAAAATGCACAACAAGACAATAGTTACTTGGTAAAACAAAAGTGGGCTTTATCGTTAAGAGCGATTTCTTTCAGGCAACCTGACTCAAAGGAAATTCTTTAATAATCTGTAATTATTATGCAACAAAGAAAATAAATATATATATAAATAAAAATGATATACATGGATAGCAGATTACAGTCTAAAATATTGTAAAGTAGCACATACATTATTGCGTAAGACTAACATAAGTCAAGTGTCAATGAGTAAAGTTACAAGTTGCAGGACTCAAATTAAAATGCCGTTATAATTGCTATAGAATTTATTAGAACTATACAAACGCGTATAGCACAGGTAGAAATATAACTGAACACAGCCAGTGCAAACGTATTGCACGATTCAATAACACGTGCAAAGTCCGTCACTAAATAAATTATCGAATGTACACAAGTCTTGCCTCGCGGCTGGTTATCGCTCGACTGACGATCTCTCCATTGGACCTTTGCTTTATACTGCACCGATACAATATATCTCTCGCCCGCGTGGACTGAATTTCTTAGAATCATACCTGGCTAAGGACTACCATAAAAGATTACAATACACAATGGGCTGTTTTTCTAATTACAAATTTTAAACACAACATAAACAAAAGAAGTCCAAATGGCAAAAAGGTAATAAAATGTGTTTCTACAGACGTAGGTGTGAATTTTTCTTTTGTTGGCATTCAGGTTAATTGATTGGCTTTAAAATAAATACATCTTCGTTTTTTTAAATAAGTTATTAAAATTAAGACTGAAACTGGTAAAATCGTATTTTTTTCTGGAGTACAATAGACAAGATGATGGCTCACCTGGTGGAAAATTATTAGACGTTAGAAATGTTACAAACGTGCGTCTGGCCTTGAAGTAATTTTAATAACATTTTTAAAAACCTCATATCGTATGGGTTCAATAATATCTCTTTTTATTTAAGAAGTGAGTGAGACACATGTTTAAAAAATATATAAAAACCTAAGTTTAAAAATTAAGAACTTAATTACGCGTCCCCAGAGATGATAGAATTTTCTATGATAATATTATTCTCCTTACAACCAAATAAGATGGACTTAATTATTAGCACGTTACGGCTGAAATTAGTTAGCATTATTGAAAACAATAAATTAAAGAGAGAGATACTTAAGACTGCATCAATTATATAGTATTACTAGATAGTATTTTAAATGAAAACAGCTTTTACTGTGCAGATCAAGGATAAAAAACAGGAGCTACGATATTACGCAAGCTTTGGGTATAATATCAACAAGCCGTACGAGTGAAATAACAAGTCACGTAATGGACGTATGTAAATAGAAGTAGTGTAAGTAACGAATGAAAAAATGGAGAAAAGAGAACTTTGCATGCTATTTTTAACATGTTAAGACAGCTTTAATCGTAGTTTATTCACGGGAATTCTAAATCCATATCATATGTAAAAACTTTCACATTTTACTTTAAAATACCATAAAAATATTTAAATAAACACGCACATATATATATATATATATATATATATATATATATATATATATATATATATATATATATATATATATATATATATATATATATATATATATATATATACATAGTTATTTTTATTATGTTTATTTGCAACGCTCTAAAGTATAAATAATTAAACAAACACCGTGGTTTTGGTGACTGAGAGGAGCCCAGGATATAAATTATCCTACTATACATAACATAAACGTAACTTGGTTAGTTTTTTAATTCACGTGTTTGTTAGTTTTGTAAAAAAAACTTCAGATTTTTAAGTCAGCATTGAATATGGGCATTTTGTTTATCATTGCCCTAGGCCATTATTACTTATCCTATGATATAATACTGTAAAATATCTGTATCTGAGCGCATCTTTCCATATCACTATTTATGTAATTCAATAAACTAGCACACACAGCGCAGATAATTTATATTATTGTATATTCGAGTATAAAGTAAGTATCTACAGGCACCAACCGATATCGCAATATGGTGACAATATTATCTGCTTATATAATTATATTTAGATAACATCTACAGATATAAATATGGCATAGGATTTTACCTGCAGATGAATACAGGTGCTTGCGCGCCAGCCCAGTTTGCGCCTCTGCGGTGAGAAGCGGGACGTATCTTCTTTAATTAAATCATGAATAACCATAAAATATGTTGCACTTAGGTTGCTAAAATACATTCTTAATTTTTTATCTAACAGATCCTTGTAAATATTAAATTCACGTCAGTCGCTTTTAAGCATATGTCGATCTATCCAAATTCGTCGCCTTCGAGTCAATGCTAATGCAACACGCGCATCAAATTCAAAATACTCTTCTGACGAGCCGTCCATCAAATTCAGAAGCAATATACGCCAACGCATTATAACACTGTGTTTAAACAATACCGCACTAACAAACTGGTTGAAAAATTTCGAGGGAATCTATTGTAATACTTGCAACAACACAGAAGGGTTTATGGAGATAAGAACAGCAACTGGTCACAATAATTTATAATCAGAGAACCTTACGGTTTTAACACATTGCATACACACACTAATACTCGACAAGCATTTTAGAACACCTCGACATCCCTCCAATTTTACAATATATGAAACTTAACAATTGGCACAACCGATAGCGGATTGAAGTCATTGATAAACTATTTTAATTAAAGTGTTTTGAATGAAAATAATTTACTACATTACTGTTTGGAAATTCCAGATAATATGTTATATAAGATATTGTATAAAATATTATACTTAAAGTTTTACATGTAATAAAATAAACTGAACACAGTATAAATCTATCGCGTCTGCCAACATGAAAATAAAATGTAACGAATACCGTCTATATACAACTGAAAGATTTTGAATTATAATCTACACAGTTACCTCATCATATTAGTGGAATATTCTTATATAAAATTACGGTAAATTATAGACAACTACTCTATACAAAACAGGCGCTAATCATAGAATAAATAAAAATATAACATAACTATTCAATTAAGGAAATGGCCAATTGTATCGTTTAGAAATAAGAGGGTACATAACAAAATTAATTATGAACTTTAAAAAGAAACACCACAAGAACAACTATGCTACTCAATAACTGTAACAGTATCATTTCGTATATTATTGTATCTGCGTAGTGTGTGGTATTTTCAGCTAATTAAGTTTTTATACGCAGATAAAATATCGTATCTGCGTAGGCAAACAGACAAACGATGCACCGAATCGTAAGGGATTTTCCATCTTTTTCCTCAATATACTAAATTAATTAACAAAAAAAAACTGAATAATTCCCGCATCTTCACAAATCTCTGTTCTGGTACAGAAGAAGCATAATATTTAATAAAACGGTATTAGAAGCTTTATAACAAGACCTCGTAGAACTCTCTTGGATACTTTGTCCAATGCAATAACATTCCAACGTACAGTTCGCAGTATTGATACTGAGTCGCTGATTTCCCAGTGATTTATAGTTATTACCTGAGCAGGATCTATTAGAGTTGATAATACTTATTTCAAATTTAGAACATCATATTATTTATCTTCATGTTCTGTGTTTCTGGGAAGTTTTTCCGTTGTATTCAATTTTAGGTGATTTTTATTGTCAATGTAAATAGCTGGTGAATACCAATTTTAAATAGATCGCACGACTATTACATAAATTCAAAGAGGTTTTATATATTTACGACACGTCTATTCTTATACGTGACGTGAATCGACATGCGATTTTGCCTTATTTATAAATACTACATATTGTATAACATTTTCAAATAAAACAATTGTACGCGCCAAGCATTCGATTCATTTGCTTCTATCCACTTAAAATCTCCCCCGCTACCCTCCTTCCATTGCAATAAGAGATGATTCGAAACTCGCCCGCTACGCACGCATACGAACTCAAAAAGTTCTAATCAAAACCTTTAAATAAGAGATCAAAATAAACCACCGTGCCGCGACGTGTGTAAAACTTTGTAATAATGAAATTAAAAGATGTGAGAGTGTATTCCTGGCGCCTGGATCATACAAGATATCGAAGGAAGAAAAACAGCAAACCATGCAAGATGCGTATCTTTTTATCCCACGATAATATATATTACGAAAATGCTGAAATAAATATAAAAATGAAATTTATTTCCTAGAATTATGGAATATAAAAATATTAAATTAATTATGGTTCAAAATATTTTGTCGAAACAATTTAAATGGTCAATAAAAACAATTAATTCTATTATCACTTAAATAAAATAAATACCCTAAAACTATAGTAAGTTATAAGTACATGAACACCTGTTTTTGAAAATATAACATAACCCATCTTTATTTGACATTACGGTTTAAAGTCATAGTGATGACAAAAACATCGTCCTTCTAGCTCCCGCCAAACAATATGTTTTTTAATGTAATTTATAAACAATTCAACATCTGCTTGTTGACTGCCCGAAATATGGTGCTTCCAGGGAAGATCTGGAAGCTGCAACAAAAAATGAGTTGATAGAATCAACATTATGCAAGATGTTGGCCGGTAAAGTGTCCTCCAGGTCTTGGCTGTAAGCTTTTTGTATTAAGGTGGTGGAGGGCGGGTAGTCGTGGTGATATATTTATATACACATATAATAGATATTACATTTATTTATTTTATATACAACTTTTACAATTTTAATTTTAAACTAGACTCTAAGTAATTTTATGTAGTATAAGATAAGCCCTATTTATATATAGTATGTATTTCAGATGCCCGAACAGTATCGAAAAATGTTATTTATTATTATTTCATTTCTCTGAAATTAATAACAATATATAAGTGGAGGTATTACCATCACAGTTGCTTCCACAAAGGTCCTTTAGAAGTAATTACAACTTGAAGACTGATGGTCTATAGAAAGTGCGGTGCAAGAATAAGTGATATTTAAGTTTCTGTACAAGAATCATTAATATTTTGATTGACAGTGTTGATAAGGGTTTTTTATCTTTAGGAATATGGTGGTCTAGAGCTACTTTAATAAATAGTTAATCATACTGTTATGAGTGGGATGAATCTTTTACGTATTAAAAGGATGAAAGCTTGAAATTTATTCCATAAAATTAAATTATCTTACATATCAATTTTATATGATAAAGAAACAATTTTCTGCTCTTGCGCATGCTATACATACATTTAGGTGTAGGTATGCCTTCACAATACTGTAAAATAATCTCAGAATAATAGAAACCTTTTTGACTATGAGTCGTTTAAATAACTGTAACTAAATAAATAATCATTTATAAAACAAAAACCTGCGCAAACGCAGCCCTAAATTTAACGCGTAATTTTAAATTCCGAACGTCCATTGTTGACGCCTATCCGCTTCCATATCGAATATATTTTATACGAGTAATATCCAAACTATTTTGACCCGTGTGAGCGCAACGAAATCATACATTACAAGACAAGAAGCTTGCAGTTAGGGGTCAGAATAAATTGGATTTGTAATAGTAATAATGTTTGCAGCGGCGTCTATGTCCAAATATGGCAATCTTGCGTAGATGCTCGCAATTTTTGGTGTCGAACATTTGTTTTGAAAGTATAATATTGTCTCTGGAGAATTTATATTAGATCAGTCGATTCGCCGCTACTGTTTCGCATTAGAATACAAAACGTAACTACAAATTATTTATATCTACAGAAAAATGTTCCATTATGTTTGTATGCTTACTGCGAATAATAATGACAGTTTTACAATGGAAGAAGAGTATTGAGAATGCCAATATAAGAAGACTAAACGACTCAATTCTTTTTTAGCATTTTTGTCGTTTTATCATGGAGATCATGTAAGATCTTTTTATGGTTTTTAAGAAGCATAGAGAGGAGTAAGCTATAAGAAGACTACATTAGAATTTGCTGTATGGACTAAGATCCTTAGCCTGCCATTGTGGCAAATACTACTACTGCAGTATTCGCCACACACGCCATACAGCCAATTCTGATGTACAAGTCTTCTTATAGCTTACTACTCCTCTCTATTCTTCTTAAAACCGTAATATACTAAACAAAAATTGAAATATGTGCTGGAACACGCTGCCCGTAAAACTTCAAGTTGAAATTTTGTTGTGATTCGTTTTTCCACTTGTCCGTTGAAGTTTCACTTCTACCATGTGTTCCCTCACACATTTCGATTTTCGGACGTTTACTGCAAATTATGATTTGGTAAGGTTAGGTACATTTTAATGAATGCAATTTTTATTTAAACATATTTTATTTTATCAAAAAAAAAAAAACTGAATTCGATCCGGAACCAAAAAACGCATCTAATCTACTCTAAAATTATGCCACCTCTCACCACGTCTAATCTAAATTTATGCCGCACCTCCACGCGGCCGTAACGCTTTCTCGTGACAGAAAAATCCTTAGACCCCGTCTATATAAAAGTTTCACTTTAAAATGACTAATTAATAAATAGCCTGTTTGAGAATTAGGCAAATAACTACATACATACATACATAACTTCACGCCAGTTCCCTTGCGGAGTATGCACGAACAACAGAGCGCCATTCAGGCTTATTCTTACACACCTCACTTGCTTCTTTGATGTTTTAACAACTTTAACTTTAGCAACTGCAAGGTGCTTGCTGGTTTTACGGGTTTTTATAATGTGAGATATGTCTCATCGCTTACTTGGCGGCCGCGACAACGGCCGCCAAGTAAGCGATGAGACATATCTCACATTATTTGTCAAAGAACACGACAACTTCTTTGACAAATAACTAAAAGTAGCCAAATAATAAAAACAGTGTACGTTTGTCACTTCTACTAATTCTGTTTTGCAATATGGGATATTTTTGAATCATTACTTTTTTATACACTAAATTATCCGTGTAAGAACGGCCTGTCGTAAGAGGCGACAAAGCAATCCCCAGCCAGGTGCTAAGGTTCTGTGCCCGTCTGGATAGATACCACCTCTAGTCTAGAGTAGTCTAGAGAGTTCCAGTCCCCGTTTAGGGGTTGGCAGCACATTGGTAGCACCTTTGGTGTTACAAATGTCCATAGGCGATAGTAACCGCTTTCCATTAGTCGGGCCATCTGCTGAACTCATGCTTTAAAAAAAACAAAAAAAAACAAGGCTTTATTAATCAACTTCCCAGTCGGCTCTTATCGATGCGGCTCAGTCGCGATTCGTTATTTTTTAAACTATCATGTACGGAACGTGGCTATTGTTATGGAATTGCATCACTGTTCGTTAATCTGGCTGTTCTACAGTGATAACAGCAAAATATGTAAAGAAATATAAATACTTATGACTTTTAAGGTCTCATACTCTTTAGTTAATAGGAATTGCGGGCTCGGCAGACGTTGTCCTACCTTAAAAAAAATATATATATATATATATATATATATATATATATATATATATATATATATATATATATATATACATATACATATATAATAGATATTAAGATACACTATGAAATTCTCTGTGCACTGAGACAGATATTGACGTCATTTAAAAAAAGAAAGGAAGTGACATGTCATATGTGATATGACAGATTTAAACTTCCAAAAATGAAATAGCCTCAATTTTTTTTAAATTGTTCAAACCTCTCATAAGTGCCGGGATATCCGGCTGATAGAAATAAAATGATATTTCTTGTAATCGTTTAAACCAAATTGTTTATTATATAAATTATTTTTAGTGGAAACTTGATTGACATAATATGTATTAATTTCCTTATTTTATATTTGAGAGTATTAATTTATTGTATGTTCCCAAAAAAATTAAAAAGGTAAATAAATATTTAGTTATACCAGGACCAACATATTTTAAGCATAATAATGCATTCCATTCTTTTACTCTTTCCTGTTCTGTACTCAAAATCTCTCCCCACTACCCGCTTCCGTTCCGAAAAAAAAGGCGCCGCGACGTGTGTAAAACTTTATAATAATAAAATAAAAGACTACGTGAGAGTGTATTACTGGGGCTTCGCTCATACTAGCTATCGAAGGATAAATTGCAAATTATGCAAAGTGTGCATAGTTTTATCTCACAATTTCAAAAAAATTGCTTATTTCGTAATATAATTTAAGCGAGTAAAATTATCCTTACATCAAGTTTGATGCTTAAGAACAATTAACTCGATTTGACTTATGTCAAACTTTATACTTGCAATCCTGTAAAATATTTTTTTTTATCAAAAAACGGGTTTTCGGGCCACAGGAGACCGGAAAACTGGACTTTACCTCACCCAAATAATTAGACTGCAATTGATTAATTATAGTTTATATTGTTTTATTTAAGTGTTTGGAACGAAGTTCCTTATCGCGCGTTGCGAAAAGGGGCTAGACGGAAAAAATTAAGACCAAAACTTGTAACGACACTTTTTGCTATAGTTGTAAGCCGTGCGGCGTGCGCGAGTTTCTCTGTCTATCTCTCTCTCTCATAGAAAGCAAGCCAGTTATTTTCGTTTCGTCTTTCTATTTCGCATTGAACAGTGTGGTGTCGCGACGATTATTTTTGTTGAGTGTATACAGGTTTTTTGTACATAATAAATAATAAAGAAAATATTCTTTCAATTCCTTCACTAATTAATCGAAAGGAACTTCGTTCCATCCGGGTGTCCCTTGACACCTCTCAAGTTTTTTAATTGTATATATAATTTATTTTAACATTACCATTTCAATTAGGTCTGTATATTTTTAATTAATTTTTAAGTTAGTTTTACTTATAGTACTTTTAATCTTATTTATAACCTGGTTTAATACCATATTAAAAACAATTATCAAATCATTTTGAAAAGATGGACATATTCATGCCAGTCAGAGATATAATGAGACCACTGTATATAGCGTTCTACCAAATCCACGCTACAATTGAACTTCGTTATACAAATTTTGATACGTTCGGTATTTAAAAAGAGATTACTTACTAACAATTTTTAACAACAAATGTAAGACAGCAGACATATGGTGCGGTTTCATCCGGGCAAATGTTACAGATATTGGTCATTTCACGCAGATATGGCGATGGGTTTAAGGCGTTACTTGAGATAACGTATGTATGTACACTAATGTGGCTATGAATTAACGCTTTAAATAAGACGTAAGAAAGAGAGTTGGTCTGAAAGAGAGTGTCGGGGTGAGGGTAACGAAAGGAATGCTCCGGTGGTTCGGGCATGGGGAAAGAATGCATGATGGAAGAATGACTAAACAGATATACAATGCAAAAGTGGATGGATGCAGAAGTTCTGGAAGTCCACGACACACCTTCCATGATCAAATTGATCGTGTACTAGCAGAAGGTGATGTCATGAGCCTTAAGAACAGACGAGCGTGCATGACAAGAGTTATGAATGTCAAAGAAGCAAGTGAGGTGTGTAAGAATAAGCCTAAATGGCGCTCTGTTGTTCGTGCCTACCCCGCAAGGGAACTGGCGTGAAGTTATGTATGTATGTATGTATGTAAATAAGACGTATTCGTCCACAGCCTAAATGTTTAATACTAATTCAGATGAAGCCATTATAAATAAAGATTAATTTTCAGTTGCTATGGAAATAGGTAACTCTAATATATTGTTATACTGTGGGGCTAACTATTATTCAAGACTTTATTAAATGAATAGGATAAATGTTACAATAATTTTTTTATTATCATTTTGCATTCGGTCGTAACTCCTTCATCACTTGCTGTTTACTAAAATCAATAATTAATATAGTTAGCCTAATGTGAACATTACACTTTGATTTGACATTAAAAAATATCAAAAACTTACATAACACCTTCATCATTCATTTTTATCCGTGCAGGAACGGAGAAAGAATACAATTTCCTGCGGCCGGGCGGCCTGTCGTAAGAGGCGACTAAACAACCCACAGCTAGGTGGTAGGGCATTTGCCCGACTGGATGGCTACCAACCCTGGTCTAAAGTATGTCGCCATAACACCCTTGAGTTGTGTTCCGGCATTAGTGATCAGGTTCCAGTTTCCCTTAAGAGAGCAGCAGCGCATTTGTAGCACCTTTGGTGTTGCAAATGTCCATAGGCGATGGTAACCGCTTTCCATTAAGTGGGCCGTCTGCCTGCCTGCTGATCTCCTGCAATAAAAAAAAAGAAAAAAAAAACCTTACGTAACTCCTTCATCCACTCATGTCTTAAATTATTATTATAAATCACGATTGAATTAAGTTTATATACAAATCCTTTCTCTTGGGATTTAAAGCAAATAACTTAAATCAATTTCTGTTTTCGTCCCGCGCAGAAAACAAACGGACACACAAAGCTGGATACTTTAACGAGCCGGGCTCACTTTAAATTTATAATGTGTTCTTTTGTATTCAACACTCGACTGTTACCAATTTTGCGGGTTGACTGTATAAGATATTTGGACCGACTACGCTTGATACTTGACTGATGTTAAGTTGTAGTTGTTTTGTATAGTATTTTTTTTTAATCCATTACTTCAGCAGATAGACAGACGGTCCTGATGGAAAGCATTTGTAACATCAAATATGCTACAAATGCCCTGCTGCTCTCTAAATGGAGACTGGAACCTGGCTACTCATGTCGGAACACAACACAAGGTTGTTATGGCGGCATACATACCAGGGGTGGTAGCTATCTAGACGGGCAAATACCCTACCACCTGACTGTGGGTTATTTAGTCGCCTCTTACGACAGACAGCCCCGTTGCAGGAAGTTGTATTCTTTCTTCGTTCCTGGGTCGATACATGGTTGCGAGTAGTAGCTACCGGAAGAGCGCCGTCTTCTCCTTTTGCAAGGGCATCAGGCTCGATAAGGAGGAGGCATTATCGAGTGTGTACTGATGTGCTCGGCTCCCACTGAAGGAGTTAGTAAGCCTTCGGTCACCTTAGCTTCCCCTGGGAAAGAGTTCCACTCGCCACTAGTGTTTTCGAGATGGAGGCGTACTGGTGCTCCGTGAGCGCTTATCTCTCCTTCTCTGGGACGAGTTAGGTACTGCTGCACATAGGCATGAGAGAAGAGAGACGCCTAAGCTTTGATTCCCCGCGACAGTAAAAGAGGCTGATGGGCTACTGGATAGATAGACAGGACCCGTGAAGTGGTCAGGCCGTGGCACTGACATGAAGAAGGAAGAAACACCGAGGGGTTTGCAAACGCGACTGACCTCTTTCTGCTGTACTTAAACAATTAATGACGCAAGTCCCCAATTTTCGGTATTCAGCAACGGAATCATAAAAGAAGCATTTAATAGAAAATACCCCATATTTGAAAAACCATTTTCTTTGAATGTATTTTGGCCGCTCTATAACCTACCCACCTATTGATTCAAAAATATTAAAATGACCTTGTCTTGGTCTTTTAAAATCTGACTAACGATACCCCACACGACTATGTACAGTCGCGGTACGAAAAGATTCGTCAACTTAGAGTCAACTTTTGCTTGCACAACTACAAGAAACAGTATTGCCAATATTTTAATAAATGTTACTTTTTGTTTCTATAATTTAAAAACGTATTTTAAAATATAGAAACATGAAAAAAGAAAATTGGAATGTTGACAATGATAGATACTGAGATTAACAATAGTTTTAATCATCAGAAAGAAAAAGGATATAATCAATACGCTTATCATAAATATTAAAACCAATAAAAAAGTTTTGCATAGCTAAACAATCTTTTTAGACAAGACAGAAAATCAAACAACTTTGATCTAAGTGATTTTAAACTTTATTTATTGTCAAACAGCTAAACATAATTTTCTGTGGAACAGTCTGTTCCGTGACTTGTTTGAAAGGATAACATGTGTTCGCGGAACGGTAAATTAATCAACTTTAAAACTGGTGCACCTTTTCATACCACGACTGGATATGGAAAAAAATCAACTCTCATTTCCGTAGTATGTCGTCACATATTATGTGACGTCCACCTCTACTTTTTAGTTGTTTTGCGGTTTTACTAAACTATTGTATAGCGCTCTATATACTACAATTCCCTGTTATATTGAGTCTTTATAGACCCAGTATTTCCCGAAAAAAATGATTGCGACAAACAAAGACAAAAAAAACATGGCAAAAATAAAAGGTTTCCCTTTTACCAAAACGGTTACGGAACCTTAAAAAAAGATATAATGCAATATGAAGACACCAAAAAGCCTGTCAGCGAACCATAAATTTTATTCAAATAAGATTTATTCACGCGTCAATAATATCGAAGTAATGAAAAGCAATAATTATGATTATTGAGTTGAGTGAAAGGTCAGCGACCTTGAAAGCTCGCGTTTTTATTTTAATGGATGCGACGAAGGGATAACTTTTGGTACTGCATGCAAAAAAAATAACTGATACTTATACTTATTCATAGTAGTGACACGAGATTTATAAGATCGGTAAAAATGTAAAAAAAAAACTGTTATTCATAGTTGTATTCCGAAAGCGATTATGAATAACAGTTTTTTTTTTATTTCTCAGTAAAAAAATATTATTCATAATCATATTCCGAACGTCATATGCAGAAGTTGTGGAAGGCCACGACACACCTTCCATTATCACGTTGATCGTGTACTAGCGGAGGGTGATGTCAGGAGCCTTAAGAACAGACGAGTGTGCATGACAAGAGTTATGAATGTCAAAGAGGCAAGTGAGGTGTGTAAGAATAAGCCTAAATGGCACTCTGTTGTTCGTGCCTACCCCGCAAGGGAACTGGCGTGAAGTTATGTATGTATGTATGTATGTATATTCCGAACGTATTTGTGAATAATCCTTTTTTTTTACACAACTCGTTTACTTAGCCATTTTATCAAAAAGTGTAGAAAACTCATAGATATGTCACAGAAGACTTTCACACACACTTAAATAGATCTCTGCTTTTTGTACGATTGTTTGGATATCTAGTATATTAATTAGTTATTCATCTGAACCCTGTTAGTACAGTAATCTAGTATAGGGTTGAGAGTTGAATTTTTTATTATTTTCTATTGTGCAACCGAAAGTTGCCAAAGTCAACTGTAATTTTCAGGTTGAATCCTAGTTCGGGACTTTGATAGCTGAGGGACTGCACAAAATTATTATAATATATTATATTTTTTCCATTGTTATGCATTGTGGCTATGAATAAATGAATTTTATTTTATTTATTTATTTTATATAAATAAATCAAATATTACTCTTAAATCTAAACTAATAAAAACTGATATCTGATTAAAGTACTAAATTAATTTTGTTTTTTTTTTCGCCATGGGAGGTAAAATATCACTAGTAATAAATATAAACAGAATTGCTTCCTAATAATCAATATTCTACTAATATTGTTTATTATTAACGAGATTTATACATTTTTTAAGAACTAAAACTATAAAGTCAAACATCATTTATCAAAATATATATTTGTTATGTTTAAATAGTTGCATTTTTTCACCATATCTTGTATATGTATATAACTTATATGTATATTTGTATATATAGTATAGTTATATATTTATTATTAAAATGTAAGTAATCGTACAATAATTATATGTATACCACCATCGCCACTCCTAATCAGCAATATTCTTGCCACGGGTTGTCTGGAAGAGATCGATTTTTAGCGATAAGACCGCCCTTTGTACACAATTAGTATAATACTAGTTCGTAAGTTTTCTGTAATTGTGTACAATAAAGTGTTATCGATCAATCTATCTAAAATTCTGCCAATACACTTTTTATAATATTTTGAAATTATATTTTTTCTTCTGACCATACTCGACACGCGGTGGGTACGGACGTGTATAATGCGAACCGGTCTTAGCCCACCAATGCGTTTTCAATACACCAATAACATATGCCTGCCATTTATAAAAACGCAATGAATGAGATACATTTCTTAACGTTTTCACTATCTTCATACTCTAGACAACAATAAATCTTATTTTATTTAACTTAAGAACTATTTTTATATAACAAAATACTGTCGCATACATCATTCTGTCAATAAATGTACATATGCCCACACAACTTACGATGTTATCATTTCGAGTCTTGTAGTGTAATTGCGAACTTTTTTGCGTTTCTGTAAGATTAGTGATGCCATTCGCTGTATGAAGTGCGATATGCTATCTGTGGTTTAAAATAATTTATTACAATGGATTATGGAAACACTTATTTATTCTCGTGGTTAATTTATAGCCTGGAATTTTGTATGGCTTTTTCTATTTATCTTGAGTCAGTCACTATAGCACACACATCTTTTTTGGATAACTTGGAGTAATTGAATCTTTTGAAAAATTACAAATAAATACTGTAACAAAAATCGGTTAAGTGCGTGTATAACGTTGTCTTGACTAACATATACTTACTGTTTTCGTCGTTTGGGTATGGAACTATAAAACATATAATTCATTATAGAACAAAACAATGTACTACCATAATATTTTCTTCAGTTTACGCGACTTGTATACATAATAAAACTACGTTTTAACGGTTTTAAGCGCGGTAATTTTATTTGATTTTGGTTTTTCCGACGTTTCGGCCACTTTTCAGTGGCCGTGATCACGGAAGACAAAGATATCAAGTGTCAACGAGTATTGTTAAAGTTTTGTTTAGCCTACCCCCAACTTGTTAATTAAATTAGATTAGGCTCCCATAGAGTAAATAATAATTATAAACAAAATTAAAATTAAATAATTAAAATTAACAAATTGGCGGTAGGCTAAATAAAACTTTAACAATACTCGTTGACACTTGACATCTTTGTCTTCCGTGATCACGGCCACTGAAAAGTGGCCGAAACGTCGGAAAAACCAAAATCAAATAAAATTACCGCGCTGAAAACCGTTAAAACGTAGTTTTATAATGTACTACCACTTTGCAGAATATATAATTGTCTACAAAAAATATCGCATAATCATATGTCTAACTATTGTAGTTATCTCACAATAAGTGTTTTCTTTTATTTTTTTAAATAATTACAATGCCGTCGCTTCAAAAACTCTTTATTTTGTACCTTGGTATTAGTCCTTATCAAAATAAATTACTCCATATTTAAGACAAATTCAATACCTTTCTAGAACTTTTTGAATTATTCAATTCGGACGTGTCATTCAAAAGATATTGCGATATTTAAAATGTAAGTATTAGTGTTGTAGCCAAATATACTAATATTGTTTGATTGGACGCGCTAATCTCAGGAACTACTGGTCTGATTTGAAAAAAAATGTCAGTGTTGGATAGCCCATTTATCGAGGAAGGCTATATATCATCACGCTAAGACCAATAGGAGCGGAGCACCAATGAAGAATGTTTCAAAATCGGCAGGTTTTGAAAGCAAATTCCACGCGGACGACGTCGCGGGCACAGCTAGTATTAGTATAGATTGAACTAGTTTCCCCGGAATATCAGACAAGCAAAATCAATTTATGTATAATATTTTCTTAAGTTTTCGCGACTTGTATACATAATAAAACTACGTTTTAACGGTTTTAAGCGCGTTTTAATTTATGTATATTCAAACATATGATCAGTAACCATTGTCGGGCTATTTAATAAAAATTGAACTGTGGTAAATAATTGTATTCTTATTTGTATGTATGTATAAGTCGTGGTAGCGTAATGGTTAGCGCACGCGTCTCAAAGTCAAAGGGCGCGGGTTCGAATCCTGACCAAAACGCATGCACCACTTAGACAGTTTTCTGACCTAATGTGCATATTGGTACAAGTGCTAACAACGGTGAAGGTAAGCATCGGGAAACATCAGAATCAGAAACATCGGTGTCAAACCTGCCAAGCCGCTTTAGACAAGTGAGGCGACCGATATACCGTAAACTGTCCGTTCCCCTTATAGTGGGAAACCAGCAGTGGGTCGTTTAAGGGCTGTTATAATAACAACACCAATGATGTAAATTACAATATACATATTAATATACATGCAATAGTATTTATATGTAATTTATATCATTATTTATTTATTTTTGTATAATAATAAATATATTTTTATTATTAGTAATAATTATATGATTCTATTATAAGTTTAGTTTGCTTTTTTATACTAGCAATACTTTGTTTCATTTATATTTTTTTTCTCATTTAGATACGGGTTTGCCTGGTAGAGAGATGCTATGAACAAAAAGGTCGCGAATTGTTAAATATCATTTATTTTATTCATTGTCTGATTTTAAGTTTATGGTGATACAATAGTTTACATTTATTCATTCACTCACTCATTCATTCATTCATTCATCCATTCAATAATTCATATCATTACTATCCGTGCAGGAACGGAGAAAGAATAGAAACAATTTTCTGCGGCCGGGCAGCCTATCGTAAGAGGCGACAATACAACCCACAGCCAGATGGTATGGTATTTGCCCGTCTGGATGGCTACCACCTCTGGTCTAGAGTATGCTGCCATAACCAGTTCCAGGCTCCCTTCAGAGGATGGTAGCATATTCTTAACATAGCCGATGGTAAACGCATTCCAACAAGTGGGCCGTCTGCCTCTCTAAACTCTCTATTGAAGTTATGCAATATAAAAAATACTCAAAAATACCCCATATCACAAAAACTAATTTAGAGATCATGAACGCTTAGTCGATGAAAATATTTTTAAAGGTCTCTATATCCTTAAAAATTTCATATCTCTCTCTCTTTCAAAAGTTGGAAGGAGAACACAACTTTTACCAGTTTAAAAGTGGTACATGCCTCTTGAATTCGAATCCAACTCATTTGAAACACGAGTTCGTTTGCCACTAAGCTACCACGACTAAGAGGAACGTAATAATAATATGTACATAATATTAGATATATGTTTAACAACTTATACAAAACTAAGTAGGTAGCCATTAGCAATGTATGCATGTACCTACGTGTAATACTATACCGTTAGGATCGCTGTAGGTGGTTGATATACGTACCACCTGGAGGCATTGTAAAGATGAATGCACACGATAAATATAACGTTATAAGCGATTAGTTATAATTTATCATTATTATTGAAATACTATTTTAATGTCTACTAAAATATTACGCCATAAAATTATTATTTATTTGATTATTCGACTCTTAATCTTACCTATACACAGTCACAAAATTTATACTAAGTCTAAAACAATTACATATGTATTTTCAGGTTATAAATAAAAAAAATGGATACTGATCATTGAAAAAATATTGTCTTTTGGTAAATAATAAAAAATAGAACATATATTTTACAAACACCTTTTCTCAGTTATAGTTGCTGAGATGCATTTTCTTGGATTATGATTTACACTTATAGACATTTAAATTGTAAGTCAACCACACACGTAATTGGTGTCTCGTGACAGGCTAAAACTTGTGCGGGAACCTATGTCAGCATTATTTCTGTAACAATTGTTTTCAATAAATAGATTTCGATGTTGAAAAAAAAGTAATAGTTAAAATTTTTTTTTTGAGAGAAAAAGTTTTAATAACAATAGTATTAAAAAAACAATATTTATTTTATTGAAAATAACTAATAAAAAAAGTAATATTATCATACAAGAACATTTCTTCTTGTTCTTATGCTAAAAAAACGAAAAAAATTATTGACATAAAAATGAAACAAAAATAATTGACACAAAATGAGGTCGAAATTTCTTAACATACAGTAAATCGCGAAAGCATTAATAATCGGGCCTTAAAACTCTTAAAAAAAAAGAACATATCCTAACCATTCACAATGTGCGAAATAACTATAAATAAATAATCTGTACAAACTAAGAGCGTGTACATACAGCCTAAAACAATGCGCACCCGTGCAATGACAAGATTTACAGCGCATATGACTCAAAGTGTAATTTATTTTAGCGTTGGTCGCTAGTTATCGTTATACATCTATGTGTACACAGCTTTATTGACGCAGCTATGGAACATTATTAAACTAATATTAAGTTGGTTAGACTTTTTAGCGGTAACATGGAAGGTGATGCTTTTTGAATATGGAACGGTAGAATAAGTGCTTGACAGTTTTCACACAAACAAACAATATCATACGAGGTAATGTGTTTTTTATCACCGACTTCGCTTTTTATTTATTTTTTATTGCAGGAGTTCAGCAGACAGGCAGACGGCCCACTTGATGGAAAGCGGTTACCATCGCCTATGGACATGTGCAACACCAAAGGTGCTATAAAGGCCCTGCTGCTCTCTTAAGGGAGTCTGGAGCCTAGTCACTAATGCGGGAATACAACTCAAGGTTGTTATGGCAGCATACTTTAGACCAGGAGTGGTAGCCATCCAGTCGCGTAAATGCCCTACCACCTGGCTGTGGGTTGTTTTTTCGCCTCTTACGACAGGCCGCCCGGCCGCAGGAAATTATATTATTTCTCCGTTCCTGTATGGATAATCGCTTTGTGCCTTTAGTTCAGGGGTCTGGAAAGTTTGGAGCTAGCTACTCCACTGACTACTCCAATAAGTTCCAAGGACTGAAACCGTTTTTTACATTTTTTTTTTATTGCAGGAGATCAGCAGACAGGCAGACTGCCCACTTGATGGAAAGCGGTTACCATCGCCTATGGACATGTGCAACACCAAAGGTGCTATAAAGGCCCTGCTGCTCTCTTAAGGGAGTCTGGAGCCTAGTCACTAATGCGGGAATACAACTCGAGGTTGTTACGGCAACATACTTTAGACCAGGAGTGGTAGCCATCCAGTCGCGTAAATGCCCTACCACCTGGCTGTGGGTTGTTTTGTCGCCTCTTACGACAGGCCGCCCGGCCGCAGGAAATTATATTATTTCTCCGTACCTGTATGGATAATCGCTTTGTGCCTTTAGTTCAGGGGTCTGGAAAGTTTGGAGCTAGCTACTCCACTGGCTACTCCAATAAGTTCCAAGGACTGAAACCGTTTTTTACATTTTTTTTTATTGCAGGAGATCAGCAGACAGGCAGACTGCCCACTTGATGGAAAGCGGTTACCATCGCCTATGGACATTTGCAACACTAAAGTTGCTACAAATGCGCTGCTGCTCTCTTAAGAGAAACTGGAACCTGGTCACTAATGCCGGAACACAACTCAAGGTTGTTATGGCGACATACTTTAGACCAGGGGTGGTGGCCATCCAGTCCGGCGAATGCCCTACCACCTGGCAAATAACAAATGGCATAAAACTCATTAGTATTTATTACAAATTTTACAATGTTAGTTAGTGTGTTTTACTTCAATTATTTGTTAGTTATTATGCTTAAGTTAAACCTTCTGTGTATTATACCTGTCGCTAAACTTTACCTAGCAAGTAAATAAAACTGAATCATTTAAACATTATATTTAGAAGAAAGAAAGACTATATTTAAAGATGTAGCGACGTAATTACATTCCTTTATACACAGGCATATTTTGAGAATTTGTACGCCGCATTTTCAGCGAACAGGGTTTGTACTCAGCATATTGCTGTGCCGCAATTATATCCGACACAACGCTGATTTTCAGTGCAAACCTTCCTTTTGGCGTAAGATCAAAACGATTCAATTTTGTTAAATAATAAATAATAATAATTAATAAAATTAGTTCTACTTGAGTTAGTAAATCAAATAAATTTAAAAAACTAACAATAATATATTTTGTTACTTAATAAAAACAATAAGCTATTAGCTGTTGCGGGCCGTAGTTTGGAAACTCATGCTCTGGTCGGTAGAGAGTGTACTAAATCGTTCCCTGCTTACCTCACTGGAACATAGAGGTCCCGCCGGGCTCCATTTCTGAGACGGTAATTTTTTTAAACTAACATTCCGTTATTCATATAGAGTTAGAGTAAGTTTCAAGGCTGCCTCTTTGGGCTTAGATTTAGTGGGTATTTCGGTAACAGGCCGCGGCGAGTCTCCATACCCTGTTAGATGATTTCTCCTCGTCAACAAAATAAAAGTTTGAAGGATTCTTATATTCTTAAAGAAGCCTTCAAACTTACTCTAAGGTTGTTGGTGTCTGAAATCGGAAACTGTGAATCCGATTCCAGACATCATTGTATGTTATCTATAACAGAAACGTAATTCGTTTAGCTTACGGATATACAGAGTGTTTGTCTGACGATTATATAGATATTACGACCGAGGTGCCGACAAAGGCAATTTCACACCTGCAGCCCTGTAGAAACGCATTTTATTACCATTCCGGCATTTGGACTTCTTTTCTTTATTTTGTGTTTAAAATTTGTGATTAGAAAAACAGCCCATTGTATATTGTAATCTTTTATGGCAGTCATTAGCCAGGTGTGATTCTAGGAAATACGGTCACGTGGCTGAGCAGACATATTGCATCCGTGCATTATAAATCAATGCCTCGATTGATGGACGAGGTAGTCTAGCGATAACCACGAGCGAAGCAAGACGTGTGTACTACATTCGGTAATCTATGTAGTGACGGACTTTGCGCGTTTTATGGAATTACTATCTTCTGCATTACGTTTAGCTTTGTTTTGTTCGGTTATATTTGTACCTCTGTTATCCGTGTTATAGTTCTAATAAAGTCTATAATAATTCCAACAGCATTTTAATTCGAGTCCTGCAACTCGTAACAATACTATTTATATTGATTTATAAAGGTATTGAATTTCCGTAATAAATGAATTTTATTACAAGATAGATCCTAGCTTAATTAATTTATAAATGGATTAAGAATAAAACTTTATACACTCAATACAAGTGCGAAATTAAAGCCACGGCCGCACTGAGCGTTCAGACGCTGCTATTTCGTATCGGCGCTCGTAAGGCCATTTACATATCGAGCGGTCGCAATGCACTTTACTGATAGAATAAAATTGTATAGAAATCCCCGGGAATGGGGCACAATTGAATTTTGTTGCTGAAATATTTATACAATAACATTGAAGGACTTTTGTAGAATTCTGTTAGAATTTACCATTTTGTTGTATTAGGGTTGTTTAGACATAGGCACTTGCGTCACATTTAGTTGAGCACAACGCCTGTCTGGGCTTAGCAATTGTCATTCCTAGCGGCCCTGAGTACCGGCGAATGGAAGGAACAGAGGAGCTTTAGTGGGTATCCCGGCAGCAGGTGAACGAGTCCCACACGGTGGTAAGTTTGCAAATGGTTTTCTCTAGGACAAAAAATAAATAAAACACGTTCGTCTCCGGACGCCCGACAGAAGTGATAACTTAAAGTAATCTAAGTTTAACTATTTCATATTGAAATTGTTTAACTTGAGAAAAGCTTAGGTTATTACTTAACGTTCTGCCTAATAACATACATAAATATATAGAGTAAATTTATATATACATAAATATATAATTATATATTATAATAATTTACAAATATATATAGTATATAAATATATAGAACGCGCCTGTCCGAAATACGGCTAAAGCTGTGGGTTAGAGTGAGAGAGGAGGAGCCTGCCTATCGTATGCGTGAGAGAAAGGGAAGACAGACTGGCGCCGTAACACGTTACGTAACGAAGCGGTTTACCATCCCATAAAAAGTTCTCATTTCAAAAAGTTAGTGCAACTAATCTGGCGTTGCAAATGTCCACACACAACACTATTTATACACTTTTCATCAGGTAAGCCTAATAAGTTATTATAGTCTAATATACTCAAAAAAAAAAAGTCTTAAGTGTCACACTACCTCACTTTCACGGCCAGTAGAGTGCACATAAAATATTGCGCCACTCAAAGTCACTATCAGAAGTGCAAAGTCAACAAAATCAACGTAATTATATGTGTTTTTTTTTAAGGCGGATGAAATACATTTCGCACACTACCGGGTCCTTTACTAAGGATTAGACCAAAGCGACGAGAGGGGAGACCACGAATGGGCACCAGAGTCAATCGCCGCCTTGTGTGGAGACTCGACTAATCAATACTCCACTAAAATCACCATCCTCCCATGTGACCCGTGCTCATGGTAGGAAAAGCGTGAGACTTAGAACGTAGTCACGCCCACGCTGATGCTAGCGCATCAGTGTTTGAGACTGCCCCCGGAATTAGGGCAAACTCACTTCGTCAACAGGGATGAAATTTCCTCCGCTCCCTAGACGCTGGAGGGCGCGCATAGGGTTATTATCATAGTATTATAAGACAAGTGTCAATCTAATGTCACTTGTACATCACACTTGTCAGAGTTTTTTCTCAGTTTGAACAACAGAACCAATTAACAGTGTTATTTAAAATTCCTAAACTTATTAGATTAATTGAAATTGTGAATTAATTAGTTTTAAATATTGTTTTTCTTATCAGCTGAGTTGCGTAATTATAAATTCACATACAAAAACAGTGTGTATCGTATTGTATTTAATAATAAAAACTCTTTTCAGAGCAACCACATTATACTTATATATGTATAATTGAAATCGAGTAATTATTTCAATAAAGCTAAAAAATTCTTTAAAGCGGATGTTGCAAGCAAATATTAACTTTATGCTGCTTGTAATTAAGTTTATTTTAAACTTCGATCATAAATTGCTTTTCAAATACAGTGGCAAAACCAATCTCTTAATCACTATAAACAGGACAGCTCAATTATAAAACCTGAAATACTCGAACTAACAAACAAAAACCTTTATTTCCAACAAAGTAAACTGTTGCAGACTAAATATATATCGAAGAACTTTATGCGAAAATAAAGGAGGTTTAATTACCAGCAAATGTATTTAATTAAGCTGTGGCTTTTAAAGCTTCGGTTAAAAAGCTTAACCTATCGAAAACAGGTTTTAATTTCGCCTCCCACGTGCGAGGTTGTATGTACAGGGTTCCTTGTTTCTAAACAAAATAATCAAAAACAGCAAAGCTGGTAAGATGCCTGGAAGAGATTGCTTTAAAGCTTTTAGCAACAAGGCCGCCCATTATACTACCCTAATTTATTTACTTTTTTAATTGCAGGAGTTTAGCAGACAGGCAGACGGCCCACTTGATGGAAAGCGGTTACCATCGCCTATGGACATTTGCAACACCAAAGGCGCTACAAATGCGCTGCTGGTCTCTTAAAGGAGACTGGAACCTGGTCACTAATGCCGGAACACAACACATGGTTGTTATGGCGGCATACTCTAGACCAGGGGTGGTCGCCATGCAGTCGAGCAAATACCCTACCATCTGGCTGTGGGTTGTTTTGTCGCCTCTTACGACAAGCCGCCCGGCCGCAGGAAATCGTATTCTTTCTCCGTTCCTGCACAGATAAATAATATCTATATAATAAATAATAATAATAAAGTGTGTGATTCTTTTTATTATGTTATAGAACAACATAATAAAAAGAACAAAGATTATTGTACTGTTGTATTAACGAATGAATGAATGGAAACTCTTTGTTGTTCACCATAACTTAAACCTTAAAGAATATGAACAGTGAACACATTCCCATTAGAACAATGGGCGGTCTTATCGCTTATAGCGATCTCTTCCAGGCAACCCGGTGTCCAAGGAGACATGAAAAGAAAAATTAGATAAGATTTGGTGGTTTAACTAAATTAAAACCAATTCAATTGTAATTAATTAATTCTCGTCCGTGCAGGAACGGAGAAAGAATACAATTTCATGCGGCCGGGCGGCCTGTGTTAAGAGGCGACAAAACAACCCACAGTCAGGTGGTAGGGTATTTGCCCGACTGGATGGCTACCACCCCTGGTTTAGAGTATGTCGCCATAACAACCTGGAGTTGTGTTCCGGCATTAGTGACCAGGTTACAGTCTCCCTTAAGACAGCAGCAGCGCCTTTGTAGCACCTTTGGTGTTGCAAATGTCCATAGGCGATGGTAACCGCATTCCACCAAGTGGGCCGTCTGCCTGTCTGCTGAACTCCTGCAATAAAAAAATATATAATGAAAGAAAAAACAAAACAAAAAAATAATTAACTACTATAGATGTACATAATTAAATAAATTATAATAATATAAATTAGATATATCTACCTGCGAACAATAATATAATTCTATTTACTGCAACAAATTTTATTTAACGGACAAATAATGGTCTGTGATCAAGTGTTTGAATGTAAAAATGAAAGTAGCTTGTCTAATTTATAAGGGAAGCGAGTTCCACGAGCGAACAGCCTGTACGGTAAAAGAATTTCCTACGAATGACGAAGTGTGTTTAGATATCGCTAGCAGAAGATTTTCATTTGAGCGCAAATCACAGGAATGATATTGATAAAAGAAGCTAAAACGTTTCTTTAAATAAAGGGGAGTACAGGGATTGAAAAGGATATTGTGCAGAAGTGTGCAGTGTAAGTGACCATTCTGGCGAAGGCGAATGAGCAACCATTTATTGTATTGTTTTGTAAGTGTTGTATTGAATATGTATTGCAGTAGCAACGAAACGCGTTTTATAATTTTAAAGCCGAACTCAGCAAGTTAAAATATTAATATTGTATTAATGGTAATAACAATCTATAAACATCCCACTGCTGGGCTTAAACGTGAACAGTATCCTTACCATGCTTTTTTATTGCATGAGTGCAGCGGACTTGGCTTGGCTTCTTTCCCCGCTCCTGCACGAAAGCTTGTCTGATGTCGAATAGCGGTTTTAATACAACGCCTATATTTATATGCAGATTGTATTAATTACATTGTTAATACCGAACTATTTGGTAACCGCCTCTTTGTTTCTTTTTTTTTTTCGCCGCATCTGTCGCTATGTAATGTGACATAGTCTACGTTCGACCGCTGAAGGCGCCGCTGCTTCCGCGAAAATCTCGCCGCGTTTTATGTTGTGCCGCATTCTACACCCGCGTGTTGGAAGTTACTCGCTATGCCGTAGCCAGCTGGTCCACTCGTCGAAGGAGTCGCAAGACGTGAAGAAAAGGATCACGAGGAAAACGTGCCTGCCGCTACGAAACTCTCATCGTTCGTTTTTTTTTTTTATTGGACTTGACTTTATGTTGTTGGTCCGAAGACCTTACAACTTTACCGGGGTCTTTGGGGCGAGTGCCTTCGCGAAGCGAAGGCGCTCGAGCCCGGGGGGCAACTTGCTCGAGGGAGCTCCCTAAGGAGTTTTACCTCGGCTGGACTGTTGCCATGAATGGGGAATGAATTTAATGATGCCCACCATAGGGCGACACAAAATACTAATTGAGAACGGGCGACGGGTAATATAAAGCCCGAAGGGAAGGATCACGGCGGGCCGGGATCGGTGGTTTGCGGTGGCCTACGCTATCTTACTGCCGTTTCGCAACGTGTTATGGCTGGGAGAGAAGAAACGGCGAAAGAAACTTCCCAGCAACACGCCTAGTCTATCCTGTGGGGTGAGCTATGTCTCCTAGCGTCCCTCGCGGGGACGTGGAGAGATCTTGATTGGCGGCGTCTGAGACGCCGCCGTCTGTGTCTGTCTGTCGGTGCCTGCCAGCCTACTGTTCTAACCGTGGGCGGACTGATCCGGGCCAGCCGTTTCGTAATAACGTCGACTCTGTCCGTCAGGACGTTACGCGGTCGTCGCACAAGAGCCTTTCGACGAGGCTTATAATCGGACGCGGACACGACGAGCGGATTTCGATGGTGCGGCGCGAGATCGAAATACTTACGCGAGAGCGACGTAATGTAGTTTTTGATGGAGGGAAGCTCCAGATCGCGGTGGAGGTCGACGTTACGCATATAGAGGGGAGCACCGACGGCTCTGCGCATGAATTTATTCTGCACGATTTGCAGTTTATCTAAAAGGGCAGGCTTGACATGGCCGAATACCACACTCGCGTATGTCATGATCGGGTCATCGTTCGTAGCGTGTCTGATGCGGCGACCTATCCTGTAAGTCCTTTCCTTCTCTCTCATACCCGCTCCCACCCGCGCCTACATTACATAACACATTAATTTTATTGAAGTGAAACTTCTATGTAGACGGGGTATTAAGATTTTTCTGTCACGAAAAAGCGTTACGGCCGCGTGGAGGAGCGGCATAAATTTAGACTAGATGCGGTGAGAGGCGGCATAATTTGCGGAAAAATTTTAACTTGAAGTTTTACATGCAGATTGTTAATGTACTTGTCCAATTTGAAAACCTGCCCGTAAAATTGCCATTCGTTTTTCCACTTATCCGTTGCCATTCGTATTTCCACTTGTCCATTGTGATTCGTTTTTCCACTTGTCCGTTGAAGTTTCACTTCTACTATATGTCCCAGCAAATGTTTCAATTTTTTGTTGCTAATAGATTATTTCGAACCACAATTATATTTTCAGCACTTTAACTATTTATAAATTATGTATTATTGATTTTAAGAACTGCCCAAAGTATTTACCCAACTGCCAAAAATGTTATATTTTCGAGCAAAAACATACAGAACCTATTTATAACTGTCACTTCTTATAACCCTTTTTATGCAAAATTTAAGAGAAAAAATTCTCATTAGCATCGTTTAAGGTCCTTTTTAACGTCTTAATTTGAATATGGTTGTCGATAAAAAAAAGTTAGAGGATTTAATTGTGCCGATATCCAGCGGCATTTCCTTTGAAAATTACTTTTTTATTACAAAGCGATTCGGATATTTCGCTTTTTTAATCCGTTGATTGAATTGGACTTATAACAAATTTGAATTTTGTTTTCAGGGAAAGTAACTTGCGAGTAATTTGTGATATCTGTGAAGTAACTGACATAAAATAAAAATTCCTATTGTCGGCCAGTCTATCGTAAGAGGTGATAAAATAACCCACAGAAATGTGGATGGCCCTTTACCCGACTGGATGTCCATCATCCCTGGGTCGCAATTCTGCTATTACTATGTCATCAAAATCGCCGGACACTATCATCTCAGTCGTAGGTTTGCTTGATTTCGGTATTCTGTTAATTCTAATACCGTGTCTGTACAGACACGCCACTGTATCTTTATGCATATTTATAAGTGAAAACTCGCGAAATAAATGTAATATTTTTTTGTAGCTTTTCAATATTTATTTCGGCTCACTCCATTTCTGCTAAAGCTAGACCAATATTTTTTTACTGTTATTCTGGCGATTTTATATCGAGTAGATATTGTGAATTTAGTAGAATACGAATTATTGACACTATCGCAATGGAATCGCAATTTGAATATATTCGCAATGCTAAATCATTGAAATAACATAATCGCACCCCAGGTTTAAAATATACTCCCATAACAATCTTAAGTTGTGTTCCGGCAGCCAGAATCTAATCGCCTTTTTGAGGTCGGCAGCACAAAGTAGCACCTTTGGTGTTGCAAATATCCGTAGGTGAAGGTAACCGCTTTCCATCAGATGGGTTTCAAATCTGCCTGCTCTATTCATGCTATAAAAAATATATGTAGGAATCGTATTTGTTATTAGAAAGAAGCAATATGACGGAAGTAGTCAATAACCGGATAGAGTATTCTTTCATGTAGTAATCGGAAGCATTTATTATTAAGCAAACGGATATCGGAAATGGAGTAACCGGATGTTGGAAGATAATACGTATGACGGAAGTTGTGTAACTGAAGTGGCGCCACAGCATTACCGGATGGTGTCACTGCGGCGCGTTACGAGGACCTTTTAAATACGCGGTGCTCGGGCAGAGGAGGGGCAGTCTTAAACCCACAGTCTACGAGTCTAGAACTAAGTCTACGACGGACAGTCTGCATTGACAGTCTTGGTCGAGGAGGACATAATATATTATGGTCGATAATTACTGCTTGATATTCGCAGTATTCTTGAAGGGCAAATTGCTGCTCGACATCTGACAAGCGTGGATGTAACTCTTGGAGCTGTCCTAATATTTATATGTATTATTGTGCAATATTTAATATCGTAATTGTAATAATTCTAGTGTAATAAACTTTGATTATAATATTTCAGATTATTATTATTGTTATTCTCGGAGCGTCATTCGTTCGCTCCCGGCGTGAACCCGACATATATATTAAATACTTAGGCTTCAACGCCCAAAAGCCAAAAACCAAACAACTGATATTCATCAAGGAACCGTCCATTTAGCCTAGTCTGACACGCACTTAAGCGGTTTAATCTTGACTTATTGGGAACCTGAAATAGTGAAGCAGGTAATATAGCTATCATTAACAACAACCTAAACACCCGTAGGTCTTAAATAAAGACATCTCGTTAAGGAAGCTGTACGGCGTTCAATTAATTAGCGAATGCCCATCGCGATATCCACGGTCGCTATTAATCAGAATGAGATCGATCTGATAGTGGGGAAAGGAGCCGGTCGCTGTAAATAGCGCTCTCTTAATGGACTTATACGTAATAAGGTCTAATAACAAATGTAACATTACCGGTTAATTAGCGGGGATGTTATGTATATAAAATTACGGATCTGGATAACGGATATATGCATAATATTATTGCTGATAGTTATCTTCTTGGAATAAAATAATCTCGATATTTATTATGGCCTGTATTTTAAATTAACTTTTCGGATATAAATATACACATTTAGGGAAAGAAAGAAAGAGCACGACGTCAGAATGGTGAGAGAGTAGACTCCATATTTTGAATCTCCAAGGCCGCCTAAAGTGGCATTAATCGTCCGACGCCTAGCTGCTAACTGTGATATATATGGACGTCAGTGGTATGCGGGGCGTGAGGATTTGTGCACTGCTAAGGTCAAGGGGACGTTCTCCGTCTACAACAAATATTATACCGATTTCAGTTATGGATATTATATTTTTTTAGGAATCGTAAAAGAAGTTTGAAGCCTTCTTTACTGTTCTTAAAGAATACTTAGTCTAACGCAATATGAAAAAAACCTGAAGATCGAATAAATATAGTCAGCTTTGTGCAAAATTATCCGAAACTTTTATAACAGATTCGGTTATGGCTTCGGGATAGATTTTTATTATGGATATCCGAAAGTTTAGATACGTTTACGAAGCTACATTACATCTCTGTTAATTAGGTATTTGATGGCCAAATTAATTCCAGTTTATAAAGGTAAAGAAGAATACTTGTGGCCTCTTTCCGGTTTATGTCTGTGTTTCATAGCTAATTTTCTTTTTGCTGTATATATTTTAGTAGTTGCTGACATAATTAATGTCAGCAACTGTTGTAAAAACACAGAATGAATTTTTCAAGTGGGCCTTAAGGGCCAAATTATAAACTGTAAGTGTCTCGGGGCCGTTATTAACGAAAAAAGTGGTATCATTGGATTTTTGAAAAATCAATTATCCTTGTCAGAAATCGAATCGGCTTAATTAAAAAAAACCTATTATACTATATTATTACATCATCAGATACTATAGTTTGTAAGGATCTATTTCTGTAAAGAAATTTCAAACGTCAAAATAAAATAAAGGGTTGATTTATAATATATTAATTTTTTGCTGTTAACTAAAGACTCCCAGACCAGAGCATATTTATTAATAAGAATCCGATATTATTAATGAAGTCAATCTTCTAACAACATGACCAAAAAAGTCGTCAATGGAAGCACAATAATCCCATTTTAATAATGTGTTTTGGTTTTGCAGCTTAACAAACTGGCAGATTTTTTTACTTAAGATTTGACATAAAACCGATTAGTATTCTATAATAAAGGATTTAAAATCTAAAACAGTATCTTAGTTCACTACAATACCTTTAAGTTAAACTATAATTTTAGGAGAACAGAATACTTGAAAAACCTCAAATGACCCAGGAGGCATCTTAATTGCCTATTAACACTTTAACAGCGCATTATAAGGGTTAGGTCGTTTTTGTTTTGGAAAGATGTGTGATGCGCAGTTAATGTATTTAACCTCCTTTGTTGGGAGGACCTATTTAAGGAAATGGGAGGTTAACCATGTCATTTAAGACAATGATTGTTTAGTAACGCATTACGTCTATATTGCGTGTACTACTAGTAAATTGTATGGATGTCCGCCACGTATAATATCGTATGGGGAAAATTGTTATGTGCGTTTTAATACTTGAGGCACTGGGTTACTTGATATTTAAAAGATGATTGTGATAAGAGTAGATAATGTTAAAACTTAGCCCCCCGACAAAGACAAATTCCACGAAGCACGCTTATTACCTGTCGGCATTTGAACCAATTGTAATACCTTTATGATTGTCTTCTTTTGTTTGCTTATTTATTGGTTATTGTGGAGTACAGCCGATTGTACTCGTTTATGGCCGTTTGCAGGTATAATTAACTAGTTGTGCGGATTACGATTTCTAGGAAATTATGTCGACGATACGGGCGGGCACACTTGTATTTGTGAAGTATAAAACGACGACAGGATGGAGAGAGGGGGCAGTCTAGCGAGAACCACGATCAAGGCGAGACTCGTGTACATTCGATAAGCGATATAGTGACGGACTTTGCACGTGTTATCGAATAGTGCATTACGTTTGTACTGGCTGCGTCCAGTTATATTTGTATCTGTGTTATACGTGTTTGTATAGTACTAATAAATTTATAGTAATTCCAACGGCATTTTAATTGGAGTCCCGCACTTGTAACAATAATATGTATATAGGGGAAACTTCGAATATTAGCTGTTAGGAGCATGATTTAAAGACGCTTTTTAGGCCTTCGTAGCCATTTTGGTAAATACGAAATCTTTACTTTTTCTGCCTCTCTCCTTGTTTTTCACAATGGTTTCTCTCAGAAGCCACCGAGTCTATATGGATAAATTTTAGTATATATAAAGGCTTATAATATAATAATAAATAAAAATAATGAAAAGCCTTTATTCTACCCTCATATTACAAAATTTAGGTCACATCTAGATACACAATTAAATTCATAAATTGTTACATAAATACAAAAAAAATATTAATAAATATATGTATGTATTTGTATATTTATTTGTTAAATTAGTTAAGAATTTCTTTTAAGCTGGGTTGCCTGGCAGAGATCGCTTTTGAGTATTTATGTATCTATTGCCTTTTTTCTGCACCACCTATATCGTCTGATTCAAATTTGTTTTTGATTTGGGTTGCCTGGAAGAGATCACTTTGAGCAATAAGGCCGCCTATTCTATTGCTTAGAAAATATTGTAAATATGGTCTGTTTTTGTAATTGTATATTTTGGTGTGCAATAAAGTGTTATCTCTCTCTCTCTCTCTCTCTCTCTCTCTCTCTCTCTAATAAAATCTATCTGTCCTTTTTATAAAAAAATAATATGTTATTATTTATCTACGGAAGTCGTCTCAGCAGCGTAGGCCTCCCCCAATTTTCTCCACTCATCCCTATTTCTTGCCAGTCTTGTTCAATGTGTGTGTCTCCCTCCCTCTTTTCCGTGTTCATTTGGACGCTAACCACTTTCCATCACAGTTGGGCCGTCAGCCTGTCTGCTGTGCTTCAGCAATAAAAAACCCTTTAATCTATTTACGCGCATCAGACAATAATAAGCTTTCTTAAAAAGATTTTTAAATACAAGCTTTTGAGATCCTGGATGTCATGTAGCCACAGAGTGCTAGCCAAGACAAGTAAAACGAGCCCAAACACGACGGGTCTATCTTGTTTAGTACAGGATTTCCTATAGCCACCTTTCGTCTCCATCATCAGATCAGCTCCATATTATTGCATTGTCACGCGATATACATATGCGTACAAAATTTCAGCTCAATTGAAAACCGGGAAGTTGGTCAAATTTAACTTGCAAGATTCCACCCGAACTTACATACATACATCCATTGAAAATTAAATAAAAGCTTGTAAAAAGACCCAAAAAATTGCTATGTAAGATCAACCAATGATTATATAGTTGAAAACTCCTTTGTGAAAGTAAAAGAGAAACGGATGAGCGCGCACTTTCATTATATTTTTCCAATAGATACAAACTTTGCGTGGGACTTTGATTGAAATTGTTGCTCGGATTGTTGGCAACAGCACCCTTCATTGTTGTATAACGTTGACAAATCATTGATTCCGGAACATTTTTATCTGAACGAGTTTTGAACAATGTCAAAGTTTAACATTTTTCTAGTTACTGCTATCTAAATGTTATTTATTAAAAACCGCCAGTATTCCTTTATTTCCAATATTTCTATACATATAAATACATATGTTTAATTCTGTTTATATACATATGTATGTATAACCTAATAAATCGACGTAGTCTGCGCTTCAAATTATTCTGATTTGTCCTAAATTAGGGTAATTTCTGTTAAGGTAATCTGGTATTAAGAATATACATACATATATACATTTACTAAAAAAGGAGACAGATACTCTTTCATATGCTCTTGGGCCCAGATTGTAAAAAGATGAGTGTGATATAAAATTGTCTATTTATTGTTGATATTTTTTATAATTGTATTGGGTTTAGTTACTTTGAATGAATTAATCGTTTGATGTAAGTGTATTCATTCGTATTATTAATTATTGAAATTCACTTTCATAACTTGATTATAGTAATCGATAAATCATTTTATTTCTGATCTTATTTTTAAGACTATTCATCTCCCTGGTAGAATTTAGGGTGCAATTTGTAATAAAAAATTATAACGCTTTTTAAGCCATATTTCAACTCATTACATTTCTTAGGCCCATAAGTTCCCGTCTCCTTTGGACCTATAGGTGTACCTATTTATACATATTTACTAAAAAATTTGACCCATTAAACAAAGTATTTTTACAGAATTTTAATCAATTAGAGAGAAAGAGAGAGAGAGAGAGATAACACTTTACTGCACACCAAAACAAACAATTACAAATCAGATCATATTTAAAATATTTTCTAGGCAATAATAAATAAACAATAGGCGGCCTTATCGTTCAAAGCGATCTCTTCCATGCAACCTAAATGAAAGAAATTTCAATCAGGCGATATATAGGTGGTCCAGGATTAGACACATAAAGCAATAGATACATAAATACTCAAACTAATTTAAAATATACAAATACATAAGTACTTATATACATAGTCATATATATCTACATATATAAAAGAAAGTCGTGTTAGTTACACTATTTATAACTCGAGAACGGCTATATCGATTTGGCTGAAAATTGGTGGGGAGGAAGCTTAGAACCAACATACGGACATAGGATACTTTTTATCCCATTGGAACCGGTAGATGGCACTGAGATCGGGTTCTAGAATCCTCCTAATCACCTGGACCGATTTTGGTGATTTTGTTTTTGGGTGTTTGAGTGGGTTCCGAATGGTTTAGAGTCACAATTAGAACCGATAGATGGCGCTGAGATCGGGTTCTAGAATCCTCCTAATCACCTGGAGCGAATTTGGTGGTTTTGTTTTTGTGTGTTTGAGTGGGTTCCCGAATTGTTTAAATCCACAATTGGAACCGGTAGGTGGTGCTGGGATCGGGTTCTAGAATCCTCCTAATCACCTGGAACGAATTTGGTGATTTTGTTTTTGTGTGTTTGAGTGGGTCCCCGGTGGTTTAAATCCACAATTGGAACCTGTAGGTGGCGCTGAGATCGGGTTCTAGAATCCTCCTAATCACCTGGAGCGAATTTGGTGATTTTGTTTTTGTATGTTTGAGTGGGTTCCCGGATGGTTTAAATCCACAATTGGAACCGGTAGGTGGCGCTGGGATCGGGTCCCAGATTTTTATTTTTTCAGAGCAGGACAACGTCTGACGGGGCCGCTAGTATTGTATATACACAATTACACATACAATAATATATTTCAAAATACATAAGTTATTATAATCAATTACAATACATATAATTACAATTGATAAAAGATATATGTAAGAAAGTCTTTGACACTACCCGTGATCAGAAGGCTGGCTCATATTTTGCACAACAAATAAGTATTGCCATACAGCGCGGCAATGCAGCCAGCCTTCTGGGCACGCTCCCCGTTAGCAGTGATCTGCTACATAATGTATTTTAGTTTCAATGTCTTTGTTTTTTGTAATTCAATATTACGTCAATGTACAAATAAGTTAGGTAGTTTCTTCATTACAATATATTCTCACATATTTATTGATCAATTGAGTAATTAAATCAATGTGATATATAGCAATTAATTAACTATTTCTACAGTTTAATATTACTGTTAGCAATTGTCCCTAATAATGCTTCTAGCAAGGTTAGGCTTCGTCTCTCTCTAAACTATTAATTATTCCTTAATAATTAACGGCTTAATAGTGTTATGGTTTCTGATATTTGAGGAAAGTTAAATTTGAGACATTCGTGTATAATATGTATACTTAATACTAGAGTATACATGTGAATTCGTTTGCGTAAAATTACATATCCCATGGGATGTTTATTATATTGTTACATACCGACAAAGAAATGCGCACACCTGGCTGTCGTAAAACGCAGTATTAATGCCTTCCCGGATTTATGAATTCTTCTGTTTACTTTGTGTTTAGAATTTTTAATTAAGAAAAACGTGCCGTTGTTTTTCTACTTGTTTTATGGGCGTTTTATGGATTGTGTTTTGTACAGTTTACTATAAAACAATGCCCGAATGGAGGAATGGGGCAGTCGAGCGAGGATTACGATACGAGTAAGACGTACATTCGACAAGCGATATAGTGACGGACTTTGCGCGTGTTATTGAATCGTGCAGTTGTACTAGTAGTGTCTAGCTATATTTGTACCTATGTTATACGTGTTTGCATAGTTCTAATAAATTCTATAGTAATTCCAACTGCATTTTAATTTCGAGTCCCACACTTGTAACAATATTTTTATTGCATGAGTTTAACAGGTAGGCAGATGGCTCACCTGATGGAAAGCGGTTATCATCACCTATATACATTTGTAACACCAAAGATGCTATCAATGTGCTGCCGCTCTCTAAAGGGAGATGCCACTAATATCGGAACTCTAGACAACTCTAGGTTGTTACGGCGACATACTCTAGACCAGAAGCGTTAGACATCCAGTTGGGCAAATACCCTACCATCTGGCTGTGGGTTGTATTGTCGCCTCTTACAACAGGCCGCTGCAGGAAATTGTATTCTTTCGCCGTTCCTGCACGGATGTATATGTAGGAATTATAGGGGAATTACAAAACGTCGTAGTTTCAAAGATTTTACTCGAGAATTCTAGGCTTCCTCGACACATGGAAGCCGTCCACTGTGCATGGCGCACGCTCCATCATGCCATACGTGACTATGGCATGATCTCCCTCTTACGGTTTTCCCAGAGCACTACAATATGGAGCTCTTCAAAATGCGCTTAAACAGATATTTAAATTTATAACAAGGTAGGCAACGCCTCGGCTCCCTTGGTGTTGCAGATGTTCATAGACGACGGTAGCCACTTGTCATCAAGTGGAACCGTTTGCCAATTTACTTACAAGCAAATATAAAAAAGCTTTAAATATTTAAAATCACAGACAATAGATTTTTAGTATGAAATACTTGAATCCCGAAAATTGCAGATATTAAGTCCAAGAACTTGTTATCAATCAGCGAGAGCTGCATCGAGATCGGGTCAGTGGTTTTTACGTGAATCCCGAACAAACTGGCAAGAAATCCAAGAAAATTTGTATGGTGTTCTTCATCGTTCATATACTATTTAATCACTTGCCCTAGCGTGACATTATTTGCATGTGGTTTATGTCAAATTTTATACACTCACTACGATTTGCTAGGAGAATTTTTTAAATTAAGTTATTATAATGCTTTACTTCAATATTCTGTTCTAACAATCATTTCTTCACTACATTGCAGTGACAGCACTGACACTAAGGTAAATGTTTGTCTTGTATTGCGCATTCTTTATTTGAAAGTTTATTCCTTTCTTGATGGATAGGATGGCGAAGAAGAACCATAGTAAATAACGGAGAAAATTCGTTTCCGAAATTTACCACACCAGGAATCGAACGCGGAACCTCTGCGTTGCTGTGAGGTAGACCGGCAAAGGTTTAGCCCGTTCAACCACAGTATATAATATCAGCCGATAAATGTCCCACTGCTGGGCTCGGGCCTCTCGTTATAGGGGGAACGGACAGTATACCCGCCACGCCTGTCCAAGGCGGCTTGGTAGGTTTGACACATCGGTTATCTCGATTTGCAGGTTGCATCACGATGTTTTTCTTCACCGTTGTTAGCACGTGGTAATTGTAACAATATGCACATTAGATCAAAAAACTGACTAAGTAGTGCATGCGTTCCGGCCAGGATCGAACCCGCGCCTTTTGAGTTTGGGACGCGTACGCTAGCCATTACGCTACCACGACTTATAACCAACCACAGAGGCCATCAATATTTTAATACTTCTTGTTCCTTTTCTATAAAGACGTTAACTTACATCGTACTGCCATTTTTCTTACCCAACCCGTCGGCTGCACGTAACAGGTTTCGGGTACTACTATTTCATTAAACACTGAATAGAGGCGGCGGTCACAATAAAGATATAAATCAACCGTCGGGCACTGAATGAAATCGGTTATATCTCGCCCGATTTATCGGCAGATAGGCCCCCGTCATATTGTGCACTTCTGGCTATACAGGTTGGTTTGCGAAGCTGTATAGCTGTATACTTAAATATCGCGGTGGCTTGATACTCAACAGCGTTCCAACGCTTTTTAAGACTTGTGAAAATAAACTTCAAGCAAACAAGCAAGCAATAGGCGATTGCCGAACCTATGTAACAGAAGCCTTGGCCATGTTGCATTAAATTTTCTTGTTTTAATATGCATTCAAATTCAAAAGTTTTTATTCAAAATAAGTTCCACTGGAGAACACTTTTTGAAGATCACACTATAAATTCAAATTTACTTTTACTTCCTAGTCTATGTACACCGCTTCGCAACGTGTTATTGCTGTTGAGGAGCGGCACAGACTCCCCAACAACACGTTTAACTAAAAATACATTAATTCAAACTTTTTGTTTGTAAATAAAGTTAGTATTTTTTTATTGCAGGAGTTCAGCAGACAAGCAGACGGCCCACTTGATGGAAAGCGGTTACCATCGCCTATGGACATTTGCAACACCAAAGGTGCTACAAATGCGCTGCTGCTCTCTTAAGGGAGACTGGAACCTGGTCACTGATGTCGAAACACAACTCAAGGTTGTTATGGCGACATACTTTAGACCACGGATGGTAGCCATCCAGTCGGGCAAATGCCGTACCACCTGGCTGCGGGTGGTTTTGTCGCCTCTTACGACAGTCCGCCCGGCCGCAAGAAATTGTATTCTTTCTCCGTTCCTGCACGGATAGTATAGTATTATAATGCATGATGTCGGCCAATAAGCGAGAAAAGGCTTCCACGCTATGTTTTCATAAACCGAGTATATATGGGTGTTGGTTTGATATATTTTAAAAGACTGTGACCCCAATACCGGTTAAGTTGAAAGGTCATATCTATAAAGTCATCATCACAGCCATCCTTTTCTATGGTTGCATATGTGGGTAACAATTATTGTCTAGGTATTCCGCTTCCGCTTGTTTCCGGTAGGTACATGGGTAGATTTAAGAAATATTGACGCGGCGTCGCATAAAATTTTAAACTTGACAATGGTGTCACAGTAAGACACTCTTAAGACTGTGAAATAGAGAAAATGTAAGAAGAACACAATCTATATTTAACGCTATAATGATGGAAGTAATATACATACATACATAACTTCACGCCAGTTCCCTTGCGGGGTAGGCACGTAGAACAGAGCGCCATTCAGGCTTATTCTTACACACCTCACTTGCTTCCTTGACATTCATAGTTCTTGTCATGCACGCTCGTCTGTTCTTAAGGCTCCTGACATCACCTTCCGCTAGTACACGATCAATTTGATCATAGAAGGTGTGTCGTGGCCTTCCACGACTTCTGCATCCATCCACTTTTGCATTGTATATATGTTTAGTCATTCTTTCATCATGCGTTCTAATAAGTAAAGAAGTAATATAATCCAATATTACAGGAAATCTATTGCGAAATCAACGTAATATATTCGCTTCAAACGCCTACAAGCTAATTTTGTGCTAAGCCGAGCACAATGCAAATGCATTGGACTAATAACGATATATATTCCCAGTACAACGTTTTAACAACTTGCTGCTTACTTCCTTTGTAGCTGATGTTTTAGAAAATACGGCAATATAATTGGAACTGCTTTTCCAATTTCAATTTCGACTATATTACGTATTTATCTATCTATTTATAACTACATACACACACATACTAATATATATGTATATGAACATGACCACATACACATTACCTGCAAATAATTAATTTTAACACTGGCAATTGGCGTGAGGAACCTCTGATTGACTCATATTACAGGTAACTTATATCTATACTTTGATTTTTAATTAACTGGACTAAAATGGCAAAGCTGCAAGTGACTTTTTATGTTGCTAGCTTGGAGCCTAGTATTGTAGTATTGCTCATTCATAAGTGACTTGTGTGAGTCATTGATTCAACTCATAGTGTTGTAGTATTACTCATGTATAAGTGAGTTGTGTGAGTCGTTGTTTCAACTCGCACAACACAATGCTCCAAACTTGCTGCATAAAAAAAGTCAATGCTGCTGCCATTTTAGTCCAATTAATTAAAAATCTGAGTATAGTTTGAGGAGAGTCAGGGAGAACTTAACATTTTGTATAGTGTTTTAGCCTTTAAAATGTGTTTCATTATTGTATTTTGTTCTTTGTTTTTTCTTAAAAGGCTTTATAAAGGTATTTTGTATTTTTATAGCTGTAATAAATTTATCGGTGATGTTGTATATGTACAATGACAATGGATTTGAAAATGAGTAAAAATAAAAAAACATACCTATTACGAAAATGTACATACATACATAGACACATAATTTCACGCCAGTTCCCTTGCGGGGTAGGCACGAACAAAAGAGCGCCATTCAGGCTTATTCTTACACACCTCACTTGCTTCTTTGACTTTCATAGCTCTAGTCATGCACGCTCGTCTGTTGTTAAGGCTCCTGACAATGTAAATGTAAATATCAATTATTAATTGGATTTTTCTTACTTACGTGCAAATACACCAATGCGTTATAAAGAGTTAGATATATGGATTGTGTCTATGATGACATGATGATTTGTAGTGTGTCAGCTGACGAATACCAGAATACAGGAGTATGGAAGGAAAAGACATATTGTGCTGACCGCTCATACAAATAGGAGAACGTGAAAGAAAATAGAAAACGCTGTGATAATACAATCAACATATTAACCATTGAACAGATAATACTTTTAAATACGAACGTCAAGCTCATAGTACAATTTGTCGTAGGAGTTGAACAACTCTGATAAATAGTAGCGTGTTGTGTATGGCTCCTAGGCTCTATAGTCATCTACCAAAATCTATGATTGACATTGAGACCTGAAATAATTTTAAATGCCAAGTCACTTGTTTTTATCAGTACATTCGCACGTAATAAATCGTTTTGTGCAACGAGTTGTTAAAAACGCAAAATTATGGATAAAAGTGAGTTACATGCGATGATAAAATATCTCAAGCTTAAACATAAATTGAGGACAGGAAGGCAACGCATCGGCTCCCTTAGTGTTGCAAATGTCCATGGGCGACGGTAGCCATTTGCCATCGATTGGACCCGTCTGCCAGTTTGCCTATAAGCAAACATAAAAAAGAGTTGTTAATTCATAAATCATATTACAGTTTTAATGACTATTTTAATGACAGATTTTAAATTACTAGGGTATATAATATATTATTTTATTACTGACCATACATACATACATACATAATTTTATGCCAGTTCTCTTGCGGGGTAGGCACGAACAACAGAGCGCCATTCAGGCTTATTCTTACACACCTCACTTGCTTCTTTGACATTCATAACTCTTGTCATGCACGCTCGTCTGTTCTTAAGGCTCCTGACATCACCTTCTGCTAGTACACGATCAATTTGATCATGGAAGGTGTGTCGTGGCCTTCCACGACTTCTGCATCCATCCACTTTTGCATTATATATCTGTTTAGTCATTCTTTCATTAAACATTCTTTCGACATGCCCGAACCACCGGAGCATTCCTTTCCTTACCTTCACCCCGACACTCTCTTTCAGACCAACTCTCTTTCTTACTTACTTACTTTATTACTACTGACTGACCAGTGGACTAATTTTGAATTTATGACATATATTAAAGAATAACTTTGCTTATTTATTGTTATTATTTTTATTTTTTACTGCAAGCTGTCTGTAATATTAGTAATACGTAACAATTATCAATTACAATAGGGATTGCAATTTGTACGCCTATAGAGGCAAAAACATGTGATCTTATTGAATGTTCTTATCATATTTTCTATGTGCCATGTTTTATGCAATAAAGGATGATTTGATTTGCAGAAGGAATCTTAAAAACAATTACGATTGTTACGCGATGTGCATACGAATATTTAATAAATTACCTCCGTCGATCACAGAACTGCCGTTGAAACAATGTAAAAAAAAGCTAAAAATATGTTTACTGCAAAAAATTATATACTCAATTAATGATTTCCTTAAATATTATAAAGATGCTATTTTAATACTATTTTGCATTTTATTTATATTCTTGGCTTTTGACATTTAATTTATTTTGTTTTCTTGACATTGTTTTTTTTTATTATAACGAATTAATTGGTTTAAGTTTATAATATTAGAATTGTGGTGATTTTTTGTTTTTAGATTGACGTGCACTCAAATATTTGTATGACCATGTGTAGGTTAAATACAGTGAGAACATTTGACTTTGTTACCATCCTATTTATAACTATTACCTGTATTTTTACAAATAAAGATTCATTCATTCGACACTAGACATGTTATAGGTACATATATTCAGCATAATAATAAAATGTTGATGGCTACATGTTGAAAACAACAGAGACATATTTAGAACTTTTAATAAAAATATAAAGTAAATAATCTGCAGAGGATTATAAATAAAGTTGGGTTCGCATGTCGGACTAGATCTATTTGAATAGGCCCGACCCGTAGTGAATGTCGGCCGTAAGGGCGCATCCATAGTGAGATATTTTTGATTTATTAAAAATTTTAATTTTCGCGTACGGTGACGGTGTGAAGTTAATAAACATTTAAACGAAAATATCTCATATCATAAAAACTATTGAACACTGAACTTTTGTGGAAATCGGCTATCGCTAACAGTATTTTTAAAATTCTATCATTTGGTTTTTATGAAATTTCCACATTATATTTAAACTGTAATTTGAAAGAAGTTAAGATAGACATCATTAGACGTTATATGACTTATAATTCCTTATGCCGAGCTGCCTGTCGTTAAGCAGCGACAAAACCACTCACAGCCAGATGGTAGGGGCATTTGCCCATCTGGATGGCCACTGTATCTGTTTTAGAATATGGTGTCATAACAATTATTACTTCTTTTTTTTTATTTTTTATTGCAGGAGTTCAGCAGACAGGCAGACTGCCCACTTGATGGAAAGCGGTTACCATCGCCTATGGATATTTGCAACACCAAAGTTGCCACAAATGTGCTGCTGCTCTCTTAAAGGAGACTGGAACCTGGTCACTAATGCCGGAACACAACACAAGGTTGTTATGGCGGCATACTCTAGACCAGGGGTGTTCGCCATCCAGTCGAGCAAATACCCTACCACCTGGCTGTGGGTTGTTTAGTCGTCTCTTACAACAGGCCGCCAGGCCGCAGGAAATTGTATTCTTTCTCCGTTCCTGCACGGATAGAACTGTCACGGCCGGCTCGATCGATGTGGTACCACGCGAACACAGTATACCTATCAGTTACAGCGAATCATGACTCTTTATTTAAATTCGATGACCAGATGTCAATTGATTGAAACTCACAAATATACATTGTTATGATTTTTGGTTTTTTGGGGGCCTCAATAACAATTACCCACACACACGTCTATGTAGGTACACTATCTAATATTTCCCACATAAATTATATGAATGATGGGCGCTCTTAATTTTTATTTCCTTTTTTGCAATTGCGCTACGCTATTGTGTCGCGGTATACATAATATACTTAATACACCTTCCAACCAAATTTTACATAGATAGTGTTAGTAACATTTGTAACTAGTAGCGCTAACTACTCAGTTTATTTTAGTGGCTCCATCTATTATTAAAGCCTTAGAGTAGTATTTGCTTAATTTTATTAATTTCCGTGGCATAAATAAACAGACCGTGACATAAAAAAGCAAGCCTTGGTAGCTTAGTGGCTAGCGCACGTGTCCTAAACTCAAAGGGCGTGGGTTCAAATCCTGGACGAAAAATCATGCACCACTTAAGCTATTATTTGTTATTACCACATGCTAACGGGGAAAGAAAACATCGCGATGAAACCTACACATTGAGATAACCGATGTGCCCAACCTGCCAATCCGCCTTGGACAAGTTTGACGGGTATACTGTCCGTTCCCCTATGAGGCTCGAGTCCAGCAGTACGACGTTTATGTGCTGTAATTTATTTTAATATACAGACGGACAGACATAACCATTTTACAAAGGTTCCGTTTTGCAAAAACGAAAATAGCTGAATAAAAAAAAGATATTAGTAAAATGTAAAAAATATAATTAAGGCAATTAGAAGGCACTTAAGGTTTACTGTACTTTATTCCGGCACACAACCTGTACATATACACAACAAGAAATTATTTTAAAACTAATTTTTCAATGGAGGAGGCGAGCACAGTACAACATCTCACAGCGCGCAGACAAAGTAAAGTAACTCACTTCACACTACGAAATCGCCCAGCCTACCTGCTTTACAAACATTTAAGAATAATTCGTCGAGTACACCCGGTGACACAAGTTTGATTTTCTACATACATGAATGTCACCCGGATGCACTCGCACATTAAAAACATATATCTATATATCGTGTTAGTTACACTATTTATAACTCAAGAACGGCTGTACCAAAATGGCTCAAAATTGGTGGGGAGGTAGCTTAGAACCAAGAGACAGACATAGGGTACTTTTTATCTTGTTGGGAACGGTAGGTGGCGCTGAGATCGGGTTCTAGAATCCTCCTAATCACCTGGACCGATTTTGGTGATTTTGTTTTTGTTAGCTTGAGTGGGTACCCAGATGGTTTAAATCAACAATTGGAACCGGTAGGTGGCGCTGCGATCGGGTTCTAGAATCCTCCTAATCACCTGGACCGATTTTGGTGATTTTGTTTTTGTTAGTTTGAGTGGGTACCCAGACGGTTTAAATCCACAATTGGAACCGGTAGGTGGCGCTGCGATCGGGTCCTAGATTTTTATTTTTTTAGAGCAGAACAACGTCTGCCGGAGCCGGTAGTTTATTATAAAAAGTGAAATGCCTACATAGCTTACAAAAACTATTCACATGTTAAACGAGCCCTTACAAACAAAATTGTGTCCGAAGATGCCATTCCCGCGTAACCTGCAGAAGGGTTACGGTTTGACTGGACATTAACTGAACGATTTAAACTCACTACGAACTGAGATGTTTGCGGTTTTCTGTTTTAGAGCACAAAAGGGGTTTTGTGTAGCGTTTTAAAAGCCATGATAACATGTATTATGTGTGCGAGTCAACTTAGAACATTGTACTCTAGGGGAAGCTGGGGGAATGCCGTTCACTTAAGAAAAACCTTTTTTATTCTGAATAACATTTTATTAAAAGTTGGATAAAATAATACAATTGTTCATTTATTCAGTAATCACTTTTTTGACACGAACCGTATGATACTTTCTTAATAATCAGTAATTAAGCAAAAAAGGTGTTCTTGGGTGCCATTATCCGATTATAGGTAAATAATATTGCTTATATAAGAGTATATTGACGCAAAAAGCTATGTGTATAATAAAAACAAATGAAATATATGCTAACGTATTAATGAATTATAGCTAAGTATAACAAATAATTATCTAAATTAATAGTAGTAACAATAAATAAATATTCAAATATTGAAGTTAGCAGTAAAAACGTTCATCTAACAATTTTGTTAGCAGGTACGAAAACAAACAGACGTACTTCTCTTTCCCTTGCTGCTACCGGATTTGTAAAACTACTTAGTCACTGTTTGCTTTCATATCATACCCCTCACGTTTAAACTTGTGTCTCGTAACTCACCGCACTGAGTTCGCCAATTTAGACTTGTGAGCGGCATTACCCAGTAAGCGTCATTACCCCTTTTTCCCCTAGGTGGACAACTTTAGTGGATAAATTCGAAGATATTATTGATGAGTTTATTATCATATTTTATTATTGTTTTACCATCCATTCATACATAATTATATTTAAGGATCTACCTAAATGATATGATATAAAACGATAGAATTTTCTTAGGATAAAATTAAATACGTATTTTACAAGCCTCAACAATAATATTACGAGGATTTCACAAAAAATACATTTGCATTGAGGGTAAGGTTTCATACAAAAAAAAAATACAAAGAAGTAATATTGATTGGTAGTTTATAATAAAAAAAATAATTAAAAAAACTTAATATAATACATTATAACTACAAACTAGAGCAAGTATTAATTTTTATATATTGAAATGTATATGAAACAAAAATCAAATTTCTGTAAAACGTTCGTGATGTTTTTGATAAAATCGTGGAGTATGGATATGTAGAAAGTAAACTTTGTCAATATTTATCTTTAAAAATGTTGATACTAAATACTAATACGCGTGCCAGACATCAAACCCCATTTAGGTATCCGATATTACACAGTTCACTTCTATGTTTCAATTTGGATGATACAACCAGAGTGAACCGTGTAAACATAAAATCGAATAATTCATTGTCATTGAAAATCGTATGAAGAGATACTCTTTTCATTTCTGCGACTTTACACTAACTTGATTTAATTGGTAAATAATAATCAAGGACATAAATACAACTATAGTGGAACACTTACAAGCCAATAGATGGCGCTGTGCAATAATTGAGGTCGCAAACGATTCCCGAAACGTACAAAGGATATATGCAAATTACCAACAATAAAGATGGGCCTAGGCGTCCGGGGCATAACAATAGTCTAGCTGGAAGATCTTCCTTTGAGACGGAGGAACATTCCATCTCACTCCTCCACCCTATACAGGACACTCCCTTAACAACAATATCGCTATTAAAGTCTTAATATTACATCATTTTTCCTAATAAAAATGGGAGGATGATTAGTTTATTGAATAATAGCTAGACTTCAATTTTCAGAACCGTTGATAACTGCAGTTAGTAGTAGTACTACAAACAACATACTACAATAAGCCCCTAAAAGAAGTAGTCTTAACATAACAAAATATTTCACGAGCTCTTTTATCAGAAAATAAATACAATAGAATGAAAATATTTCCAAACAATACAATTCGCAACTTGTGACTTGAATCACAAATAACGGCATTATATCACCCTCAAAGCTTGTTCACTTCGCACCTTTAGAGGACTAAAATACGCATTAGGGTTCCACAGACCGAAGTCATAGAACAAACAAGCCTCCATTCATTTATAATTTACTTTTATGTTACGTTTGATTGATTAATGAACATAGATGAAGCGAAAGTTGTTTGTCAGGATTATTGCAACCCCCATGGGAAACAGGTGTGAAAATATATAATGTATGTATGTTTTATATATTTATAACCACTATTTATATTTATAAATAATAAAAATGTATGTAATAACAGCCCATAAATGTCCCACTGCTGGGCTCAAGCCTCCCATTATTGAGGAACGGACAGTATACCCGCGACGCTTGTCCAAGGCGGCTTGGTAGGTTTGACACATCGGTTATCTCGATATGCAGGTTGCATCACGATATTTCCTTCACCGTTGTTAGCATGTGGTAATTGTAACATGTTGCATATTAGGTCAGAAAACTGCCTAAGTGGTGCATGCGTTCCAGCAAGGTTCGAACCCGCGCCCTTTGAGTTTGATGTATTATATTATAATATAATAAGTTTTTATCCGTGCAGGAACGGAGAACGAATACAATTTCCTGCGGCCGGGCGGTCTGTCGTAAGAGGTGACTTAACAACCCACAGCCAGGTAGTAGGGCATTTGCCCGACTGGATAGCTACCACCCCTGGTCTAAAGTATGTCGCCATAACAACCTTGAGTTGTGTTCCGGCATTAGTGACCAGGTTCCAGTCTCCCTTAAAAGATCAGTAGCGCATTTGTAGCAACTTTGGTGTTGCAAATGTGCATAGGCGATGGTAACCGCTTTCCATCAAGTGGGCCGTCTGCCTGTCTGCTGATCTCCTGCAATAAAAAAAAGTTATATAATATATAGTTTATAAATGCTGCGTATAAATTCTCAATATATGTTTTTATTTTATTTTATGTTTTTATTAAATTTTCAAAGAAATGTAATAGTCTATAAATTATAATGTAAAGATAGACATAAAAGACCACAAAATGCATGACCAACTCGAAAGTCAGTAAGATTAATAAAAAAAAACCGCTTTTCATCAAATGAGTGCGCAGCCTGTTTTTTAGACTTCAGCTATAAAAAAAATCTAACAGAACCTCAACTAAATTTCAGCGACTCGAATGTGTCATTTCTTTCATTGCAATATTTTATTGTCGCCAAAACTGGAAAGAATGAAAAATAAAAGATTTCGTCGCCCACTCAAGTTCTTTTTGTATCGTATTCTCTCGAGGTGACCCTTGGATTTATTATTTTTGAATATTCGATGACTTTTCTTATTGATCGAGGTGTTATGAGATTGTGAATATGCGAGGAGAAAGGCTATTTGTTCTAAGCCATATTTGCAAAATGTGTAAGCAACATAAGAAAATGGTTTTAAATAGAAATATTTGAAAATCGAATCAATACTGGTGTTGGCAACTATAAAGGCCTGTTATCGCAAAAAAGAAAAAATAATGTCAAACTTCAATTGTCACGGTGACGTTTGTCTTTGATTCGGTGTTTTTAGAAATTCCCGCCTGTTCTCTACTCCCGCGACGCACTTTTTGCATCAAATTTGCAATAAATTATAATATTACTATATATTTATTCCGCTCTCTGTTTCCTCGCTCCACCTGAATATCTAATAAAATCCTAGTGTGTGAGTCACTGGTCGCATCAAGAAAGAAACCAAGGGCTGGTCGAATGAAGAACTTCGTTGTCGCGGCCGCCAAGTAAGCGATGAGACATATCTCACATTATAAAAACCCGTAAAACCAGCAAGCACCTTGCAGTTGCTAAAGTTAAAGTTGTTAAAACATCAAAGAAGCAAGTGAGGTGTGTAAGAATAAGCCTGAATTGAGCTCTGTTGCCGTGCCTACCCCGCAAGGGAACTGGCGTGAAGTTATGTATGTATGTATGTATGTTAAAACATCAACTAGTGATTTAAAAAATAAGTTTATTTATTTATTTATTGCAGGACTTCAGCAGACAGGCAGACGGCCCACTTGATGGAAAGCGGTTACCATCGCCTATGGACATTTGCAACAGCAAAGGTGCTTCAAAGGCGCTGCTGCTCTCTTAAGGGAGACTGGAACCTGGTCACCAATGCCGGAACACAACTCCAGGTTGTTATGGCGACATACTCTAGACCAGGGGTGGTAGCCATCCAGTCGGGCAAATACCCTACCACCTGGCTGTGGGTTGTTTTGTCGCCTCTTACGACAGGCCGCCCGGCCGCAGGAAATTGTATTCTTTCTCCGTTCCTGCACGGATAAAATAAGAACTACACAGTCACTGTAAGTATTGAATGTATACAGGTAGGTAGGTTTAGTAAGTACCCACATTATCAATGAAACACTTTAGTACAATATAAATTCATTCATCATTTTCGTTACGATCTGCACTCCTTGATTTGTGTTTTCGTTATGCTTTTGTGTGGCCCTAATGGCACTGACTTGCAAGTTATTGTTACATAGGTACCTTCTATTATAAGGGAGACCTTCATTTCTCAAATTATTATTTCTTTTTTTTTTAATTTATTGATGCACAAAACAAATTACAACCAAAACAAATTAAAAGATTACATTACTAATATAACAATCTGGATTGCATTTCTAAATAGATGCATACAGAAAACTCATAAAACTAAAAAGGTGTAAACGCTTATGTGTATATATACATATACACACGCACACAGTCACGCACACACACTCACACACGCACACACTCACGCACACACAATCACGCACATACACTCACAGACACACACACACACATACGGTACTATATAAATAAATCTATTGTATCATTAACTTTAAAGCATTATGTAAGATTTTTTTTTTCTAATACATTCATTTTAATACGGTACCTAATTATGCTTAAGTGAATTTATTAGCAAGATTTTATACTAATTTGTATATTCTTCGTGGTCTTAGGAATAAAATGATAGTTATTAAATGTAATTTTTAAAATTAGATACGGAAGCAGTATAAAAAACGTAGCTCCAATCCTGACTAGATGGCGGTAGAAGTAGGAGAAGATATTCGCTTCCTGTTTGTATTATAATTAAAGAGAAAGTTTGTTCATGAAATTAATTTAATAGCATATTTATTTAAATTATAACACTTTTTTATTAAATTATGCAAAAGTAAAATTAACGTAGCTTGCAAATTGTGACTAACATAAATTTGTATATTTGTATATGGTAGCAGTATTTGAATACACCTTTATACAAATTTTTTATTTCGGATCAACTTCAACACACCGTCTCCTATGACACATTTTGTGAATTTATGGAAGAAGAGCGCCGTGAGAGAAAAGAACACTTGAGGCGATCACTCGGTTCTATACATCTTGTAGTAATCGCTTAACTATATAAACTTGTTGGTATTATGAATTTTACATCCTGTTTTTATATAAAGAGAAAACATAATAAAACTACGTTTTAACGGTTTTAAGCGCGGTAATTTTATTTGATTTTGGTTTTTCCGACGTTTCGGCCACTTTTCAGTGGCCGTGATCACGGAAGACAAAGATGTCAAGTGTCAACGAGTATTGTTAAAGTTTTATTTAGCCTACCGCCAACTTATTAATTTTAATTATTTAATTTTTAATTTTGTTTATGGTTATTATTTAATCTATGGGAGCCTAATCTAATTTACTACCGCTTCGCAACATGTTATGGCTTGAAGAGAAGAAGCGGCGCAAGAAACTCTTCAGCAAACATGCCTAGCTCTAATAATTTTATATAATATTAAAATGGGTGGAAGGAAAAATAAAAGTAATTATCAGTCAAGTTGGTTTGTGTTCCGTTGTACGCAGAAAGAGCTCACAGTGTCTTGAGGTCTGGCAGCTGGTTTTTGCTGGGTTTGAGTCTTAATAGTTTTGATAATTGGATCCCAAACAGGTGGTACTTGCCAACCATCTTCTCTACTGAAATTTGGGTGTTTTTTGATTTCAATAGCCTCACGCATCATTCTAGGTATGAAACGATTCTCTTTCGCGAGGATTTGTGGGTTATCGAATCTGATGTAGTGGTTGGGTTTATCCAGCGTGTGTTCACTGATCGCAGACTTCGTAGACCTTGTGTGTTTCATGTCAGCAATGTGTTCTTTTACTCGTGTTTTTATGCTCCTCTTTGTTTGCCCAATGTATGACAATCCACACTCACAATCAAGCTTGTAAGCCCCTGCATCCTGGAGTGGGATGTTGCATTTCACAGGTCTCAGAAATTGGGCAAACAAAGAGGAGCATAAAAACACGAGTAAAAGAACACATTGCTGACATGAAACACACAAGGTCTACGAAGTCTGCGATCAGTGAACACACGCTGGATAAACCCAACCACTACATCAGATTCGATAACCCACAAATCCTCGCGAAAGAGAATCGTTTCATACCTAGAATGATGCGTGAGGCTATTGAAATCAAAAAACACCCAAATTTCAATAGAGAAGATGGTTGGCAAGTACCACCTGTTTGGGATCCAATTATCAAAACTATTAAGACTCAAACCCAGCAAAAACCAGCTGCCAGACCTCAAGACACTGTGAGCTCTTTCTGCGTACAACGGAACACAAACCAACTTGACTGATAATTACTTTTATTTTTCCTTCCACCCATTTTAATATTATATAAAATTATTAGAGCTAGGCATGTTTGCTGAAGAGTTTCTTGCACCGCTTCTTCTCTTCAAGCCATAACATGTTGCGAAGCGGTAGTAAATTAGATTAGGCTCCCATAGATTAAATAATAACCATAAACAAAATTAAAAATTAAATAATTAAAATTAATAAGTTGGCGGTAGGCTAAATAAAACTTTAACAATACTCGTTGACACTTGACATCTTTGTCTTCCGTGATCACGGCCACTGAAAAGTGGCCGAAACGTCGGAAAAACCAATGTCAAATAAAATTACCGCGCTTAAAACCGTTAAAACGTAGTTTTATTATGTATACAAATCGCGAAAACTTAAGAAAATATTAAGAGAAAACATGTTACATTATTTACCCGTGGCGCTGTGTTCGCCCCTTCCTTTCTCCGCTGTGTCAAATGTGTAAGACGATCTATTTAATGCTAAATAGAGTATTTATAGAATTCTTATGGTTTTACTGGTGCCTTCCCATAATACTATTCAAGTACAATCAAACCCATTTATTAAAAATCAACCCTTTCCCTTGGTTTGTTGTTTGACATTCCTTCCTTCCTTCACAAAAATTGATCCTTACAAATTAGACATGGCACTAGTTAGGTTAATATATACAGGTGTATGTTAAGTAATAAATAAATATTTAAAAAAAACGCATATCTATATATATAAAAGAAAGTCGTGTTAGTTACACTATTTATAATTCAAGAATGGCTGTACCGATTTGGCTGAAAATTGGTGGGGTGGTAGCTTAGCACCAGGAGACGGACGGATACTTTTATCCTGTTGGAACCGGTAGGTGGCGCTGAGATCGGGTTCTAAAATCCTCCTAATCACCGGGACCGATTTTGGTGATTTTGTTTTTGTGTGTTTGAGTGGGTTCCCGGATGGTTTAGATTCACAATTAGAACCAGTAGGTGGCGCTGACATCGGGTTCTAGAATCCTCCTAATCACCTGGAGCGATTTTGGTGATTTTGTTTTTGTGTGTTTGAGTGGGTTTCCGGATGGTTTAGAATCGCAATTGGTACCGGTAGGTGGCGCTGGGATCGGGTCCTAGGTTTTTATTTTTCCAGAGCATGCCGGGGCCGCTAGTATAATAATAATAATAAAACATGTACGTTAGACATAATGCATACACTGCACATGCACTTCCTCACAACACCGGCATGTAACAGATACACTCTACATTAGTATAAGTTTAGTATTACAATTAGAATAAATTAATATAAGTCATTCTTAAGGTACACCACAACACAAATATACATTCAATAAATGTCACACACAATAACACAAATAAAAAATAATCGTGTATAATATCTAAACTTTTTTCTAAATTAAATTGTAAAAAAGGGTACGGAACTAGAGTCCGTAGAGTCGTTTAATTCCAAAATAATAATTCAATATGTGTCTTTTGTTCAAAATCAGCCGATTCCGGTAATTCATTTTTCAAAAATCTACTGATACCACTTTAATTTTCATCAAAATCGGTCCCGAGACTCCTTGTAGTCTTTTTCGCTATTTCACGTAGTTTATTGGGGTCCTAGGCGTTCAGTACCAAATCCTAAATTACACGAAATAGAGAAAAAATTGAAAATTAATTCGGCATATAAGGTGGGCCGGGCCGTCTGCCCATTTGCTAATAAACATAAAAAATATTTACTTAAATCACTCCAGTCTTAGAACTAGATCAGGAATAGCATAATAACGTTCTTTGAAAGTGGGTAGCAACACCTCCGTTATAAGGGTACGCACAATGGGGCATTAACATGAGAAGTGCCCCTTTCGGAGGCCTTCTCGAGCAGGCACCGTAATGTGCAAATCTTTTGTTGGAGATCAGACGATTAACGAGATGTATCTATTCCTAGATGTGACTATCAAGCCTGACGTTTTACTTACCATTCAATTTTTCCTAATTCATTGTCCAATTTTGGTGAATTAGAGGCAGCGAGGTGGTTAGGGCCTTGAAGAAAACCTCTTTGCTCCGGCTGATAATCGGCGGGCGACTACCCCTGGGTAGCGGGGTTTGCAGCCGTTAGTCTTTCCGCATAACGGTGACCTCTCAACGGCTCACGCTAGCCAGCCTACGATATCTGATAGTCTTTCCGGGCTTTGTGTTGGCTTCATCTTTGGCTTAGTTGAAAGTTAGTTGGCCATTCATGGTGTTCGATCGCTTTCACGGGCTTTAGGTGGCCATCTGTAACATAACCATGATCAGGCGAGTGTATTAAATCGCGGGGGTCGGCTTTGAGAGATGACTGCGTTTTGTTATTGCTCAACACAGAATATTTTTTTTTTTTATTGCAGGAGATCAGCAGACAGGCAGACGGCCCACTTGATGGAAAGCGGTTACCATCGCCTATGGACATTTGCAACAGCAAAGTTGCTACAAATGCGCTGCTTCTCTCTTAAGGGAAACTGGAACCTGGTCACTAATGCCGGAACACAACTCAAGGTTGTTATGGCGACATACTTTAGACCAGGGGTGGTAGCCGTCCAGTCGGGCAAATGCCCTACCACCTGGCTGTGGGTTGTTCTGTCGCCTCTTACGATAGGCCGCCCGGCCGCAGGAAATTGTATTCTGTCTCCGTTCCTGCACGGATAATATATCATAAGATCATTATGCTCGAAAACCTATTTAATTTTCTCTTTTTATAAACTTAACACAACACGACTTTTTTCCTGAAAGAATATAAGTTTTGTGCTCCATAAACATAAGATAGTTTACAAAGGCCGGTTAATTACATTAGTATGTATTTCTTATTTTATTTTCTGTTACATTTTTTTTATTGTATCTAATCATATTCTACTTTATTTATTTCTGTGTCTGATTTTCCTTAGCTAAATTATCCTTAGCGGAAGCCCAACGCTGGTTAACTCAATCGGTGAATTAGCTGATCTAGGGGTAATTTAGACATTAATTTGTGTGTTTGTTTGTTTTTCATGTGGTTTTATATAATTGTTTACTACAGTTCTATTTTTTTGTTAAAAGACGATTCCGATAACCCTATATCTTCGTTCTGCTTCCATTTAACATCCCGATATTTATATCCCAAACTGGCCTTTTGTTGTAGGCCCTTTGTTGCTACAAGCAGTGTTAAATGTCACTCGGATGTGGACCCACGAATGACCCGTCCACTCCTGTTCACACCGAGTACTTGAACAGAACAAGATTTCGTATTAAGGCGCGCTTCATGTAATTCGTACACCTATTTGTTGAGAAATTTTAAAAATAATTATTTATAGTATTGTATGGTTAGATGTATTATCCTCGACTTTGACGTGTTTTTAATAAAGTAAAAATGCTACGCCTATTATTATAATTGCGCACTGAGCCTCGGGGCTAAAGAGCGATCTCTTCCAGACACCCCATTGCAGCAATAAATCAGATTGAAAACAGCGATGGTAGTTAGTATATATTGAACGATTATTAACTTACATTTATAGCAATAAGTATAGAGACATATTGCAATTATTAATTTCCTCGTAAACGCTTGGACGGATTTTGATAACATTTTTTGTATATTCAAGTGGGTTCCGGGATAGTTTAGATACTATTGGACCCGGTAGGTGGCGATGCAACCGGGTTCTAAATTTGATTTTTTTAGGGCAGGACAACGTCTGCTGGGCCCCCTAATCCTCTTTATATATTAAATTCTTCTGTTCATGTGTATGTCACTGAACTCCTAAACGGTTGGACTAATTTTGATGACTTTTTTGTGTGTGTTCAAGTAGGTCCCGGGATAGTTTATATTCACAATTGAACCTGGTAGGTGGCGCTGCAATCGGGTTCTAATTGTTTTTTTTTTTTGGGCAGGACAACGTCTGCTGGGCCTGCTACTATACTTATATTATTTAATTATAGATTTGTAGGTAGTATATATTTTTAAATTACATAATTATTTACATAGTAATTTAACTATTTTTGCTTCATTTACACTTATAGCCATTCAACCTTTACAAGCAATAAACTCCTTTTGTAGTGAGATGAAATCGCATGAGTGGGCGTTAAGTCGTATTTCTGTATAATACTTTGTAATACTTCACACATTGGATTCCAGTAATCTTATAAGAAATCGCCTTTTGTTGGTGTGCCTTTGACTAGCTTTGTTGCTGAAACAAGCTTTACAATGAATATTTCGACAAACAGAGGTAGTGGTGGGTATATATATACTGATCAAAAGGCTCTATTACTTTGTGAATACGTAGAGGCAAGGGGTAGAGCAGAGTTAAACCGCACCGACATACAATGTACACCGACATAAAATCTCTAATATTCAACTAAATGACGAAATGCAATAATCTCGGTGCGTATAATGATTCAATTATCTAATTTACAACGAGACTCCATCGGACAAGTAAAGCGCGGATACTAACGGATTCTCTTCTCAAAGGTAACGCACTTTGTTCTCTAAGACTTCTTTCTTGCAGGATTATGGTTCCAACACAGTTAGCATTGATTTTGACAAAACCGCAATGGACGCGTTCCTTTAGTATCTCACAACACCCAAAATCCTCTGTCTGCCGTTCCGCAAGGCGACCGCGGTCGTTATCGTCGTGGCGAAAACGTCACTAATGATGTAATCATTTTCGATCACACAGCGCTCACAACGACCCATGTTAAGAGTTGGGTCGACGTGGGCGTTGAATACAGAGCATGAATTCTCTCTATCTCTTGACAATGAAAAAGGTGCGATTTTCAAATCAACCAATGACATTTGTGTATTTCGTCGTTTATGACGTCAGCACCTACATAAATATTAGATGCATATAAGAATATAAAATTTTAAAAATTAGAAATAAATTGGCCGGTTGGCTTCCAACACTTTCTGACCTATAATGTTAATGTACTCTGTGGATCGTTCTTTATAACAAGATAATGGGAGTTTTTGGCGGGAACTGTAAGGGGACGTTGTGCTGTGCAGTTTTATTTTCTAAAACTGTGTAAAATTACTATAAAATGAACAATAGTTGTAGGATATTGATAGTTTTTGAGTATGTGTTTTTGCGAGAAATGTGAACTATATAGCCAAATGTGGCCTTTCGAGTTTTCAAAAGAACTCCGTTGAATGACGTCGATTGTAGCCTACAATACAACGGCGTCTGGCTTAAAGGCCTAGTTGCCTTAAACTTAAAAAAAAACAACATAATGTACACTAGCGCCTGAAATTGTGTCAGAGTGACGTTGACAATTGTCAGATGTACATTGCCACTCTAAAAAAGAATAAGTAAGAAATTATCGATTCGGTTACCGAAATAAAAAATAATAAAAAATATCTTCAAATATAATATATTTAGCAAAACTAAACAAATGGGACTACATACCAACCGCAAATAAATACAGATAGGGTCCATACATAAAACATAACCACATCGTACCCATTAACTCGGCCTGAGGGACCCAAAATCACACGGTTAATTTACCAGGCGGAACCCGATAATGCTCACTAATGAAAGATCCAAGTAATTAGTTACCAGGTATCAATTATTTAGTAGCAGACCTCTGAGAGGTCCGTACATAATAGATAAAGTCCTCCGTCCCACCGCTGTGCGGATTGGTCCTTGCGAGCCGGATAAAGCGGATGGTACAGGATTATTGCCTGACAGTTATTGACTTTTGGTTTTGTGGATTAATGACTTTATGGCGCTTATTTAATAATAATAATAACGTATACAACCTACTGCTGGGTTCGAGCCTAGTCTTTTTAGGGGGGCGGAGAGGCCAATGCCAACCAAGTTTGTCCAAGGCGTATAAGTGAGTTTGACAAATCTCGAACTGCAAGTTTAATCACGATATTTTCTTTGAACGCTAGAACGTGGTAATTATAAATGATTACTAGAATATACCTGCGACTTTGTCCACACTTTACTTGATTCCCGCAGGATTCCCGGGACATAAAGTATCACAGCATTTAAAAATAGAATGTAAGCTATTGTTTTAGTGAAAACTGTATCGGCAAAAGCCAATTTTTATGCATCCAAACGACTACAAATCGCTTCCCGGAAAATTGTAGCGGGATTCCAGGGATAAAAAGTATCACACATTCTATTACATTAAATTTACTGTCGATCAGTGAAAACTGAATCGAAATCGGCCCGGTAGATTTTAGGTGAATCCCGAACATACAGATAAAGAGACAAGAAATCTAAAATAATTGTATTCTCCATCGTTTGTACATAATGTATTCCATATTTTTCATTTAAATAGTTCTAATGTACAGACACGGCATGTTTAGGATTTTATAATATTACTAGCTGTCCTGGCATACGTTGTTCTGCCCTGAAGAAATAAAATTTAGAACCCGATTGCAACGCCACCTACCGGGTCCAATTGTGAATCTAAACCATCCTCGAATTCACTTGAGCATACACAAAAAAAAACATTCAAATCGGTCCAGCCGTTTAGGAGGAGTTCGCTGTCAACACACGTACAAAACAATTATATATATAAAGATATAAATATAAAGATACATACATAGATATGGTTACCCCAGAATAGACGGATTAGTGAAATAGATGATACTGCCATCTTACGCCCCACTAGAACTCAGTAGCCGACACGTCGTCGTCATGGCAGCGCGGACGAAGTTTCGCGGGCAGATGCTTACATAAAATAACGTAGTATCAACACATTATTGAAGCTATAGAAAAAATAAATATACAGCGTAGTACCTACAGACACTTTACCACAGAATTATTCAAAACCTGTCGCCTGTATGACAAAATGGATCCCTGTGCATTGTCTCGCGGCCGTGCAAAATCGGTCGTCCACAATTAGACCGGTCAGACGGTGGCTTGTGTGAGTTATTGGCGCTTAAATCAACCATCAAGGAATTATGCACCCTTTTGGTGGGATTGTATAATGTTTGATAACGTTTTATGTAAATGTAGATATATTAAAGCACCCAATGAGATCAAAGGCATTGTAAAATAAAACGTTTTAACTGTTTCATTTGAACTTATAGGTTACTACAAAATTACTTTCAAACAACCCTGATACAAAGTTCACATTTTGGAGTTATACCTAAATACCTTGATAGAGCCATGCTGAAATATTTATCTGTACGAGAGGTGAAAGTGACCTATTTAGGCATGAAATGGTTTGGCAGACGAGCATAGTGAGGGCACTAATAGTTCGAGTGCCTAAATAAGCATTTCACCCGAGGTTAACACTCTACTTTTAATTTTGAATACGAGGAAAGTAATTAAAAATTGATTAGTTGAACAAACAACTACTTCTGTAATGAAATCGGGTCTTTTAAATCTATATTCTCTTATTATATTAATGTACTATGAGAGCTGTATCTAAATCTGATGAACTCATTTAATACGTCACATTATGTAACGTCAAGTAAATTTATTTTTCTGTGGCGTTCTTCCAGCCAGTATTTTTTGTCACTGATGGTAGATAGTAAATATTTAACTCAAATTTATTTACATTAAATAATAATTTAGCGAAAATGGGATGGCGATGAGACGGTCGCTTGTTTGGGACGCGACATCTGTAGACACTCTAGCCTCGTCACATCTTCCAATGACTGAGTTAGAGGCTGGCAACGCTGATTCAAAAGCTGAAGCTCTCAAACGGCGCAAATATGGAACCTTAGGAAGGGATTACATATTTGTGCCGTTTGATGTTGAAACATTAGGTCCGTGGGGTCCGTCGGCAAAGAGTTTCTTCAAAGAGATTTGCAAGAAACTCTTTGATGCCACCCGTGATCAGAAGGCTGGCTCATATTTCGCCCAATAAATAAGCAACGCCATACAGCGCAGCAATGCAGCCAGCCTTCTGGGCACGCTCCCATCTGGCAGCGATTTGTTACACAGTCTATAATCGCTTGTACTTTTTAAAGAAAGAATATTTTAGTTTTTAAAAGACAGCAAAAATGGTTTAGATTTTTATTTATTAATTATTTCACCAGTCCACCACGTTCTTCTAAACCAAGGCAGACTTCGAAATATCATAATAATTGCATAGATTAATGTTCTCTTTTAATTATATCTATCCTTTAATATTATTGTACATTTAGCGAAAAGTAATTTATAAGTATAAAATGATGTTACAAAATTGTTGATATTTTTTTACTATAATTTATGCCGCAATTTAACAATGGCTGTAAAAGATATGAGTTTTTAAAAACTTTAACAGCAGGAAGAATCGTTTTTCAGGGATGAAAAGTACTGTTTTCATCCTTATGATCAGGCAACTCGATGCGTACTTTCAGAATACGAGAAATGAAAAGTAAAAGGTCCAGAAGGAGAAGTAGCATTTCAATCCATAAATCACTTCAATGTATTACTTCTTCCGATTTACACAGAACACTTGCACAGAATCTATCATTTACACACTTGACTGTCACAGAATTACATTGACTTGTGTGCGCCACTTCCACCAGGTTTTATACTTTAAGAACCAGAAAAAAAACAAGTGATGAAGTTAGTTAGGCGGAAATGTCCCTCACATCAGTATTTTAGTGAACATAATTTAGTTTCTATCAACGGAAGTGACAAAGAAACTGGTTTACCGAAACTACCGCACACATAAGTATTTCATTAATTAAATTATTTACACTATTTTTAAAAATCACATAATGTTATTATTCATATATATATTGTGGCGAATGATGGTGGAACCATCTAGTTAGTCTAAGAACTTTTAGAAAAGGCTAGAAAATTCTGGAAGGAAAAGACAGAGATAGACAGATGTTAGAAAGAGATAGATGTATAAACGAAAGTTCTCGAATAGAAGGCTCGGGAAGGAAAAGACAGAGATAGATAAATGTTTAGAAAGGGAGAGATAGTAAATAAAAGAATAACGAAATTATGGGTTCCAGAAAATTCTTCCGGGTATATAAGCACCGTAAGGCGCGCCTACCGGGCAGTTTAGAGTAGAGTTCAGTTCAAGACAGCGAAGCGACAAGAGCAATACGGAAGAGTTGAAAGAGAAGTTTAATAGAAGACAGTGACAAGTTAAGTGGTGAATTTAGTGGCAAGTCTAGTTTACAGTTAAGTGAAGGAGGAGTGTGGCGTAGTGCGAGGTGAACCAGAGACGAGCTACACGCGTTAATATCGGAGGTTAGCACGGCAGTAGCAAGGCTGGTCTACGCAGTATCGGCGACGGTATTGTGAGTGAGACAACTTATCGTCGGGACAGTGGATCGTTAGTCGTGCGTATAGGGGCAACCCTGCGGAGAGGTATTACGTGTGGCTGTGGAAGTCAATAAAGGCGTTACTGAAAAGAACTGGTGTTTCCTTCCAATCCCAAGTGCGTACCCCTGCTCACACGTAACAATATTTTATTTTCAAGTTTTTTAAACTTTTCTTATAAATATCTTATGAAATATGTAAATTAATTTATATAAAAAAAATATAATGCTTCCATTTTTATCATACATACCACTGAAGAGTGGAACTATTTATCATCGTCTGTTTTTCCTGAAACATACTAGGTGTTTTCAAATCTACCGTGAACAGGTATCTTCTAAGTAAGCCTGCTCCACCTTAGACTGCATTTTCACCTGACATCAGGCGCAAGGATAATGGTAGATGATGTTATGCTGGAGCAAGTGAGTGAGTTTGTATATCTTGGATGTGCTTTTAGCAGGGATGGAAGGTACACCGCTGATATAGAAAGAAGAGTAAATTTGGGGAATAGTGTGAATGGAGCGTTAGGTAAACTTCTAGGCGTTAAGAACCTCAGCCAGAAGGCCCAGCTTGCCATACACAACGCGGTGCTGGTACCTACGCTTACGTATGGAAGCGAGAGTTGGGTACGGAAGAGAGAGCATGAAAGTAGAGTCAACGCGGTCGAGATGCGAGCACTGCGCAAAATCTTTGGAGTGACGCTCGCGGACCGCGTTCGTAATACCGAAGTAAGAAAGAGAGTTGGTCTAAAAGAGTGTCGGTGTGAAGGTAAGGAAAGGAATGCTCCGGTGGTTCGGGCATGTGGAAAGAATGCGTGATGAAAGAATGACTAAACAGATATACAATGCAAAAGGGGATGGATGCAGAAGTCGTGGAAGGCCACGACACACGTTCCATGATCAAATTGATCGTGTACTAGCAGAAGGTGATGTCAGGAGCCTTAAGAACAGACGAGCGTGCATGACAAGAGTTATGAATGTCAAAGAAGCAAGTGAGGTGTGTAAGAATAAGCCTAAATGGCGCTCTGTTGTTCGTGCCTACCCCGCAAGTAGAAGCAGAAGTAAATACAAGTTCCCTACTTTAAAATGAGAATAATATTCTTTCGTAGCATTTTAAGACACAGTTTAATATTTATGAAGACTTCAACACATAAAACGTAACACCTACGTAATACAAAAAGTAGAATACCGCCTTTTTATGCCGCCCGTGCCGAATTAGCATCCTGAATACAAGGTGGGTTTGAAAGAAATTCATGTTATACTGTTTAATCCATTCCTTCACTTTAAAGATGGTACTTTTTTATTATTGGCTGCCTATTCAGTGTTCACCTCTCAATTGTCCTATTCATATTCAAAGTACTTTATCCGTGCAGGAACGGAGACAGAATACAAGTTCCTGCGGCCGGGCGGCCTGTCGTAAGAGGCGACATAACAACCCACAGCCAGGTGGTAGAGCATTTGCCCGAATGGATAGCTACCACACCTGGTCTAAAGTATGTCGCCATAACAAGCTTGAGTTGTGTTCCGGCATTAGTGACCAGGTTCCAGTTTCCCTTAAGAACTCTCTTCTGCTACTCAGCAGCGCATTTGTAGCAGCTTTTCTGTTGCAAATGTCTATAGGCGATGGTCACTGCTTTCCATCAAGTGGGCCGTCTGCCTGTCTGCTGAACTCCTGCAATAAAAAAAACGATTCCATTGGTAGTGCCAAAAATTGGGATTCATATTTATTTATTTATTGACTTACAAACATCGCTATCATTACAGTTGTTACCAATACGATAGCGTGGTGCACATGATATACATATACATATTCAGTCGTCATAACATATCATATAACTAGCTGTCCCGGCAGACGCTGTTCTGCCCTGAAGAAATAAAATTTGGAACCCGATTCCAGCGCCACCTACCCGGTCCAAATGCAAGCTATCCTATCTTTCAAGTCGGATCAAACTGCACACGGTGTGCAAATTTGATTAAAATCGGTCAAGTAGGTTAGGAGTCCATCGCGGACAAACAACGTGACACGTAATTTATATATATTATGAAGATATGCAGTTCTTGTGAACTCAGTCACTTTAGATAGAAATGTCAATTTGTTGACATATCTTGTTCAATGTTCTTAAGGCCTGTGTCATCGGCGTCTTATTAAGTAAGGTGCTCCTGCCGTATGGTACTACGAACATATAAATTCACAATATTTTCTCGATATCGTCGCGGCAGAATAATAATAGAAAAAATTTGGTATTACTATTAGCAGACAGGGCGTTAGCTAAAATGAATATTGAAAAGCTAACAAAAATTTAAACATTTATTTCACGACTTTTGGCAAAAAAAATTTTAATCCAAATTACATATGCAAGAAAACTTAACTTGTTTGTATTGTATTCTACTCATAGTCCCTCAAGACTATAAGTTGAATACTGAGCCCAGATCACTGTCTTCTATGGGTAAGGTGCCCAGAAGGCTGGCTACGTTTCCTCGCTGGATCGCCATACTGATCCGTTGGCCGAGGTAAGCACCAGCTCTCTGATCACCCGAAGAGTCAATGAGTCGTTTCGATAAATTATGGTAGAGGCTCATGACCTCAGGACCCCACCGTCCAAGCGTCTCGACAGCAAACGGCACAAACATATAACTCTCATCTATTTGGCTTATATTTATAAAGATACAATGGCGTGCCACGGGCGCGCCGTTGGAATTATCAGAATACTGAAATCAGGCAAACCTACTGGAATGGTATGGATGGCTACTTAGCCGGAGCAAACGCTGATTCTCTGATAGACCTGATGCCGCCTCGCAAATCCTAGTGAACCAAGTAGAAAAAAAAGTCAGACAGTTCAGTTGTCATGTTTGACTCACGTATTGTCTTCGCGTCATAAAGGTGTCAACAAAAATATTTACAACACTTCAAAGTACTCTGAGAAATCTCATGATTGAAGAATGTAGTCATCTTTATTTTTGTTGACCACAATGTACTTGATAAATGATTGCTTTTGACCACCAATAAGGCTTAATGTATTTCTGGAGATTGTTAATGTTTGTGGTTTCTCTGACAAAATAAATTTGAAACTATTCTACCTCTCACTCATATCGTATCTCTCCTATACTACTTCTCCTTTCCTACCTCTTTTTATCCGTGCAGGAACGGACAAAGAATACAATTTCCTCCGGCCGGGCGGCCTGTCGTAAGAGGCGACTAAACAACCCACAGCCAGGCGGTAGGGCATTTGCCCGACTGGATGATTCCTAAAAATAGGATTTTTTAGAGCTATTGACCCGTGCGATATACCGTTGTGTGCGGGCAAGTGAGGCGCATGCGCCAGTGTTATTAGTTTTGTGCTAGCACATCAGCACAAAAAGTTATTGTGAAAAAACTGATTTTTAAAACTTTGGACTCGAATATCTCAAAAACTAAATCGGTGAGGTAGTGATTTTAAGGGCGGCTTTTGTGCGCCCCGTGTGCCCCAACAGGACGCCACCCCAACTTGAGAAATCCCAACTCAGTTGGAAAAGTTATAAGCCGAAACGTGAAAAAACGTGGTCCGAAAACGTGAACTACTGGTCGGACTGGGATTTAAAAATAGCCACGTTAAAGAGCGTCAAAAACTAAGGCAAACTGCCCAGAAACGACGATAGTTTCTGGGTAAAAATTAAAAAGTGGGAATTTTCTCCCAACTTTTTGGTTTTTTGGACCTAAGTCCAAAAAGTTCCAAGGAACGTCAAATTCCGCCACGGTAGCCACCGAGCCCCCGTCGAAACGCGTCGTCTGACACCCTGCACCTGAAGATCGGTCAAGACCCCGAGGTACCAGGAGCAGAAAAACAACTTCGTAACCTCAAAATTGCTCCGGAACTACTGGAGCAATTGATCCGAGGTTAGAACAGTTTGAAGACCTGTTGGAGGACGGCGCATTTCCGGTCCGAGCTGAATTTTAGGTTAAGTACTTTTAAGTTATTTTTAATTAGAAAATTAAACTTTGACCCCCCATATCTCAGAAACTATTGGAGACGCGCGGGATTTGAGACTGCCAGTTTGTGCGCGCTAGGGAGCTCTACCTAGCCGCACCCAAATCCCATAGGGTTATCTAAGGAAAAGTCCAAACATTTTTCAAAAAACCAAAATTTTCAAAATTTTCTAAGTCTTCAAAATTTTTATTATTAGGGCAAATTTATTAAAAATAGTAATAAAATAGAGCCTATTTTAGCGGACGTTTTGGATATTTTTCGGCGTTTTTAGCTCCAATACTTTCGGAGATATTGATTTTTTAACAGTTTTTTGTAAATAAATAGATATATATTATAGTTAAAATTAAGGTAGCAGTAGCTTTGGATAGGTCTCTTCAAGACCTACGCCCTGACCCCAAACTCGGCTGTCGTAGCCCAAACCAGACCTGAGAACCAGGTTTTTACTGGTTTTTGGCTAAGGGCCGCCGCCATTTTGGATTTCTTGTTTTGCCGATATCTCCGGACATACTGATCCGATTTTGACTGGGACGTAGAGCTTGACTTAGCGGACAGTGTCCGGGGATAAAAAAGGCAAAAAAATTTTGACTTGAGGCGCGCCCCCCCCCCCCCCCCCCCCGGAAACGGGTAGGGAAGGTAAAGGGTCTAACCCTAGTCGAAATCCGGCGGCGCTGCGGCGATTTTTGGCTGAGTTACAGCAGTTTCTCGCCGAGATCTGACAGTTGTCCGCCATTTTGGAAAATCTTTAAACCCCGATAGTTCCGAAACTATTGGGCGTACGGAACCGGGATTTCGACTACGGTGACTCTTTAGGGCTCCTCTATCGTATAAGCCCAAAAAATTGGAAAAATTTTCTGCAAAAAACTGTGTACATAGGGACCTAGAACTCACTTGGGGCAACTGTACGAACCCAAACTTGGGCAATCTTGACGCTAAAACCCCCGAGATATTGAGTGTCAAAGTTTGGTCGGCGGCCATCTTGGATATTTTGTATTGCCCATATCTTGGGCCCTACTTGTCGTAGGAAGACCGGGTTTCCTCCAGAGGAATTCCAGGGACTCCTCCTACCGATTGGACCCCCTCAGGATCCAATCGGAGTTTCAAGGTCGATCCCCTCATTTTTCCCCCCCACCCGATAGAGTTCGTGGAGGCGAGAAGAATAAGCCCAAGCACAGTCCTCTAGCTGCAGTATTGCGTGAGCAGGGTAGGCTCGAAGTTCGGGAAGTTTCATTTCGGCAAAATTTCGGACCCCGCTGCTCCCTCAATAAGGCAGATAGCCTGGTCGTGTTTGGGGTTAAACAACTCGGCTCGACGAGGCCTATCATTCTACACCCCCCCCCCCACCCCTCTATCCCTACTCCTAATCTCTAACCTACTCTATTTCACTTACCTTTGGTCCTATTTCCTCGTTCTTGGTGTCCTCGGGTTCCTCATGACGTGGCGGACTCGTTGACACTGCTGGAACGCTCCCGGCTCCTCTCCTCTCCCTTCCACGGACCTGTAACAAAAAATCAAAATTAGAAATTGTAAATAAAAATTATTGTAGAAAGTAAAGTACTTACCTTTTGACATTGCAGTTGGCCAGCCGACGTAACCTGTAAATATATAAAAATATTAGTTATTAAGTGACTGTATTATTAATACTATTGTAAAATAAGACTTGTTTTAGACCATTGACTGGCTCAATATATATTATACTTTTATTTTTACATTTTGACCCTTCGATTTGGCGTTATTGCGCGAATCGATTAGTATAGGACCCATATAGAGTAACACACATACTAGTACATATACCACCTTCGACAAGATGTTTAGGACACCAGCAAAGGCGAAGCAGCCAGAGGCAATAAGCTTCGAGGATGTGGAGTTCGAAAGCAGCCCATCCTTTTCATCCCTTAGCCCTAGCCCACTAACATCTAGGCCAGCACAACAAAAGAAGAAGGTGGTATCTTTGAAATTCTCCCCGCCCCCCAAGAAGACTATCCAGGCAGTCGCTGGCCCCAGCAAGGACCCGGCGAATAAAACTTACACCAAGCGGACGCCACCAAAGGAGACACAGAAAGTGGCAGCTAGAGATAAGAGAGAGGACAGAATGTTTGAGGCCAGGGAATGCTTGGAAAAATTTAACGAGCACCTGTCAAATTCGAAGAATTTGAAAACTGAGATTAAGCAGGGTGTATCATACGCGACGAAGCGAATCTTCACCCTGCTTACTCAATGCAACAGGGATCTTGGGGACGCTCTAGAGGCATTAGCAGCCAAGACGGGGAAGGACCCGGTCGTCGAGAAACAAATAAGCTGCAAGGAAGTGCAGACGGAAATGCACACACAAGAACCAGTGCGGGAGAGTGAAGAAGAAGCAAGGGAAAGAATCCAGAGGATTGAAGAAGGTCAAGCCCAACTGGTAAAGAGAATGGAGGAGCAAACCGCGCTTTTGCAAAGAAGCCTGGAAAGCGTGAATAACCTGGAACGGGTTATTCAAAAGTGCAAGCCAGGCATCAGCGAGGGGAGCACTCCAGAGGTGAGCTACGCGAGTGTGGCGGCGGCAAAGCGGGGGGGTAAGCCACCTGTCTACCGCACGCTACACTCCGTAGCAATAACAAGCAAAAAGGACACGAACACGGCCGATGATACCCTCAAGGAGGTAAGGAAGGCGTTAAACGCCAAGGAGGGGGGGGTGGAGGTCGAGCGAGTGAGAAAATCAAGAGATGGGCGGGTCATCATCAGCTGCAGGACAACCGAAGAAAGGGACAGGTTGACGCATAAGCTGCTAAAGGAGAAGAAGGACCTAACAGCAGAGAACATCGCCAATAAAAAACCGATGGTGATGATAACGGGGGTACTCAGAATCCATACCGACGAAGACCTGTTCAGGGCCCTCAAAAACCAGAATAAACTGGTGTTTGAGGGCTTGGAAAAGGTTGACGAAGGTATGGAGGTAGCGTACAAGATTCGAGGAAGAAACCCGAACACACATAGAGTGGTCCTTAAGGTGACGCCGCCTATCTGGAAGAGGCTGACCGAGGCTGGCACGGTAAGAATAGACTTGCAAACACTGCAAGTCACAGACAGGTCGCCATTGACCCAGTGTACCATCTGCCTGGGATTCGGACACGGCAAAAAGCTGTGTACCGAGTCCCAGGTGATGTGTAGTCACTGTGGAGGCCCACACACAAGGAGCGAATGTGAGGAGCACATCGTTGGCGCGCAGCCAAAATGCAAAAATTGTGTCCGTGAGAAAAGGGCAGAAACAGGGCATAACGCGTTTAGCGAAATATGCCCTGTAAGAAGCAAGTGGGACGCAATCGTGCGCGCAACCGTCGCGTATGAGTAGGTGGGACATTGGAAACAACAAAATAGTAATGGGCCGGAAACCGTGTCTCGCTGAAGAAACACAGAATGTAAAACTGGTAGCAATCTATGTGACATAGGACCAGTCAGCGGGGCACGGTCTACGGCTCGGCTATCTTGCATGGGACCGATCGTCTCCACCTAAGAATGCGCGGCGTCGCCCCCTGTGGGGACTGCAAAGTATGGCGAAGAAACAGAAGGAGAAAGGGAGCCTACGAGCACAAAGCACACAAACAACACACAACACACTAGAACACATACACGAGCTCGGAACACACAACAAGCAAAACACAATAAGCAGAACTATTACACAGTATTAAATAATGTAAAACACAACTTACGCACGTGCACATACACGATGGACAGTACACACAAACAAGAAAACACAAAGTAACACTAGTAGTACCAGTAACACTTACAAAAACACAGTAAAAACATAACACGGTACAAACTAAACAAAAGACTTTTGGTGTAAAAGTAATTTGTTTGCAACACACACAATCTGGCACCACACAAGACAGCACAAATCGCACAGCACAATACACATAAAACAAAACACAAACATACAAACAAACAAAAATGTTACTCACCTTACCGTAGGCCCCGAGTGTAGTAGTGAACCTGAAAGTAAAAATAAAACGACTATAATATATATTGACTAGCAATAGGTAAAAGTAAAAATTAAAACTGTAATATATAACCCTAAAGCAATATACTGAGGTATATTTACTATTAGAGTTAAAAAATAGAAGTAAGATGTAGATATATATAGAATAGGAAGTTATTAAGAGTATTTGTAACAAATAAAGAATAAGAAATAAGAAGCACTACACACAAGGAATGCACTAGAAATAATATTGCAGCTGAGAAAATAAAATGTATAAATAAATCAAAAAACATAGCATTAATAACTACTTTAGAAATAAGAAAGACTAGAACAATAAATAGAAATGTTTAGTAACAAAAGGCAAATTCAAAAATTAGAGTAGATTAGAAATTAAACACCTAAGGAAGACGCGCCTCCACATGGGCGCCGGCGCCAGCCGGGAGCTCGGAGGCGCAGATACGCGCATGACTTCCCTCCCTAGGATAATACCGCTTCATGGGCCCTCATGCATCAAGGGAGCAGAGGAGTCTTCACCCCTGACGTCGAAGTGACTTAGCTCTTCCAGGGGCTTTCTCAGGCACTTATTGCGCTAGGATCGGCGTGGGCGTAACTACGTTCTAAGTCTCATGCCTTTCCTGCCATAAGCGCGGGGCCGTCGGAGGAGGGTGGTTTTAGTGGGTATTAGCCATTTGGGCTCGAGTCTCCACACAAGCCGGTTGATTACTGTTTGGATTGCCCCTTCTGGGAATGCCTCCATGATCGACTATGGTCTAATCCCTTGCAAAGGACCGGGTATTGTGCGTAAATAGCATTTCCTCCGCCTGAAAAAAAAAGCCTTCCGTATTATATCTGACTCCATGCTAACAATTCTTTACCAAACAATATGCTACGTCTTTAGTCAAATTTCAAATTATGCCTAATTTGATCTGAATATATAAGACTCCGAAGTTACGCAACTAAAAAAAGTATGACATGACAAACCACTATGTATTCAACGTAGTCGACTATGGAAATTGCACCAGTACAAACAATAGTTGCGCAGTCGTTTAGTCGCAATATCTGCCGGCGGCGTGCGTGGACAGTGGCGCACATAAACAACCAACTTCCGACACTATCACATATGTGGTGCAATTTACAAGAGACTTCTTACTGTAACAACGTTGACAAATCACTGGGCTTTTTTTCTGACTGTAGTGTCAAATTTCTAGATAGTTTCTATAATACACAAGTATATCCATAAATTACATCAAATGACAGGTTATATATATTTGTTACTGCTAAGCTCTAAACTTAACATCTATATTTGTATATACTTCGCACCGCAAATTAGCATTACCATCCAGCGTGGCAATGCAGCCAGACTTCTAGGCAGGCTTCCCTATGGCAGCGATGTGGTACATAATTAATTAGCTTGTAGTTTTATTTTTTGTATATTTTTTAACTTAGTTTACTTAATTTTTTTTAAATAAATTACTATTAAAACTAAATTAATAACCATACTGTGTATACAATATGTTCACTATTATAATTTTCCATCACTGGTAAATAGGTAAAATTCTAAATAAATAATGAAATATTATTTAAAATCACGCGAGAACAGCAATCCGTGTGTATCTATAACAAAATTCCGCGGTATACCGTCATTTCGATACATTAAAAAAAAAAAAATTATCCGAGTCGCGTAACAATTTTTTTTTAATATTCTGCGTACAGAACAAGTATATAATATATATTTTTTTAGATAGTATATGTTCTAACAATGTAAGAATTAATAGTTAGTTATTTGAAATTACATATAATCGAATACAATGCAAGAAAACTTAACATATTTGTTTATTATAGTAATAGATAGTATGTTATATATAATATATTATCTAAAAAAATTATATCGCTCCCGCTTCCTCCTGTATTTTATAATGCTCAATGTCGGCAAACTCACAAAGTATACGAGGCAGTCGTACCGAGTTATGACGACCGGCTCTCAGTGGCCATTACGCGCATACAATGCGTCATGGGTACCGGATTTGCTGTTTTATCAGTTCATAAAAATGTGTTGAAACGTCAATGTACTGGGGCCATACATTAAATTTACGATAAAATGTCTTGAAAGAAGAAGTGAAAAATTTTAAAAGTTGACAGTGACTTTTAAATTAAAAACGGATAGTTCACGTCCAACAATGGTTGTTTTTTTGTTTTCATTCATCGACTCTAACTAAAGGCACTCCGTCGTCCATATTTTGGAATCTATTTAGTCTTTATATTTCATTATTTTATGTTTGTCAATTGGTTTGTGTATCTGCATACTTTCCTATACTATATTTCTGTCTTTTACATAATTTCTATTATTTTTATTACATATTTTATTTCAGAACAACGTTAAATAAATAATGACTAAACAGATATACAATGCAAAAGTGGATGGATGCAGAAGTCGTGGAAGGCCACGACACACCTTCCATGATCAAATTGATCGAGTACTAGCAGAAGGTGATGTTAGGAGCCTTAATAACAGACGAGTGTGCATGACAAGAGTTATGAATGTCAAAGAAGCAAGTGAGGTGTGTAAGAATAAGCTTAAATGGCGTTCTGTTGTTCGTGCCTACCCCGCAAGGGAACTGGCGTGAAGTTATGTATGTATGTTAAATAAATAATATGATGTATATTAAAACAATTTTTATGGGCAATATTTGTGTTTGTGTTGCGATGGATGTCTGGAGTCACGCGTCAGAACACATCAGAAACTGCCGCATCCGCGGCAGTCTTCATGTCCGTGACACAGCCCACAGAGAGCAAAAGAGTCATTAACGCTGGTACGGCCACGTTTTACGGAGACTGGATAATTATGTACGGAACAAACGTATAGCCATTATTATCCGTGCAGGAACGGAGAAAGAATAAAAATTTCTACGGACATGCGGCCTGTCGTAAGAGCGTCGGAGCGAAAGGTCCGAACGAAATCGGGATTTAAAGCTCGGATGATGATGATGATGATCTGTTATCCAACAGTGGTTAGACTTAGTTCTTACTGAGGCTGGTAATTAATCCAATCGGTAAATATCATCATTGAAAATTAATCAATAAAATAGAATATATCTCACTGGTCAGGCGATCACGCAAACGAAGTCTCACGTGCGAAGCTAGCGAGAAAATAAATAAATTCAGATTCGTGACATTGAAATATCGAAAACCAATGAATTAAATTCGCGTGTATAAATAATAAAAAAATATAAATGTTGCATCTTTAAAAGAGACTTCAATCAATCGTGAAAAAATGAAACATCAATGTTGTGAAAAATATCTCTGTATGCAAACATTTTGCGTAGAAGAGTCTCTGTAAGCCTATTACCGTTCGCGTTAAGCCCCTTTTATACGTCCGTACACAAGTAATAATATAAAATAAACTGAATAAGTAAAACGAAAAGCAATAAAATCAGGATTTCACCCACGATCGTCGCAGCACATCGTGCAAACATCGTCAAAAGTACCGAACTCAAATGTGGGCGGGATGTGGTATAGTCCGTGTGTAAGAGACTTAGTTGGTCATAGGTACGTATATATATATATATATATATGTGTGTTAGAAAGAGAGTGTCGGGGTGAAGGTAAGGAAAGGAATGCTCCGGTGGTTTGGGCATGTGGAAAGAATGCATGATGAAAGAATGACTAAACAGATATACAATGCAAAAGTGGATGGATGCAGAAGTCGTGGAAGGCCACGACACACCTTCCATGATCAAATTGATCGTGTACTAGCAGAAGGTGATGTCAAGAGCCTTAAAAACAGACGAGCTTGCATGACAAGAGTTATGAATGTCAAAGAGGCAAGTGAGGTGTGTAAGAATAAGCCTAAATGGCACTCTGTTGTTCGTGTCTACGCCGCAAGGGAACTGGCGTGAAGTTATGTATATATGTATGTATATATATGTTACAGTCATAGTGATTAAATAGCTATTATACATAATGACTGGTCATTATATATAATAGCAAAATTGACTAGACACTGTGATAAATTCATCACTTTATCCGGATATTATTCATAATAGCGGGTCAAAGTTAGCCAAAGTAATAAATACGGTCTAACTTGCTACCCCTCTATAAATAATAATTATGACCCAGTTAATTCACGTCAGTTCATTTTAAATATTTTATTATTGTAGTCTTAAAAGAGTGATACCAAATACTTGTTTTGATTTCTGTGTTTTTTTTTTAATTTTGTTTTATGGCTAGTGAGCTTTAAATTTACTTTATAAATTAAAATTAAATAGCTTTATAACAATATTAATTAACGTAGAATTATTATCTATGACAATGTTATTTTAATTTTTAGGCAAAATGAAATATAATTTTGTAATCTTTACCTATACCTATTTGTTTTATTACATTATTCAAGTCTTCGAAGATATTATATATATATATATATATATATATATATATATATATATATATATATATAATTGCATGAGTTCAGCAGACAGGCAGACGGCCCACTTGATGGAAAGCGGTTACCATCGTCTATGGACATTTGCAACACCAAAAGTGCTACAAATGCGCTGCTGCTCTCTTAAGGAAGACTGGAACCTGGACACTAATGCCGGAACACAAATCAAGTTTGTTATGGCGGCATACTCTAGACCAGGGGTGGTCGCCATCCAGTCGGGCAAATACCCTACCACCTGGCTGTGGGTTGTTTTGTCGCCTCTTACGACAGGCCGCCCGGCCGCAGTAAATTGTATTCTTTCTCCGTTCCTGCGCGGATAAGATTATATAAAATTGCTAGTTAATGTGATTAATTCTGTGTTAATTATCACTTTATCTACATTGAGTAGACATTATAAATAATAGCTAGATAATATATATAATATCTGGATTTATTACTTTGGCTGTAATATATACATAAAAGAAAGTCGTGTTAATTACACTATTTATTTATAACTTAAGAACGGCTGTACCGATTTGGCTAAAAATTGGTGCGGAGGTAGATTAGAACTAGGTGACGGGACATAGGATACTTTTTATCCCGTTGTAACCGGTAGGTGGCGCTGAGATTGGGTTCTAGAATCCTCCTAATCATCTGGACCGATTTTGGTGATTTTGTTTTTGTGTGTATTGAGTGGGCTCCCGGATGGTTTAGATTCGCAATTAGAACCGGTAGGTGGCGCTGAGATCGGGTTCTAGATTTTTATTCATTCAGAGCAGGACAACGTCTGCCGGGGCCGCTAGTTTATAATGAAACATTTTCGGTCTTATTTATATTGAGCTAGATTAAGTTTATAAACTTTTCTAAGGTTCTTAAAGAAACCTACAAATTTACTCTAACTCAATATGAATATGACCGTTTGACTCGTTACAATTATAATATCGCAAAGTAGTACATTCATACAAAATCCAGGAGGCCCTGATACTTAAAATATTCAACATTTTAAAACTGTGAAAAACTCTCTCCTCAAACACTAATAATCTTTATTATTGTTACGAGTTGCAGGACTCGAATTAAATATAGAATTGATTAGATCTATACAAACACGTATAACACAGGTAGAAATATAACTGAACCCAACCAGTGCAAACGTAATGCACGATTCAATAACACGCGCATAGTCCGTCACTAAATAGATTACCGAATGTACACAAGTCTTTCTTCGCAGCTGGTTATCGCTCGACTGCCTCATCCCTCTATTGGGGCATTGCTTTATACTGTACAAATACAATATGTCTGCTCGACCGCGTGGACTGAATTTCCAAGAATCACACCTGGCTAATAACTACCATAAAAGATTACAATACACAATGGGCTGTTTTTCTAATCACAAATTTTAAACACAAAGTAAACAAAAGAAAAAGTAATAAAACGTCTACAGGTATGCAGGTGTGAATATGTCTTTTGTCGGCGCTCAAGTCATAACATTATTATAGTCGAGATTCGTTTTATTTCATAAAAAAATAATTAAATGCAAAATAAATGTTAAACTTAGGACTAATATAAATTAAAAAGAACTATAAATGAAAAGTTTCATATAAAATTATATAAAAAATGGATTATTGATTTCATGCAGTAAGGATTGTTCTTAAAATTATGGTTGTATTTCCACGTTGGAATACAACGTTAATGCACTCACTATCCCAAATATTAGACATCCTCTTTAGTCACATCAAGCCTTCATCAAACAGCTCTATCCGTATTTACTTAAGGCTTAAGAATATTCCCCCTATAATGGGAGGCCCGAGCCCAGCAGTGGGACATTTATGGGCTGATATTATTATTTATATTATTATAAGAATATTCTTTTATACGTAAATCAAAGGAAATTGAGCATAACAGTACTTTAAATTTTGAACTTTATGACATTGATTTAAAGTGTAATTTAGATTGGTTTTTTTAATTATAGTATGTTGACGGATATAGGCTATAGTAATTATATTTATATTAATAAAAGTTGGAGAATAATTATCTGTGAGTATATTCTCTAAAGTTTCACTTCTACTGCGTGTGAACTGCACACACATAAACATTTTTTTTTTCTCCGTTTGCTTATAGGCAAACTGGCCAAAGGGTCCACTTGATGGCGACTCCTTGCACACGCCCAAGGGAGCCGATGCGTTGCCTACCTTACTGAAACTTTAAATATCTGTGTACGCGCTTTTTGAAGAGTCCCATGTTATAGAGTTCTGGCGCTCGTGGCACGCTCTGGGCGGCGTGCAGTGAATGATTTCCAAGTTTCGAGGAAGTATAGATGAACTTCCAATCGCCGGCGGGTAGCGAGATGGTAAAATGGCGTCATTTCAAATAACTTAAAGGTTTCTTCTGTTCTCGCTGGAAGCAGGAGTGGCGCGTGCGGCGCGGAGAGATAACTGGCAGGAGAAGACGCGCGCGCTGCTTACATTCGACTTACGAGAAACAGGCAGCGAACAAAGTCTTCTTAAAACCAACGAAATTTTAAGTGAACAATGTTCATATAATACAAAGTTCAAAACACACCAAACTACTTTATTAACACTTTTTATTACTTAAAGGTTATTTTGATTTATTCCACGCTGCCACTGAGCCGCGCCCCAACAAACATTTCATACCGTGTCCCAACACTTTGTAGAATATGGTCAAGAATTTTATAGCAAGCCTGATAACGTACTCAGTTTTTTCCCTTGTACATGTATTGTTAACACAGAAACATCTGATGGAAGAAATAAAATTGGGGTACAAAGCATTTCGCACCTACCTCCTATAACGTATTTTATAGGTTTACACCAGACCGCTATAAAATTAGTAAGACAAACAATACACGAGAAATTTTAAAGAATACTAAAAATGCAGAATACCTATACATGCAGAAACGGAGAAAGAATACAATTTCCTGCGGCCGGGCGGCCTGTTGTAGGAGGCCACAAAACAACCCACACCCAGGTGGTAGGGTATTTGCCCGACTGAATGACTATCACACCTGGTCTAGAGTATGCCGCCATAACAACCTTGAGTCGTGTTCCGGCATTAGTGACCAGGTTCCAGTCTTCCTTAAGAGAGCAGCAGCGCCTTTGTAGCACTTTTGGTGTTGCAAATGTCCATAGGCGATGGTAACTGATTTCCATAAAGTGGACAGTCTGCCTGTCTGCCGAACTAGTGCAATAAAAAATGAAGCCCTACCATAATTGATTATTTAACGGTAGTAGAACATTGAGCATACCTGGTAAGACTAAGCAATCACTTCTTATAAATGTTACCAGCAACATCCAGACTAGTCGAGAATAAACAAACTACCTAAATGAAATATATATATAGTGTCCGTCGACACCGTCAATTTACATTAACTATATAACAGTCAAACCTATCTCAGAAAATGATAATTTATTCACAACACAGTTTAAAACAACATAACTCCCACGGGTTTTCATTTCGCTCCAATAATTTTTGACAAAATAATATAATTTTGATATTGTTGATTTGATTACGGCATGATTGATATTTAGAATGTCTTATTTATATAAAATATAGATATTGTACGTAGCAAGACGATTATAGAATTTGAGTGCGCAATTTGAGTTGTAGTTGACGTGTATACGCTAATGTGGCTATGCGTAAACGGTGTTATTTTTTAACGTTTTAAATGATACGAATTTGGCCACAGTCTAAATCTTTAACACTAACGCAGATGAAGCCCCTGCATTTGACTAATTTACTTATACATACATACATACATAACTTCACGCCAGTTCCTTTGCGGGGTAGGCACGAACAACAGAGCGCCATTTAGGCTTATTCTTACACACCTCACTTGCTTCTTTGACATTCATAACTCTTGTCATGCACGCTCGTCTGTTCTTAAGGCTCCTAACATCACCTTCTGCTAGTACACGATCAATTTGATCATGGAAAGTGTGTCGTGGCCTTCCAAGACTTCTGCATCCATCCACTTTTGCATTGTATATCTGTTTATTCATTCTTTCATCATGCATTCTTTCTACATGTCCGAACCACCGGAGCATTCCTTTCCTTACCTTCACCCCGACACTCTCTTTCAGACCAACTGTCTTTCTTACTTCGGTATTACGAACGCGGTCCGCAAGCGTCACTCCGCAGATTTTGCGCAGTGCTCGCATCTCGACCGCGTTTACTCTACTTTCATGCTCTTTCTTCCATACCCAACTCTCGCTTCCATACGTGAGCGTAGGTACCAGCACCGCGTTGTGTACGGCGAGCTGGGCCTTCTGGCTGAGGTTCAATATACTAATTTACTTATAATGGCTGTTAAATTAGAAAAAAATATTACAATTTATTACATTATAAAAATTCTAAACACGCCGTGTCTGTACGTTAAAGCTATTTAAGAAAAACAACTGGAATAGACTATATAAACGATGGAGAAAACACAGTGCAATTTTTTTTAGATTTCTTGTCTGTTTGTAATCAGGATCGGGATTCACGTTAAAACTACTGGGCCGAATTCGACGCGGTTTTTGCTGGTCGACAACAAATTAAACAAAAATTAAACTCTGCGCTACTTTTTATCCCGGGAATCCCGCGGGAATTTTCCCGGGAGCGGTTTGAAGTTGTTCAGATGCATAAAAATTTGCTTATTCCGAGACATTTTCCACTAAAGCCATAGCTTTTATTCTATTTTTTATATGCTGCGATACTTTGTGTCCCGGGAATCTCGCGGGAATTTTAAGCCAAGCGTGGACGAAGTTGCGGGCAAATCCTAGTGTACTTATAGAATAACAGCCAACAAACGTTCCACTGCTGAGCTCGGGGCCCCCCTATTGCCGGGGAACGGACAGTATACCCGATACTCTTGTCCAAGGCGGATTGCCAGCCAGGATTCGAACCCGCGCCATTTAAGTTTGGGACGCGTACGTTAGCCATTACGCTACCCCAACTTATTAATAAAAATAACAAAATAAGCTTACCTTCATATTTATATATTGCTATAAATAGATATATCCCTCCCTCCCTTAAGACAGCAGTAGCGCATTTGTAGCACCTTTGGTGTTGCAAATGTCCATAGGCGAAGGTAGCCGCTTTCCATCAAGTGGGCCGTCTGCCTGTTTGCTGAACTCATGCAATTAAAAAATATATATATCCAATAAATTTATTGGGACTTAGTTTTAATACTTCATACAAAGGAGTATAAATTCAAAAAGTAAAATATAAAAAATAATATATTTTGCAAATTTGTTGTTGTAATTTTATGTTTTATTTGGCACCGACTTTAAAATGTTGCAGAAATTATTTATTTTCCACTTTTTAGTTACTTTTCAAGTCAGTTGAGTCTTGTGTTATTTTTTTTAAAGTGAAACTTCTATATAAACGAGGGGTCTTAGGATTTTTCTGTCACGAAAAAGCGTTACGGCCGCGTGGAGGAGCGGCATAAATTTAGACTCGACGTGGTTAGAGGCGGCATAATTTTAGAGTATCCCTTTAGTTGCTTCCGGACCGAATTCAGTTTTTTTGATTGATAAAATATAATATGTTTAAATAAAAAATGCATTCATTAAAATGTACCTAACCAAACCAAATCATAATTTGCAGTAAACCTGCGAAAAATGGAAATGTGTGCTTGAACACATAGTAGAAGTGAAACTTGAACTTGAAGTTTTACGGGCAGATTGTTAATGTACTTTTCCAATTTGAAAACCTGCCCGTAAAACTTCAAGTTAAAATTTTATTGCGATTCGCTATGCCACTTAGCCGTTGCCATTCGCTTTTCCACTTGTCCGTTGAAGTTTCACTTCTACTATGTGTCCCAGCGCACATTTCGATTTTCTTGTATACTTTTTAGTTACGTTAATACTTTAATAGCTTTAGAAAAGAAATATGAAACACGTTGTCCGTATCTATGATATTCGAGAGTTGCTTTCGAGTTTCCTGGCATCCATTCATAAAATCCTGACTGGATGAGAATGAGACCACTTAGAAGTATATTCTTTTGATTAAAAAATAATTTGAAACTCGGACCACAACTGACGGAGAAATCGTATAACAAATGTTCGACCTACGAGCTAAGACACTGAGAATACCAGGCTGCCTTAGAACAGTTTAAACATTCATATATGTAAATACTGTTCTATCGCCTGATAAATAGACAGACATTAGCTTTTACACAACTATCAAGACTATACCTATAATATGCATACTCATCTGTATATTTTTAATACTAGCTACAAGTAAGTTAAAATAAACCCCCCGATTTTGAAACATTCTTCATTGGTACTCCGCTCCTATTGGTCTTAGCGTGATGATGTATAGCCTATAGCCTTGCTCGATAAATGGGCTATATAATACTGAAAGAATTTTTCAAATCAGACCAGTACTTCCTGAGATTAGAGCGTTCAAGCAAACAAACAAACTCTTCAGCTTTATATACTAGTATAAGATCGTCCACAAAAAAACAAACACAAAAAAATACAGTCAAATTAAAAACCTTTTTGAAATCGGTTAAAAATAATACCCTCAATGGTGAGGAAAAAGCCGTAGCTAGTAATAAATAAGTAATAGTTCAGCCATTAACATATTTCATTTAGCACTGACAGCGCAAACACGTCATAAAATATCTTACAAGACAAGCAAGTTAATTGGCTTCTGCGTTTATGTTATTTTCAAATTATCTTTAAGTCGCAATTTGAATTTATATAGACTTGTAATATTAAACGCAGAAACGAGAACTCAAACCAATTGATGGTTAGATTCTATGGCCACTGAAAAATGCGTGGGTTGCTTACTTAAGGCCCCCCTTGCCGCAAAAGGTCGAAAGTTGGGTGCAAACGAAATAACTTTTAGTCCATATTACTGATTAATCATTTACTAAAAAAAATATCATAAATCTGTACGGTGTGAGACATAACATAGGTTTTTCGTAATTTTTCTATAGTTATTTTTTAAGTTAAGAAACAAAATCACCAAACTTCCTCCAAATTATTGACATAAAATCATTTTATCCGTGCAGGAACGGAGAAAGAATACAATTTCCTGCGGCCGGAATGGTGTCACCATAGACACTTTGAGTTGTGTTCCGGCATTAGTGACCAGGTTCCAGTAACCCTTAAGAGAGCAGCAGCGCATTTGTAGCACTTTTGATGTTGCAAATGTACATAGGCGATAGTAACCGCTTTCCGTCAAGTGAGCCGTCTGCCTGTTTGCAAAACTCCTGCAATAAAATATAGAAAAAAATTACTCCTTCATTTTTTATCAAAACAGGACAAAGAATCTACATCTATGTTAAAGAGAGATAGATAATATGTTTTTTTTTCAAATACTACTTTATTTTATTCACGATAAAATAATAATGCATCTGAAAAACGACCGCGTCTATGGAATCCCCGCTATCGCTCGCAAAATCAGTAACGAAAAATCCTTAAGGACGTTGGCGTTGCTACAAGCCTTAAGAAGAGAATAGGTATTTTAAACTAGCTGTACCCAGCATGCATTGCAATGCCACGTAAAGTAATTTTTTGGATCAAAAACCTTCTCGGGCGTCCTTAGAGCAAACACCCTACCAAAATTTCAACACAATCTGATCAATGTTTTAGGAAAGCATGACAGACATATAATATATAAACATTGATTTTTATTTATATATTAGTGATGGAAATTACAGCTACTTTAATATACCGTTCACTGCCGGTAAGTTATTTCATTTGGTCACTGTTATTACACCACTGAAAAGTCACGTATCCCATAGCTATTAATAAGGAACGAAGATAATTATAAGTCAGTTAAAAAAAAACAGAACGGTGACGTCTCAAGGTGACGACTAGAAATGCAAGTGATTATTGGAACTGTGAATTGAAATAATTCGTAGCACCCTCAACGTTACTTTTCACGGCGTAATAAATATCTTCAAGAAAATTAATGCCAAACGCTTTTCAATGTTCAATTTTATTAATAAATTTGCTCGTTTATCGTTTTTACTATCTACTTTAACTTTAATAGATGGCGGTTTAACAGTTTGTCCTACGTATCAGTGAAATCTGCCATCACTATTATATAGATAGATGACAGAAACTAAACTAAAAAAACCGTTGTTGCCTCGTACTTTTTGTACAAGTATCGAAAATTATGACGTCATAATTCCTTACAATTTAAAGGAGTCAAAAAGCTCATAAATTGAAATTATTTTTATCTTGAAAGGTCTTCTATCTTACATACATACATTCATAACTTCACGCCAGTTCCCTTACGGGGTAGGCACGAACAACAGAGCGCCATTTAGGCTTATTCTTAAAAGGTGATAAATATTTTCTTAAGTTTTCGCGACTTGTATACATAATAACTTGACACTTGACATCTTTGTCTTCTGTGATCACGGCCACTGAAAAGTGGCCGAAACGTCGGAAAAATCAAAGTCAAATAAAATTGCCGCGCTTAAAACCGTTAAAACGTAGTTTTATTAAGGTGATAAATGTTATTATAATGCCTATTATCTTAAATAAATAATTTTCAAATTTATTGTTTTTGACGGCCGCTCTGCGAGGTAAGACTTTGTCGGCCGAACTCACCAACACAGAGGCTCCAGGATCGATGCCTGGCATGGTAAATTTCGTAAACGAACTTTCCCTTATTTACTGTGGTCTGGGTGTCTGAGAGTCATCCATTGTCTAACGTAACACAAGCTTAACTTGAGGTAAAAAAAAATTATAACGTGGCAATGTACCCCATAGCCGTAAGCCTGGATTTTTTCGAATATCTCTAGTGGGGCATGGAGATAAATTGAAAATCAAATAAATATTGGAGTTTTTAGCAGGAATTTGGTGGGTGTTACTTTGCTTTGCCATTTTTTTCAGTTCAATAGTTATTGCACAATGCCTTAACAGATTAACAGAAAACAGATAAAACTTCTAAAAAATCTATATTCGGTATTTTGTAGTCCTAATTAACCCATCTGACTTAATTTTTAAATTCATTGGAAAAACTTGACCCCTCTACAGACTTATTATACCTATATTATAGATATATTAACAAATCAATAACTCACCTAACTTTCAAAGGGAAACTTACATAGCAAATTCAATCTTACAAGTCCGTTACAAACTGAACTTATCTAAGCCGGGTACAAATGTAAAACGCAAATCGCCTCTCAATATGGCCACATCCCACTCACTATATTGTATCCAAATCACCTCTTTAGCTCGTCTCGGTATACCTTTTCATGAATGATGAGATTATTTTATGGTAGCCTAGATATATCTCTGTACGGTTTATTTTAATATCCGAGGGGGTAAAGCCCAGTAATTGGCTATAAAGTATGGAATATAGCATCTCGTTATGTAGAGCTATCTTTAAGAGCGTTATGAATATTAATATAGAAGCGAATGTTGCTCTGTTTGTTTGTTAGCTTTAAACGACTGAACAATTAACGGATCTTTATGTTTTGCAAGGACACACGTCCAGTTTGTCGTCGTGAAGACATGGTTTACGGGCGATTGGTTTCGGTTAGACCAGTCCTCAAGCCGGGGCCTGCGGAAAGTCAAGGCCGTAGTATATAACTGTGGCCCTGGCATAAAGGCGAAGGGCAGAACACCGAGGGGTTTTAGTGGCGGTTTGAATAAGGTAGTAGTGTGTATAAAAGTGGGTATTCCTAACATTTTTTAATACCTGTAGCAGGCAAACAAGCAGACAGCCCACATCATTCATGGAAGGCGGCTGCCGGCGCCTGTGGACGTTTACAACACCAGGAGCGTTGCTTACCTGATGCTGGCCTCTAAGAAATTTTGGGTGGCAATAATATTTCTTCGGGGGTGCTAAAGCCAACCCAACGTGGCGAATCCCACACGCCCCGACGGCGTTTCCCCCGCGGGGATTAGTCCTCTATCGGATTTCTCCTCGTTGAAAGAAGGATAGATCAATCCCGTTTTTTCAGGAGAATTCCTGTGGAAGCAAGTAAGATGAGCGTGAGCAGATCATCGGCGCACCCTCATATCGAAGACCAATTCTCGGCAAATTACGTCGGTTGGTTGGGCGGAGCTACGTTTCCTAGTGAGTGAGATGCAGCGCAGAAAGAGAGGATGTACAGCAGTAGTATCCTTCTATGAATCCGTTATGTTACAGAAGTAGGAGGTCAAGAAGTGAAGTATGCAGGATGAGCAGGTGGACCCTGACAGATGGCACAATTGAATGGTGCCTTAGTCCTGTAGGTCTCATGACGCTTCACCGAACACGGATGCTGGTAGGTTTAGTGTTGGTGTAGTCTGGCGGTCGTTATTGCAACACATTTTCTTAGTTGAAATATTGTCACAAGACGGTCGCTGGAAGCTCCACATATTTTTCGACAACCTCTCTGTCCCTGATGCGCAAAGGCATTTCACCAGCGATTCCAACAAAAAGGACCGAGCTCTGTCTAGCTCTGCGGAATAATATTGTCGCTACAACTCTAACAAGGATTTGTTGCGACTTAGCTGGGTCCTAACCTCTGGATCAGTATCATTTTTGACCAATAGCTGACAGGGTCAGCGTTGGCATATCTGTTATCTCATAAACGTGGTGATAGGAGGAATGTAGGGGTTGTTCTTGTAGGTAACCAGCAGTTTTTGGTCCGACTCTACCGCACTGCTGTACCCAAGCAGGGTGTAATGCATAAAGTATTTCCACCTGGTGAAAAAAAAGGAGTTCTGTATCCTGGAGTAAGATATGTGCTTCCGTTTTGAAAACCGCCTGAACAACCTTGAGTGGTGTTCCGACATTAGTGGCTAGGTTCCTGTCTGCCTTTAGAGAGTGGCAGGCAGCACTTTGGTGTAGCACTTTCGTTGTTACGAATGTTCATAGGCGATGGTAACCACTTTCCGTCAGGTGGGCCGTCTGCCGATCTGCTGAACTCATGCAATAAAAAAAAACGTTAAAAAGTTATGGAGGGGGTAGAGCAGTTAGGGATGAAGATACCACAATAATTACTAGATATCAAAGTTTCAAATATTGGTAAATATACCTGATTTAGCGTTTCAGTTGCTTGTGTTACTTTATTCAAGAAGACAAGAAATAAACCCGGACCAAGTCGCGAGTAGCAGCTAGCATGTAATATAGGCGAACGTTTGTTTGTACTAGTATTATTTGTATTCATTTTTTAAAAGATTAGTGTGTTGATATCTTATTGGAATTTGTAAACATCGTCTCGGAATTCCGTGGTCGAGTATTGAGTTTAGTTTTTCATGGGTGGTATTTGTGTAATATAAAAGTTATTTGTGTTATTTCTTAGATTATTTGAGATTTATTGATTTGTCATAATTAATTCTTAAGCCAATAAAGAGTTCATTGTAATTAATTAGTGATAATTCATAATTTTGTATTTCGGAAATCCATTCAAATGTGGCTGATTGAACATTTTAAATTCCAGATGCAATATAGTAAAATGTACATTACCGACTAAATTGATGCTTACATGTCTTAAAGGAAACTTATTGGCCTTTTTAAGATAAGATTCATGGTTCAACAAAGAGAGAAGATGGTGGCTGGAGGGTCCGAATCAACCTCGAAATTGAGAATCTCGTGGCGTAGCCCAACATAGTAGGAGAAATAAAAACTCACCGCCTCCGCTGACTCGATCACTTAGAATGGATGGAGAGATTCGCAGCGTGAGGAAAGTATATTTGGGACTGTCGGTAAATCAGCGGCCGGTCGGCCGTCCCAAATATCGCTGGAAAGACAGAGTGGAGGCTGACCTGTCTCAGCTTCGAGCCGATAATTGGTAAGAAACTGCGCAGGACAGGGGAAAATGGCATGTTCTCGTTTCAGAGGCCAAGACCCACTTTGGGTCGCTGAGCCAACGAAGCATTGGACTTTTTATTTTGCACTAAACGAAATGTCTAAAAATATTTTATTTATTAAGGTTCCGTAGTATTTTTGGTAAAAACGGATTCCGTAAGTATACGCCATGCCCTTCTGTCTTTCTATATCATAGTCATTTTTGTAAGAAATAACTAGGTTTCTATAAATAAAATTTAAATTTTAGAAACAATCAAAAATTAAGGGTGAAAACGTTTTTTCAATGCATATAATCGTGTACAATATATAGTATCTTAATAAATGGTCTTTAGATACTTTTTAATTAAGTCAATAGGTGACGAGATATTAGCTCTCAAATTCGTGAAATTGTGCCATTCTAGCTTTTAAAGTATGAAGTGGAAAATATAATAAAAAACCAACTAGTTACGTGGGGAATAAATGTCTAGCTATGCCGCCTCCACCAGGTCGCGGTCCAAGGGGTAGGCCCCGGAAATGCTGGCTTGACGTCGTAAAGTGTGATATACATACTGGTCTCGCAATTAGGGATGCCAAAGACCACACGAAACGGAGTAGAAGAAGTAGGAAAGCTTACCCTGGGTTTTCACTTCGAATGAAGCAGACGCTCCCTGTTATGTCGGATACTACGGAGAGTACAGTGTTTTCTTAAATAAATTTAGAATTTACACTTTTGCACATAACTGAAATTTAGGATAAAATACAGATTTGAAAATAAACAGAAATTGGAACAGAGATTAAGTCCTAGAAACAGAGGTCCGATCAAGTCGAAAGATGAAGATGAACTGACTGTAGGTTGAAACCATTGATGAGGTCTGGTGAGCAAAATAGGATCATGTTTTTTTAATTATAATTATAACAATACACAACTGGGATTTAACACTATGATGATGATGAGTCGACGTTTGACACCTTTATGGGAACTTCTGTTGTTCGCAGACTGCCAAGAACTTACCAAAATTTGAAAACAAAACTCCACAACAAAATCACCCTATGACTTCTCACACCAAACACTTGAATTCCAATCTCAGGGACACCAATCGAGCCAATCACGTTATAGTAAGTTTGTTCTAGAATGTTCATTCGAGACAATCAACATTTATTTATACTCGCTTCAAATCTTAATGATAATGACACCAATAAATAAGCATCAACTGCAACGAGCAATTATGAACAGCCACGAACACAACAACGCATCTGCTCACATAAAACAATTTTCTCAATTCCGGACCAATTCATCATAAAATAGCTTTATCGTCTATAACAATTAAATAAAATTGCCTACAATTCGGGTCAGTTAAGTCATCAATTCATTAATAGTCCAAGATGATACAGCTACGCTATGGCCGCAAGGCAACACTGACGTCTCTAGAATGCAGTGACTCCAGATATAAGGTGATTACCGTATATCTCCGGTATTTTAGTCCAGTGTACTAACTCAGAACATTTTATATTACCTCCATCGTGTCATAAAGTTTAGGTAACATCAACAATAATTAATTCAAAACAAAACATTTTTTTCTCTTTATTTATTTGGGACTTTTGTCACACAGGCATGTCGTGCCTCGTCATGTCTTGTCATCGTCAGCTAATCGTAATCCACTGCTAAACGTTGGCCTTCCCAAGTTAGCGCTACTCATCCCTGTCCTCAGACTCTTTCATCCAGCGCCTACAGGCGACCCTGCGGAAGTCGTCAGTCCATTAGGCTGGAGGGCACCCGACACTGTACTTACTGAGACGCGGTCTCCACTTCACGATTCGTGTGCTCCATCGGCCATCGGTCCTGCGGCAGATGTGAGCGGCCCACTGCCACTTCAACTTGCTAATTTTGCGAGCTATGTCCGTTACCTTGGTTTTCTTACGGATATCCTATCTCCTCATCTCCTAACCATACAATAATTCAAATTCATTTATTTATATAAACTTATTTCTAGGCCTTATATAATTATATCTCAAACTAATGGTAATAACACATTCTGAATTAAAATTAAGTAGGTAAGTAATAACTTATACATATTAAATTAAAATAATTAACTGGCTAACAAACTACCCTCTTTTGAGGCTGGCTTTACCAAAATCCCTATCAAAATACCTACATCAAAACAATTCGGTCCTAACTGCCTCATCAGTTGTTCTCTGCCATCTTTATTTCTGCTGCATTCTGTTAAAACAAAACTTAAATATCATTTAATGCAATCAGATTATTTTATCCGTGCAGGAACGGAGAAAGAATACAATTTCCTGCGGCCAGGAGGCTTGTCGTAAGAGGCGATAAAACAACTCACAGCCAGGTGGTAGGGTATTTGCCCGTCTAGATGACTACCACCCTTGGTCTAGAGTATGCCGCCATAACGACCTCAAGTTGTATTCCGGCATTAGCGGCCGGGTTCTAGTCTCCCTTTAGAGAGCGGCAGCACATTGGTAGTGATGATAACTACTTTCCATCGGGTGGGCCCGTCTGCTGAACTCACATAATAAAAAAAAGTAATTTGAAACTTGACTATATAATTTATTTATTCTTTAAACTGGCTATGCAATATAAATATGGTAAAATGTCTGGGCTTCTTTAATAAGTACGCAGAGGTTTTCAGGAAAAGTCAGAGGCCACTAATAATTCTTTTAAAGGTACCTACATTTATGAAGAGATTATTTAAAGTTGACAAATCGAAATGTATGCGTCAATAACGTAGCTAGTGGAGAACCAATCTCTCTGCCTACTTCTATTGGGATTGGTGTACTTGAGGAGATTTATGTCCAGCAGTGGACTGAGTTTGGTTGACTACAACAACGAAGAAATAAAAGTGTTACAAGAATAATACCTGTTTATCTCATTCACGCGTACCTAGTTCAGAACATTAAATTTTTGTCATGGTAATGCGGCATTTTAAAATTTTTACATGGTGACACTGCTAGAATGCAATCACAAAGCTGCACTCACGGAACCCTAACCGTTTCTCACCCCCACCTGCTTATCTGTCTCTTTCTTTCTCTATATCATTTTCAACCTATCTCTTTCTCACCTCAAAATTTCATTCGGCGCTTTTCGATTATACTCGGATGCAATAGCCGGTGTACTGCTCAACTCGGTTGAGCTCAGCGAAATAATTTCTGGCAGTCGTTTCCCAACCGTGGTGAGAGGAGTGTTGTTGCCGATCGCTTCTCCCGCGTCCAAAACATCGTATGTCGTATTTATATACAGATGTTTGTTGTGAGATAGTGTGCCCTAAAAACCTAAAGGATTGTTTGTGTCTGTGTCATACGAATTTACTGTGAAGTGTCAAGAGTTGCAAGCACGGATGCGTTTAAATGCAATGAAATCTGTTTGATTAGCAAACATAAACATTTGGACATGTGTAAATATTATTTCCTTGGTTTGCAACGTTTAATGGAAAGCCGGCGTAAGGAATAACACAGAAAATAAACGGTAATAACTCGACGGAAGTTTGAAATGTTTTAGTTGTAATGCTACTCGTTCTAGTAGTCTTTAGTTGATATGGAAACATGGTTTTGCCGGGAATAATGATATTATTGCGTCGTTTGGTTTAAATTTAGCGGATCATTTAAACGGTCTAAGCCAAGCTCTACTTGCTTTGTAGAAATTAACAGTGTGATAATAAAGATATGACTTTAAAATAGCTGCTTGGTTTATAATAACTATGCTTAATATTAAAACGATGACTATAAATAGGTATTAGGTACCCACTGAATGAGTTTTTTATTTGATTTCGTAGTTTTGTTAAAGTTTGTCTTTTTGGCAAAATATTATAACAACGAGAGACTGCCACTTGGCATTGGTCGCGTGATATTTGAATCTATAAATCACGGAAACGACCTTCCATTTTCCGGAATAAATGTACAGTTAATCTTCATTTTTGGAAGTAATTAATTATATATACTTAATGTCATGATAATAGGTTTATTTAAAAAGTCACAGTGGAAAAATAAAAATAAAATTAACTTATAAAATAATCATAATTAGGAGTAGAGGTAGGTACCTGCGTAGTTGGATTGTTTACTAATAGGAATATTATCAGTCTATGGTGAGGCATTTTCTAAACGGTAATGGGAACATAAAATCCAACAAGGGGAGTTAACGAATTAATGAAAATGAATTAGTTTGTTTAAACAAACAAATCGGCAGATGAACACACATTGCATATTCCCAATCTAAGCAAGTTAAGCTTTAATATGGATAATATACATCGAACAATTCTAGGCTGATTCAAGACGCCCCGACCAGAGCAAATAGCGTAAAACTTCGTGTTCAAAATTTGCCTTGCTGTTTATCGAACCCGAGCCTTTGTGTTCCAGTGAACTAAGCGCTCCAATGTTTATACCACTTGACCACAGAGGCTATCATATATGGTTGCATCGAATATCATGAAAGTTACTTAATAAGTACTTGCAGTACTAGAAATAAGCGCAGGATAATTTTTAACCTGAAAATTGAACGTTCCCTTAGAATGTGGATTAGAAATTTACCCTAGCGAAACCACGCGAAAAAATAGTTAGCACCTTTGCGTTAAAGTTCGAATATTGTGAAGAGAGTGCCTCATATAGGGTCGCAGAGCGGGTTGGAATGCTCCTCCGTGTCTCGAAGGAAGATCTTCCAGCGAGGCTATTGTTATTCCTCGCAGGCCTAGGCCCATCTATTATTGTTGGAAATTTGTATATATTCTTTGTACGTTTCGGGAATCGTTTGCGACTCCAATTATTGTACAGCGCCATCTATTAGCTTGTAAGTGTTCCACTACAATTATAACAATTAGGTACCTATCTGAATCACTTTTACTTAAACAGATTTCATTATTTAATGTAAAGAACGTTTTGCTAAAATTTAACCCTTTCTCTTTGACGTTGAACATTCCTTCCCAGAAATTGGTCCTTACAAGCATCACTAGGAGTTGGTGTAAGAATACGGCATGTCGAGACGGTAATGTCGAGGAGAGAAGAGGAGGGAGAGAAGGGTAAGTGCGCGTATTGAAGCGCCTCCACATGGGCGCCGGCGTCAGCCGGGAGCTCGGAGGCGCAGATACGCGCATGACTTCCCTCCCTAGGATAATACCGCTTCAGGGGCCCTCATGCATCAAGGGAGCAGAGGAGTCTTCACCCCTGTCGTCGAAGTGAGTTAGGTCTTCCAGGGGCTTTCTCAGGCACTTATTGCGCTAGGATCGGCGTGGGCGTAACTACGTTCTAAGTCTCATGCCTTTCCTGCCATAAGCGCGGGGCATCGGAGGAGGGTGGTTTTAGTGGGTATTAGCCATTTGGTCTCGAGTCTCCACACAAGCCGGTTGATTATTGTTTGGATTGCCCCTTCTGGGAACGCCTCCATGATCGACTATGGTCTAATCCCTTGCAAAGGACCCGGTATTGTGTGTAAATAGCATTTCGCAGCCTGAAAAAAAAGAATACGGCCTGTGTTAAGAGGTCCCTCCAAACTTTTTAAGATTAAAAAATCGCCAAAAACCGATTTTTTTGAATTCAAATTTTTTCTCGTTACAGTATAATTTTATAGACAAAGTTTCAATTCAAAATTTTAATTTTAAAAGGTAAATTTTTTTTCAATTTCCTAATGCACTACTCGCTCAAAAAAATCAAAATTAATGCACTCGTACATAAAAAAAATTAGCTATTTTATAAAAAAAGTATAGATAGATAGACTAGCTGATGCCCGCGACTTCGTCCGCGTGGTATTTATTATTCCTTCAATTAAAATTTTATAGATAGCAATACCTTATAATCCTTCTTTATAGACGAAATTCAACATAATCTGATTCGGAAAATGGACAAATAGGTTGGTTGGCTGACTTACACGGGAGAAAGGAACATAGAGCTGACCGTGCGAGAAACAGCTGACGCTGAGGTCCACGCCCGCAACACGCAGTGGTTTTATTGTATGATGATACCGATAATATCAATACTTAATTAGGTACATAAGTTGTATAATAAGCTGTTTAAGTAATTAAAGTTTTTTAACTATCCCACGGGAACTCTTTAATTTTTCGAGATCAAAAGAATCCTATATGTTGAATAGGGATATAAGCTATCACCATATAGAATTTCATTTAAATCGGTCCCGTCGTTTTGAAGATTAGCCCGTACAAACAGAGAAACAAAAAATTTGAACATATCTAAATTAGTTCACTTCTTACGTCCCCCTGACTAGGATTTTAGCATTTTTTTCATTGTATAGAAATTCGACCTCTACAGTTTTATTATAGGTATGTATAGATAGATATGGTCAGCAAGAAAGAACTATTCGTTAATTTAAACCGACCGGATGTATAAAAACAATAGTGATATTATGATTACATTTAATTTTCTAATGTATTATTTGATAAACATGTGGGTGGAATAAAAGCTAACAGTGATGGAGCATTTTTGTTTTACATCACACAAAACAATTCATTAAAACAATGGAACGTATTGTTTGTGCTTAGCTGGATTGTTATTTAATTGCTTTTTTGTATAAACAATAATTTTGTTTGATCACAGAAACAAAAGGTGAAAAATTATTGTAATGCTTTTAATTACAGCCAGGTGGTAGGGTATTTGCTCGACTGGATCGCGACCACTCCAGGTCTAGAGTATGCCGCCATAACAACCTTGTGTTGTGTTCCGGCATTAGTGACCAGGTTCCAGTCTCCCTTAAGAGAGCAGCAGCGCATTTGTAGCAGCTTTGGTGTTACAAATATCCATAGGCGATGGTAACCACTTTCCATCAAGTGGGCCGTCTGCCTGTCTGCTGAACTCCTGCAATAAAAAAATAAATAATTTTGGTTCGAAAGTATTGAATTGATTTTATAATACTTAGTATATTTTTCTCTTTATATTTTCGGATATTTTGATAACACAATTGTACATATTTTCAATAACCTGTATAATTAATTGATTGTATCTATACCGAAAATTTTGATGTAATGCTGTGGAATATAGATTTGAAACTAGGTATGCTATTTCAACCGTTACAGAAATTACGTCATCACTTGCTACGTTTGTACAAAATCTAGATGTACTTCGGCGTTTAAAACCATCTCAATTGAGTTGATTATGAACTAATGCAAGCAAACCGCGTAAGTAGTACTGATATTTGCCACTGCTTGGGAATTAACCGACTATCACAAAATTTTGGTACACATTTGCGTGATAGCCAATATTAATGAACGACTGAATAATCTATATTGTTCACCATAAACTTAAACCTAGAAAATTAATACAGATACATTTGGAATACATTGCCTGTTGCTGTTAGACAAGCTAAATATCTATTAACATTTAAGAACGTAGTCAGAAAATACTGTCTGCAATATGTAATTTTATATAATTAGTATTGTATTGCATATAGCTATTTAAATAGTTGCATTTTATTACTGTATCTTGTATATATGTATGTAACGTGTGTGTATATTTGTATATATATTATAGTATAAAAGTCTATTACTTATTTATTTATTTATTTATTTGTTACCCTGCTTTATATTGCTTTAAATATAATCTAAAAATAAACTAAATATACAAACTAAAATTAAAGTATAAAATCTAGTTCTAGACCGCTGTCAGTCGGAAACGTGCCCAAAAGACTGCCACATTGCCTCTCTGAATAGCAATGCTGATGCGTTGTCCGAGGTATAAACCAGTCTTTTGGTCACGTGAGACATCCACCAGACGTTTGACTATGTCTCGATAAAGCTTGTGCGCCTCAGGCCCCCATGGTCCCAGGGTCTCGACCCTAAAAGCCGCAAATATGTAGCCATTTCCGATGGCTGAGTATTTGCGGCGTTTTAGGGCCTCCTGTTGTGCAGCAGCTGTACTGGCAGACATGCTAGTAGCTGGAAGATGGGACGCTGCCAGAATTATAGTTTATAGTTATATATTTATTATTAAAATGTAAGTAATCGTACAATAATTCTGTATACCACCATCGCCACTCCTAATCAGCAATATTCTTGCTACGAGTTGTCTGGAAGAGATTGCTTTTTAGCGATAAGACCGCCCTTTGTACACAACTAGAATAATACTAGTTCGTAAGTTTCTGTAATGATGTACATGAAAGTGTTATCTATATATCTATTTGCATTAGAACAATGGGCGGCCTTATCGCTTATAGCGATAATAATAACAAATATTAGACGATTCATTTCTTTCAATTTGGATGAATCAATCATTATCAAAGGGATCTACATAAAAATAGAATAGATAAACTATCGCAAAAATAGTTTTTTGTATCCATCGTGTACTACCTATTATAATAAATTAATTCGCAGCTAATTGGTCTGAAAGAGAGTGTCGGGGTGAAGGTAAGGAAAGGAATGCTCCGGTGGTTCGGGCATGTGGAAAGAATGCCTGATGAAAGAATGACTAAACAGATATACAATGCAAAAGTGGATGGATGTAGAAGTCGTGGAAGGCCACGACACACCTTTCATGATCAAATTGATCGTGTACTAGCAGAAGGTGATGTCAGAAGCCTTAAGAACAGACGAGCGTGCATGACAAGAGTTATGAATGTCAAAGAAGCAAGTGAGGTGTGTAAGAATAAACCTAAATGGCGCTCTGTTGCTCGTGCCTATCCCGCAAGGGAACTGGCGTGAAGTTATATATGTATGTAATTCGCAGCTACGATTTGAATATAACAGGTACCTCGGTATCTAGGTGTAGGAATAAACTTAATTATCTATCTTTTGAATTTTAGTGTGTAATGAGCAGGTTATCTTAGTATGTTAGATTAATTTTTCATGTTTAAGTGAAAGAAAGAAAGAAGAATATTTATTTCTAATAGCGACATACAACAAAAAATAGTACTAACATAACAAAGTATAGATAAAATTATACAGAAATTGTATGCCGCCATTTGGAAATGAGGTTGGCACTCAGCATTTTGCCGTCCCGAAACCTAGTCCGACACAGCGTTGATTTTTAGTGCCCACCTCTTAAATCACATATGGCATGCCACCTGTGCTAAACATAAACAAAACAAATAATTATAAAAAAACGTATAAGTACCAAAGATTAAAATACAAAGCACTAAAAACAGAAAATTGTAGTTTCTAATAATAAAAATGAAATAATGAGTAAAATGAAAAAAATATCTATCCTAAGAAGAAAAAAGTAATATATATAACCACACTAAATATTTACAATTTATTTAACCTAACCTAATTTATTAACCTAATACCGATATAATATTTATAAATATATATACATATAACAAATATGTATTAATTTAGTTTCTTTGCCTCAATACAATGAATGTATACATACATTCATTCACATGGTGCCACATCACTCAAAATTTGCCGTCCTTACTTAACCTACAAATTAAGAAGTATACTTTGGTACCAGTGCCGTAAATAGGGCAGTGCCACCGGTGCCCAGGCACAGGGCGTAGGCTCTGGGGGCACAAGAATGGCCAGACCAGGCAGGACTATAATTTTTTCGGTTTGCTCCTGACAAGTTCCCGCTGCGCTCCTAGTGCTCGATTCCAACACATACGTACCTACATGCCATTATCATCAAAAAGTCTGTTAAATTAGACAAAACATCGCGTTCATTTTTTTGTTCTAGTTCTTTAAATATATTTTTCTTCCAAATTGGTCCACCAACAGCAAGGTCCTTGTACGTTATTTTATCACCCTGAATGAAATAATGTAGACCTATACATAGCATTGCTCTAGCTAGGATACCTATAATATTAAAAAAAAAACAAGAGCGCAGTTATAGAAGCTCGCATAGGGCGCATAAAAGGCTATTTACAGCATTGTTTGTTACTATTTATTCTCTTTGTTTTTTATGTCTCTTATGTCTGATTTAATTCTATCTGTGGTGACTTGTTATTAGCTTACTATCACTAATGCCTTATTATTATAATGTTAATAATAGCTGATAGTCATCCAAAAATTGTAAAATAAAAAAATAGATTCGAATCAGTCAATGTCATTGCATACTAGTCGTGTCCTTTTCAATGAAATTAATTCAATTCGGTTGATGCGTCTAATATCAGCATAACAGACTGGAAAACATATATCCCAAAGAGCATAGTTGCTGCGTGTACAGATGATAATTTTACGTAGACGAAACCACGTGAAATTCTCTACATACATACTTAACTTCACGCCAGTTCCCTTGCGGGGTAGGACGAACAACAGAGCGCCATTTAGACTTATTCTTACACACTTCACTTGCTTCTTTGACATCCATAACTCTTGTCATGCACGCTCGTCTGTTCTTAAGGCTCCTGACATCACCTTCTGCTAGTACACGATCAATTTGATCATGGAAGGTGTGTCATGGCCTTCCACGACGAAATTCTCTAGACATTAATAAAACGTTGTTTTATATTTTTTATTTTCAGAACATTTCCTTTTGATAATGATGTTTGGGAAATATTTAATACAAGAATGCCATCGAGCCGGTAAACAATCTCACCAAGAATTTTAAAAATTTGGGCTGTGTTAGACGGAAAGCGGATTCTTTGGAAGCAGTTCAGATAACTTATGGCATGTTTTACGACTAAATAAGTTGTCAGTTATTTTGATAGAAAATGCTCATCTTTGCTTGTTTTATGTATTTACTAGGATATGCCCGCGACTTCGTCCAAGGATGACTTGAAATTCCGGCGGGATTCCCGAGACACAAAGTAGCGCAGTTATCGTTTTTGTAAAAACTGTGTCGGAATAGGCTTATTTATATGCACCCGAACAACTAACTACAAACCACTCCCGGGAAATTTCCCGTGGGATCCCCGGGATAAAAAATCACACATTTTGTTAGATAAAATTTTCTATCGATCAGTGTAAAAATCATATTGGAATTGAATTTTTTTTATAATCTGGCCATTTTATACCATTCCCAGAAAAAATCCTGCGGAATTCCCAGGACAACAAGTGGGAAAATGTAAGTCTAAGGATTTGTTGTCGATCAGAGAAAACCGCGTCGAAATTGGTCCAGTTGTTTTTACGTGAATCCCGCACAAGCAGACAAACAGACAAGAAATAAATAAAAAAATCATCGTCTTCTCCATCGTTCATATATTCTATTCCAGTCCTTTTTTTAAATAGCTTCAATGTACAGACACCGTAGGCTTAGAAATTTATAATATTATAGATATCTACCAATAGACACGATGACACAATGATTTGGTATTGTACTGTTACGAGTTGCAGGACTCGAATTAAAATGCCGTTGGAATTATTATAGTGTTTATTAACAAACACGTATAACACAGGTACAAATATAACCGAACACGACAAAGCCAAACGTCACTAATAGATATTCCCGATATGTACACACGTCTCGCTTCATTCGTGGTTCTCGCTCGACTGCCTCATCTCTCAATTGGGGCATTGCTTTATACTGTACAGATGCAATATGTCTGCCCGGCCGCGTGGACCGAATTTCTTAGAATCAGCTTGTATTTTAAATCCGAGACACCTGGCAGTGATCACAATACAACAATAGGCCGTAAAAGATTACAATACACATTGGGCTGTTTTTTTAATCACAAATTTTAAACACAAGTAAACAAAAGAAGTCTAAATGCCGAAAGGTAATAAAATGCAGGTGTGAATTTGTCTTTGTCGGTCGTAGCAGTATGTTAATAATTTATAATTAAATTTAATAATTTAGTTGTGTTTAGTTTTCCCTTTCGAAGTGTCACAGTATTAGATAGATTGAATAATTAATTTTTGGTGTAGTGTATGTATAACTTGATATTTATATTTCTGTTCTTTTTCTAGGTAATAAGTATCCATTTTGGTTTAGATGTATTATTATGTATTGTTAGGCTTCAAATTAACGTAAATACCCTGTACCCGTAGGAGGGGTAGGATTTTTTTTTATTGCAGGAGATCAGCAGACAGGCAGACGGCCCACTTAATGGAAAGCGGTTACCATCGCCTATGGATATTTGCAACACCAAAGTTGCTACAAATGCGCTGCTGCTCTCTTAAGGGAGACTGGAACCTGATCACTAATGCCGGAACACCACTCAAGGTTGTTAAGGCGACATACTTTAGACCAGGGGTGGTAGCCATCCAGTCGGGCAAATGCCCTACCACCTGGCTGTGGATTGTTAAGTTGCCTCTTACAACAGGCTGCCCGGCCGCAGGAATTTGTATTCTTTCTCCGTTCCTGCACGGATAAAATAGGATACTTTTTAATAATAAATAAATAAATTAAAAAAAATTCTAACACTATTTACGTACTTATGTATAAAAAAAGAACGGGCGTTAAAGTAACTTCTTATCATCTTACTTATAAAATATCACGATAGAAACAATTTTACTTGTTTAAACAATAGTAGATTTTAGCACTAATTGACGCCTTTTACAATTTTACAAAAATATAAAAAATCTATGAAGCTCCGTAGTTTTGCGAGATGATTAAAAGCATTACTTAACACTTATTAGCTCTTTTATGTGCAGTTAGAATACTGTGTCTGCTGTACTACTAGAAAAAAGTTACCATCGCCTGGTCTTTTACCTTATATAGAAAAATCACGTGTAAGCTTTAGAATTATTAACCATAAACAAAACGGCGTTCTAGAACATTTCAAATCGTATGCCAAACCACTCCCAATGGTTCCTGCAACTTTATCAACTGATAAAGTTCGAAATACAAATATCTGTATCGGTCATACAAATAGTTGTTACAAATAATCCATTCACTAAACACGTTGGCAGACATGATGGATGTGAACGAACGATGAACGAGTATGAGTCGGCCATTGAATTTGTTATGTAGAACGTATACGAATTTATTATTTGTTTTGATGTGCTTTGTGTTATTATTACATGTGTGTGATGATTACTGATGATGAATAATAAGTTTCGTATGGAATTAGGGTGCTGTTTTTATTTGAGATATATTTTTTATTACAGTTCTGTAGCCATTTTGACAGTAACAGTGGATCCATAAAATTGTAATGTTCGTCCGTCTATGTATGTATGTCATTGTTCTCAACACTAGAATATTGCGAATTTGCGGGATTGGAATTAAATTGTGGTTTCGACATATTACAAATTTTATTAGATTAAGGAGGTGGGCACTGAAAATCAGTGCTGTGTCGGACTATGTTTCGGCACAGAAAAATACTGAGTGCTTACCTCATTTCGCAAATTGCGGCACACATTTGCACTGTTATTGTTATTACTATAAATTATTGTTGAGTGTCGCATTTTTAGAAATAAATATTTTGTTTATTTCTTTCTTTCTAGAAGTGCAACTAAAAGTCCAAATCGTAACGCTGAAAATCGTAATAACATAAACGTTCGCCAGGTGGTTGGGCATTTGCCCGACTAGATGGCTACCACACCTGGTTTAAAGTGTGTTGCCATAACAACCTTGAGTTGTGTTCCGGCGTTAGTGACTAGGTTCCAGTCTCCCTTAAGAGAGCAGCAGCGCATTTGTAGCACCTTTGGTGTTGCAAATGTCCATAGGCGATGGTAACCGCTTTCCATCGAGTGGGCCGTCTGCCTGTCTGCTGATCTCCTGCCATAAAAAAAAAGTCTTACCAGTATTGCAGGAGTTCAGCAGACAGGCAGACGGCCCACTTGACGGAAAGCGGTTACCATCGCCTATAGACATTTGCAACACCAAAGGCGCTACAAATGCTCTGCTGCTCTCTTAAGGGAGACTGGAACCCGGTCACCAATGCCGGAACACAACTCAGCAGGGGTGGTAGTGTAACTAAAAAGAATGGTATTCCAAATGTCAGCCAGTTATACATTCAACTAGTTTTGTTTTAGTCACAATTTTGTCCTTTGTGTAAAACTGCACTTTATCACACATCACGATATCTCAGAATCTATAATACTTATAGACTTGAAATTTGGCATGGACCTTCCTTTCGCCAACTAGAGGTTAGCTAAGACGGAGATTTATTTTTATATATGCTGTTAAACAATAAAATCGTATTATACTTAAAATTAAAGGTTATCCATTTATATGTTACTGCCATGTCCTGAACCAATTTTTTATCCTTTTCAAATTTTCTTTCAACTTCTAAAATGTATAATAACATATAGGTTTACTAACAGCCATAAATGAAATCTAGAATCATGTCAAAAACTAGACCAAACACAAACGATTCCCAATGCCCCATTCAGAGTTATTGAGCTATAAATGAGGCGGCAGCGAAAGCATTCAAGAGGAAAGAAAAAAAAAACTGGAGACTGTATCGAGTCTTTCATTAAAGATCATTAGAGTTTCGGAAGATGAAAAATGAAAAATAAATAAAGGAACCCCTCATTGTGAACTTTACGTCGTATTTTTGTAGATTTATCATATTTTTTTTCCTCGTGCCTTCGATGTTTCTTAAAGTAATTTTAGGTAAAGACATTTCTTATATTTTTGATGTGAATAAGATTATTGCTAAGCTACAGAAGTTAATATTTTTTTATTTATCTTCTACATTTTGAAACTGTATTCTTTCGATACTACCCGATTTTTGAGATTTAAAGTGGTCCAATATTATATATATTGTTACGAATTGCAGGACTCGCATTAAAAATGCCGTTGGAATTATTATAGTGTTTATTAGAATTATACAAACACTCATAACACAGGTACGAATATAACTGAACACAACCAGTCCAAACGCAATGCACGATTCAATAACATGTGCAAAGTCCGTCACTAAATAAATTATCGAATGTACACAAGTTTTGCTTCGCTGGTGGTTATCGCTTGACTGCTGATCTCTCAATTAGGGCATTGATTTATACTGCACAGATGCAATATGTGTGCCCGACCGCGTGCACCGAATTTCTTAGAATCAGTCCGACACATCTAGCTAATGACTGCCATAAAACATTACAATACATAATGGGCTGTTTTCTAATCACAAATTTTAAACAAAGTAAACAAAATAAGTACAAATGCCGAAAGGTAATAAAGTGTGTTATTACGGTATACAGGTGTGAATCCACTTTTGTCGGCGTGTAGGTCGTAACAATATTTTAAGATGAGGGTATTATGGGTATGGGTCACTAAGTGATAGACTACAAACAACTCCACTCAGCTGAGATGAGAATGTTGCCACGGATTTGTGGTGTTAGGTGCGGCCGTTACTGAAAAATTGAGAAGAAGAAGACTGAGATGGTATGGGCATGTTATGAGAAGGGATGAAAGTGACGTGACAAAAAGAATGTAAAACTGCAAGATTGACGGATATAAATGTAAAGGTAGACAATAGAAGAGATGGATGGATTGTGTGAAGGATGATATGATGATTTGTGGTGTGACAGAGGACGTATGTCAGAATAGAGGAGTATGGAAGAAAAGACATATTGTAGCGAGCACAAATAATTGGGAGAGAGTGAAAGAAAAGAGAAGTTATTCAAAATATATAGCAGAACAGAGCAAGATATGTCTGTCACTGTCTGTATGTCAAATAATAGAACAGTACATATTTAAATGTAAATATTATTCTAAAATACATAGAGGAAACGGAGGTAGAACAATACATATGTATATTCATTATCTAATGTAAACATTTATAATTGTAACAAATTCAGTGCAAATTGGTTCATTTGTCTTTTTAAAGATTCCTGTTGTATTACGTAAAGAAGTATCGTATTCTTCAAAAACGTGACGATCCTCGAATCCTCGACTAATCATTCATCTCAAATGAAGTCGGGAGCTGACTCTAGCTCCAAAAAGCCTCTAAATGTCTTAATACTCTATGAATTATTTACTTTTACTTCACGTGTTATCTTTAAGTACACAGAGTTATTAGCTCATTACGATAAAGGCCGGGCTACACCAAAGTAAATTAAGTCTCATAAAGTAATCATTGTTATCTATCCTTATACAGCTCAATAAGTGTTTTTAAAGCTTAGTACAGGTCGTGAGAACTCAAGTCGTTGATGACGCAGATGTCTTCTCAATGAAATTTATGGTCCAGTCTTATGTTTGAGAACCTGGGGCCCGTTTGTACTTTGTACAATACCGCTTGACGAACTACGACATCGCGTCCAAAAGAGTTGAGCAGTACTTCTTCGTCTACCTCTGCCTATAAAAAAATAAAGTGACGAATGTATTTGAAATGTTTTGAATTTGGAATAGTATTTTTTTTTTGTGCAAGGCTTAATTTACTTACAACCTGGGTGTTTTCAAGTCCCGTGTGAATAGGTACTTTCTAGGTAAGCGTGCTTTATCCTAGACTTTATCTTCACTCCCCATCAGGCGAGATCATGGTCAAAAACGAACCTATACTATAAACAAAAAAGATAATTAAAATTACGTTTTAACCATATTAAACGCGGCACTTTACGCGCTTACGGTACTAGTCGCGATAACTAAAGAAAATACTAGAATATAGGAGATTCAAAATTTCATCTTTAGACTTCGAGATAATAAAGAATAAAATACCCTACGTATTTTCGCATTATTACAGTTCCGTTGCCAAATAAGGAACACAGTGGCCGTTTGTCATCTTTACGGAACCCTACATCTTTTGTGGACTTGCTATATATTTATATTTTTATTTATTAGAATAAGTTTTAGTTATTAATTTATTAGAGATTTATTTTAATTAAGTTATTCCTAATTTAGAGGAACAGACAAGTCATACTGTCTTTAAACTGCTACAGTCACTTGCTTATAGGGAAATTAATATTGCCGATATCTATATATCGGAAATCCCTATTAATATTATAAATGCGAAAGTAACTCTGTCTGTCTGTCTGTCTGTCTGTCTGTCTGTCTGTCTGTCTGTCTGTCTGTCTGTCTGTCTGTCTGTTCCGTTTTCACGTAAAAACTACTGGACCGATTTGGCTGAAACTCAGTATATATATATTTTCGATGCCGAGAATGAACATAGGATACTTTTTATCCCGGAAAATGGGATAGTTTCCGGGATAAAAGTAAATTTGTCTTTTTGTTTGTTATCCTTTTATGGAAAGACTATTGGACCGATTTGGCTGAAACTCGATACATATATAATTTGAATACCGAGAGTGCCCAAGGGATACTTTTTATCCCGGATAATGGGATACATTTTGGGATAGATTTATGTAAAGTTTATCCCGGAAACTAGGACAGGTTTTGTGTTTTTGTCCACTGGGTCCACTGGGTCCACTGGGTCCACTGGGTCCACTGGGTCCACTGGGTCCACTGGGTCCACTGGGTCCACTGGGTCCACTGGGTCCACTGGGTCCACTGGGTCCACTGGGTCCACTGGGTCCACTGGGTCCACTGGGTCCACTGGGTACACTGGGTCCACTGGGTCCACTGGGTCCACTGGGTCCACTGGGTCCACTGGGTCCACTGGGTCCACTGGGTCCACTGGGTCCACTGGGTCCACTGGGTCCACTGGGTCCACTGGGTCCACTGGGTCCACTGGGTCCACTGGGTCCACTGGGTCCACTGGGTCCACTGGGTCCACTGGGTCCACTGGGTCCACTGGGTCCACTGGGTCCACTGGGTCCACTGGGTCCACTGGGTCCACTGGGTCCACTGGGTCCACTGGGTCCACTGGGTCCACTGGGTCCACTGGGTCCACTGGGTCCACTGGGTCCACTGGGTCCACTGGGTCCACTGGGTCCACTGGGTCCACTGGGTCCACTGGGTCCACTGGGTCCACTGGGTCCACTGGGTCCACTGGGTCCACTGGGTCCACTGGGTCCACTGGGTCCACTGGGTCCACTGGGTCCACTGGGTCCACTGGGTCCACTGGGTCCACTGGGTCCACTGGGTCCACTGGGCGCACTGGGTCCTCGGGGGCCACTGGGTCCACTGGGTCCACTGGGTCCACTGGGTCCACTGGGTCCACTGGGTCCACTGGGTCCACTGGGTCCACTGGGTCCACTGGGTCCACTGGGTCCACTGGGTCCACTGGGTCCACTGGGTCCACTGGGTCCACTGGGTCCACTGGGTCCACTGGGTCCACTGGGTCCACTGGGTCCACTGGGTCCACTGGGTCCACTGGGTCCACTGGGTCCACTGGGTCCACTGGGTCCACTGGGTCCACTGGGTCCACTGGGTCCACTGGGTCCACTGGGTCCACTGGGTCCACTGGGTCCACTGGGTCCACTGGGTCCACTGGGTCCACTGGGTCCACTGGGTCCACTGGGTCCACTGGGTCCACTGGGTCCACTGGGTCCACTGGGTCCACTGGGTCCACTGGGTCCACTGGGTCCACTGGGTCCACTGGGTCCACTGGGTCCACTGGGTCCACTGGGTCCACTGGGTCCACTGGGTCCACTGGGTCCACTGGGTCCACTGGGTCCACTGGGTCCACTGGGTCCACTGGGTCCACTGGGTCCACTGGGTCCACTGGGTCCACTGGGTCCACTGGGTCCACTGGGTCCACTGGGTCCACTGGGTCCACTGGGTCCACTGGGTCCACTGGGTCCACTGGGTCCACTGGGTCCACTGGGTCCACTGGGTCCACTGGGTCCACTGGGTCCACTGGGTCCACTGGGTCCACTGGGTCCACTGGGTCCACTGGGTCCACTGGGTCCACTGGGTCCACTTGGACCACAGATCATAAAATATGATCTGTGACTTGGACCATGTTATCTATTTTGTCATTTTTGTCAAGTTTTGTCATTTATGTAGTTTACATATAGACGGGTGTGGTATAGTTTGCGATATAAAATGAAGTGAATCTTTCGGGGGCAAATACATACAAATTTAATACAATGTAATCTGTACCACTTGCTTTTTAAACAAGAGATACGTACTAGAGGTTGACCCGCGGCGCAGCCGCGGGGTAAACTCTAGTATATAATATTACGCGTCCCGAATTACATTTTAAGTCAGTTGTAAACAATAAAAGTAAGAATCTACAACGACTAGACAATTTTGCACTGTTGTCTTCTATCATTTCTTCTTTGATCAGTGTTTATTCTGTTCTTCGTAAACTATGCAGTAGTGAAAATGAATCCTTTGCCTTGCACAAAAAAACAATATTCCAAATTCAAAACATTTCAAATACATTCGTCACTTTTTTAGTTCTTTTTTCAAATCCATTAAGGCAAGAATACACACGATCAATAATTACCATTGTCAAAACGCATCACACATTAACATTCCTTGACATTTTAAAACCATTCCTGGTCTGATGGTGTAAAGATCAAACGAATCTAAAATTAGAGCTACAAAGTTAAACTGGTACGACCGAATGTTTTTGAAAATTGTTGTGTAAACACCATCAGTCGCGGAATATTGCCAGTGTGTACATTACGTTTTATGACTTGTGTTGCCAGTACCTTAATTATGTTTCATTTCGAGCATTTCTATTGGAGTAATTCTTGCGTAACGGTTAGTTTACGTCCATTCAGTTCAGATTTAAAGTTATTATAGTTTTGTAATAAAATGGCAAATATCTTTTTAACTTTTTAAATTTCATACTTAATACTTTCTATTTATTGTATCTATAAAAATGAAGTCCGTATTATAATTTGGCATCTAGTGAAATAACTGAAATCCATAGCATTATGCAAGAAAGTATATGGCTCAATTAACAACCAAAAGTATAAAATAATTATTAGCACCAAAGAAACATGAAAGAAATGGTAAGAAAATTTAGTACGTTTTAACCGTTTTAAGCGCGGTAATTTATTTGATTTTTGTCATTCCGACGTTTCGGCCACTTTTCAGTGGCCGTGATCACGGAAAATCAATGTATACAAGTCGCGAAAACTTATTAAAATATTATAAGAAAATTTAATCTGACAAATCTGTTTGTTACGCTAAAAATGAGACAAGAAAACCCTGTCAACCTGGATTCTTAGGGAACGCCGTAAAAGTTTAAAAAAACTAACCACCGCGTTAACACGGTTATTACACCATGTGGTATACAGAAACCCTGGCTCTAAATCAGGGTGGTGTTATAACAAAAAAGAGACCACACTAAAAAGTGAGAACACCTCTACACATTATTTGCATCCTAAAATATATGGCAACTAATATGTATTTATAATTAGATTTCATGAAACTATAGATGTAGATTACTCATATAATAATGTCGTAATTTAATTAATTAAGTATATGAAATTATGTAAGTAATTGTTATACTGTGCATAAATTTGACAGTTATGAAAATAAATACTTGTATTGTTATGAAAACCTTGTTCCTGCGAACATTCGTTGTTTAAACATGGCGCCACTTGAGATATCAACCGTTTATGGAGCTCGGTTCGCGAAAATATAAAAATAGCTAGTGTTTGTAATCTACGTACCAGTAAAAGTCAAAGTGAAGTGTAAAGTTGATTATTGTAATTGTGTTTAGAGGTTGAAAGTGAAATAAAGTGCTGATATCGTGCATTGTATTTTTCTAAAGCTCGATGTGTACATACATACATACATACATACATACATACATAACTTCACGCCAGTTCCCTTGCGGGGTAGGCACGAACAACAGAGCGCCATTTAGGCCCATTCTTACACACCTCACTTGCTTTTTTGACATTCATAACTCTTGTCACACTCGTCTGTTCTTAAGGCTCCTGACATCACCCTCCGCTAGTACACGATCAATTTGATCATGGAAGGTGTGTCGTGGCCTTCCACGACTTCTGCATCCATCCACTTTTGCATTGTATATCTGTTTAGTCATTCTTTCATCATGCATTCTTTCCACATGCCCGAACCACCGGAGCATTCGTTTCCTTACCTTCACCCCGACACTCTCTTTCAGATCAACTCTGTTTCTTACTTCGGTATTACGAACATTATGTCTATTATGTCTACATACATAATTGTGTAATAGTTACTTTAAACTATAATTTCAAAATTTATGATCTCTAGGATGATAGAGAATATATCTGTATTTCTCTGAATTGCATAAGTCTTACCAAAACTGTACCACATGCATCAGCAAGCCAATTCTCTATGTGAACGCTCAGATATCGAATAGACGCTAGTTTTAGTTTGAATAGCATTAGTCGTTATGCTGGCAACTTGGCTGGCTTCAGTCATTAGCGAGATTTAACTTAGAATGGACTGTACCCTGCTAATGGGCTGCTGGAATCACTAAGCGACTTCGTACGTATTAACTTGTCCGTGTAAGACTTAGGATTTTAGTTCTTATTTTAAAATTTAAATTCTTTTATTCTAGAATTCCTTTTGAATTGTAAATACACTACATGTTATTCCTTTTTTAAATAAAATAATTTGTTTACTCAAACAAAGAGGCAAGAGTAACTTTTTTGATCAGATATTTTTTGTGCCTTCTATAAGTTATTGAAGAAAAATTTTCGTTGGTTCAGCGACCCAAAGTGAGACTTGGCCTTCGAAACGAGAACACGTCATTTTTCCTTGTCCTGTGCGGTGTTTTACTAATTATTATCAGACCCAAGCTCACACAGGTCAGCCTTCACTCTGTCTTATTGTACGTACGTACTACCTATTAAAGAAAAACTTATAATTAATTAATTTAACATTTGCCCACGAGTTTGTCCACGTTGGATAGGTAACAAAGATTGCAGTCATTTTGCTAGATATTGTTACGAGTTAGCGGGACTCGAGTTAAAATGCCGTTAGAATTACTATAGAGTTTATTAGAACTATACAGACACGTATAACACAGGTATAACCGAACACAACAAAACCAAACGTAATGCAGAAGGTCGTAATTCAATAAAACGAGCAAAGTCCGTCACTATTAGATTCCCGAATGTACACACGTCACGCCCGCATCGTAGTCGTAGCTTGACTGCCCCCTCTCTCCATCAGGCCGTCGTTTTATACTCCACAAATGCAAAAGAATCCGCAACACCTGACTAATGATGCTAATGAGCGAGTACAATAGGACAATAGGCTATTCTCCACAATAACTAGAAACGTATGGCAATAAATAAGTGAACAAAAGAAGACGATTATAAAAGGATTACAATTAGTTCAAATGCCGACAGGTAATAAAATGTGCTTTTACAGATTTGTACGTGGAATTTATGTCTTTGTTGGCGCCTCGGTTGTAACTCTATAAAGTCAAATGTTATTTTCATTGGGGTAATTGGGTGTTTTAGTATGAAAATACATTAATCCCGGAAAATCCCGTAAAAACTCGGGGTTAATAATGTTACTCAGGACATGCACAACTACAATTGTTTTACTAAAGATTTTATCAATCAGTAAAAATTTGCATCGGAAGCAATTTTTTTCAACCTAGCCACTTTAAACTCCGCTAAAAAACCGCTTCGAAACCGTCCTAGTAATTTTTACGTGAATCCCGAACAAACAGACAAACGTAAAAAATGAAAGAAGCAAAAGACTACTTTTATAATATTACTAGCTGACCCGGCAAACTTGGTACCGCCTCAGAATCAATAAATAAGAACGTTGATTTCTGAACGACGGGACGAACATCAAACGTTTGACATTCAAAACCAAAAAAATGAAAAAATTTAATTTGATTTCTGAACGACTTTTAAATTTAATTGATTTCTAAACGACGGGACGAACATCAAATGTTTGACAAGTAGGAATAGTTTCTAAGGCAATGCGAAATTGTTGTTTTTACTATATTCCAAGCATTTTTTTCCATAGTCACTCACCTTTTAAACCTTCCCTGGGCTCTTCCACAAATAATTGAAAATCAAAATTAGCCAAATCAGTCCAGCCGTTATCGAGTATTAGCGAGACTAACGAACAGCAATTGATTTTTATATATATAGATATATGACAGTCTTGACTTGAAATTGTTTAAAACCCTCTCCGTTGTGTTTGTCTCCTGCTATAAAATTTGGACTACACACAACCGTGATCCAAAAATACCAATATTGTAAATCACTAAATCACTCCTACCATTATTGCTTACGGCGACGTCACAAATTCTCTTTCACTTTGTTTATGGTGGCCATAATTTAATCAGGATCGTAATTTAATACGGGAAGAAAATTCTAATAGGCGCGCGGGGCTATAAAGCGTGCTTTAGGATGGAGTTTACACGGTCAGTCTTAGATCCGTTGATCTTACAACAATTCTGCTACCTCCTTTTTCAAAAATCGAATTCAGTAAGATGTCTTTCAATATTAGTTTATTAATAAACGTAAGTGGCTGTAATGCGTATGATGGTTAATTTTGTTATATTATTATTTTTTGTAGTCCTTCCAGTTCCGTTCTCTATCATATTCTTCGTATGGTCTTTTCAGACTTTTTTGTGAGACATTTGGCATGCGTGCTATCAGTTACAAATTGAAGTTAGCATTTGTTGTCTCAATATGTAAGCATTGAGTTCAGCATATTAATTTACTATGATTTTAGTCACCTAACAACGCCTTATGGGTTTCTAACTATTTATTCGTTTCCTAACTACTGGTTAAAATCTTTCACGAACTCCATCAAAATTATGTCAATATTCAAACAACGGTAAGGTAAACGAATGGGTAGTTACATATAAGCCTGGTATAAGACCATTCCGAAATTGCCGAAAGCATACGATTTTATGTTTGACACTTAGGTTCGTATTTCAGAATAATGGTTTGTAGTCAGTCAACGCTTCGCTTGTTTAAGATTGACCTAATACGACTATGAACTAAGTACCTAAATGTTACTTTATACCAGTTTTCCTCACAAACTTTGCAGGATTAACATTTATGCGTCAACCCAAAACATCAATCAACACATTACACGACCATTCAAATAAAAGTTTTATTTGAAGAAATATTTTAAACTAGCGGCCCCGACAGACGTTGTCCTGCTCTGAAAAAATAAAAATCTAGGACCCGATCCTAACGCCACCTACCGGTTCCAATTTTGGATTTAAACCATCCGGGGACACAAAAACAAAATCACCAAAATTGGTCCAGGTGATTAGGAGGATTCTAGAACCCGATCTCAGCGCCATCTACCGGTTCCAACGGGATAAAAAGTATCCTATGTCCGTCTCCTGATTCTAAGCTACCTCCCCACCAATTTTCAGCCAAATCTTGAGTTATAAATAGTGTAACTAACACGACTTTCTTTTATATATATAGATTACATCGTTCTGTGTTTGAAATGTTAAAGGATTTTCGGATATTAAAATGTTATTGCATTATTATGATATAAGATTGGTCGCGTAGAAGGCCCATTATAAAATGCAGGGACCCATAAAGCGTGCTTTACGACAAATTTCGTTCAATATTTATCTAATAAATCAAGGCATGATCTGTTTTTCTGGAAGGACGGAAGTTTTAACTGGCGGAGCTAAAGATGGCCGACACTGCAACACCGTGACATAAAAATAACTTTTGTAATCGTTAAAAATAACACGTTTTGTGATGGATATATATGTTAGTGTTGTAAATTGTCACGTTTATTCTCTATCAGTTATTTACATCTTTTTTGTGCTTTTATAATGTGACTTATTTATTTGGATATATTTGCTAAAGTGAAATGTAGAGACGAAAATTTTCAATTATTATTTCTTCTTTTTTAATCGAAATTTCTTTAGAATCGCTGTGATTTGAAAATCGATGAAACGAAAAAGTGACACTAAAAAGAGATAAACACATACAATTCAACCTTATTTGAGTCGAACTAAAACACATTTCACAATACAAATGTGTAAAGCCCATTTGTATTAATTTTCAATTTAAATAAAACTTAATAAATTTTATTTGATATGATTGATTGATATTTGTTTATACGTAGATCAAAGGAAATTGTATTATTAATATATTATATTAATAATAATAATCGGCAGACAAACACACAAATTGTATATCCCCAAGTTAAGCAAGTGTTCTGGGGCCGATCCCAAATACCCAGACCACAGTCAATAACAGAAAATTTGTTTACGACATTTACCATGCCAGGAATCGACCCCGGAGTCTCCGTGTTGCAGCGAGGTCGGCCGGCAAAGGCTTTTAGCCCGAACAACTACAAACACCGTCTATTGAAGGTATATGTGCAATAGTGCATAAGTAATACTTCAAATTTTTATGTCTATGATTTTTTTTATTGCATGAGTTCAACAGACTAGCAGACGGGCCATCTGATGGAAAGCGGTTACCATAGCCTATAGACATTCAAACACCAAAGGCGTTGCAATTGGAGCCTGGCCACTAATGCCGGAACACAACTCAAGGTTGTTTGTTATGGCGGCATACTCTACACCAGAGGTGGTAGCCATCCAGACGGACAAATACCCTACCACCTGGCATGAATGTGTTTGTTTAAATACTGAATTTAAACGTTAATATATTAAAAAAGACAAATAAAAGATCAAACGACGTTGCTTATCTCGGACCACCAAAAGAGTAGCTTGAAACGAGACTTGATTCGTTTTCCCGGATGTTTACATTTAACAACTAAGTTATCTCTGTGCATCATCTGTACTAAGTAATTAGAATAAAATCTAAAAGTCACTTAGCAATGATTTCTTTGAAGCCGTAAACAATTTGGTTTGGGATGAGTAAGCGAGAAGAATTAGAGTTAATACAGACGTGCGACTAGTGGCCATTTTGTTTATGGTTTTTTTTGTTGTTTGTTTAAAAAAAGTCAAATTATTTACAATTACAAACATATATATTAAAGAAAATCCAAATCGTTTGAAACTTATGAAAATGACAAACGTTTTGTTAGAAGCGACCGAACAAAAATTTAAATGAAACGTGTTACAAGTGCCTTGCGTTACAATAATGGCTGTTAGAAAATTTAATAAAATTCCGGTTTTTAGAAGGTGCCATTACGTTCATTGCGAATTAAATTACGTAGATGTTAATCAGCTACGTAATGTAATTCAAACAATTGATCATTGTTTTCATGGCATTCATGAATTTTTCACATGGAAATAGTACTTGGTTTCCTTACATTTAGGTATTGTTGTTGTTTAGTTCACTATATTGGCAGACGAATGTACGAAGTTCATAAAATCTTGACTACATGTTAGACGTGGTGGCTTAGTGGTTGACGCACTCGCGTTCTAAACTCAAACGACGCCGGTTCGAATATTGTCCGGAAAAAACATGCGCTTTTTAGGCAATTTTCTGATGAACGGGGTATAGCGGGAAAATTCTTGAATTACAGAGATATTTAATGGATTATTATGTAGTAATTTGTTTTTTTTTATCGATTTTTGACGTGAATTTAAAGAGCTGTTTTTCTGTGCTGTTCTATATATTATGTAGTTTAAATTATAAGTATTATACGTACATGATGTATAATATTTGTTAAAAATGGACAATATTTATTTTTAAAATATTGATTTTTTTGACCAAGAATTGATTTTCTGTAAAATTTGTAGTGTTAAGTGAAATGTAATTTTTCGAGTACACACAAAAGCATGTTTGTCGTCGCTTGAAGATCTACAATTTGTCTGAGTCTAGGTTAGGAGTGTATGATGCTACATATTCGTCTTGTGAGTTTATTCTAAAACGTGTATATGCATGAATATTTTGACACTGGCTAGATTAGCAAAAGTAAAAGTTAACGAACGCGACTAAAAGTCGCAAGTTTGCTGTACTCCATTACCAAAAACACTCACCGTATTTTATTGAATGGCCTTTTCATTAGGCATACGGTAATGAGGGTGCTAATGTGTATTTCCTTCCTTCTGCCTTTATACCCTCCAGAGGTTTTGAATACGGTACCCTGTTTTGTTAATTCAAGCATTTGTTTAGATATCGTATTAATTAGACGATTTTATTACAAAATAACGTTATATTGTTTTTAAGATTTTTAAGTATGTTATGATAGTTTACTGACTAACTTACTCGTCTTTCCTTACAAGGGCTTGGATTCGAATCCTTGTTGAGAAATGTTCGACTTCTTTCGTTCTGTATTGGAAACGTGTATCAAAATGGAACAAACACAAACCTACATTTGCGATTAAATATCTGCTTAACTCCATTAATTTTTTAATTTTGTGTAGCTTATAGCTATAATAATTATACCGATTATCTTAAAATAAACCAACTTCAAAACAGAAATAAGAAATGATAAGGGCAAGTCTCCTTGTTGGCGTGCGATTGTCAAACACGCATAATTACCCGAAACCAGGTTTTTCAAAACTAGTGCTAAATCATTCATGTTTGACTACAACTAACTGATAAGCGCTCATTAATGTGACAAATACCAGCTCGAGACACTCGATACAATAAAGAAAAGAGCTAGGAAACTGATAGGCAATAACCGACTATTCGACGAGAGGCTTCAGAGCCTAAATCATCGACGGAAAGTCGATAGGCTACACTTCGGGGAGTGTGCCACGGAATTACATGAATCGGTGCCTCCCTCACCTTTTTACCACCGGACAAGCAGACGTACGCACTCACACCACGGATATATGATGGAAATACCAACAAAGCGGACGAAACCCTATGCTTCCACTTTTATCATACGCACCGCTGGAGAGTGGAACTTTTTACCGTCGTCTGTTTTTCCTGAAGAATATAATCTAGGTGTCTTTGAGTCGTGTACTAGCAGAAGGTGATGTCAGGAGCCTTAAGAGCAGTCGAGCGTGCATGACAAGAGTTATGAATGTCAAAGAAGCAAGTGAGGTGTATAAGAATAAGCCTAAATAGCGCTCTGTTGTCCGTGCCTACCCCGCATGGGAACTGGCGTGAAGTTATGTATGTATGTATGTATGTCTTGAAATCTCGCGTGAACAGGTATCTTCTAGGTAATCGTGCTCCACCTTAGACTGCATTTCCACCTGACATCAGGCGCAATGTCAGTCAAACGCGAACCTATTAAAGACTATGTACCATATGGCTGCCATAGGGAATTGTGCCGAGAAGGCTGGCTGCATTATCTCGTTGCTTGGCAATGCTAAAGTATAATTCGCAGTGTGATGTATAATCAGCCTACTAGACATGAGTGGCGTCAAAGATTTTCTTATAAATTTCTTTGTAGAAATTCCTTGCGGATGGACCCCGTGGACCTTTTGTAGCTGATTCCAGATAAACTTTCAGCTTGTCAGACAAAAATTTTCTAAACTTTCAGTCATGATTAGACAATTCAGTATTACCTAATGGTATAAATGAATAAGAATAATATTAAAAACAGTATATTATATTTTTTGTTCCTCTACAAGTCTAAAATGATCAGAAGTTTAATTAACTTAATTAAGTGATAATTAAATGGGGGCTCGTTAATTAATGTTCGAAAGAATTTCCTTTTTACTTGAAAGGAACTTGAATGAATTCGACACAAAACGATGTTCAAATTAAATGACATAACCAATTAAGCTGTTTAATAAAGTATTAGCTTCCTTTCCGATTTTGCTCTTCCGAATTAATTGAAAATCATAGTGGTAGAACTATGAAACAGTTTTATGAAAAATTGTTTTATTTTTGCTCTCACAATTTACGCCCTTCTAGTCAACATAGACTTAATACTCCTATTCATAATACAACGTTCTTCAATAATTCTTTCACGGTTAAGGCTGTCCAACTTTGAAATTCATTGCCTGTTGCTGTCAGATAAGCAAAATCCCTAATAAAATATAAGAACTTAGTCAGGAAATTCTATCTGCAATATAATGATATGTAATTTTATATAATTAGTAGATACTATATTGCATATAGTTATATGTTTATTATGTTTAAATAGTTGCATATTATCACCATATCTTGTATATGTATATAACTTATGTATATATAGTATAGTTATATATTTATTATTAAAATGTAAGTACATACATACATACATACATAACTTCACGCCAGTTCCCTTGCGGGGTAAGCACGAACAACAGAGCGCCATTTAGGCCCATTCTTACACACCTCACTTGCTTCTTTGACATTAATAACTCTTGTCATGCACACTCGTCTGTTCTTAAGGCTCCTGACATCACCCTCCGCTAGTACACGATCAATTTGATCATGGAAGGTGTGTCGTGGCCTTCCACGACTTCTGCATCCATCCACTTTTGCATTGTATATCTGTTTAGTCATTCTTTCATCATGCATTCTTTCCACATGCCCAAACCACCGGAGCATTCCTTTCCTTACCTTCACCCCGACATTCTCTTTCAGACCAACTCTCTGTAAAATGTAAGTAATCGTACAATAATTATGTATGCCACCGTCGCCACTCCTAATCAGAATATTCTTGCTACGGGTTGTCTAGAAGAGATCGCTTTTTAGCGATAAGACCGCCCTTCGTACCCAACTAGACTAATACTAGTTCGTAAGTTTGTCTGTAATGGTGTACAATAAAGTGTTCTCTATCGATCTATCTATGTTTTGAATGTTACGCTTTCACGTCTTAGGGTCAAATCATAAATTACGTCACACGTTAGAAGGTTAGAAGTAGTGTAACATTGTATGAGAGGATTTCTTAATTTCGTGACGGCATATTTCAAAATCCATTACGTTTAAGTTTTAAAACACGAAATTTGAACTATCAACGAGAAACTTCAAAATATTTCCAAATCTATCTGTGATGAGTAGTTTTTCAATTAAAATGTAATTTCCTGATGCATCATTGCAAAACATGTGATGTCACACTAGGGAGGGAGGGGAGGATTGTCACGAATGTGACCAGCTGTGACAAAGTAGGGGTCAAAAATACATGAAATTCGTGTGACGTAATTTGTGGATGGCCCCTTAAAGGTGGGGCTTAATCTAGGAGAATGTTAAAGTTTTAGACCATTTCATGCAGATATAGCGATGTGTTTAAGGCGTTGCTTGAGATGCAATATTGTTATGAACATTAAATGTTGACAGATAAGGTATGTTACACTAATATGGCTGTGCGTTAACGGCGTTATTTGTTAACGCTTTAAATTAGAAGCGTTCGGCCACAGCCTAAATCTTTAACACTAACGCAGATGAAGCCCCATCATAACTGCTCAATTGATTATTATTAAATTTTGTATACACGTTACCACTGGTATAGATAATCTGACCGTGGTGGCGCCAAGTGGTAGGGTATTTGCCCCACTGGATGGCTACCACCCCTGATCTAAAGTATGTCGCCATAACAACCTTGAGTTATGTTCCGGCTTTAGAAACTGGAACCTGGCCAGGTTCCAGTTTCCCTTAAGAGAGCAGCAGCGCATTTGTAGCACCTTTGGTGTTGCAAATGTCCATAGGCGATGGTAACCGCTTTCCATCAAGTGGGCCGTCTGCCTCTTTGCTGAACACATGCAATAAAAAAAAATGGATTTAAGGCGTTAAATATTGGTAGAAAACGTATGTTAATCCGAGTTTAAAATCCGCTAAAAATAACTAAATATGCATAAAACTATACCAAGTCTCACGTGTGCAATGATTTTTAAAGTTTACCAAAGATGACTAGTGGATATATATCATATTATTATGATATAACATAAAGGTTTTTTTATGATTTTGCTTAAAACAAAGAATGTGTTAAAACCGTAATTTTACTCAAGTAATAAAACAGGAAATTTCCAATATTATCTGAAGAGAACATGCCAATACTCCTCCCAATAGCAATAAACTGAACCCTTAACTTTAGTCAAAACATTCTCCCTCAAATGAAGCACATTCCCAACTTTACAGGCTTTTTAGACATCGTACATGTACATCGTACCGTGGAGCAATTTTTGTTTGCGAATAAATTTAAGAAGTAAAAGAAAATGAGAAAAAGAAAAGTACAAAAAAGCACACAACCCCTAAAAAAGCACAAAGCCCGGACAATCTCGTTCATCCGGAGGGAGGATTCAAAAAAATAAAAAATTAGAACTTGCATTATGATGACGTCTGGTAATGCAACACAGTATTGATTGGCATGATGATGATTCGTTAAGTAACGACTATCGATACCTATTTTACATCAAGGAATAAAATTTTCTTGACGTATAATATTTTTAATAATAAAAGTTAGACTTCTAAAATTTTAAATACCGATAGTTGTCATCGTTATAACTATTTGTTTTGATAATTCGATGTTTATTTTAAACATTTGATACAAATACGTATATTTAAAGCTAAAATTATTTAAAATCTATTTGTAACGACGTAGATTTAATTGCGTAAATCTAGTTTCGTATATCAAGAGAAATAGAGCAGCCTCGCATTTGTAGCATCTTTGGTGTTGCAAATGTCTATAGGCGTTACCGATTTCCATCACGTGGGTTGTCTGCCTGTCAGCTGCACTCTTACAATAAAAAAAATCGTAAGAAAACATTTGCCTGTACATATTTGTCGGGATAAAAATTTCCCATGTACTACGAGTATTGTACATCTTGGGTTTCTGAGCAATACTGTTGCGAGCCGATACTACTCCTTTGCAGGTGTTTTATTATCCCTTTGAATTTGAGTGATCTATTATTGGCGCTAATCTCTTTGTTAACGCCGCCGTAAGACGTCATAAAACCTTCTTGCCCCTGTTTGTATTTCATGCGAATTCTTAGAAGCCATTAAGCCGACAAGTTAAAAATTTCAAGGACCAGTCGACGGCATGTTGCTAGGAAGCAATGTCTACTTTACAAATAGATGAGGGTCAAGGAATGAGCTTGTCGTGTTCTGACTGCGAACGAAGCGTTACCTAGTGTACTCTCGGAGCGATTATCTTATAACGACGGACTTTGCGCGACTTATGTGATTACGATTTTTCTGCTTTAAGATTTGGTTTTGTTGTATTCGTTTATACTTGTAAGAACTGAAGCACGTGTGATTACTTCTAATAAAATTTGTGATAATTCCAACGGCATTTTCGAATTTACGTTCCATAAACTCATGACAACATGAATATAAATTTGAAATTGTAATATAAACCAAACCAATGCTCGTACAAATTGCACGCTGTGTGTAGTCTACGTGTCCGATGTTGACGCATGTACGATCATATTTAAACAAGCATTTTCGGGCATGCATAAGTTTTCTCGATGTTATTACCACGATGGACGAGTTCCAAAGTGTAACCGAACTTTCCAACGACGTTACTTAAAAGTTCCAGTATTTAATGAATCAACACGGGAAACTCTTCTCGTTTTCTTTTAATTTCGAAAGTTTTTTATCCTCAGTAAGGGTTGCAGATAAAAGAAAATTTCTAATGAAAAATGCTGATGCAAAAGTTCATGAAATAAGTTTTTAATTCATTTTAGAAATTTATCTCATAGTTTGCTTTTAGATCTTACTGAAACTTTCAAGATTTAATGACAGATTCTTATTTTTTAATTTATGTTTTCAAATAGCAGAATTGAAAAGTTTGGACGCGTTAATCTTGGAACTACTATTTAGATATGTTTTTTAGTTAGATAGCCTGTTTATGAAGGAAAGTTCTGTACGCTACTAGTAGTGCCGCGAGTTTAATTTGAACAAATTTTAATTACGTGCACGATTTTGTAAAAGATCATATAGGAGTCTTGTCTTCGTTTAAAAAAAATAATTAATTATTAATATTAATATAATTATTAATATTAATATAATTATTAATATTAATATAATTATTAATATTAATATAATTATTAATATTAATATAATTATTAATATTAATATAATTATTAATATTAATATAATTATTAATATTAATATAATTATTAATATTAATGTAATTATTAATATTAATATAATTATTAATATTGATATAATTATATAACTTTTGCATTAAAATACAAAAGTTTGTGTTTGTATTGCGCCAACTTGCGCTGCCTGCGCGGTCTTTTTGAAGGTGGTCCGAGTAGTGCAGGAGTCCCGACTGAAGCCGGAACATCCATTGTAAAACACGTCGGTGTTCCTCTTTTTACTACAACTAGGGTCGTCGGCTTGAAGCAGAGCCAGCGCCGTTGCAACTACTGCATTGTTTGTGCTAAAGCCGGCCGAGGGTACCATACAAATCACTTGCCGCGTTACCTACATTTAGCGACACAAAGTACAAGCAAGAAATGCTAAGTTACCAGCTATAAACAAAACTCGCCAGCCCTGTATACAGTTCAACGATTTGTCGCTAGAATTCGGTGTCGGTGAAATATTTTAATATCAAACACCAAGATTGGCACTCTGGAAGTTGCCACGTCGACCGCGGTGACATGATGGCTAAAGTTTTTTTTTAATAAAACACGTACCATGACTTCAGTGGGGGGCGGTATACGGTTTTTTACGAGCTATTTGAAAGTTTTGTAACATCAACTTTACGATTTTGGTCGGCATGATATTGTTGATTGATTTTTAATTATTCTAATGAAACCTTTAGATTATATTTTATGATTGACTGGGAAATTTCCATGGTAAAGGGGTAAGGTTTCGGCTTACTCGAAGAAAGTTTGCGGTTTTTAATTACCTTATTACACAATTAGAAGTGAAGTTATAAATGGTATACATATATTACAATTACATTAATTATAACCTCATAACAATGATGAAAATGTAACATTTATAAACATGCATATATTTTTTATCCGTGTAGGAACGGAGAAAGAATACAATTTCTTGCGGCCAGGCGTCCTGTCGTAATAGGCGACTAAACAACCCATAGCCAGGTGGTAGGGCATTTACCCGACTGGATGGCTACCACCCCAGAGTTGTCTAGAGTTGTTATGGCATGCCGCCATAACAACTTTGAATTGTGTTCCGGGATTAGTGACCAGGTTCTAGACTCCCTTAAGAGAGCAGCAGCGCATTTGTAGCCCCTTTGGTGTTGCAAGTGTCCATAGGCGATGGTAACCGCTTTCCATTCAGTGGGATGTCTGCCTGTCTGCTGAACTCCTGCAACAAAAATAAATAAAAAAAACATGATATTTGTCTTCTATTAAATTATTTCCAGAATCAACTAAGAGTTCCTCGACCCTATTAGATAGGTACAATATACATATGTAATTAAAATACGGAGCCCGTTGTGTTATTTAAATTATCTTCTCTCTTTCTTCTATATAATAATCTTTCTTATAATATATGTATCTCTTTCTTACAAACTTTGAAATTTCATGGAAAATGTCATACATATCATGTCCTCGAAATTAACTATAACAAATCAAGTAGACACTTTTTATTATCTTCCAAAACATTGCAAGGTTCTAGATTTTATTACTTGTGATATACTAATAATAAATTAATCAAATAGCGTATTATTAAATATTGTACTTAAAATTTAGATTGTTCATTTTATTATTTCGAAAGAAATACAACAGTACGTTGGTAGTTTCACACCCTTTATGTGAATATTTTGTTAGAATTCCTAGTATAATATTTAAAAAAAAAAATGAAAACAATAACCGTTCAAAAATCACTTTGAATTAGGGAGGGTAGAAGTAAGGACTATCATCTCAATGTATCAAAAAGTGGCCGTTGAAAAGCACCAATTTATGTAGCGCCATGGTAGCAGGTGGAAAGATTTTAAAAAGAGCGCCAAAAATTATTAGAGTAGGATAGTAAATTAAAGAAGGATTTATTTTATAGCTGTAGTGCACCGCTAGGTATACCAAGGTAACAAAGGTATACCGCTTTGTTATAGTGCATTTTTAAAAATTATTATAACATAAACAAACATCGATATGAAATATAATTAATTATATATGATTTTCAAGCGTCAAGTTCTTTGTAAGTAGTAAATAGAAAATAATATTCAAAAATTAAAGAAAGTTATGAAAGATATCAAATTTTTCAACTCAGCACACTTCACTGTGTTTATAACTGCTGCTAAATTCATATCATTTCCATTTGCTATGCTAGCGCTATTTCGGTGAGTCTTCGAACAATAACCTGTTGGTTACAGGTGGTCACTTTTCAACTTATACTCCATACAAGACGGTTCTCCTTGCTTCTACCCTCCATACTTAGAATAAAAGAAAATAATAATCAAATATGAAAATAATAGTGTTATCGATAATAAACCAATAGTTTTAAAATTAAATTAAAATTGTGCACGATTGCAAACAAATGATTTGTGGTGTGACAGAGGACGTATAGAATAGAAGAGTATGGAAGGAAAAATAAGAATAACTGGGAGAAGATAAAAGAAAAGAGAAAACATTTGACTATTATTCGTTCTAAACTGTACTAGATCTGCATCTAACAATTTTCTGACAGTTTCAAAATGCGTTTGGTCTTTACTATAAGAGGAAGATAGATCTAACAAAACTAGCTCTTAGCATTCGTTTTCCCACAAGATTATGTAAACTTTAAACTCACGTTAATTACCCAAACGTACATAAACCATAGCCAACATTGTAACAATAAGAAACTCGACATAGTAACGGCTTACAAAGAACATTCCGCGTTTTTAATTGAATTAACACTAGCCAGCTAAGTGCAGCGTTCGTGATTCTAAGAAGTAAGAACTACAAAAGATTCTTAAGAACTGTGGAGTTATGGTAATACCTTGTGCTGTACTGTAGCTAAAGTCATTACAGTGTAGAGGAAGTTTGTTTTTTTGATGACCAAGTATACTTTTATCTTATATTTACCCTCTTTCACTATGATTGATGTTTAGTTCGTATACATTTTACGTGGTAGAGCCATGCTGGAATCATTGGTTACATACAGCTCTTAGGCTAGTTCGATAGGTGGGATACTACGTTCTCATAGATTATCGACGTGAATTGATTAGCCTTGAGCTAATCGTGTTTCGTGCGTTTCTGACTATGACTATGACTGACTGACTGAAAGAAAGAAAGAAAAAAATTTATTTGAAGAAATAGCGACGTAATTACATTTCTTATACATTTTTATACTCAGAGCATATTTTGAGAATTTGTACGCATTTTCAGCAAACAAGGTTTGCACTCATCATATTGCTGTGCTGGAATTATACCCGACACAATGCTGATTTTCAGTGCAAACCTTCCTTTTTTTATGGCAGGAGATCAGCAGACAGGCAGACGGCCCACTTGATGGAAAGTGGTTACCATCGCCTATGGACATTTGCAACACCAAAGTTGCTACAAATGCGCTGCTGCTCTCTTAAGGGAATCTGGAACCTGGTCACTAATGCCGGAACACAACTCAAGGTTGTTATGGCGACATACTCTAGACCAGGGGTGGTAGCCATCCAGTCGGGCAAATGCCCTACCACCTGGCTGTGGGTTGTTAAGTTGCCTCTTACGACAGGCCGCCTGGCCGCAGGAAATTGTATTCTTTCTCCGTTCCTGGACGGATTATGGCGTAAGACCAAAACGACCCAATTTTGTTAATTAACAATAAATCATAATAAAAATTAACAAAACTAATTCTACTATGTAATATTTAATTAGTAAATCAAAAAAATAATTTTTAATAAGTCCAACAATAAATACGTTACTTCAAAATTAAAATAAATACGCGTGTAACAACTTGTATCGAATCATTTATTGGAATAGAATAATACTGACTGAATGACTGAAGTGACTTAGTTTCGATGGCCCACTTCCTCCCTGTGGGATAGGGAAGATTGGATATAGGTATGGAATCTTTCCTATCCTATTGCCCTATTCCAATCCTATATCCCATCGACTCCATGCAGTTCATCCTGTCTGATCCCCCTACTTCATTGCCCTGTAACAAACTCTTTATCCCATTCTATAGGTTGGCCGCGTGTTGACTTTGGCGACGGTACGACGACAAAGGTAGCCACTTTCCATAAGCACCGTCTGCACCTTCACAAAAAAAATTGCTATTAGTAATTTAAATCTTATAAAATATCTCGTAGTAGTTCTGACGGTTGTCATACTATTCTATATCATATTCTTTTTGCACGGTAAAATATAACTGTTCAAGTTGCCATTGTTTCCGTTTTTCGCGTCAGTCAAAGTCCTACACTTAGATTGAGCTGACATTAACATAGCTATATGATAATAAATAAATGGATAAATACAAATGTAAAGTAGATAAGACATAAATAAAAGTTATGATTGTGACAGTAAGATAGTAAGTAGTAAAACGGAAAAAAAGATAAAACAAGCGAAGACACTCTATTTATAATTCTAAAAGAAATAAATGGGATAAAAAGAAACAAGACCTCTGCCCCCAAAACAGACAAAGAAGGTGAGGATTAATCAACATTTATTATTTAAAATAATATTTTGTAGATATTTATCCTATAGTAATTATAAATACATTATAACTATAAACTAGTACTGTGAAGGAAAATTACCTTATATTGTATTCTTATTTTGCCAGGTGGTAGGGCATTTGCCCGACTGGATGGCTACCACACCTGGTCTAGAGTATGCCGCCATAACAGCCTTGAGTTGTGTTCGGGCATCAGTGGCCAGGTTTCAGTTTCTCCTTCAAAGCCGGCAGCACATTGGCAGCACATTGGCGGCACCTCTGGTATTGTTAATGTCTATAGGCGACGGTAACCACTTTCCATCACAGTTGGGCCGTCAGCCTGTCTGCTGTACTTCAGCAATAAAAAAAAATCTACCTGTAATCCCTTAAGACTATAAGTCGAATACTGAGGCTGAGGTCATTGAAGTCAACGGGTAAGGTTCCTGGAATTAATTTAAGAAAAAACTAGCTATATTGACTTAGTACCTTTGCCTGTCATTGTGATGAAATGCACATCATTACGGCAATTTTCTATTGTTTCTGTTTATAAATTTTGTGGCCAAATTGAACTTTTTTTTTTATTGCGGTATAGGTTCACGTTTAACCACAATCTCCCCCTATGTGGAGCGAAGATATGGTCTAGGATGGAGCACGCTTACCCAGAAGGTACCTATTCACACGGGTCTTGAAGACACCCAGGTTATAAGTATCGGGAAAGACAGACTCCGGCAATGAGTTCCACTCCTTTTCGGTGCGTATGATGAAGCAAGATGCAAAGCGTTTCGTGAATAGGATAATTGACACTGTAATTAACTGGGATGCTTTTTATCATCATACGAAACGTTACAGCCTCCTTGATTTTGTACCGGTGTATCGCGTTGTGACGTCATAATTTCAACAACTCAAATGACTCATCAATTACCCTTCAAACTTTAATGTGGAGGACATTAAAATTGCATACAGAAGAGCAGAGCAAGACGAGCAAGATATTTTGGTATTCACTTTGTAGTGGTTAGATAGCTTATGCCTGTCTTTACGACGGAGAGTAGAACAAACATTTTTGAATGTTTATAATTACTCGTGGTGGCCCGTGGCCGAAATTCGACCATAATAATTTCTTGTCAAAGAATATATATATTTCTATAATCACAGATTTCGACAAGGCAACAATAAACAAAAGAGTATATGTGCGTGTGTGTGTCAAATACATGATAGTGTGTGTAATGTTTTTTTTTTATTGATTTAATATATTTTTTATGCATAGTTTATAAAAAAAGATTAGCATTCTGCACAACTTCTCTATATAAACTATAAGTGTGCGAAATTTTATACTCCTACGTCCGCGCAGTTTTTGTAAAAAGGGGTACAAAGTTTTTGCTTCACGTGTTAATATATAGATTGTAAAGGCAGCGAGGTATTCTCAGTATGCATCATGTAGGTCGAATATACATAAATATTTATATATGTATAAAAAGAATAAAAACAAAAACAGTTATAAGCCGGACTATCAAGTTCGTCCGGAGAGAGGAAATAAAAAAATACATAAACAGTAATTTAAATGATTTTTAAATGGTGAAATTTATAAAAATATCACGATAACAAGATATTTAAAAGCACGCTCTTTTTTATGTACATTGTTTAGAATTTATTGCAAAATGTGTCAAATATCCAATTAGATACCAGCATTGAATCCTTTTTGTTACTTATCATTGATAAATCGATCTGTGACAGTTGAAATGCGGGCTCAATTGTCTCCTAAATGTTTCGACATCGATTGCTTGAAGGTTGTTACTATGTCTATGGTAAAATAGGTGTAACTACTGCTTGCCTTCAGGGTTTTTTCCGTGCAGGAACGGAGAAAGAATACAATTTCCTGCGGCCGGGCGGTCTGAGGCAACTAAACAACCCACAGCCAGGTGGTAGGGTATTTGCCCGTCTGGATGGCTACCACTCCTGGTTTAGAGTATGCCGCCATAACAACTTTGAGTTGTGTTCCGTCATTAGTGGCCAGGCTCCAGTCTCCCTTTAAAGCGCTCTCTAAAGGGAGACTGGAGCCTTTATAAGTTGTGCGCAGAAGGTTTGCCGATGCAACGCCTCCCGCCTCCCACAACCGTGACCCGCGGTCATCTAGTTCTTAGTACTACTTAGACAAGCCCCGGTCCCGGTCGTAGGAAGCAGGAGGGGGGGACAATTGACCTTCTGCGCACGACTTTATACAATATTTACTAACTTCACAATTATGTCAGGAGCCTTAAGAACAGACGAGCTTGCATGACAAGAGTTATGAATGTCAAAGAGGCAAGTGAGGTGTGTAAGAATAAGCCTAAATGGCATTCTGTTGTTCGTGCCTACCCCGCAAGGGAACTGGCGTGAAGTTATGTATGTATGTATGTACAATTATTAAATGGAAGATTATAATATTCATTCGTTTACATTCGTCCTAATTATATTAATTATTTTTTTTATTGCAGGAGTTCAGCAGACAGGCAGACGGCTCACTTGATGGAAAGCGGTTACCATCGCCTATGGACAATTGCATTACCGAAAGTGCTACAAATGCGCTGCTTTTCTCTTAAGGGAGACTAGAACTTTGCCGGAACACAACTTAAGGTTGTTATGGCGACATACTTTAGACAAGGGGTGGTAGCCATGCATTCGGGCAAATGCCCTACCACCTGGCTGTGGGTTGTTTTGTCGCCTCTTACGACAGGCTGCCCGGCCGCAGGAAATTGTATTCTTTTTCCATTCCTGCACGGATAAAATTATTACAACATTGCAACAACAAATTTATTGTTACTATCATAGTCATTTAATCATCATTGTTACAACAGTAATTCATTTATATTTTATATATGTCACACATTGTACATTACTTCATTTAATTTAATTAGATATATCCATCAAGGTATAAAGTCTAGTTAATATATAAAATGTATTTCCATTAAATACTGTTTCTGTGTGCTAATATCGTTTATATTAATTGTTTCTAAATTACAAAAGTTAATACTAATTTAAACTGTATTAAAGAAAATAAGGTGTATTGCGATTCTAAGCGCGGTATTCAAACTCAGTTAATTGTCATTAAACGCAAACCATCATGGCGTATATTAATCGGAAACAAAAAGGCGTGAAGTAAATAAGACTGAATTAAGACATTTCACTTCTAATTGCCCGTTACCAATGACCCCAAGAATGTACCTACTTACAATCATACAACCGACAAACTGTGTATAATTGAAACAATTATACAGAAAATACTGACGCTTGTTAAGAGCACAAATTATTTTTAACCATGAAATTGTTCAATCAACGGATTGTTTAAGAGAAAGAGAGATTTACTCTAATTTTACTGTGGATCAAACTGATCGCGCATTTTGAATTTTCTTATATTGGCTTATTTTGTTATTAGGATTTCTCAGCTATTTTAGAAAAAAAAAAACAGTTTTTTTAAATTTTATTTTATGAGTTCAGCGGACAGACGGCCCACTCGATGGAAAGTGGTTACCATCGTCTGTGGACATTTGCAACACCAAAGGTGCTACCAATGTTCTGCCGCTCTCTAAAGTGAGACTGGAACCTGGCACTAATGCCAGAACATCTCAGAGTTATCTTGGCGGCATACTCTAAACCAGGGGTGGTAGCCATCCAGACGGGTATATACCACCTGGCTGTGGGGTGTTTTTCGTCTCTTACGATAGGCCGCTGGCCGTAGGAAATTGTATTCTTTCTCCGTTCCTGCACGGATAAAAATTCATAAAATATTAATCATATTTGGACATTTTGTTTTATAAAAAACCCTCTAAATACGAGAAAGTCTCATAATTGAAGCCCAAAAGATGTCTAAGAGAAATCATATTCCACCCAAATGAAAACCATGAAATAGCTGACAATCATACGCTTATACAAAAACCTGAACAAACCTCATACCATCCCTCGAATACTAATAAGTTAATCTTTTATATCACGTCTCGTGAAACAAAGAGATGAGGGCAGGTTGAGATAAAACGTCTATTTTAGCTTGACCTCCGGTTTTGTTCTACTGTACCCCGAAATCGTCTATTTAGTGAATAGGTTAGCAGGGTGGGGCGGGTCTAGCGTTTGGTTTGGAATTGCTGGTCGAGTGTGCACAGGGTTGTCGCTGATTTGATAATAGAATATTAGAGTTGATTTTAATGACGATACTTCTCTATACGTTTGAGCGGATATTACGTGATCAAGGAATTATTATTTGCGACTTTAACAATGGTTGCGTTTTAATTTTAAAAATGTTTATTTTCGTTTTTTAAAGAGTGTTAGCGTCATTGAAGGTGAAACAATAATCAAACAACTTTTTTAAGAAATTATAAGAACATAGTAGACATTTTGTCACTTTAATTAAATATAAATAATGAGCAAAATCACTCCTTAAATGGTTCTTCAAAAAGAGAAATATAGAAAAAAACATTTCTTAGTGATTTTTTATGTATATTTCTCTGCTCTATTATGAAAATGCATTGTAGTCGTCTGTTCTAGAAATTTTACATATGCCCTATAGATCCAGCCGTGTATAGATGCGTCGCTTTAGGTTTGTGAGAGAGACCACTCTAGTGAATTTTCATTATGAGCATTCGTTCGTCGTGTGAAGCGTCATGCCGGTTGCAGTCTAACGCGTTTATAACAAACCAGCCTTGCTGAAGGATAGCAAAAAAGGAGGCATGTTTAAATATGCAGTCCTCAAGCGATACTCGACGAGTTTGTGTTGTTTTAGATTAAGCATTCTTATATTCTTTCTTTCTCCATCTATCATAATATCGTTTTACAATAAATCTGTGAAAGTGTTCTTTGACAACCCTATTCTCGAGTCCGTATTAAGCGGGGGAATTATGAAGCATGCCTCGGTGAATGCTAAGCAGCCATTTTGAAAGGTCCGGCCCAAAGCGGTATACTCTCAAAGCTAGTGTATGACTAATACTAGTTTTTCGTTTTCTTACCGTATTCATATGATAATGTGCGTGAATCGGGTCGAAAATGGAAGCTTTGAAAGTGATTCATTTATGTATACTGTACCTCTATATAAGTGTCTGATTTTTCTAAGTTTTTTTAAAATTTTAAATATGAGAATATTAGTAAACGAACGCTTACATCTATATTAATAGATAATATATAAATACAAAAGTAACTCTGTTTATTATCTTTTCACGGCAAAACGGCGGAATGGATCATAATAGAATTTGGCAAGAAGATAAATGTCGTGGGGTAGTATAAAACAAACTTAAAGTAGATGAAGTAATTAAATCAAATCAGAAATATGATAATTAAAATTCAATCGTTTAGATAGATATAAAGAAATATGTACATGTTTCAGAAATAAGAGTAAATGTTAATAGATTGTGTCATTGTTAGCACGATGATCTGTGACAGAAGCCAAATCCGATCTCATAACAAAGATGTAAGCAACGAAGACATATTTTTCTTGTAATGCCTTTACGCATCACTTTGGGCCTCAGGAGGGATTTTAAATTAGAGGTATGACATCTTCACTAACGAAGGAATTGTGAGATGCCTGCCATCAGAATATCTACCAAATTTACTACTGGCCCTGCTCGTCTTAGTGGGGCGCCACGCGGCGTGCCATAGGTGTTTATCGTGGCGCCTCGACGTAACCCGTAACGATAGGATGCCCGTGGGATCAGGGCACACCGCGGCCATTGCTGTGTTACGCTGGCCGCAACCTTCGACCAACCTCGGTTTCACTACGTCAGTCAGATGAGGGTACCGGCACTTCAGGCCTTCTGTTCGCGGTCTGGAACAATGTTAGGCTCGCTCATCCTTCTCTCTTCAATTTAGGGCCGCTTCCTTCTGCAATATGATATCATCGCAGAAGGTGGCCACATCTTGCCATCTTCTTTTGGCCATGAGGTAATCTCGCTGGGGTAAGGAAGATACTTACTGAACCAACCCTAAACGATCCGGAAAATATAAAAGATCGCTATTTCTTTAAAGGATAATCATAAGATCGAAACGACTTTCTATAAAGTTACAAAGTAGATCACACAACATGCTTTACAGGAACATATCACAGAGAATGGTTATTCTAGATGTGCCAAAAATGGATACGTAACGGTGCACGAGGCGCCATGCATAATTTGGTGAGCCTCAGCCGTGTAATATAAGTGCGCTCGATCGCCTGAAGTCGAGTGCGCTCGGAAATAGTCACGACTGTACATCGGAATAGATTACTAGATATGTTACTATAAAGACCGCGTCAAGAACTCTCGCATTCTCAATAAACTATTAAGCATTAACGTGGTAGAGCCATGCTGAAAGCGTTATCTTGGGTTGGTGACGTACCACGCTCTCACAGAGAATCTGCGTTGAGTTAATCGTGTTCGTGCGGTGAGCAAGATTTCTGATGGCCTAGTTCCTCCTCCCTCCATGCCATCTTCCCTATTTCATCTCCCTATTCCAATTCCATATGCCATCCCCTCTGCCATTCCTCCTGTCCGATCTCTCCGTCTCCGCCCCCTATCCCATCCTTAAAGGCTAGCAACGGGTCGCTTCGCTCCTGACGATGTAAACGGCTGTAGACGGCGGTAACTACTGTCTATAAGCTAGGCTAGCGGTCTTTACGTTGACCACATCTGCAGCTCAGTTAGCCATGCAATGGCGTTCTGTAGCCATCTCAGTTTTTAGGTGGTTGTCTGTAGTTTTTAGTGACCTGTCACCGGCTTTGTGGGTTCCGCGACCTAGTCAAGAGTGGGCAGCCATATGCGTGGATGGTCTGGTGACCGTGCGTGTAGTGAGGCAATACTGTGGAGGGCCGTGTGCAATTAGACTTATTTAACTCAGAGTAATCAGTAAGTTTCGTAAAATAATTGAACTAGTGCATGTCACCTCATACATAATAGCGGGTTTCAATATCAAAGAAATCCTCTAATTTAACTAGAATATTACACGTTTCTGTCAGATGCTAATTTGAATTAAAAAATATTTTTTCAAATTGACCTTATTTATAGATCCTGAGAGAAACAGGTACTAACGGACCGACAAAAAGCTTTACTTTTTTATTTTGTGCACAGAAATAGATTAGCGACCATAAAATACTATAAATTCTGGTTTGTAAATTATGCAAATATGTATTTTGTATCTATAACGCTAATTTATATTAAGGTGCTACCTCAACACGAGCATTTGTCTGTAATGTAACATTTATGATTCGATTTTGAGCATTACGTTACAATACTGCCTCCCGAACTGACGAGCATTCGTCTGTTATGTAATATTTATAATTTGATTTCGAGCATTACATTATATATAATACTGCCTCTCTGACTATCGAGCATTCGCCTGTAACAAAATATTTATGATTCGATTTTGAGCATTTAGTTGACTGATTCCACAGTGTCAGACGAAGCGGTCGTTGTACAAGGACAAGTTGTATCAAAATATTATAGAGTTTATTATTACAGGTTGCGCACCGCAGTGATTGGTTCTCCTCTTTCACTGATGTAATGCTCTGTAACCTTACATTACAAGCGAATGCTCGCGGTGATGGAGCACGTTATATTTTAAACTTGTCATTCAAAGCGGAAGTAGGTAGGTTAATAATGTTTATAAATATTAAATCAAATGACTTCACGTCCTTATTAGTATGATCATTAAAGTTTTTACGTTCATCAAACGTCCTTTGTACGTTGATTAAGAAACTTTATCCTCTACATTTGTTCTTGTTATATTAAAATTAGATTTAATTTCTACTTCGAGTATAACGCAAATAATAAATAATTACTTTTTGGACTTTTATATTACTTTTTACCTGTCGTTGCCCAATCCTTTTGATGATAATTTAATCATTTTAATAAAACTACGTTTTAACGGTTTTAAGCGCGGTAATTTTATTTGATTTTGTTTTTTCCGACGTTTCTCCGACGTATCGGCCACTTTTCAGTGGCCGTGATCACGGAAGACAAAGATGTCAAGGGTCAACGAGTATTGTTAAAGTTTTATTTAGCCTACCGCCAACTTGTTAATTTTAAATATTTAATTTTTAATTTTGTTTATGGTTATTATTTACTCTATGGGAGCCTAATCTAATTTACTACCGCTTCGCAACATGCTTTATTATGTATACAAGTCGCGAAAACTTAAGAAAATATTATAATAATTTTAATGTAATAATAGAAGAAGAATACAAAGAATAATAATAGCCCAAATTTGAAAAGCTCCCATATCCTGCATGACTAGATGGCGCTATCTGCCATATCTTTTCTGTCTATCCATTTTTGACGTTTTATTATAAAAACAGTATAAAAAATACATTTTTCAGGCAAAACCAGTCAATTTTTTTTATTCATACTTTCATTTATTTTATTAAATTTATTAAAATATAAGGAAATATTTATGTATGAAACTTAAAAAAGAAGTAACGTCAAACAGTGACAAAATAATTACATTTGGCGCCATCTAGTAACTTAGTATTTGAAAACTTTTCAAAGTTGTCTTTTTATTGGATAATGATCAGTTCTCTTGTGAACTCATAGGTCTTAAAACATCCGTATCAAATCGTATTATGTACTTATGTTTTAAGTTTTGAAAAACGATTAAATAAACTAACTGATTTCCTACTTAATAACTTTAGATGTAATAACTTGGATAAGAAATAAACGTTAACATAATAAAGTATCTAAATTGACTCAAACAAAAGACCGGATACAATAATATTTATTACCAAAATTACTAATTTCCCGGACGTTTGATAAAAAAAGTGTTAAACAAGATTCCATTATTTTATTCAATATTTATCCAAAATATACGGAAGCCTTTTAGACAACTGGTTTTCGAGAGGAATGCTTAATTACTTGCTCACCATTTTAATTTGACCCCTAACGGTTCACTGAACTTCTCTGAACTCAGTGGTTTCTCTCAAAATTCATTTTGTCGAGGGGCCAACCTAAAATAGTCCTGATAAGATAATCAGCACAATCTCTAATTGAAACTTGATGCGTTCTGTTATTCCCTTTATTGAATTAAAAGGGAGTGTTTAGATTTTTTCGTAGATTAACTGTGAAATGTTTTGTTATTCTTTACATTTTATTTTCAGGATACTACATTTATCTAAAGATATATATATATCAGATATATATAATAAAAGAATATACAATTCGAAGTCGTGGTAGCGTAATGGTTAGCGAAGGCGTCCCAAACTTAAAGGATTGGGAACGCATGCACCACTTAGGCAGTTTTCTGACCTAATGTGCATATTGTTACAGTTGTCACGTGCTAAAAGCGGTGAAAGAAAACATCGTGATGAAACCGGCACATCGAGATAACCGACGTGTCAAACGTGCCAGGTCGCATTGGACAAGCGTGGCGGGTGTACTGTCTGTTCCCCTATAGTGGGAGTCCCGAACCCAGCAGTAGGACGTTTTTTTTAATTTTTTTTTTATTTAATTTTTTATTGAGACTTTTCGTCACCAATGACGATATCAGCCTCATAGGTGATGGCAAATTTACATTTTTTAATATATTAGATAAACTTAAATATAATTTTAAACTTAACTATAACTAACTCTATTTTTAAATATTTTAATCATGAACTTAAACAATAATCCAGCCTCCTCGCTCAAAGGGTTGCTTAAAATAATATTTATTCCTCCACTATGTAATGACGAGTCTGGCAAGAGTGTCCTTCTAACAGTAGGACGTTTATGGGCTGTTATTATATTACAATTATACAACAAATATGTAATAAATACACCTCTGTTTCAAATAGGGTAGGCAGAGTCAATATATTTCTACTTATCATACTAGCGTACACGTTTTGCTTCTTCTACTTTTATCGTTCTCTTCGCACATAAACGTCATTAAATGGTCTTTAAATAAGCTACATAAAAAGCATTTCAAATTAAAATACATTTCCATAGGACAACTATCTAGCATACTAAGACCTATAATTTGCTATTCTCTATATTTAAACTTTGTAATTATAATGGTCTATTTTTTAAATTGTATAAATAATAAACAGTACAGTAAAAAAAAAACGAATTCGACAACAGACGAAATTTCTTCTTATATCTTATAGGACTTAAGTAACATTAACACGGTCATATGTCTACGTTTAAAATTCATATAAGACATAGTTCTTGCAAGACGTACTCTGTAGAAAGACTTTAAGAAAGGCGAACGCAACACACGATACTTTCGATTTATATGAAGATGTCTCGATACCCAAATGTTGTATAATTGCAAAAAAACGTTTTGTTTATCCCGGCCTTCTGTCTTGTATCTCTGTCGGTTGTTGCACAGAGAGATCTTTAAATCTATTAACCAGTAATAATCGATATTTTTATCAATCCAATACTTATCAAATATAGAAATGACTCAAAGAATGTTCTTCATAGAATTCTGTACAAACAGGATCTGTCAAATTCAAACTGTATTCCACTAGACAACATCTTTTGAATATCATATAGGATAAGAAAAATATTAAATCTTCTACGTATTCTATGAACACCGCTTCGAAACTTGTTTTCGCTGTTTAAGGAGAGAGAGAACATCAAGAAACTTGCCAGTAATACGTCGTAATAACAATTACTTTAATTCATATTTATCTATCTCGGTCTTTGTTATTCAATAAATACAGAAGATTATTATACAATTACTTTTCGTGAATCTCGGTCGCCTATTACTGGCGCGAACCTCTAAATCTACTTATATTAATTGATATTTTTTATCGATTTAATACGTTTATTAGAAAAATTTGTTTCACAATGTCGATTGTGGATAGATGTGGATAAGTCCTTTATAAACTTCACTTTACGTAGGCAGTAGATGGTTTCGTTATCACCCACTTATATTATTTATTAATCGTGTTTCAGGTTTAATTGTTTGCTTTATTTTGTTAATTTGAATATACATTCTATATAAACATATCAAAATGCTTTAAAAAACAACAACGTATAAAATTAAACTATTTCGTTACCATAGTTATGTTTTATAGTCTATTTGTTTTTTTTATCTTAATACATTATTATTTTTTTATAGGTTTATGTGGGCGTCTTATGAAAGTGTTTTTTGAACGATGATTAGGAAACCGAATTTCGGAAGAATCCCACTAAACGTAAGTCATTCTGGCTAATAATGTGTTTTTTTATGAAAACTTGTGATGTATTACTATGCTTTTATCCGTGCAGGAACGGAGAAAGAATACAATTTCCTGCGGCCGGGCGGCCTGTAGTAAGAGGCGACAAAACAACCCACAGCCAGGTGGTAGGTCATTTACCCGACTGGATGGCTACCACCCCTGGTCTAAAGTATGTCGCCCTAACAACCTTGAGTTGTGTTCCGGCATTAGTGACCAGGATCCATTTTCCCTTAAGAGAGCAGCAGCGCATTTGTAGCAACTTTGCTATTGCAAATGTCCATAGGCGATGGTAACCGCTCTCCATCAAGTGGGCCGTCTGCCCGTCTGCTGATCTCCTACAATAAAAAAAAGGCAATTTCTTTTTCGAAAAATATTTAATTTTGTTTAAAAATTAAATAAAATTACAGGATTGCTTGTAATTAAGTAAAACTCTCAACTGTGTGGAAGAGATCGGATTTTAGCGATAATACCGCCCAATGTGCACAACATTTAGAATATTTTTAGGCTATAAGTTTTTCTATGTTTTCTATAATGGTGTGCAATAAAGTGTTCTCTCTCTCTCTCTCTCTCAATAATAATAATATAATAATATAGACCTACACTGGCCGTGGCTTGTCTTTGGGTGTATTATTATATGGTGTAGACGGACTAAACAGTAGACAGAACTGTAATGTGATGTCTCATTTTGAACCGCACAAGAACGGCGTTTGGCGTCAGTTAAAGATTTATGATTTGGATGACACTTATTACATGCCTTCTTCTTTTAATATAATTTTAAAACTTGCAAACCGTATTCAGAAAGAAATAATAAAAAGCTTAATATTTATCTAAACTGAATTTGGTTACGGGAAACACTATAACTATATAGTGTCTGCAATGCTTGCCTAAACATTGTGAATACTTTAATAATAATAACAATCCTTGAACGTCCCACTGCTGGGATCTAGATTCTCATTTATAAGGGAACAAACAGTATACCCGTCACACTTGTCATATTTCATCACGATGTTTTCCTTCGCCTTAGATCAGAAAAGTGCTTAAGTGCTGCTTGCTTAACTAGGTTACCCCGGCTCCTGAGACCTTAAGTAATATGAAATATATTCGTTTAACCTATTTCTATAAGACACATTATTTATTAACCTAATGGATGTTCTTATTAGGCCATTATGCGTATTAAGAAGATACGACTGCTATAACGTATATAAACATTTAAATATATGCCATCCCGTGTACAGCATTAGTAATCGTATTGAAAATTCATAACTTTCCGAGCGGAGCGTCGACGCTTCCTTCCCTCTTCCCTCCAGATAAGGATGCGTGCAATTTACTTTATACCTCCGTTACTGAAAGGGTTGCCTCATCTGTGTCCTAATAACATATTTCAAAGAAAGATAAGGAATGTATGTATATACAATAAATTGGGTAAGTGCTTCGCGGTCTGCGCACAACAATAGCTCCCATAGAAGTGAAGAACGTTCCGTGTTTTTGTAATTTAGCTAGGCTACCTGTAAAAAAGCATTTAATGAAAAATAATATGATTTTTAAATTCATTGCTCAGTTTAATGCATTTCTAGAATACGTCTCACGGACCAAGTCCAACGGAAAAATGGAACTAATTATAACAGATCAGTCCAGCCACGTTATGCTGTTTTTATCAAGTTTTCTAATGTTAAACATTTATATTATATTGTATGTTTTGAAGACCACGGGCCATAAAAGTAGCTCGGAATTTTTATTACACTTGCGTGGGGCCATGGGGAGGCCAAGACGTAGAGGTCCCTTGACAAATTTAATGTAAATGTGGCGTGACACTGACCGGCGATTATCCCTGTCTACACCATATAATAATGCACCCAAGGACAAGCCCCGGCCAGTGTAGGTCTATTGTGGGAAATGAGAATAGAAAGTACCGGGCTATTAGGGATGAACTGCTAGTGGTACTAGGGGTCTGAGACCTCGGGGGACTATGGCGTCTGCCCGTCGCAATGTTCTGGGAACATAGGTAAAAATGGGCAGACGGTGACTCGCTACTCCCTGCATGGGCCCCAAAAAATGACATAAAAGACAGGGGAAACATTACATTATTATTATGTTTAATAATACTAATAAATCGGAATATTTCTAAAATTATTTTATATTTCTAATATTCCGTTGCACGACTGTAGCGCCTCTTCTGCGAAACTTCTTTTGTGAGAGAGAGTCATACCGATAGAGAACACATATTTTGATTTGACGTAAGATGTATGGAGAAGAATAAAATTAAAATGGCTAAAGTGGAGACAGGTAATCGGCATACATGTGATAAAGTAAAAGGCCAGTTAAATAAATCTGTAATATGGCCCTGTTATACGGGTTGGGCTACTAAAGTGACAGACCAAAAACATCTCCACTGATATGAGAGTGTTGATACGGATGTGTGGTGTTACAAGAATGGAAAAAGTGAGAAATGAGTACATAAGGGGATCTTTTAATGATTGCACTCGTGACTGAAAAATTGAGAGGAAGAGAAGGTAGTTTAGGTAGGTTTGAGGATGTAATAAGTTAAAAAATAAAGTTAAACTTATATCGACGGATTATGAGAGATAACATGATGAAATTTGGTGTGACCGAGAAAATATGCCGAAATAGAGAAGTATGAAATGAAAGGACATATTGTGCCGATCCTAAATGATTTGGAGGAGGTGAAAAAAAAAACAAAGAGATCGTATAGTTTAATGCTTTTTCTCACATAATAATATATAGGTGAATTTGTCAAATTCGCCTTCTGGGCCAAATCCTAAACTATACAAAATAGCGAGAAACACTTAGAGTTTAACGAAAATCATCATTAGACTTTTGAGAAATTACTCGTTAGGAAACACTTCGGCTGATTTTGAAAAAAAAAAACACATACTGTATTATTATACCAAATCATAGTGTAGCTTATAAAGATGAATTTCTGTGAAGGAATGCCAAACGGCAGATTAAGGGGAAGTTTATATATTCAAGTATTCATAGACTGAGGTTTAACTTATCAAATTATTCAAAGCAATGTTCGTTTTCTTAACACGGTTTGAAAAATTCATTGTATATATTTAAATCAAATTAGTCAATGTTTCAATTTATCTACACATTCTCAGAGTGATAAATGGGCAGAATATTTGATAACAACTGCTAACCCTATATTGCTGGAAATTTGAAAGGAAAGGCAACGAGTCGGCTCTAACAAAGGTTTTATCAGCACGTTAGATACTTTTTCGCCTTATCGAGTCTTACATTAGGTAACTGTACGTAGGGGTAAATAAAATGCGAATTATATGGCCTTTTTTCTATTAACTTGATTGTTTTGAGCACATCGTACGACGGCGGGAGGCAATATAGATTTTCTATTACAGATTGCTTTGCTGAAGATTTCGTATTTTTTTATGGTTTGTCGTAAAACTCAATTGTCTCGAGTGAAAATTTAGTGTAGTTTTGCGGGGTAAGTTTTCTAGGTGATACTTTGTTAGATATCATTGAGTTTCAAATATAAGTTTAAGAGGCTGTATCAGGGTCTTTTATTAGAAGTTAAGTCACCATTAATATGATAGCAACCGTTTATCTGTTATCTTTTCACCACTAAGTTACTAGATAATTCTTACTAAATTTGACAAGGCGACAGATTTTATCTTAGATAATAATAATATAGGCTACTTTTTTAGACAAAAACAAACTTAAAATGGGAAAATATATATAGACAATACTTCAGATTGGGGATTCGTACTTAGAGCTATATAGATATATACCTATGGACTTGAAAAAAAAAATATTTATGGAATATCATTATGATTTTTCTTCTGTTATTTTCTTATATACTCGTATAACTATAACTAATAACCGTCTTTACAATAACAACCATCAGTATATAAAGAGACAGGAAGACTGACGTGGTGGTTTGTATTGCTTCTATGTTTGTCAAAATAATTAACTACTTCCTGGTGATAAGGTATTTGCACGTCTGGCTGGCTACCACCCCTAGTCTAGAATCTGCGGTCATTAATCATCATGAGTTGTGTTCCGGCATTAGTGGCCAGATTAGTAGCACTGGTGTTGCAAATTTTCATAGGAGAAGGTAACCGCTTCCTTTCAGGTGGGCCGTCTGCGTGCCTACTTTGCGTCTCTCTTCGTATTCTACCGTCTGTACAACGGGGAGTATTCCAAGGAAATGTTTGGTCTGGTGCCAACGCCTCACTTTTACAACCGGACCTCATGTTATTGGCGGTATGTTAACCCCCGTTTTTTCTTCAACTGTCCTCGCTTAATTACACAACGGTTCTCTAGAACCTTTATTCCGTGTACAACAACGATCTGGAGGGATCTTGCTGCCGAGGCTTTCCCTCAACCTTAGGCCGCGCGAGGGGGAATGGTCGCGACTCATGTTTTTTTTATTGCAGGAGATCAGCAGACAGGCTCACTTGATGGAAAGCGGTTACCATCGCCTATGGACATTTGCAACACCAAAGTTGCTACAAATGCGCTGCTGCTCTCTTAAGGGAAACTGGAACCCGGTCACTAATGCCGGAACACAACTCAAGGTTGTTATGGCGACATACTTTAGACTAGGGGTGGTAGCCATCCAGTCGGGCAAATGCCCTACCACACAGCTGCGGGTTGTTAAGTCGCCTCTTACGACAGGCCGCTCGGCCGCAGGTAATTGTATTCTTTCTCCGTTCCTGCACGGATATAGCAGCGTGGGATTTGCCAGCACTAGAACCTCGCGTGTGAAATGCTATTGCCACGCCGCAGATAGGGATACCCACTGAAACCTCTGCCCGATCCTCGAGCGTCCTTTGTACGGACTGTGGGTTCGCTCTCACATTCACCTCCAGCCCGGAAATCGGCAACACCCCTGGAAGGTGTTGTAACCGTCATCAGTAACCACTTGCCATCTACTATACTCATGCAATAAAAAAGAACTGAACCTTAAACTGACTGATTGAAGTTCGTCACATTTTTGAGTTGAAAGACGAAGTTAGTCACGAAAATGGCATTTCCTGTAATGACGCTTAATGAGGTGACAATTGTTTGAATGCTGTAAAAACGTTGCGGTTTTCATTATGTGAACAGTCATCAGCAAAGGTAAGAGGCGGTAAGTACATACATTAAGAAGATTCTGAGAAATGACTTTTGTTTGAAAATTAATATGAAATATTTGAAGTGATAGATGACTAATGAAGGCCTCTTTGGCTGAGCGAAGCCTTTGCCGGCCTACCTCACTGCAACTCAGATGCTCCAGGTTTGATTCCGGTCTGGTCTGGATGTCTGGGATCGGCCCCAAAGTAGTCCGTTGTATATTACCGTAACACAAGCGTAACTTGCTTAATTTGGGGATATACAATATTATGTGTGTGTTATTACTAATGTGTTGGAAAGTTGTTTTAAAAAAGGTTTATTTCAAAGTTTTAAAGTCGTGTTTATTGTCCTGGATTCGTCTCGAAATTAGCTGATCATGTACTTATTACAAATCTTTGCTGATGCCCGTACCTATATCTTACCAACCATTCATTTGCCTTACTATCGGCTAGTACTTGACATGAGCTGTAATAGTAATTTTAAAATTCAACCGATGGTAAGGCAAAGGAATGAATAGTAACGTATAAGAACGGGCCGTGAATGTTACTTGCCATTTACCAACCCTCAAAGTTCTTTACTTTCACATATGGCTCGTACTTATAGTACAAAATGTACTAAAATTGATACATACATATATGCAGTTGCGTCCTCGAAATACAATTTTAAAAATAGTATTATAAATTACTAAAAATTCTTCTTAACACAACCCGATTTCTAATAATCGGCAGACAAACACTCATATTGTACATCCTCAAATTAAACAAGTTACGCTTGTGTTACAGGTAATATACAACGGACTACTCTGAGGCCGAGCCCAGACACCCAATCCATGGCAAATAACGGAGATAATCCGTTTCCGAAATTTACCATACCAGAAATCGCACCCGGAGCCTCTGCGTTGCAGTGAGGTAAGCCGACAAAAGGTTTAGGTCGCTCAACTACAGAGGCCGTCGGTTTCAACTCTATATTTTAAAATAAACTGGACTGTTTATATTATTATAGTAGACTAGCTGACCCGGCGAACTTCGTACCGCCATATTTTCTGAATTCCTAAAAGGCTTTGTTTGATGACACAAAAACAAAGTCACCATAATCTGTCCAGGTGATTAGGAGGATTCTAGAACCCGATCTCAGCGCCACCTACCGGTTCTAATTGCGAATTTAAACCATCCGGAACCCACTCAAACACACAAAAACAGAATCACCAAAATCGCTCCCGGTGATTAGGAGGATTCTAGAACCCGATCTCAGCGCCACCTACCGGTTCTAATTGCGAATCTAAACCATCCGGGAACCCACTCAAACACACAAAAACAAAATCACCAAAATCGCTCCAGGTGATTAGGAGGATTGTAGAACCCGATCTCAGCGCCACCTACCGGTTCCAATTGTGGATCTAAACCATCCCGGGACCCACTCAAACACACACACAACATTTCATCAAAATCGGTAAAGTCATTGTCAAGTTATGCGCTTACCAACACATTTTGCGATTCATTTTTATATATAACTCCTATTATATATACACCAAAGCATAGACAAACGGAAGTAGAAAGATACAAAAGATGGTACAACAGGCGGCCTTATCGCTTAAAAGCGATCATTTTCAGGCAACTCTTAGCAGAGGTTAATAAGTTTTAATACTGACAATATATAAACAATGATAGTGTTGTTAAAATATTATAAAACTTGTGGATTTGTAAGGAAAATCTGTTACTATACTATCCGTGCCGGAACGGAGAAAGAATACAATTTCCTGCGGCCGGGCGGCCTATCGTAAGAGGCGACAAAACAACCCACAGCCAGCTGGTTGGGTATTTGCTCGACTGAATGACGACCACCCCTGATCTAGAGTATGCCATCATAACAACCTTATGTTGTGTTCCGGTATTAGTGACCGGGTTCCAGTCTCCCTTAAGAGTGTTGCAAATGTCCATAGGCCATGGTAACCGCTTTCCATCTAGTAAGCCGTCTGCCTATCTGCTGAACTCCTGCAATTTTTTTTTTTTTTTAACTAGCCCGGCAGATTACAGTGTATAACGACTTCGTATTTAATTAGCGATTGTTTTTCCTTGGTATTCTTCTGTGATTAGGACACAGCTATTCTTCCACCAAACAAATAATGATGATTCAAACGAAACCCGTTAGTTTCTTCAAAAGTAATCGAATCATTAAAGACATAGCCATACCATATGAATTGTAAGAATACCTCTCATTACCACGCACGTCTTTACCGTCGCTAACTTTGATCTGCTGAGTCATATAAGACAATTGCATTTAATGAATTGTCTAATTCCTTGCAATGGACACTGACAGCATATTAATAGGCCCAGTCTGTTTGGATTCTTTTCTCAGTGCTGTCAAACCGGATGGCGAGTTGTACGTGCGGAGACAGTGTTCCGCAGCTTCGCATTATTGGAAATATTGAATGCTTAATGATTCACAAAGGATATTCCAAATTAAAGAAATGACTAAGTTGGTTGTAAGGTGGTCTCCGTGCAGGAACGGAGGAAGAATACTAATTCCTGCGGCCGAGTGGCCTGTCGTAAGAGGCGACAAAACAACCCACAGCCAGGTGGTAGAGCATTTGCCTGACTGGGTGGCTACCACCCCTGGTCTAGAGTTTGCCGCCATAGCAACTTTGAGTTGTGCTCCGGCATCAGTGACCAGGTTCCAGTTTCTCCTTCAAGGCCGGCAGCACATTGCCAGCACCTCAGGTATTACTAATGTCCATAGGCGATGGTAACCACTTTCCATCATAGTTGGGCCGTAAGCCTGTCTGATGTGCTTCATAAATAAAAAAAAGTTATTGTCAGTACATACATATTATCACGCCTGTTTCCCACAGGGGTAGGCAGAGACGATGTATTTTTACTTGCCACGATCTTGACATACAACTATTGCGTCATCTACTTTCATTAATTTCTCCATACATATAATAACAGCCCACAAATATCCCACTGCTGGGCTCGGGCCTCCCATTATAGAGGAACGGACAGTATACCTGCGTATCTCGGTGTACAGGTTGCATCACGATGTTTTCCTTCACCGCTGTTAGAATATGGTAATTGTAACAATATACACTTAGAAAACTGCCTAAGTGGTGCATTCATTTCGGCTAGGATCGAACCCGCGCCCTTATAGTTTGGGACGTGTGCGCTAACCATTACGCTACCAAGACTTATCCTCGTATCTCTCTCATAGAATCTCTCCATACATACACGCTTATTAAAGCTGCTTCTTTCCTGACCATGCTTTATGACATAGGTATTCGTAGATAGATTCAATGGGGATGTGGACACATGTTAAAATAAAGTCCAAAAATTTTACATACAAATAACAGGCGTTAAAATAATATTTTACTTACATACATACATACATAACTTCACACCAGTTCCCTTGCGGGGTAGGCACGAACAACAGAGCGCCATTTAGGCTTATTCTTACACACCTCACTTGCTTCTTTCACAAAATAATATTTTATCATCTTATATTTTAAAATATCGTGACAGGAATATTTTTAATTACTTTTAATGGAACAATTGGAGTTTTTGGCGGGAACTGAAAGGAGACGTTGTGTTGTGCAGTTTTATTTTCTAAAAATGTGCAAAAATAACTCTAAAATGAACAATAGTTATAGGATATTGATAGTTTTTACATACATACATAACTTCACGCCAGTTCCCTTGCGGGGTAGGCACGAACAACAGAGCGCCATTTGGGCTTATTCTTACACACCTCACTTGCTTCTTTGACATTCATAACTCTTGTCATGCACACTCGTCTGTTCTTAAGGCTCCTGACAGTTGATAATTTTTGAGTAGTAATTATGTGTTTTTGCGAGAAATGTGAACTATATAGCCAAATGTGGCCTTTCGAGTAATCACAAGAACTCCGTTGAATGAAGTCGATTGTAGCCTACAATACAACGGCGCCTGGCTTAAAGGCCTAGTTGCCAAGCCTTAAACATAAAATAAAAATAATAATAATGGAACAATTTATGTGCTACTTGACTCCTTTTTATTGTACCTGCTTATGACGTCACAAGTAGGTACGCTAGTAAGATTATAAAAAGTATCTCAGTTGATTTGACATATAGAAAAAAAAAAATTTCATTTCTCATATTCTGAAAGAACGGTTGGAGTTGCCTAATCACAGAGATAAAAACAGCACTTTTTGTCCCTGGGAAGCGATTCACCCTGCTGTCAAAAAATTTAGAAAATTAAGCGAACCATAGATAATACATGCAACAATTTTTTTTTTAAGGCGGGAAAATGTCCCAACTTTTTACAGCCATTATTAATTTACGACATAAATTGAATAAAGAAATCAACAATTTTGTAACATAATTTTATACTTATAAATTAATTTTTATAAATTTCAGCTAAATGTTTACTATCAACAGTGACAAAAAAATGCAGTTAAATTTTTATGTATGAATTATTTGTGGAAGTCCAGGGAAGGTTTAAAAGGTGAGTAAATATAAAAAAGTGCTTGGAATATAGTAAAAACAACAATTTCGCTTTCTCTTACAAACTATTCCTACCTGTCAAACATTTGATGTTCGTCTCGTCTTTTAGTAATCAATTAAATTTAAAAGTCGTTCAGAAATCAAATTATATTTAATTTTTTTTTGCATTTTTTTGGTTTTGCATGTCACGTTTGATGTTCGTCCTGTCGTTCAAAAATCAACGTTTTTTATTAATTGATTCTGAGGCGGTACGAAGTTTGCCGGGTCAGCTAGTAAATGATAAAGATTACGTGCATGTATTAGTAACAGTCCTAAAACTATTACGTATTACTTCTATACAGTGTTATGACACGATTTGATAATATCTTCTTTTTATGATCTCGTTTTGGAACCCTAAAAATACATGACAAGAATGCTAAGATCTCCAGATAACGTTCTTTGGATGTGACTTGGTTTGTTGCGTGTGGTTGTTTGTGGAGAATGTTTTGGCTTTTAAACTTAAATTTGGAACTCATTACTGTATGTCAATCAAACTATACCTATATTTTGTACTAGCTGATGCCCGCGACTTCGTCCGCGTGGTGCGGTTTTTTAACTATCCCACGGGAACTCTTTAATTTTTCGGGATCAAAAGTATCCTATATGTTGACCAGGGATATAAGCTACCACCATACAAAATTTCATGTAAATCGGTCCAGTCGTTTCGGAGATTAGCCGATACAAACAGACAGACAAACAGACAAAGAGTGAAACAAAAAATTTGAAAATAAATCTAAATTAGTTCTATTTCACTTCTTATATCCCCCTGACTCGGTATTTAGCAAATTTTTTTAATTGTACAGAAATTCGACCTCTACAGATTTATTATATGTATAGACGCGTTACCTCGTTTTGATTATGTCTATATCTACGGCAGCTAGCAGAAAAATTACGAGAGAAGTGGGCAGAGTGAGTATCAAATAAGTTGCGATTACATACTCGCGCTGCCCACTTTCCTGCTTCCTGTTGTGGACACAGGCATAATGTAAACGATGTAATAGATTTTTATATTAAACCAATTAATCATACGTTTATCGCCATGAAAAGAATGTGTGGAGTTTCATTCATATTCGTTCAGTAGTTTTCACGTGATGCTCTAACAGACAGACAGATACAAATTCTAAAAGTGGCAACTTCGGAATTTTCTGGTCTTAGTGAGCCTTTCCCACTTTTATTTAATTTTTAAATTTATTGTACAAACTCGACACTGCCGAAGAAATTTATTATAGTACTAGCTATTGCGCGCGGTTTTGCTGGCGTTAATGTTATCCCACGGAAATCGAAAATTTCTCTGGAATAAAAAGTAACGTATGTCCTATTGTATCCAATATATCTCTGTGCCAAATTTCATCCAGATCTGCTTAGCTGTTCTGGCGTAATTGAGCAACAAAGATTGATTCAAACTTTCGTATTTATAATATTGTTACGAGTGCGGGACTCGAATTAAAAATGCCGTTGGAATGACTATAGAATTTATTAGAACTATACAAACACGTATAACACAGGTACAAATATAACTGGACACAATCAGTACAAACTGCACGATTCAATAACACGCGCAAAGTCCGTCACTATATAGCTTATCGAATGTACACGTCTTGCTTGTATCGTAATCGTCGCTTGACTGCCTCACCCCTCCGTTCGGGCATTGTTTTTATACTCAACTATACAAATACAATATGCCATACCTGCCAAGTGCAGACGCAATTTCCCAGAAAACGTAATCCGCACACCTGCTAAATTATTCCTGCGAACGGCCATAAACTGGTACAATACACAATCGACTGTTTTTCTAAGTAAACAGACGAAGTCCAAATGCGGGAAGGTAATAAACTGTGCTTTATGGCAGGCAGGTGTGCATTCACTTTTGCTGGCATGTAACAATATTATACTATAGTAGAGTAAAAACTAATACTTTTAAAATCTTCAGTTAGTAGTCTTGAGTACTCTTTTTCATTCTTGTCTAAAAACAGTAATCACCATCGCGTAAAACAGCACTGCGGGTATCGTAATTTTTGTTCGCCGACCACTAGGAATCAATTGGTTCGGTAATGAAGCCATTACCGTCCGCTGCGGCGATATCTATCTCCATCTTAGATTATCGCAGCGTCACGATCTTGCGAACTTCGTGGCGGGTTTGTATTTATTTTATAAGTGCTTTCAAGTGCATAAGTGAGTTTTATAAGTAGACCTCATGGTCAAAAGTAGTTATATATCGTGTATTTGTGATGCTTGGTAAAGGACTATGCCCAAAATTGCCCTAAGGAGGTCAAACTAATGATGATTTTTATAAACACAAACATTTTAAGAATACATACATACATACATAACTTCACGCCAGTTCCCTTGCGGGGTAGGCACGACCAACAGAGCGCCATTTAAGCTTATTCTTACACACCTCACTTGCTTCTTTGACATTCATAACTCTTGTCATGCACGCTCGTCTGTTCTTAAGGCTCCTGACATTTTAAGAATGTAGGTAGATAAGTAATTATTTAAAGATGCGAACTTTTTTCGTAAAATAAGAAGTATTTTCATTTTTTAACGAATGTGTGACGTAGTATTATACAAATAAAAAATAAGATATCAGCAAACACATATACTGTATATCACTAAATTAAGCATGTTACGCTTGTTTTATGAATAATATATAACGGATTACTCTGGAGTAAATCCCAGACGACTATAAGTAAATAAAGGAGGAAATTCGTTTACGGATTTTACCATACCAGGAATCGAACCCGGAGCCTCTGCGTTGCAGTGAAGTAAGCTGGCAAAGGCTTAGCTCGCTCAAGCACAGAGGCCGCCTATCAAAATTAAAATGAAATTGAATTACATTTGTTTTAAATTATGGAATAATAAATTATTTAATTACATTAAAGTGACTTAATTTGTGCCTTCTTCGTGACCATGGGAATGGAACGATTATTAATTATGAGATTCCGTGTATACTTGTGATAATTAGAATGAGTATAGGATTATTTTATCCTGGTAGGTGAGATAGTTTTAGCGGGATAAGGATTCTAAGTTTATTGCTAAGCTGAATGGACTGATTATCTTGAAATTTAATATACTTATGTATAACTTTGACAACTTTTTGCATTATACGGATACTAAGTTTGAAATGAAATTTATTTGTTTGAAAAATGTTATAATAAAGTATTAACTAGAATTAATTATAGCTGGACATATTTCATTGATTGCCTAGGTGGACATGCAAATTTTATTACGCTTACGAAGTCGCCTGGAAAGTTCTACGTTTAAAATGATTTATCTCCAGAAAAAAACGGGAGTTTAAATCATAAATCTTACTGCTATTATAAATGCGAAAGTTTGGCTGTTTGCTGCTCAATCACGCCAGAAAGGCTAAACGGATCTCAAAGCTTACTCTTAAACGCCTTTCATCGATTGTTTTCATTTTGGAAAGTTTTTTGCTTGTTTTTTTATATCTAAATACATTTCCATTGTATGTTCAATTTATTTTATACTATACCATTGTATTCTAGATTGTATTATAGTCGTTTTAAAAGAAATCTTTGTTCTTTCTTTCTTCTATTTAAAATGTCATTAACTCTTTCGTGCTGGTCGGACAAAAACGATTTATCTTTTATTTTTATCCCATTATTTCCACTTGATGGAAAGCGGTTACCATCGCCTATGGATATTTGCAACACCAAAGGTGCTACAAATGCGCTGCTGCTCAAGAGAGCCTTAAGAAAGGGAGACTGGAATCTGGTCACTAATGCCGGAACACAACTCAAGGTTGTTATGGTGACATGCTTTAGACCAGGAGTGGTAGCCATCCAATCGGGCAAATGCCCTGGCTGTGGGTTGTTTTGTCGCCACTTACGTGAGGCCGCCCGGCCGCAGGAAATTGTATTCTTTCTCCGTTCCTGTACGGATGATTAAAGGCGTTCGAGAGTAAGGCCTCTGGATGAAATTTGGCATAGAGATAGATTATAGTCTGATATAGCACATAGGCTACTTATTATCGCGGACAAGCGAAGCTGCGGGCAAGAGTTAGTTAAGAATATTAAAAACAAGACATTTAAAATATCGGTAGAAAATATTTGACCTGTTAACCTGTTGCTTGCATGTATGTACGTTCTCTCTAATCTTATAAAAAATAATTCATTTTGTATTTTATGAAAGTAAGGCTATGAAACTAAGTACAGCCAATTTGCCCGGTAGTAGGGCATTTAACAGCCTGGATGGTTACGATCCCTGGTCTAAAGCATGCCGCCATAACCACTATGATTTGTGTTCCGGCATTAATTGCCAGGTTCCAGTCCGATTTACGAGTCCGGCAGCACATTGGTAGCACCTTTAGTGTTGCAAATGTCTATAGACGACCAAACCACTTTCCGTCACAGTTGGGCTGTCAGCTAGTCTGCTGTACTCCAGCAATAAAATAAGCAAAAAGTTTATTTTTTTCAATAATTCAAGGTCAATTGTTATCAGCATTTTAACAATAGAAGATTGTGTCAATCAAGAGAACGATCAACCTATGTCGAAATTAAGCACGAACTTCGTAATGTTTCGTAATAGTGGTCGCCTAGTGGTCGAAATTCGACCATAATTAATTTAAATTATAAGTTTGAATATTATTAAGGTTCTGTTGTCAAACTATTCTACTTCTATAATCACAGATTTCGCCCAAGCTACACTGTTAATTTGACTTTAACAATAAACAAAAGAGTATATATGCGTGTGTGTGTCAAATACATGGTAGTGTGTGTAATGTATTTTTTTTATGCACAATTTTTAAAAAATATTAGCATTCTGCACTCCTTCTCTATGTAAACTATAAGTGTGCGAAATTTCAAACTCCTGCGTCAGCGCAATTTTCATGAATAGGGGTACAAAGTTTTTGCTTCACGTATTAATATAATGATAATAAAAACAAGATTATTCTTTGAATTCAAAACTGGTATAAGTCGTAGCGTGAAAAATTAATAACCGTTATTTCCATCTTTGTATATAGTCAAAGTTTTGCAAAAACTTACATTTAAAAATGGAATAAAAATGATTTGTTGTTTTAGTTGTTAATTGCCTCTAAAACCCGCTTGAGTGGCCAAGCGTGAAGGTTAATCGCTAAATGTGTGATTGTATTAAGTCATTAAAATAAGAAAAAACATGTGTGGGTTCTAAACTTCTAAGTCTAATTACATAACTATTTATAAAATTGCTTAATTTATATTTTTTTGAGATAAAAAGTAAATTTTAAAGAAAATTTAAAAACCGGTCTTTTGATATCGGTCTTTGCACTTTAATGAATTCCGTTCCGCGTTTAAGCATTAAACATACTAATTTATCAAATTTTACTAAATACAAAGGTAATCCTACCCAAACGATGGATTTAATATTATTTTTAACCGACTTCCAAAAGGAGGAGGTTTTCAATTCAACTGTATGTTTGTTACGCGATTTCTTCGTCTATTGTGGACCGATTTTTGATTTTTTTTCTTTATTCGAAAGAGTATACTCTTGAGGAGGTTCCATTGTCACAAAGTAAGGATCTGATAAGTGGATCTCAAGAAAATCGAAAGCAAACCTTGTTGAAAAGCGGCGAGCGCCTACACTCTTTGAAAGGCAAACTGTATATGTTTGCTAGTAGTATAATTTCTATAGACGCTAAAAATATTATTTCTAAAGTGACTCAAGCAATTAAGAAGCAAAAAAATTTTTTAACAGGAACAAAACCGACTTCAATGAGAAAGGCAGGTAGCAGGCAGCAACTAGGCCAAGTGGAACACAAAATCATATTTTTTAAAAGGTTTTTAAATAAAAGCTTTTGAGATCCTGGATATCATGTAGCAGCAGAGTGCTAGCCAAGACAAGTAAAACGAGCCCAAACACGACAGCTCTATCTTGTTTAGTACAGGAGTTCCTATGGCCACCTTTCGACTCCATCATCAGATCACCTCCATGGTACCATATTATTGCATTGTCTATCACTGTCTAGTTTAGTTTTTTTTTAAATACATTTAATGTACAGACACGGCATGTTTAGAATTTTATAACATTATTATAGATAGATAATTTGCATTACCAGAATTATCGAAATCAGGCAAAACTACGTTTGAGACGATAGTGTTTGGTAATTTTGACGAGATACTAATAGCAGAAGGACCCATGGTCTAGAGTATGGCGCCATAACAACCTTGAGTTGTATTCCGGCATTAGTGGTCAGGTTACATACAGTCTTCCTTTAGAGAGCGGCAGCACATTGGTAGCACTTTTGGTATTACAAATGTCCATAGGCAATGGTAACCGCTTCTGAAGTCATGCAATAAAATACAAATGAGCAAGTACACCGAAAACATGAAATCAGATTACGTTTCGAAGTTTCCGAATTTCCACTCTCGATGAGGTTTCCCTTTGATATCCACATTTCTACTTATTAGTATTCTAAACGTGGACGGCTTCAATTCGTATCGGTAATGATATGTGATCGGGCAACTTTAATTCACCTGGTTTTTGCAAAGGATTTATTCCCAACGACATTTTGATAGAGGCTGCGGACCTTCGGAGAACTGATATAATTTTGAATGGTCTAAAAATATATATTATTAGATTCCGGCATACGAATTGAATTATCGAGTCGTACTTTATAAATTTTTAGATTTTCAGATTTGAAAATATACCAAATAGCGGAAAAGCAGTCAAGAGTCTTGGCGTCGTATTCGTCGGAAATTAAAGTACTATCAATACATTTTTGAAAATAACAATATCACATTTTTACAATACAGTCGTGGAAGGCCAGGACACACCTTCCATGATCAAATTGATCGTGTACTAGCGGAGGGTGATGTCAGGAGCCTTAAGAACAGACGAGTGTGCATGACAAGAGTTATGAATGTCAAAGAAGCAAGTGAGGTGTGTAAGAATGGGCCTAAATGGCGCTGTGTTGTTCGTGCCTACCCCGCAAGGAAACTGGCGTGAAGTTATGTATGTATGTATGTATGTACATTTTTACACCAAATCAATGTTTAGCCTATATGTAAGGACCAATTTCTGTGAGGGTATATCAAATATCTGTTTTTCAATTTGTGATAATATTATATTGTTTTGATAACAATATAAGTAAATACATAAAACGTTAAAATACTGATAATTTTTGCAAAATGATATTTTCAATTGAAATTATGTTTTGGGCTTTCGTACACCAAACATTAATTTTGCCTCTAGAACCCTTTATTGTACGTTGACTGCGGCGATATTATTTCTGTGGCGACGACCTTGGGCAATACCAGTCACTGACAGTTTGTACATATTATTTTCTAAAAGAGAAAATCAGACTGACTAAATATTAAATATAAAATACATTTTAAAATATCTCCATAACGCACCAAGTAAGTCTCACCATGAATGTAACAAAAAACAAAACATCAATGAAAATAAAAGGGCGGACATACAGATTACAATACAGACAAAACATTTTTGTGTACAGAATACTTGAAAACAGTTCTATGTATTGAAAAAAAGGGTAAGTGTCGAAATTAACAGACCAATATGACATGTTACAAGTGTTTTTGACAATATTAATTTCGTAATTGAAACCAAATGCTAAATGAACATAGCTCTTATTACACTACATATAAGAGCTACTCTTATATATACATTCGTTGGTAGGTAAGAAGATGTAAATTTGTAACAATTTTATATTTACTGTCGATGTAAGAAGAAGTTGCATTGCAACTGACCTTATCTGTATAAATATAAAGGTCAGTTTTGATGTCGATCAATAAATAAAGACGCAAATATAATATGGTAATATTTCAATGGTAGATACTTGAAAGAAGACAAAAGATCTATGAATCTCTCAGCAATGCCATAGTCTTGTAACGTGATGTTAAAGTCGGTCGAGTGGCTACCAGGGCGGTCATGGCTTTGATTGATCATTGACATACTTGTGTTTTGTAGGTCATTTTGTATTTAGCTTTCAAAATTAATAAATTTTTAGAGTCCCGTAGCCGTTTTAATCCCAAAAGGAACCCTTATTAAATCTTCATGACATAGACATCCGTCTTTGTATGCCATTTGTAGGCTAAATAATAACTTTAATATTATTCACTGACTCTCGACATCTTGCCGAAACGTCGAATAAAAATCAAATAAAAGTCCGCGCTTAAAACCCTTGAAACGTAGTTGGAACGAAGTGCCTTATCGCGCGTTGCGAAAGGGGGCTAGATGGAAAAAATTAAGACCAAAAGTTGTAACGACACTTTTTGCTATAGTTTTAAGCAGTGCGGCGTGCGCGTGTTTCTCTGTCTGTCTCTCTCTCTCTCATAGAAAGCAAGCCAGTTATTTTCGTTTCGTCTTTCTATTTCGCATTGAACAGTGTGGTGTCGCGACGATTATTTTTATTGAGTGTATACAGGTTTTTTGTACATAATAAATAACAGAAAAAAAATTACAATTCCTTCACTAATTAATCGAAAGGAACTTCGTTCCATCCGGGTGTCCCTTGACACCTCTCAAGTTTTTTTAATTTCTGCCATGTTTCTCAGAAACCACTGGATGTTTCGAATGAAATTTGTCAGAAATATGTATTTTACAAGTCTCTAGTTACACACGTAACTGAAGGTTGGTTTTTTCAGTGTACTTTTTTGTTAAGTATAGTTTGTGTAAATAATTAGATAGATATATAGATAGAAAACACATTATTGTACACCAAAACATAGATAAACAGAAATCGAAAAATACAAGAGATAGTACAACGGGCGGCCTTATCGCTAAAAAGCGATCTCTCCCAGGCAACCCGTGCCAGGGATTAATGGATTTTAAATATTGCCGGTGTTACAATTTGTATATGAAGTTCTGTAATGATATTTTTATTTAAGTCATTAGGTGCAGAGGCATTAACTCCGAAATACGTAAAATATCGTCCTCTGCTAGCTTTTGAACAACGAAGTGAAAAGTTCTGAAAAGATTCGAGAGATACAAAATACTTTAAAAAAATTGGTTTGAACAACAATACTTGTTGATATTTTCTTGAGATGGTACGAGGTGTTCACGACAAAAAAGGTTTTATTTTAGTTTGAATTCGAATAATTTAAATATATTATTATATGTCATATTTTAGGAAAATCATTCACAAAAATACATTATAATACAGAAAATCTTTATTTTATTAATTAATTCAATAATTCATTCTCTCTCAAACACGACGTATTTTCTGTTGCTTATAAAAGCTTTCGTAATCAACTAGAAGAAAAAAAATAACGAAATACCTGATAGCAACTAGTTTGAGTAGGTATATATATTTTATGGCGTAAATTTCTTCTATCCTATAGACGGGACATGCATTTGACAGTTGAAGTTACATAGTACTATCTAAAACAAGAGCGTGTGAACCGTCTACTTCCGACCAGACCACAATGCTCAAAGGACACCATTCCCAAACCGGGGAAGTCCCATATATAGTAAAACACTAATGGGCTGCCACACACACCGCTACGAACTGAACGTGACTAACAGCCGCTCGTGAGACCGTAGCGTAACATCTTATCCGTTTTTTTTATTAATATAAATTCAGTCACGTATCACCCAGATATCGCAAATGATTTTTGGGTCAGAAGCTCGATTGGTAATTTTCGAGTAATTGATACAAAGTGGTTTTGTAGTTTAGAAAGTGTTTTTCAATTTGATACTTAGTTTTATGTGGTTAAAAACAACGAAAGATGGAAATACGACGGCCTCTGTGGTTGAGCGGGCTAATCCTTTGCCGGCCTACCTCACTGCAGCGCAGAGGCTCCGGGTTCGACTCCTGGTAAAGTAAATTTCGGAAACGTATTTTCTCCGTTATTTACTATGGTCTGGGTGTCTGGGATCGGCCCCAGAGTACTACGTTGTATATTACCCATAACACAAGCGTAACTTGCTTAATTTGGGGATATACAATATGTGTGTTTGTCTGCCGATTATTTAAAATAACCGTATAAAACTATTATGCAAATAGAGACATACCACGGTTTTTTCGGAGCTCTGCAATATGGGGTTCTTCAAAAAGGGCGTAAGCAAACCTTAACGAGGTAGGCAACGCATTGACTTAGTGTTGCATGTCCATGTGCGACGGTACCCACATACTAGGTAGTCCGTCTGCTCGTATGCCTACAAGCAAACATAAACATATACAATTTTATGTTGTCACAATATATACATATATAATAAAAGATTCAAAAAATTGTACGCCGAACCGGCAAAAAAAATGTGATTATTATTAAAATAACTACACCTATATAGCTACCATGTTTTTGTGCAATAAATTATTTAATTTGATTTGATTATCAAAACCGGGAAGTTATATGGCGAAGATTTTGGTGAAAGAGATGGACTATTGTACCAATATATTTTAATGATTTTAAATAATATTTCTTATTAATTTTAATTCTCCTATAGACATTTACTTTTTTTGTATGAAAATCCATCTACTGCATAGCCGTCTGTGAGTAATTATAGGCTCGCAAGTTTATATGTGACACTTGCATGATCTGCGAGTGACGGCAGACTAGAAATGATTAACTTAGTAAACCTTTTTTGTATTAAGCCTATTGTGCCAGTGCATTGTTGACGAGGCTGTGTGGTCTAGGATCTTTCTTTTATTTTCTTCATTTTATTCTGTATAATTTGTTATATAACTTGAATAATTTGCTTTGACATTGACAATGACTTTGACAATGTCAATTAAATTCTCTTCATTTAAAAAAAGAAATGTTGTCAATGTCATTAAGGTAAATTATTCAGACATGCCCACAGAGTACATTAATATAATGGATATGCCTCATTAGATGACATAGCCTTTGTCGTACACATTGCTAAGTTCCTTGCTAAAGATGTCTTGATAATATTTTTCATTCTCGAAATACAAGCATGTGACGTTGAAATGAGGATACGCAAACAATATACGGTAACCCGACCTCAAGATATCATGGCGTTGTTTACCCCGCCCCCGTTGGCTTTGTATGGATATCCGGGTGCTGTCAGATATACCAATAAAACGTTTTTGTATGTATACTGAAGATGAGAGCATGTTAAGGGATTCGTCGTAATAGGGGATCGTAATAGTTTGTTATTGTATATTTTTACGTCTGTTTCGTTCTTTCCTTTTGCCATTTCCTAAAGATTTAAGGTTAGGAACTGTATATAGTTTTCTTCCGTAGATACTGGTGCACACTAGCATACGTACTGTGTAATACATCAGAAATTGTTAGTGTGTGTCATAATTTAGCCATTTCAGTCTTGGAGAATGACCTGTAGCGCCATCTACTAGAATTTAAGAGCTTTTTCAAGTTCCGTTTTTATTAGATGACGGTCGTTCAATAAATAAAAAACGTTTATTTCTGAACGACGGGACGAACATCAAACGTTTGACATTCAAAATCAAAAAAATGAGAAAAAACTTTGATTTTTGAACGACTTTTAAATTTAATTGATTTCTAAACGACGGGACGAACATCAAATGTTTGACAGGTATTAATAGTTTCTAAGGGAAAGCGAAATTGTTATTTTTACTATATTCCAAGTATTTTTTCATATTTACTCACCTTTTAAACCTTCCCTGGACTTCCACAAACAATTCAAAACCAAAATTAGCCAAATCAGCCCAGCCGTTCTCGAGTTTTGGCGAGACTAACGAACAGCAATTGATTTTTATATATATACTTAGATAATAACAGCCCATAAAAGGCCCACTGCTGGACTGACCCTCCTACTATTGGGGAACACACACTCTTTAACGGGATGTTAATTTACAAAGGTTTTCATGAAACAAAAAACATATTTGTACCAGACTTATTTCTGGAAAGAATACTTCAATATAGTCATTCGCTCTCCACAGAATCTGGGGATATCTAGAATTGCACTACGTTCTTCTTATCTTTATTTATGCACCATAAATAATACTTGTTGGACAAGGGGAAATCCATTTGAAAACTACCCACCTCGCGGGAACCACGGTGGGTGAGTGGGTGATTAGGGTGGTAATAGCATCTCCAAAGAAATACTATGCCCACCTCAGTTGTGGATATCCACTAAAACCTCCCGGTTTCTTAGCTTCGCTTTACCCGGGTGAACGGCGTGACCAATCCACGGATCCTGCCAAATGGTGGCGCACTAGCCTCTTCCAATACCGGACCATAAATAACCTAACCTGTACGTACATAGGCATAGTCTTCCTGTAGCTAACTTATTTGATTGAGTTTAGAAAGTTGTATTAGGTAAGCAACACTTTTTTAAAATCACACCAATTATACACAGCGAGAAAATCATAAACGCTTTAAGAGCAAAAAAGGTTAAATCAAAACGGAATAGTTTTGTAGCACGCCGGATAGCAGGTAGAAGTAGTGAACGAGCGAACTTTTTTTAACTCGGCTCCTTTGAGTTGTGAACTCAAATTTGCTTTTACGCCAAATGGCTCGAGAGCTCTTTGAAATAATGCGTTTGGTGTAACGCGGTCTTGCTTAGGTCCTGTGAAAATTTCTTATAGGTATAATCTTTTTTTTTATATTATGCTTGAGGATCTGACGTATTGCCGAAGATTACCGACGATGGTTAAGGAAGTGCTTGGGTTATATTTGAGTGTTGACAATACTGACCAATTACTACCAATATTTGCTAAATTGTTACTTTAGACTTCTTTTGGACATACATTAAGATCTTTTATGTTAGTATTTCAGCTTGAAAATGGTGCATTCAGCTTATTGACAACAGATTTTACTGTAAGCTTCTAGGTCTAAAGTGGGGTAGATGGTATATTCAATCATTTAAGAAGCAAAGCAAACTAGCTCTTTCATTTATGAATACATTTTTTAACCGAATTCAAAAAAGGAGGAGGTTCTCAATTCGTCGGGATCTCTTTTTTTTCTTTTTGCTTTTTTTTAATGTATGTTCACCGATTACTCCAAGATTTATGATCCGATTTACGTGATTCTTATTTAGTTTGATGCGGAATAGTTGCCATTTGGTCCCCTAAAACTTTAACATAGTTTAGCCAAGTAGTTTTTATTTTACGAACATTTTTTTGTTCCCGTTTCTTGGGACCTATATTTTTTAAGGAGCGCGGCACCTTTCGTAGGTTTACCCATACATAGCTAGACACTAAAAAGTAACAAATAAAATAAAAAAAACTTCATTTAAAAAACCGGCTACAAAAACTAAAAAAGTATAATATAACTTATTTCTAAAGCTATTATTATTAATATATATTATCTAAAACATCTTGAAGTTGGTGCAAAGTAAAACATAAAAATTACAATTAATTTTGATCTTTTTTGGTCTACCTTTGCTCTAATATTTTACAGTTTAACATTCTTCATGTTATGGTAGCGTAATGGTTAGCACACTTGTCCCAAACTCAAAGAGCGCGAGTTGGGTCTTTGCTGGAATTCATGCACTACTTAGGCAATTTTCAACAATTAGGCACTTAGAAATATGCATATTGTTACAATCACCACGTGCTAATAATGGTGAAGGAAAACATTATGATGAAACTAGCACATCGAGATAACCAATGTATCAAGCCGCTTTAGAAAAGCGTGGCGGGTATACTGTCCGTTCCCCTATACTGGGAGGCCCGAGCCCGGCAGTATGACGTTTATAAGCTGTTATTATAACTATATAACATTCTTTACTAATTTCAGCTTTACTCATAATATCCCAATATGAAGTATATATAATAACAAGGATGTAAGAGCATACTTAGTACTCCTCGTACTAAGTATGCTCTTACATCCTGCATCACTTGATGACGCCGCGTCGCCTTTTGACGTTTTATTATTTAAAACAAATCTTTCAGACCGAGTCAGTCAGAAATTGCTTAATTTATTATTTAAAGAAAAGAAACAGACAAGCCTTTCCCGTTACGATGTTATACATTTTTTATTCACCGAATCTTGTTTCTGACCTGCGAATTTAAAAAAGAATTCACTCAACTGAATGCGGCCTTAGGGATGGATGCTGGTAATCCTCTTAATTTCTCTTAAAGCAGATTATGGACCTTATTGAGTTATCAAACGAGATGAAAGGGATATTTTTTTCGAGTTTACGACAAAAAGGAATACACAAAAAGTTGCTGTTTCATTATTTAAACGCATTTACCTTTGAGATGATTTTATTTACCGGAAAGGTATTATTTTTTACCAGCCTTACCCCTAAGTAAGTGAAACCCATATTTATCTTTACATCATATAAATATGAATTTGTTAGTGTTAGTGTAAAGAAAGATTTAGCCTACATGAGACTACCGTATCCATGCAGGAACGGAAAGAGAGTACTAAATCATGCGGCTGAGCGGTCTATCTTCAGAGGCAACTAGACAACCCACAGTTACCTGTCCTACCACTTGATAAATTATTTGTCTGTCTAGATGGCTAACACCCTTGGTCGCCATAAAATTCTTGAGTTATGTTCCGGCATTAGTGACCTTCGAGTCCAGCCGCATATTAGTAGCACCTTTGGTGTTGTGATATATATAGGCGCCGGTATCCACTTTCCATCAGATAAGCCGTCAGCGTAACTGCTATAATCCGGCAATAAAGACACAGACAAAGACAAATGGACGAACAAACATAACGAATACTTAAGGTTCCGTTACGGAACACCAAAAAAGACTAGCTTCTAAAACACAAATAATGAATATTCTTCTGAATAACTGTACTCCTATATCTCATGAAGCAGCATAAAACTGTAATATTTTTACGTGGAGTTTTTGGGTACTGAGTAAAATAATTGTTAGATTACTTTGGGAATAATCTCAGCTACCTTTGAAATACTTTGAGACATCGAAATAGTATTTTTATATTTGAAAATTTTTAATAACAAATTCTTGGAGTTATTTGGGAATTAATGTTTGAGGTTGTTATCTTTTTTAAACAAAACAATCGAATACTTTGGGATTAGGCCCTACTAAACCTCTAGTTGTTACTCTCTGTTTATATTATAATGTAATTGGAGCTTTTAGGCATATACAAAAACCATATCCATTTTTGAACAAAACAAAATTACAGAAGCAATCTCAGCTGAGAGGAAAATTATTGGTATAAATAATAAAAATATTATGTATCAAAGTAAACTTGCTTAGCTGTAATGTGATTCCCCCACGATTTTAGTCAACATCCAGGGGCTTTTGTTAGCAACCCACTCTCAAGTGTCAGGTTACGGGGGTAGAGATATAGGCACAGAATGAATGATCAGTTTGCAATTTGGAGTATTTTGCTGTTATGATTTATTCTTTCTTTTGCATTGCTTGACAAAAAGGAGATTAGAAATTTGATTTGAGACGGGAGTCATATGGATTAATATATTTTACAAATAAACCAGAAAATTTTTGAAGATAAATCGAATGTGTATTAATTACTATTTCTAAACTATTGATTATTTTTTACAGTAATATAGCTTATACATCAAAATAACACATAAACTATAATTTATATACGTAGATATTGTTTAAATTGCTCAAAATAATATAACGGTGAGAAGTCGAAACGCTGCCGCAGTAAGTCATTTGCTGTTGTCTGTTAGTGGATGCTAATGGATTAAGACGCGTCATTGCTGGATGGAGGAAATCGCGTGAGGACGAAAGTCGTGAACGATTGTGTCCATATCGCGAATTTTCAGCTCCAACGAAGAGGCGTTTGCGAGAGGCCCCAAGTAGGAACACATTTAGGCCACTAGGCCTTTTTATATTGGTTCTTTTTAGCAATTGCTATTTTGATGCGCAGTTTTATTTTCGAAAAATATATACCTAAGCTAAATGTAAACAATAGTTGTGAGGAAGACTATTCGACATCTCTACGGCGCCTTTTATTATACGAGTGTACTGACACGCAATTTTTCATGTTTTTATTCTTTTTTCTTTCACACCCTACTAGAGAACAAAAGGTATAAGCTGCCGATGGCAAAACAGCATGATACGGCGGCATCGAGTTACATGTGACGAGACGTATTATGCAAACTGAACCACTGAATAAAGCTCTATTGATGTCTTTAAAATATGCTCCAAGGGATTTGTGGACTATGACGGCGCATAATAAAATTATGCTCTAAAATTACGTATTCATTTATGCATTTTTGTGAGTGTATTTTTTAATTGCAAATACTGTTCAGATTTTTGTAATGTCGTACATGGGCCATATATCATCTACCAATCTACTCATAAGTTGCTCTCATAAAGAGTCGCGTCATGAGTGTCGGGTGAAAAGTTGACGATACTACTCTGAAAGATGCTTTAGAAACCCTGACCTTTAGAAGAAGCATTGCAAATGTTCATAGGCGACGGTAACCAGTTTCCATCAGGTGGTGACGACCCACCTCTGGTGTACTCTAGCAAAAAAATGTATTATGCGAACTGAACCATTGAATAAAGCTCTATTGACGCTTTGATTTGTGAACTATGACGGGGCATAATAAAATTATGCTTTAAATTTGTATTTTCAAACATGTGTTCTTATAAGTGTAAATCTGCATTGCAAATACTGTTCAGATTTTTGTAATGTAATACATAGACCATATATCACCTCCCAACCTACTCATCAGGTGCTCTCACTTGCATACAGAGTCGCATCGGTTGAAATGTCAACGATACTACTCTGACAGGTGGTTTAGAACGCCTGATCATATGAAGGTATTGCAAATGTCCACAGGCGATGGTAATCATTTTCTGATGGACTGTCTGCTGTACACTAGCATTAAAAAATAGACGCTGGCTAAGTGTGTTTTCGCAATGCTTGATGACGACAGTCTCCGAGAAGTGCGTCCTCCTGGTCCTCACCTACGGAGTCGAGACATGGACACTGACAGCAGGATTGGTACACAAGTTCCAAGTCGCTCAACGAGCTATTGAGCGAGCTTGTTGAGTGTGTCTCTTATAGATAGAATTAAAAATGAGGACATCCGTAATACATATCATATTGTAACGCCTGTTTCTTATTGGGGTAGACAGAGACGATGAATCTCCACCAGCTACGATCCTGACAAACACTTATGGCTTCATCTAGATTTATTTAAGCTGCTTTAAACCCGACCTTTCTTCACCTTTACCTTCTACTAATATAGCTTAAATATTCGCATCTACAGGTAAAATAACTTCTTACCTTTTATATTAAAACTACCGCATAAGTAATTTAAACATGTTCACATCTGTCTGATACTTTACAAAACTAATTTAAATTATTAGAAAGCTTACAATAAACATTCAGATATTTGCGGTCTTGGTAACTGTCCGATCAATGGCCATTGTGTGATACATCGTCCGGAAGTTTGAACCTTTAAGAAATCACACAAACGTAACGACAACAAACAAATTGAATTCAGACATACATTTTTATTGAAGATACAAAAAGATGATATGAATAGATACAGGAACCAGCCTAACATTTGTATCGAAGCTTTACAAATACCCGTGCTTCCTACGGTTATATTCCTATTGTGTATAGGCTTACAGGGATTTGTCTCGATGATGTTTTTTCTATAATTTACTGTCTTACAAAATTGTCCAAATATTAGCTACGGGATGGGAGTCGTTTGACGATTTTTCTGTACCTGTAGAAGGTGATCGAAACATACCTGAAAAATGAGAAATAAGAATATTTAAAAGATTTCTTAAACTATGTAAAACTGGCACCCTAAATGGGCAAAAATTGTCAAGCTATATTTTAATATATTGTCTTCTCATATCTGTATAATGTATTAGCAAATAAATGTATTGGAGGCTTTGAGGATATTGAAAAACTAATACTGATGATGCTTTTTATGGTTTCAGGTACTGAGCAGTTTTGTAAAACAACGTAAGTCCCAATTAAATATCATTATCAAAATAGAAGAGGAATAAATGCAAACACAAATTTTACTCAAAAACTGTGTATATCCTACAACTCTCTCTTGTTCACCTTCTCTCAATTACTTGGGGTCGGCACAATATCTTTTCCCTCCACACTCCTCTATTCCGATATACGTCTTCTGTCACACCACAAATCATCCTTCACACAATCCATCCATCTCTTTTTTGGCCTACATTTATATTTGTATCCATTAATCTTGTAGTTTATCATTCTTTTAATCACGTTACTTTCATCCATCCTCATTAAATGCCCATATCACCTTAATCTTCTTCCTCTCCACTTTCCAGTCATGGGTGCAACTTTCAAAGATCCCTTTTTTTATTGCAGGAGTTCAGCAGACAGGCAGATGGCCCACTTAATGGAAAGCGGTTACCATCGCCTATGGACATTTGCACCACCAAAGTTGCTACAAATGCGCTGCTGCTCTCTTAAGGGAGACTGGAACCTGGTTACTAATGCCGGAAAACAACTCAAGGTTGTTGTGGCGACATACTTTAGACCAGGGGTGGTAGCCATCCAGTCGGGCAAATGCCCTACCACCTGGCATAATGTAATTTATGTACTCATTTCTCACCTTATCCATTCTTGTAACACCACACATCCATCTCATCATCTCAACTGAGTGGAGACATTTGTGGTCTATTAATGTAGTGGCCTAACATTCAGACCCGTATAACATGACCGGTTGTATGACAGATTTATATATCTGACCTTTTTTTAGTCTTAGTGGCATTAGTTTGTCGCATGTCACACCGGTTACTTGTCTCCACTTTAGCCATGCTACATTTATACTTCTCCTTACATCCTTCTCTACATCACAATAAAAATCCTACAACTATTGCTTGCTTTAGGGCTGTGTTCTATTACAAACGTCGTAGGCTGTGTCCGGCGTGACGCAGTGCGCGAATGATGAATGCTTAGCGAAAATGCACTATAGTGGTCCGCAGATGCCTGACTTATGGACGACGCGCACGGCGTCTGTGCGCCGCGTCAGGTGTTTAAGATACACTACTAGAGTGCATTTTCATAATAACACTCGTTGGTCACATACAGCTTCACGCCATGAATACAACGTATGGAACAGGCCAACGCCTTAAACCTATATACATTTTTAGACAATAAATTTGCACAGCAAAATATAATAATATTAAGTTCAAGTTTCATCCAAGATCTCGACTACGTACGTTAATCATAGGTACTAAAATAGCGGTATAGATATTCAGCTGGGCCACAGCTAGGCAATAGCTTCCCTATTGTAAGGGAATTGGTTAGCAGGCTTCGCACATCAGTTAATTAGATTTCTTTCACCGTAGTTAATTATAAAAATATGCGCGGTAGGTCAGAAAAACTACTTACACGTTTTATATTTACCGGTCAGTTTTCAATCCTACGTCAATGAAATAAGACGTGGGTAATTTAGTAGCTATACGACTTATTAAGTAAATTAGTAAAATATAATGTTACAAAAATTCATAGTTGTAGCCAAGAACCCGTCTAATGTTATCTTTATTTTCCCTCCATTGCTCGGCTAAATATTTAATTTCGTACAAAGAATTTTTTGCTTCATTTATAGTTCAAAGGACCTTTTGATGTTACTTTTCCATAAAATAAAAGCTTATTTTCAGTATGATAACATAATAAGTATTTTCTTGCTTTACTGAGCGATGACCTGGAAGTTTTCTTATTATTTTTTGATATGGTTTCGTCTGGTTTGTGAATCTATGCAATGACGAGTATTTAAGTTTTAGAACAATCTTCAAACAGCTGATTTTATATATTCCAGCCTGAGCAAAATTGTAAAGCATGGCGCGTGTCTCACACCTACATGACCACTTATTCCCTGTATCTCCACAATAGCTTACTCTAAAGCTATAATAAGTAGTTTCTTCCTTTACTGAGCGATGACCTGGAGGTTTTCTTATTATTTTTTCATATGGCTTCGTCTGGTTTATGAATCAATCAATGTCGAGTAATTAAGTTTTAAAATAATCTTCAAGCAGGAACTAGTTGGTTGAGACTAAGATTTGCTTCGTATATCCATCCTAATCTTAGTCAAATTGTAAGTCCTTATATGAGTCCGACTCATACATGGCCGCTTATTTACCGTAACTCTACAGTATACTCCAAGGCTATTTGACGCTAACATTATAAAATAGCTGGCAAATGTGCTCACGTAGCGTTATCACAGAGGGCTTATTAGACTCTTTCCTTATTGCATCAGAGTAACATTTGCGACAGTCCCCTTTCCTCGGGATATTTCATTTCCTTTGTTTTCTTCCAGTCATGTAGTGCTGAGACATGACTCCTCCTAATTATATACGAGAGACTTAATTGAAGTAGGTCGAGTCATAACTTTCATTAACTTAATTGATTGAGTACATAAAAATCGCCATAGTAGAGAATTTATTATTTCCATTTATCCGATGACGTGAAATTTTCTTTCTATTTATGTATTAATAACAATAATAAAATGTATTTAGCATTCTATTGGGACTAGAATTCGTACTACAAGGTATTTTTTGCAATAATTCGTAGTGTTTTTGTGAATTTGTAGTATTAAGGGTAGATTTTTAATAAGAGTTGTTTATTGATTAGTAATACACACAACCTAACGCTTTGTGTCATCTAAGTATTGTCCACTGCTGGACACAGGTCTCTGTATTTGAATTTTTATTCAAGTTTCTTTACTTTTCAAAAAACATGGATGTAACGAATGAAATACTCCAAAAAATGTTCTACTCACAAAGAGTGGGCGAAAATCATATATATAAAAGCAAAACATTTTTTACATTAGTTAGTATAAATCAGTTATTGAAGTAGTATATGGGTAGTTCACTATTTATTCGAATTTTGCTATTTATACGATATATAATAAATCACATATTTTTAATAATGTGATATTTTTTTGTATTATTTTTGTGATGAATAACAGAAAAATTGAATAATATGATAATAAAAATAATATATAATGACCAGGCAACATTGTACGTATTGTACGTTCGAAGGACAAACTGTCGTTCCTACAAATAACACAACATCTTCTCTATCTTTAAATTATATGTATGTGACAGTTTATGCAATAAAATGATATTCTATTCTATTCACTGTTTCTAGAATGTTTCTATCGGTCACAAAGTTTGTCTCGAATAAGCTCTGAAACGGTGCAACGGATCTTAGTGAATATTATAGGGATTACAGCGGGAATTTTATTTTAAATTCTCTTGTATTTTTCATTTAGATATCTTCTAGGGTTCAAAAGATATTACTAATATCTATAAATACAAAGTCTTGTGAATGAAGTGGCGGGCAGGACTTTTAATAACCAAAATTGAGTCAAATAATTTTAATCCGTTTGGTTAATTTCATATAGAATACTTGTTCAAATATAATCACATCAAGATAGATTATTAATTAAATATCAATCAAGTGACTCGTACGACTGTTGTACGATTATGACACAGGCACATCACTACTGCTGAGCTTTTCACTTGATTTTATCTAACCCACACTTTTGCTCACCGCGAATAAAATTAGAATGACTCAGTGAGATTGGCATACATTTACTTGTTTTATTAAAATTCTTCCACATTTTTTACAGGTCTTAAGAATTTGGAGAATACGTTTGTTTGCTTAAATTAAATGTATTTATTGAATAAATTATGCCAACTTTTAAGTCTAAATATACTTAAGCTAAATATACAACAATTAAGTAGGTTTATATACTTAGGACTGGGAAAATACTTATTAGATTTTGCGAAATTTTATCTAATGATATCGATGATTTAAAATTCTGTTTTACTTCAATACACTTCGATGAACTACTCGTATTTGTTTTGTTAATTATACTAGCTTGTAGGATTATTAAACTAGTTATTGGTGGCAGTTGCTTCTTGTTTGGAAATTAAACTCGATATTATGGACTGTATGATTGTTATTATTAAATTATAACTTAGAATCGAAATATACATAAAGGAATACGTAATTACAAATTGTGCGAGAGAGTCGAGAGAGAGAGTCGTCAATGTGAATTGTGGTGAAGAATTAATATGAAGAATGAACAATTTTTGCCTCCAAGACCGCTCCTATATCCCGCGTACCGTCCGACGCCTAGCTGCTAATTGTGCAAGCTATGGGCGTCGGCGATATGCGGGGCGCGGAGAGTAGGTGTGCTCCGACGGGCGAGTCAGGGGGGTGCTCTCTGTCCGCAACACTAGTATTAAGAAAAATACTGACTTGCTATCATTTAGCCTTTCGCACACGATACACTGCATAGGAAACAAGAAACAAAAATGACAATTCACAAGACATCTAAGTAGATTAATTAACTAGACCACAGATTCAATTGACCAAAAACAGATTTTGTTAAAGATACTTCAAATAGCCGTTAGCTATTTTGCAATCAAAATCTCTTAATGTTTTCGTATTTCATGATTGTTATTTAATTATGTAAAACTGTTTGTGAATGAATGGAGACTGTTTTAGATTTTACATTATTGTTACGAGTCGCGAGACTCGAATTAAAATGCAATTAGAATTACTATAGAGTTTATTAAATCACGTATAACACAGGTACAAATATAACCGAACACAACAAGTCCAAACGTAATGCAGAAGGTCGTAATTCAATAAGACGCGCAAGGTCCGTCACTTATTAAATTCTCGATTGTAATACACAGGTCTCGCTTCGCTCGTGGTTCTCGCTCGACTGCCTCCCCCTCCACCAGGTCGTCGTTCTATACTGCACAATGCAATGTCCCCGTATCTAAGTCGACTTGAACCGCCACACCTTGCTAATGACTCGGCCGCAAACTCCCATAAAAGAGTACACTAAAATAATGGCCTGGTTTCTAATCACAAATTTGAAACACAAAGTAAACAATAGACGACGATCATAAAAGAGAGGTACAATTAGTTTAAATGCCGGCAGGTAATAAAATGTGTTTTGTTTAAGATATGCAGATGGAGTTTGTTTTTGTCGGGACCTGAGTTGTAACACTATAATAATATTTAGAAATTCGCCTGTCTTGAAAACCACTATCGGAAAATTTGAAATTAAATAATTAATATATGCAACGAGGAAACTAAAAGCATATTTTAACAGAAACGGTTTTAGTCATGGCAGATGTTTGTAACAGGAATGAATAAAAGTAAAAACAGTATCTCAAAAACGCTCATTCCACCTGCCTGACTGTACTTGAGTAAAATAATTAGAGCTCAAAAGACACTTCAATGACAACATTTTTAACGTGTTTTACGTTAACGGTCTTATTCATATTGAGTTAGAGTAAGTTTGTACGTTTCTTTAAGGTTCTTATAATTTTCTGTGAAACAGTCAGTTCTGTGACTTAGTTTGAAAACGTAACATGTGCTCGCGGAACGTTAAATGAAGCATCGCCACGCTAGATGGCAACTACAACTACTGATTTATTATGCGAATTGTGAACCAACCCTACTTATCACGGGTAGTATTGACGATAGAATCCGTTTTAAGAACGGCCCCCAGAATACAGTATAAATGCAATTGTAACATATATTTAGATTGTTTCCCACCAAAAGCTTGAATATAAAGTTCACATCTCGAACTTGGGAAATCGTATAATTGACTAGCTTCTGCCCGCGACTTCGTTCGCGTAGAATAGTTAAAAAAAGCCCCCCGTTTTTAAAACATTCTTCATTTGTGCTCCGCTCCTATTTGCCTTAGCGTGATGATATATAGCCTATGGCCTTCCTAGATAAAGGGGATATTTAACACTGAAAGAATTTTTAAAATCAGACCAGTAGTTCTTGAGATTAGCGCGTTCAAACAAACAAACTCTTCAGCTTTATATATTAGTATAAGATTTGAACTAGTGTTTGCCCGTGGTCAAAACTCGAGCATAATAATTAATGTCAAAGACTTATTTATACTTCTATAATCACAGATTTCGCCAAGGCTTTACTGTTAATTTGACTTGAACAATAAACAAAAGAGTATATATACGTGTGTGTGTCAAATACATGGTAGTCTGTGTAATTTTTTTTTTTATTAATTTAATATCTTATATGTATAATTTAAAAAAATATTAGCATTCGTCGCTTCTTCTCTATATAAACTATAAGTATGCGAAATTTCATACTCCTCCGTTCGCACAATTTTCGTAAAAAGGGGTACAAAGTTTTTGCTTCACGTATTAATATATAGATAAATATATAATTTAAATATACGTATATAAAATGTCACATATTTCTGTATGTACTTGTGTGTTTTGTTAATAAATAACACCCATTCTATCCGTGCAGGAACGGAGAAAGAATACAATTTCCTGCGGCCGGGCGGCTTGTCGTAAGAGGCGACAAAACAACCCACAGCCAGGTGGTATGGCAATTGCCCGACTGGATGGCTACCACCCCTGGTCTAGAGTATGCCGCCATAACAACCTTGAGTTATGTTCCGGCATTAGTGACCAGGTTCTAGTCTCCCTTAAGAGAGTAGCAGCGCATTTGTAGCACCTTTGGTATTGCAAATGTACATAGGCGATGGTAACCGCTTTCCATCGAGTCGGAACACAACTCAAGGTTGTTATGGCGACATACTTTAGACCAGGGGTGGTAGCCATCCAGTCGGGCAAATGCCCTACCACCTGGCTGTGGGTTGTTTTGTCGCCTCTTACGACATGCCGCCCGGCCACAGGAAATTGTATTCTTTCTCCGTTCCTGCACGGATAAAATTTTGTACGAGGAGTGATATACCCGATGGCCCACGTTCCCCTCCTCTATCCCAACTTCTCTATACCATTCCCGCATCCCATTCTCTCTCTTCCATTCTCTATCTCAACCCTGTGTTCTCTCTTATAGGCTGGAAAAAAATTGGCTCCATCTCTTGTGTTGTAAACGTCTATAGGCGACAGTAACCATATTCCATTATTGGCCGGTTTCTATATCTTACAGACCGTTCATTTGCCCTACTGTCGGTTAAAATTTGACATAAGCTCCATACAAGTAATGTGAAAATTCTACCGATGGTAAGGCAAGGGAATGAATAGTAAGATATACCGGACATAGATGGGCCCTCTGCCTTTTGTCAGGTTCGTAATTAAAAATTAAAACTGATATATAGCTAAAAGCGGCCACAAATTTTGGCTGTATCTGTAACAAAAGTATCGTTCAAAAACGCTGATTCCACCTGCCCGAGTGTGCACTTGAGTTAAATACTTAATATCTTTTTAAAATATAATTTATGACGACGGTGCCCTTATTGGTCTCAAGTGGTTTATAACAGAGTAATGAGGGCGGGCTTGTTAACCATGGGAAGCTTCCTACTTGAGCTTGGGTATTTAAATTTTTTGGGGCTATTCAAAGTGTAATGTTCGGTGCGTCAAAAATGGAGGATGGTTCGATATAGCTGTTATCCTAAAGGCCCCTATACACGAAACGATTCGTCGTTACGATGGATCTGAAAAAAATTGTGACGATCCATCAAATTCAAATTCAAAAGTTTTTATTCAAAATAAGTTCCACTGGAGAATAAATACTTTTTGAATGTCATACATACATACATACATAACTTCACGCCAGTTCCCTTGCGGGGTAGGCACGAACAACAGAGCGCCATTTAGGCCCATTCTTACACACCTCACTTGCTTCTTTGACATTCATAACTCTTGTCATGCACACTCGTCTGTTCTTAAGGCTCCTGACATCACCCTCAGCTAGTACACGATCAATTTGATCATGGAAGGTGTGTCGTGGCCTTCCACGACTTCTGCATCCATCCACTTTTGCATTGTATATCTGTTTAGTCATTCTTGTCATACATATAATTGAAAATCTAATTTTACTTCCTAAACTATGTACACCGCTTCGCAACGTGTTATTGCTGTTAAGGAGAAGAAGCGGCACGAAACTACCCAGCAACACGTCTAGCTAAAAATGGTTTTTCTTTATATTTATTATTCTATTTATATCTCAAGTTCTTTTTTTTATATGTTGTATACAGAAGTATGTTATAGAATTACTTTTGAAGAATTAATAGAGTTGTAGCAAACAGTGCATACTCAATTAGACAAAGACCCAATAAAAGGAAAGAAAAATATTATTAGAGTTATAATAAGGACTAAAAATTTATGCTGCAACATATCTCCATAAATTCCTTACAAGCTTGGCAAGATAAAACATCGCGTCGAATTGCTATCAACACATGAAACGTTTGATCGTTGCGAGCGTTCGTTTACGATCATTCGTATGCGAAAAAGACGTGTTTCATCACAGAAATTCAATACGTGCCCTCTTTGATAATAGATAACGAACTTTTGTTCATTACCTATGTAGCGGTAAGTTTAATTCGGCTACAGAAGAAAAGAAAACCTAGAAAAGTGTGGGTTAAGAAATCGCTATTAAAGTGAAATCAATATTCATATGTCAATATTTTAAACGAAGTAAGATTCCACCGAGAAGACTTTTTTTTGATCAGGGGAAATCCGATAGAGGACCTAAGCCTAAGCCGCAACAAGGGCAGAACCTTGGGGGGATAATTCGCAACCCGTGTGTGGGATACGCCAGGTCGGAGTGGCACTAGCATTCCCAGGCAAAACTGGTGTCATTCTACTGCCGCTCGTGGGTTAGGGATACCCACTAAAACACCTGGGTATTTTGTGCTGCGCCTTTTGACAGGGCTACAGGAAAGCGGAAAAAGGTCCCAACTCCGCGTGTCCTGGCAGGCGGGGGGTCTGTGTCACGCACAGACCTCAGCCACTGCCGGGGGACTACTTTTATCCCCCAGCATCTTGTCTAATCCGGGGCGTAGGGCGGTTTGTAACGCGCCCCACGGGAGGAGGGTTGAGCGCGCGCGGATTACTCGGGCTCTCAATACGACGGCGGGTGAGTGAGAACCCCTATTCCCCAAGGGGACACACCCGCGCTGCCCGCTTACGGTGGCCGAATGTCGATGCCCGCTATCCGGCGTCGGCGCGTCTTGCTATGGCGGGAGCGGAGTAAGGAAGTCCGCTCACGCTCCCGCTCCGCCTCCACCTTTACAAGCATGACGCGCTCGCAGAAGAAGGAGACGGCATCCCAACCACCCAAAAGACTGGCACAACTGTATAAAAACGACCGAATCGAGCCTTCGATCTATCGTCACGATATGCACGATATGATCATGATATCGTCAACGATTTGGACATACATTTGTCATTGCGATCGTTCTGAAATGACGAATCGTTCCGTATATGGGAGCCTTAATAAATGAGAATAATGATATTTTTACATTTAACTGCTGCCACTGCGCTGCTGTGATTAATTCCCAAAATACTTCTGTTGGTTGCTACAGGCAAGAAGTATGTACGTGCTGCTCCTATTCTCACTGTGTGCTTCTCTGTGGGCAATGATAAAAGTCAACATTGAAGTTTGTCTATTTATTTGAGTGTTTTGAATAGTTATATCATAAACAGAAGACTAATCATCGTTGTGGATGATGGCTGCTGTTAGAGCTGTTCAATCTCCAAATGAGAGCACTATGTAAACAATAATCGCGTATTCAATACACATCGCGAATTCACATACCTTCCACCAGGTGATAAGGTTTTGATTTTTAAGTCTTACAAAAAAACTGAAATTGTACCATTTTAGTACTGTTCGAGACTTCTAATTTCGTTTTGCGCAAAATAGTCGTAATATTTATTGTTCAAATCTTATATAAATTAAAGACATTGTGTATTATATCATATAATAATCTATTCCAAGTTATATGTAACAATAGTAACATCTGCCAGAGTTTCCTACAATATCATCACATAACGCACTCCGAAGTTAACCGTGTGGAAATTAGGACTAAGGCTTGTTACATACACATTTTCGATTATTATTTAATAAAATAAATATATTTTTCTAAATTTTTATACCAATCAATTATAATAAAATTATATATCTACTAAAAATATTTGATTTTCGAATTAAATGAATTTGATTTCGATATATTCCTGGCTTTAAAAGATTTAGAATTTAATTGAATAGAAGATTTAGAAGAAGCGGGCACAAATAGTAAAAAATATATTTGAAAGCTAGTCGCTAAAGCCTCTTTCAAATAGGACGGCTGACACATCCGTAAGACGTAATTTGTAGCGTTTCCTATACTTTCCCACGAAATAAAAATTAATATTAACTATGTAAAAATATGTTTAATTTTGTAACTATTTAATAATAATCTTATATTTAGAATCACGATTATGGTTTTTTATTGCAAGAGTTCAACAGAAAATCAGACGGCCCACCTGATGGAACGCGGCTACCATCGCCTATGGACATTTATAATACCAGGTTCCAGTCTCCCTTTAGACAGCAGTAGTACCAGCTCCACCTTCGGTGCTACAAACGTCCATAGACAATAGTAACCGCTTTCCATCAATCAGGTGGGCCGTCTGCCTTTCTGCTGAAATTGTGCAATAAAAAGTAATTTCTCCCATACAGTCCTACGTGACATAGGCTACGTTCCATTAGGGAGTCACAACGACCACATTCACGACCGCGATTTTTCCCATTCAACTTGCTTGCCGGCGTTACAATAGTAAACCCAAGTGGAACTGTTATTCGACCCACCTCTTGACGTGGGTCGTTTTGAGCGTCGTGTGATCAAAATGATGACGTCATTAGTGACGTTTTCGCCACGACCATAACGACCGCGGTCGCCTTGTGGAACGGCTAACGGAGCATTTTGGGCGTTGTGAGCAATCCATCGTCCATACATACCATCTCCTAATGACATTTGCAAAACCAAAGGTGCTACAAATGCGCTGCTGTTCTCTTAACGGAGACTGGAACCTGGTCACTAATGTCGGAGCTTAACTGAAGGCTGTTATGGCGGCATACTCTAGGCCAGGGTTGGTAGCTATCCAGTCGGACCAATACCCTACTACCACCTGGCTGTGGGTTGTTTTGTCGCCTCTTACGACAGGCCGCCCGGCCGCAGGAAATTGTATTCTTTCTCCGTTCCTGCACAGATAAAAATACTATTAGATACAACTTAGAACGCGCTGTTTATTGACAGACTTTAGTGTATATAATGCCTTAAAATATTGTCGCCGAATTAATACAATACGTCATTCATTTTGACCGAAGCAAATTGTCAAGGCGGAGCGGGAGTTGTCATTTTTTTCTACTCCATTCTGTCCCAACTCAATTCGTTGACATTTTGATGTATGATCTATCACATATCCAAAAATTCAGAACCCTTGTTTGTATGATTTGTATCAGGTAGCTTTTCTGTATGTAGTATTGTGTTGGTTAATGTGGATATGTTATGGTCAACTTTTTTAGGGTCCAAATATACAAAAATTAAACATTCTCAATCCGGTGTTTGTCTGTATTAAATCTAATGACTTTATTTTTATATTATTTACAACAAAATACGGCCTAGAAATAAAATACACGAGCGCTAATAATTGTATGTATTTGAAGGAGAGAAAGAATCAAATAATGAATTTAATAATATCAATCTGACACATATCGCACGCTTAATCTGAGACAAAAAAAGGTTTTTTAAACATGAATATAAGATCATTACGTGTGTTATTACAATGCCCTCCTAGTGAATATTTCTTTGGAGATCTTTAGGTGGAAATGAAATACTGTTGTGTGTTTGAATTGCAGTTCAGGAATACATATTTCATTTGTAAAAATGCCGATTAATATTTTATAATATAGCCACACGTTTAGCTGCTAAACGAAATATAAGATTTAATAATAATAATAAGCGCACTCGAGCGATTGCACGTGCGGAGGTGAGGTGCGGCGAGGTGTGCGTGGTAAGAAACACGAGGGCCAACGAGGCGTGCGCGCTTTCCGATCTTTTGCGAAAGGCCGCCGTATTGATCGGACGTCTGCGGCTACGTTTCTATTACTTTTAAAGCATGATTATACTTATTTCCATGTTTTACGATAGATATCATTAAAAAGACGATTTAGATTTTTTTTAATAGTGTCAGTATTAGATTAAGCATGCGATATGTCATTTGACTTTGACATTTGAGCTTGCATTCACAAAGTTGTTCCAACATTTTCTTTTTATCTTAGGAACTATAAATTTAATATTTATTTAATTTCGCAAATATTTCTTTAATTTGAAGCCGACATTGCACCGTTTATTTTTGTCTTTTAATTTGGTTTAGAAACGGCGCACAAAAATCCATAAAAGAAACGACCTGTATCGTCACAGTTTTAGAATTTTTAAACGGCTTAAAAATATAATAACTGCTTAGTTAAAAAATGTCACTTTTGAAAACTAATTTAACTAATAAGTTAGTGTATTTTTCAAATTGTTTCTCAGCGTTTTTATAGAAATTAGAATACAAAAGTGAACCCGTTTAATTTGGGTTTTAAAAACGGTGCCCGCAGAAAATTGAAACTTGAAAGTTGAGCAGTATCATCAAATGAAGTGTCAAATGAATTAAATATAACGGTAAATGGTGCACGGGATATTATCGCCCGGGCATACCGTAACAGCGGCCGGCGGATGTTGTAATAGGTTAATCATCGATATTTTATTTTTTGTATAAATCTATTTATTTTTATAATTAGAATGAATAAGACTTCATGTTCACATTTTTAGCCTTAAAGGTATAGACCGAGCCCCAGTGTAGTTGTGAAGCCAGCTAATAAAATCACATTTTGGAAAACGAAGCCGGTCGCGCCACAGTGTGTTACGAAAACTCAGTATTAAATAAACGGATTAATACGGATACGGTGCAATAGTATCCAGTGAATTCGTTACTATTAACCACACACATGCAAAACGACGTGTATATTAACACAAACGTATAAAAAATGCTTCACTTCATTTGACGGGCTTATTCACGTAGGCTCCATCTATACTTCATTCATTACCTGTGTAAATATTTCTCTAAGAAGTTAAATTAAGTTAAACAGACGAGCGTGCATGACAAGAGCTATGAATGTCGAAGAAGCAAGTGAGGTGTGTAAGAATAAGCCTGAATGGCGCTCTGTTGTTCGTGCCTACCCCGCAAGGGAAGTGGCGTGAAGTTATGTATGTATGTATTGTTTGGGTAATTCAGTCTTATGTTAATAAAGGCTGTAACTGAAAATCAGCGCTGCGTCATCTCTTGTCGCAGCATAACGCTGAGCTCTAGCCTAGTTGCCGTAACTGTGGTGTACGATTTTCTGTTTCTTTTATAATTATGTATTCATGCCTTAAATGTACAATGTATAGTTATTTAAATTTTTTTTAGACTTATAAAACGTATATTGAATTAAATATAATCGAAAACAATGCAAGAAAACTTAACTTATTTGTATTGTATTCTACTCATAGTCCTTCAAGACTATAAGCAGAATACTGAGCCTAGATCACCGTCTTCTATGGGTAAGCCCAAAAGGCTGGCTACGTTTCCTCGCTGGATCGCCATACCGATCCGTTGGCCGAGGTAAGCACCTAGCCCTCTGATCACCTGTATTTGTATTTCAATTACTTCTTAAAAATGTAATTTGTAATTAGTATTTCAAATACCTGACGCTGAAGTATTTTGTAATTAGTATTTCAAATACTTATGGTTGCAAAATACATTTTACAAAATACATTTAGCTACCTTATTGATGGGTGTGTTCTTCAGAAAATAGCGCTCGATAGCTTTCATAAGCAAAATGGTGACCGCTAAATATTAGGTACGTTCTGCAGTACTGGCCATTTAAAATAAGTTATTTTGTTTGTCTAAGATATATAATTTCAAATTAATTTTACTTTGAAAACATGAAATTCTTTTTTAAAAATTAGTCATTTATTTGTTGATAAGCGTTATGTTTTCTTCGCATTTGAATCTTTTTCGTCATCATGGATAGTTAAAAATTCGAGTAATTATGGAATAAGAGTACCGTTGTGGCAGCAACGCGGCAAAAGCGACAAGCAACATCAACGGCCTTTATGAGCGAACACTACAATGAACGCACCACTTGTTATTGGTTTTACCGCTTCCATTCTGGAAATTTCGACCTTTTTTTATAGCTGAAGTACAGCAGACAGGCTGACGGCCCACCTGATGGAAAGCGGTTACTATCGCTTATGGACATTTGTAACCCCAGAGATTTCATCAACCCACTGCCGGCCTCGAAGAAATTTTATGACACCCTTTTTGAAAAACTCCATATCGTAGCGCTGTGAAAAAACCTCGGCTGGGAGCTCATTCCAAATCCCCACGGTATGCAAGAAAAAGGTTCTACAGAACCGTTGCGTACATGAGCGAAGCGCCTTAAGGAAGTGGAGGTGAAATCGAAATCGGTAGAAAGAGGACGAATACACCATTCTATACAGTTCTTCCGAATACTCCCTGTTATACAGTCAGTAGAATACGCAGACAGAAGCGACGTCTTTCATGAGGCCAAGCGTATCTAGACCGTCTGTGAGTATGGGATCATCAACAATGCGAAAGGCTCGACGTTGAATACAGTCTACAGGATCGATTTGGTAGCCAGGTGCTCCAGTCCAAAAGTGTGAGCAGTACTCCATATGCGGGCTCACCTGGATTTTATAAAGCACAAAGCATTGTCACGGTGTAAAGTACTGCTTGGACCGGTTTAACCTTCCTAGCTTCTTAGAGGCAAGTTTTGCCTTGCCTTCAAGATAGCCCCTGAGCATCGATCGCGATGTCAACACTGAGGATCCCAATACTCTTGGAAGTGGTAAGGGGAGTTTCTTGGAACTGAAGCGATTGCTCGAATGGAGTTTTTTTTGGACAGAATACGTAGACCTATGTCTTCTTGGGGTTGAAATGGACAAGGTTTTGTCTTCCCCATTCAGAGACTCTCTCTAAGGAATACTCTACTTCAGATACAAGTCTGTTATGTAGGTGTTATTAGAAAAATATATTATTGCATGAAGGTAGTTAATAAAGAATCACACGTAGCGAGATGTTTGATTTACGCGAGCTCCCTACACTACATGGTGTCAGGTGTGGGGTTCAAACCCACGCTCCCTCTCGGGAACCAGAGAAAGTGTGTAGGTTTTTATAGTTATGTATTCATTAAATTGTTAAGTTCCAAATGTTTATATTTACGAAAGAGGGGCATGTTATGTAGGTGTTATTAGAAAAATATATTATTGCATGAAGGTAGTTAATAAAGAATCACACGTAGTGAGATGTTTGATTTACGCGAGATCTCTACACTACAAAGTCTAACCCAAGTTTCCTCCACAAATGATCGAGGGACGTTTGCACGACCAGAGTACTCCGCATCACCTGTGCTGTCATCTGCATTGGAATGAATATTGCGAATAGACAACATATCATTAATATGTAAGATGAACAACGTTGGCGATAGCACATAACTCTGGGGCACACCAGCGTTGATGGGCTTGAAACTTGAGCAACAACCGTTGACAACGACTTAAATGCTGCGCTCATCCAAAAGGCTGGATAGCCAGGTGCAAGGCCCTTCGGGTATCCCATATGATGGCCGCTCCGAAAGAAGAGCCCTGTAACAGACCAGGTTGAAGGCCTTAGCAATATCTAGAATTCTAGACTAACTGCCAGTGCTTCCCCTTTGCCCTCAATGGCTTCAGCCCAACGGTGGGTTAAGTAAACCAAGAGATCCCGAGCTGAGCGACCGTGGCGGAAGCCGTATTGCCGATCGTTTAGCAGCTGGGAATCTTCGAAGTAACACAGGAGCTGCGCGTTGATAATACGCTCCATCACCATTGAGAGCAAAAAGGTTATTGCTATAGGCCTATTCGACCTGTCTGTTACGTCCTCTTTTTTGGGGACAAGGTGCAAATGGGCATTCTTCCACGAAGCGAGGACACAACCCTTGTAGTAAGAGAGAGTGAATAGTCGGACAAGGACTGGCTGGGGACAGCTCAGCTAAACACGTCTGCAGCACAATGTCAGGAATGCCATCAGGGCCAGAAGACTTTTTGCCGTCAAGGGGAGGAGAACACGTCGGACTGCTTTTTGAGTAAAGCGCACCTCCGACATTCTAGAGACTCACACTCAGGGATTGTAGGTGGAGTTTCTTCTATGTCTCAAGAGTTGAATTGGCCGCAAACATGTCACCCAGAAGATTGACTTTATCTTTGGCGGCGTGTACCAGACGGTCGTCCACTGTGCGCAGAGGTGGAAGAGACGCCCGACAAAAGTTTCCTACAACAGCTTTAGCGACGGCCCAAAAAGCTATAGTCCCAGAAGAGTAGCTAGAGAGGCGCTCACCAATTCTGCCGATGTGATCGAATTTTGCTCTCGCGAGCTGTTTTTTGAGGGACCTGGGGGCGGCATTGTATCTCTTTTTCAGGTTAGAGGAACTTGGATCCTGACGAGAACGCGCTGCAGTCCAGGCTCGATAAGCCTGTTGCTTTAGCTTTACAGCCTCACTGCTGGACTTATCGAACCGTAGTGATTTACTCGTACCGATAGGTACAGTTGAGTTTGGAATTAAACATTCTATTCTCTGCAGTACTACATCGACGATCGAGTCTATGCTCGGATCAGAATCTTCCGACGAGAAACATAACTGCCTCCATGGAAAGCATGCATAGAATTCACGGAGTCCATCCCAATCTGCTGTCCTGAATCGCCACAACTTCCGTCGTCCATCGAGACGAGTCCGATCGGGAATAGGAAGAGGCTCCACCAAAGATACCAGACAATGATCAGAGGTTCCTAGTGGAGTACTGATGAAGGTTTGGTAGTTCTCCGGGTGTGTGGTCAGCAGAAGATCCAGCAAAGAAGGCTCATGATCCACTCTATCCGGTACTCGGGTAAACTCCCTAATCACCTGAGTGAATCCATGGGCGTGAGCAAAATCGTAGGCAGTAGTCCCTGGCAGATCAGTTCTCGGGGAACCCAACCACTCAGCGTGATGAGCATTTAAATTCTCGAGTATGACTACCTCTGCTAAAGGATATTGCCCAAAAACTTTGTCGGTCACCTCATCAACGTGTTAAAAAAAGCGAGCTGTTTCAGTCCTTGTGCATTCCCTGCCATGAGACCGATATAAAGACGCATAGATCCGGGTGGAACCACCAAAATCTACGCGTACCTACAAGATGGAAATGTCCTTATCTTCAAGGCCGTGGAGATTAGAATAAAAAAAATATAATAAAATTAGATTAACTTATTCAGAAAAAACGGCAATTTCATAGGCAAGGAGCTAATAATAATTATTATTAGATTTTTGTGAGTATTTTATTTACATAACCTAACACCTGACGGTATTTTGTATTTTGTAATTTGTATTTTGTATTTTAAATACATATAGTTGAAATGCTGTATTTTGTATTTTATATTTCAAATACCCGACTTAAAAGTATTTTGTATTTCGTATTTTAAATACATGCGAGACAGTATTTTGTAATTTGTATTTCAATTAAAGGGAACCATGTATTTTGCCCAGCCCTGCACCTAGCCCTCTGATCACCTGAAGAGTCAATGAGTCGTTTCGATAATTTTTGTTATTTAATTATATTTTCTTTTTTGTGTGTACATACATTTGCCACAATAAACATTTTCTTTCTTTCTGTCTTTCTTATACTTTTATTCGTCTAAGTCCACATTGTATTTATGTCGAGGAATCCTCCAAACCTACTGGTTCGTTGAATAAGAAGTGAATCGGAATCTTTAGGTAGGCCACGCACTTCCGTCTGTATTACGTCCCTAAATCAATGTAGAGTAATAACCGCCTATAATGGCTATATTTTAAAATTTAAACAAAGACAAGGGAAATCTACATGTCATATCCTTATTTGAATTTGTAAGGAAATATAATACACAAAATGGCGGTTTTTCCCAAACACGACACCAACGCGAGGAAATCTGACCGTTCAAAATCTAATTACTGTTCTCCTAGAGTTTCGGAAATAAAGATAGAAAAAAAATAAGGTTTCAGTTAGATTTTGTTTAATAAAATACTTGATAATATCGAGCCTTTGCCGCCATTTTATTGTAAGCTATATTTGTACTTAAATAGGGTAACCGTTGCAAATATTATTTGAAATTATTATTTTAATTTAAAACTTGTATAAATTAAGATACTATAAATAAAAAATTGTAGTGTAGTGAAATACACGGAACAATTGATTGTATTAATATTACGGAACATAGGGTTCTGTAGTTAATTCAAATAAATAAAAGATAAGTAACAGGCACAAGACTATATGTTTCAAAACAAATTGTGCTATTTGCCGTAAATTCGTTCGTTTTAATCACTACAAAAATAACAAAAATATTTTAAAATTTTTACAGTATTTATGATACGTCCTATTTATTAATAGCTCCATTGGACCGTTAGACCACGACCACGCTTGTTAAGCGATGATGCCAAACTTAAGTAATATTTAACTTAGATAAAACTATCAGAACTTCCCCTTATATAAGTTTAGTCGAATAATACGAAAAAGAATTTCTTGCAGACAAGCGTTTGCAAACCACTTTTATTTTATGTTATATATCAATAAATAAAATGTTAAGTTTTCCCTGTGATTTTAAAATAAATGCCAGGATTTGCACGTTAATCTGGCAAAGACTTGTGTACTGAGTATAATCATAACTGATGTATTTATTTTTTTATTTTTTTAATGCATGAGTTCAGCAGACAGGCAGACGGCCCACTTGATAAAAAGCGGTTACTATCGCCTATGGACATTTGTCACACCAAAGGTGCTACAAATGCGCTGCTGCTCTTTTAAGGGAGACTGGAACCTGGTCACTAATGCCGGAACACAACTCAAGGTTGTTATGGCGACATATTTAAGACCAGGGGTGGTAGCCATCCAGTCGGGCAAATGCCCTACCACCTGGCTGTGGGTTGTTTTGTCGCCTCTTACGACAGGCCGCCCGGCCGCAGGAAATTGTATTTTTTCTCCGTTCCTGCACGGATGAATGTAACACCATTTAAACCATGTTTTATGTAAATAAATTAATTTTAATTTGAATGCCAATAATTAAATTAAAACAATTGTTTAAACGATATCTAATCATAAACGTCATTAATAGATTTTTTTATCTAATATTTCTTTTGTCAATCTGTCAGAAAGTGTGTTGTATGTGTAGTATGTATTGTAGTGTATCAAAGGGTCTCTGAAACGACTAAACGCATTTCAATCAAAATTTTAAGTGATAAAGCAGAAACTTCGCCTTAAATTTACGTGTGTGTCAATTTCGGTATATTTCACTCAGTTATTCTTCACAATATTTAATTTGAACCGATTATTATTAAATTTAATATAATTTCCCTTTTACATAACAAAAAAAAAATTATGAGTTATCACGGGATGTAATCCAAATTATACGCATGTGGATCTATTATTTTTACATATTATTTTTTAAACATTATAATGAAAAATAAAACGTTGTTGCAAGTAACGCGGCGTTTTTGACGGTCGTCTACTAAGACGATTCAAGGCTCTTAATCGTTGTAGAAAACGGATATTGGAGGGTGACCAGCCCGGACAAGGGATTTTCGAGGATCAGACAGGAGTTTTGGTGGGTATCCCTAACTGCGGTGTGGCAATAGCATTTCATACGTGAGGTGCTAGTGCCACCTCGACCTGGCGAATCCCACACACGGGCTGCAACCTTTCCCCCTCGTGCGGCTTATGGTCCTCAATCGTATTTGCCCTGTATAAAAAAAAAGAGTGACCACATTTGACTTAAGATAAATACGTTCAGTTCCAGTAATTATACAGCTGGTAATCGCCTGCACACGAATCCGTGTGAAGCTTAATTTTAATAAAAATAATAAGTAAATATTTTAGAAAAGAAACGACAATGTTTTTCCAAAGAACGCAGCGCTTTTGACGCTCGTCTGCTTAGGCAATCCGAGACTCTCAATCTTGGTTGACAACGGATATCGGAGGGTGACCATATTTGACTTGAGTTAAATACGTTCAGTTCCAATATTTGTACGGTTGGTAGTCCACTGAGCAAATAAACTCTGCAAGGGACATAGTCTAGGTCGCGTGGAATTCCTTAGGTTGCTAAGCTGTTAGATTTATTGAGGAAGTGCTTCTATGTCGGGCGGTTCTTGTAGAATAGTTCTTTCATTTTATTCCCTTCTTAAGATAGATTATCAGGGTTTCAAAGATACTGATGACGAAATTCCAAAAATATGTGTAGGAAATTTAAAAGTACATAATTGTATATTTAAAGTGTAATAACATGTGATCTGTGCAATGAAACGTCACTGTCATTAGAAGTGACTTACGGCCGACCCCCTCGCCCCTCTTGAAACATATACGGAGACGCTAACACACGGAATAAAAGATTTAAGATTAACAATTAAAATTATAAGAACATAACAAACTGTATAATATAAAAATAAATATAATATTTAGTTAAAATAAAAAGTCTTTCAAATATAACATCACAATAATACTAAGGATGTTGTAGTCATTTTGGTAAAAACGGAACACGAAAATTTGTATGAGCAACCCGTAATAGGGCATTGATAGTCAAGTCAATTGAGACACTTTTTAGCGTCTTACAAAAGACCGAAGCCCCCTTAGATTTTCTATTATGATAGCAAATTATGGCGTCATAATTTAAACGAGTCAAATAACGTATGAATTATTATTGTTTAAACAGATGTTCAAATTAACTAGTGGTCGCCCAGTGGTCGAAATTGGACCATAGTTAATTTAGATTATAAGTTTGAATATTATTAAGGTTCTGTTGTCAAAGACTATACTTTTATAATCACAGATTTCGCCAAAGCCACACTGTTGATTTGTCTTTACAATAAACAAAAGAGTATATGGTAATACATGGTAGCGTGTGTAATGTTTTTTTTTATTGATTTAATGTATTTTTTAGGCCTAATTAAAAAAAATAGCATTCTGCACTCCTTCTCTACCTATATATAAACTATAAGTGTTCAAAATGTCATATTCCTCTGTCCGCGCAATTTTCGTAAAAAGGGATACAAATTCACGTATTAATGTAATGATTATATGATTCCTCAAGTTAGAGATGTGAACATTATATTCATGCCTTTGGTGAGAAATAGTCAAAATATATGTTTCAGAGTTACAATTGCGTTTTTACTGCATTTAGAAATAAAAATTTAAAGCGAATCAAATCCCAGATAACAGTTAGTATGTTGTGTAAATAAACAATGTCTACGGCATTTCATTATCGCCGCAAACACGGAAACGCAATGCGCATGGAAATCAAAACAATGCATTTGGAAATAACGACAATGCAATTGTTAATTGTTTTTGTAACCGAAATTATAGAGGGTTAAACAAATGCTGAAAACGCTCGTATATACACAAGTAATTAATTTGGTTGAACGGAAGTTTATTTTTGGTATTTTGTTTAGTCATTTGATGGTTAAATAAGTACATCGTATAATTGAATTGTTTAATAGAATAGTTTTGAATTTCGAATATTGGTTGCGGAACTGACGCTTGGATGGTCAAGCGATGATATATTTTGGCGGGAACTTGTATAGTGATATATTTATTATTGTGCAATTTAATTTTCAAAAACACTGTAACCTCTAAATGGCCTTAACAGAATTCATCACAGTATGGCGTTGACATGTGAGAAGATTGATGAAATTAAAGTAATGTATTTTTATGAATTGCAATATTTTAACCCTTAGTCCAACAAAATGTTCCTATTGAGTAGTAATAGCAATTATCTCTTGTGAAATGAACACTGCTACCCGTGCGCAGCAGGTTTGCCGATAGCGTCATGATGTCAAGCGTCGATGATCAGTAGGGTTGACAAAAACGGGTACATAAATTTATTATTGTATAATTATACTTTACATAAGTATGTACACTAATAGTAAGTAATACAATACAATAATAATAAGTAGTCATTGGCAAACCTGCGCGCGTCTTATAATTAGCGATTCATTGAAGACTTGGTGCGCTGGTGACCGCTCTGCAAGAAATGATTTCTCTTTCTAATAATACCGCCTGGCTACCATAGACATGACGCTCCGCTAGAATTACATTGACAATATATCAGTCTTGATAATTCCATATGAATGACCCGCTATAAATCTGATTATAAATTAATAGTAATATTGCAGGATATCGATTGTTTTCAGGTAAGAACTGTGTTTGTGTGGAAAATGTAAACTTTGTGGAGAAATGTGACTTTTGTATTGTCAAAAGAACTCCATTTTGTCGTGTCTGTGATAGATTTATTATTTGATTGAGACTAGGTTTTAACAAAGGAAACGATAAATGTCAAATAATACTTTTCTTAAAAGTCTTTATTGCCAGGCCATAACATGAAATAAAAATATAATGATGGGAACGATCGATATATTTTGAGAACATGCGACGCCTAGTGTATTCGAATTTTAAAAATTTGAACTGATTACAATCATGTATTGGTTCAGAGTTAGTATTATTATTTTATGTGGGCGTTTATAATAAACGATGCGCTCGTGTTTAGTTTCAATGAACCAACAACATTTCTCTCTCATAGTTGCAAATAATTATTTCAAAGAATAAATTATAGTGATGTAGCTTTAATGAATTTGAATAATTTATCGATTTAACGTTTTAATATCAGTTTATGTATAATATAGGCACTTTTATATGATACGTGATACGAGGCTCTTCAGACGATAACATTAACGAACACAATATTCTAGCGCATACTTGTGACTCCATTAACTGTACTTGTTGTCCACTAGTTATGACAAATAACATTAAATATTTAGGTATAATCATTGATAAAAATTTAAATTTTCGAGACCACGTAAATAGCCTGACAAAAAAAGTAAGAAAACTAACATACGTATTTAAACAACTTAGAAATGTCGTAGATAAAGAGCTTATAAGGACTATCTACCTTGCTTTATGCCAATCAATTTTGTCTTATTGCATATCCTCTTGGGGTGGTACTGCAAAGACCAATCTGATACAACTTGAAAGAGCCCAAAGACTTATTCTAAAAATCAGCTACAATAAACCTCATTTATTTTCAACTGATGCTCTGTATAAAGAAACTAAGGTTCTAACTGTCAGGAAGCTCTTTCTCTTAGAGATAATAGTTAGAAAACATTCCCTCGTACCACTAAATAAAGACCATTATAAGGAGGACATACGTAGAAGCTACATGGTTTGCCAGCAGCTATCGGTAAAGACATCGTTTGCACAACATTTTTTTGAATTTCTGAGTAGTACTTTATACAATAAAATTAACAAAATTTTAAAAATACACTCCATGCGCAAAACAGATTGTAGGAAAGTTTTAACGACTTGGTTTCTGACACTCGGTTATGAAGAGACTGAAAATTTAACTAAACAGCATATATTATAACATAATAAATAATCAGCATTTAATATACCCGTATTTAGTTCATATACACAATCACACACAAACACTACACACACATACTCATACTCAAACACACAGACACTTAGACTCACATCCTCTTAAACGCGCGCGCGTACTTACACATACTTTTGCTCATTCATCTAAGCATAACAATGCACACTTTATATTTTTAATATTTACATTTTCTTTAGTTTGGATCTCTTAAGAAAACTATGTACTGTACGAGAGGCGGAGGCCAGGAGTTTCCATAGGACGGGGCTTTCTCAGTTTGGACTCCTGTCTCCCTCTGCTCCATTTTAGATAAAATTTTTGTGTATTGTATAAGTAAGACTTATTTATAACAACATTATTTAACTAAGACTTGTATTTTTGGGAGAAAATAAAGATTATTATTATTATTATTATTATTATTATTATTATTTTATAGCTTTGGTATCGAAATTGTCCTTGCAAGAAAATTATTTACACAGTTTTTTTATGAATGTTAAATTGAAACTAAAAATGACCTGAAACTCTCATGCAAGTTTCTGCAAGACCTAATGTAATATTTAAGAATTTATTGTTCAATTTCCCTTTTCACCTAAATGGGCACAGAACCCTAAAAATGCAAAACGACAATTGTTATTATTTTAGGAGGCCTATTTAATGGCAAGACGAGTACATATATTTTAAAAATATATTAATACTAATGGTAATCAGACTCACAAAACACAAATATGCATGTATGTATGTATGTGTGTAAGTATATATTTCACTTATTAATTTATGGATATATTTATTACATTTTTACACTTTAGTTCGCTCGTTTGCTCACAATTTAACTGAGATAAACCTGTTATTATAGCCCTACATTAAACTACGTTTTCGTTTGTTTGTATTATTAATATGCGCTATTAGTTTTTTTTTCAATAAATTGATAAAATAAGTAAATTACAAAACCTCTGGCATACACGTACAGACTAAAGGCCATAACTTTATTGTTAGAAAACATTTTATAATTATAAAAACAAATCATTACGTGTCTTAATCCATGTCCTTTCCACGCAACAAACAAACAAACAAGTTTATTTTCATCTTATTCTCCTTAAGAGTGCGTGACAACAACCGTGTACCTTAAAAGTGGACTTTAAGAAATGTGGAACATTTCAGTCGAAGGTAATTAAATGCATTCATCGCGTGGGACGTTAAAGATGGGACATTTAGTAGAAGATAAGGCAGGTGTACATTATAGGCGTTTTCTAATATTTCCTTCTGTTAGGGTAAATAAAGAGAAAATACCTTTCATTTCAGAAATGGAGAAAGGGTAGATGTAACAACTCAAACTACCTCATATTTATTAATTGTACATAAAGCGCAGACTTAGCATCTTCGGCAAACCCTTTTGGGTTTTAAGATGTAGATATGTAAAAAATATGGTTTAAATAAGTACAAAAAAAATTGAAATGTGTGCTGGGCCACATAGTAGAAGTGAAACTTCAACGGACTAGTGGCAAAACGAATCGCAACAAAATTTTAACTCGAAGTTTTACAGGCAGTTTGTTAATGTACTTGTCCAATTTGAAAACCTGCGCGTAAAACTTCAAGTTAAAATTTTGTTGCGATTCTTTTTGCCACTTGTCCATTGAAGTTTTATTTCTACTGTGTGTCCCAGCACACATTTCGATTTTTCGCAGGTTTACTGAAAAATATGATTTGGTTAGGTCAGGTACATTTTAATGAATGCATTTTTTATTTAAACATATTTTATTTTATCAAACAAAAAAACTGAATTCGATCCGAAACCAAAAAACGCATCCATAGTATACTCTAAAATTATGCCACCTCTCACCACGTCTAGTTCAAATTTATGCCGCTCCTTCACGCGGCCGTAACGCTTTTTGTGACAGAAAAATCCTAAGACCCCCCCCGTTTATATAGAAGTTTCACTTCAAAAAAATAATAATCCAGTATTCTCTTACTGTATGATGGGTAGTGATTGAATTCTTCTAAATAATCACACAAAACCATAAGATTTGTGTATGTAATTCCAATATAGATCAATTGTTTTAGTTAAGAGTTACACTTATGAATAAAGTAAAAATAAACAGAATTTATTTATTATATATGTGGCTTTGAGGCCACAATACATAAGAATTTAAAAAAAAAACGGTATGTTTGTTTTAGTTATGTATTATCATTAATAAGTATTTAAAAAAAATAAAACCACAAAAAGTCTAAGTCGATATTCAGATAGTATACAAAGACATTTACTGAGTTCCACAGACAGGGTAAAGGGGTAAAACCTCGAGTTCCCAACCTCCACAATCCGATAAAGAGGAAAAAAACTGAACGACGCATTTAATGAGTGATTTTATAGTTTACAAAATATCAGTGTTATTGTGACAGTATCCACAATACGAACGCATATTAAAATGGTGGCATTTCGTTTGCTATTTGAATATAATTTTAAAATACTTATTTTTATGATAAATTTTAATATTTTTATTAAGGTTGAATTTTTTTTAACTTTTTGGTAATATAAATAATTTAGTTTTTATTTTTATTTGAGCGTGACAAAACTGAAATAATACTGTAAATTTTGAGATTGTATACGGCGCCTTATGATTCTGTTATATTATTAGACTGTGGAAATACCGTATTTGAGTGTATAATTATTTTATTTCTTAAGCAATAAATTTTATACGCTGGAAAATAATTTGTATTTATGTTGTTCCTAATAGAGAAATAAAGGCATTGCCAGCAAGTTATTGGATGTGTATATACCAATTATTTCACAGTTTAATTACATCGGTAGAGGTTGAGTATAAATTGGTTCGTTTTTACCTGTGTTTGCATTTTGTGTAGGCGTCCGGTGAGAGAAGTTACGATAATATATTCAAGTAGATATTGCAATAATAATAGTCTTAGTTTAACAATTAATAATAAATTAGTTATATAGGTACCTATTAAAAATAATCGAACTTCTTGACTGGAACTTGAAGAATGGTGTTTTATTTGAAAGTACTAGTATTTCTTATTGGAATATTTTCAATTTATTTAATGCGAAAATGGATGTACAAAAAGGTGTTAAATTTAATGTAATAAAGTTCTCCAAATTCCGCCTTTCGGCGTGCATATATATACAAGTCTCCTGCTTAAATTTGTACGTATAATATATTTATCTAATTATTTACCAAATAATAATGTCAACCAATAAATTAGAAAATCAACGATGTCATTTAAATTAAATAGTAACTTAAGAGTTAAGGGTTATAATATCTTGTATATATATATATATACTATCAAACACCATTTTTAGAAAACTTGAAGATGTTAACCGATAGGGCTGTTATAGTATATACATAAGATACCTAATTCATAAAAAATATATTATAATTGTGTCATTTAAATATTGATTTATACTATAATTATAATATGCCTTTTCGGTTAATATCTTTTTTACAAGTTTTCTAAAAATATATATTTGATCAAAGGTGATTATACAATTTTGGTGCCATGCAAAATATACTTTTATTCAGAAACGCGGTTTTTTACATGCCTATTTGGTAAGAGATTAGTCTAAAAATTCAATATGTTTTTGGCCAAAAAACAAACTATGCGACCTCATATTTAATAAAAAAAGTAAACAATAAACGGACTGAAGCATTATTTACGAGTATCTATGTTAACTCCAAATAAGAATATTTGTAACTGTTACTTTACACCCTTCACAGAGTAGATCTCTGAGAAGGGTGTAAAGTAAACAGATTTCTTAGTTCTCGATTATTCTAAATTAGGGTTACAGAAGTCTATGAGTGACGGTAACCACTTATCAATCGTCTAACATTTCGTTCACTTGCAAACACAATAACGTATATCGACAAAAATAATTTATCGACATATACCCATCACTAGCCAACCCTTTAAATGCCTTTAGCCGCAATTATCTCAGTATACGAGCTCAGCAAGATACGTTGCAACGCAATCAAGATATACCAACAACTAGGTCTTAATTACTTCAATTGGACACTATCTATTCTGGGTTAGCATTACTTTTGCCTTAATTACGCGGCTGTAAGCTTAAACTCGCCAAGACAGCCTGTCTGGACCAGTTGTTTATGTAAATAGTCCTACTTTGTCATTAAGACTGGTTTGCATTTTACTTTTTCTTATTGTGACTGAGTTACGGACTCTTTCTTTAATGTTGTTGCAAGCTGTATGAAACTTTCTTACTTAGATAATATAGATACTAGATGTATCAACCAAATTGAATTAATTTTAGATACTGAAGTCATGGTAGCGTATAATAATGGCTGGCGTACGCGTTCCATACTCGAAGGGCGTGGGTTCGATCCTGGCTGGAACGCATGCACCATTTAGGCAGTTTTCTGAGCTAATGTGCATATTGTTCCAACTACCACGTACTAACAATGGTGAAGCACATCAAGATAACCGATGTGTCAAACCTATCAAGCCGCCTTAGACAAGCTGACGTGTGTACGGTCAGTTCTCCTATAATGGAAGGCTTGAGCCCAGCAGTGATACATTTGTCTGTTATTATATTTATTACTAGGAGCTGCCCGCGACTTCATCAACGCTTGACTTGAAATTCCCGCGGGATTCCAGACACAAAATACCGCATCTATCGTTTTAGTTAAAACTGTGTCGGAATAACCTCATTTTTATACACCTAACCAACTTCAAACCGCTCCCGGGAAAATTCCCGCGGGATTCCCAGGATAAAAAGTAACGCAGAGTTTAAGTCTAAAAATTAGCTGTCGATCAATGAAAACCGTTTAGAAATCGGCCCAGTAGTTTTTACGTGAATCCCGAACAAACAGAGAAAAACATCTAAAAAAGATTGCATCGTGTTCACTACCGTTTATATAGTCTATTCCAGTGTTTTTTTAAATAGCTTCAATGTACAGACATGGCATGTTTAGAATTTTATAATATTATAGATATTACTGAACTAGAGGAGACTACGGTGATGACGTTGAATCATTCAAATTTTATTTTTATATGTATCATCTTGATTCATACAAATTAAGACTGTAATGATTTGTCTATTATCGGCTTTAAACATCGATACTAATACTTTCATATAATATAAATCTAATACTAATACATAATATTATGATACTAATACATACATACATAACTTCACGCCAGTTCCCTTGCGGGGTAGGCACGAACAACAGAGCGCCATTCAGGCTTATTCTTACACACCTCACTTGCTTCTTTGACATTCATAACTCTTGTCATGCAAGCTCGTCTGTTCTTAAGGCTCCTGACATCACCTTCTGCTAGTACACGATCAATTTGATCATGGAAGGTGTGTCGTGGCCTTCCACGACTTCTGCATCCATCCACTTTTGCATTGTATATCTGTTTAGTCATTCTTTCATCATGCATTCTTTCCACATGCCCGAACCACCGAACCATGGTACTAATACATATAACAATATGTCTTATCAGCATAATGTCACCAAGTAGCCGTTACCTGGCATTATCAGTTTGTAAATAAGGTGCGACAGGATTTTATTAAGCGAAGGATGTAATGGATTAGGCCTGTACACACGATCGATCACGCCCTTATCACCCGAACTGGACACTTCATGTTTTGTTATTATGTTGGTGGAGATTTGTTTATCTGTTTCCACATAATGTTTGGTAACGTGTGCAGGTAATTGATGGAAGAGTTTTTAGGCTGTGTATTCACTAATGGTTGCTCCGAACTTTATAGCATTTCTGTTAGTACAGTCATAAGCCTAACTCCCTCCGTATCTCCCACCCATTTTAATAATATATACCATTATCAGAGCTATAACATGTTGCAAAGTGGTGCTAAATTAAATTAGACACCCATAGAGTAAATAATAACCATAAACAAAAATTAAAACTATACAAGTAAAATGAACAAGTTGGTGGTAGGCTAAATAAAAACTTTATCAATACTCATTGGCACTTAACATCTTTGTGTTCCGTGATCACGGCTACTGAAATGTGGACGAAAGGTCGGAATGAAAATTAAATAAAATACCGCGCTTAAAACCGTTAAAACGTAGTTTGATATTGTGTACTAGTTGCGAAAACTTAAGAAAATACAGTCATAAGGTTAAAATTATAGTCATAATGGGGTGTGTACGTACGGGTGGAAGGAGAGAATGTTGTTATATCAGTCTTCTACGGTGTAGATGGTGTACTCAATAAAACACCCATTATATATGGACTGTATTTATTATAGGCGCTTAGAACAGCAATAGGTATGACAAGCACTACTGTACTAAACAGCACGTTCGAGTCAATCAACACAAGTTAGCACTAGAACCCGAATGTTCCTCTGAACACTGATCGCACTAATTGTATCGATTGCACAGATCAATGCTAGTTGCACTAATCAAACACACTGGTATTTACAGGATTCACGAAAGTCACGCTTAAAGTCCAAATAGCCGTAGAGTCTTTCGAATGCCTCCTGGAATTCCTGGTCTTCCTTTACTTCTCTTGTGTGTATAACTTGATTTGGAAACTGGTTGTATACTTGAACAACTGACCAGTAACCAATGACCATTGTTCATTGACCATTGCCCATCCCGGTGTCTCACACCGCACTCGCTAAGGTACTACTTTTAAGCAGACGCTGAGCTGCTAATCGAGCGAGCTACATTTTCGCGGTTAGGAGGGCGTGGACGTATGGGAGTTACGGGGAAGAGGTCAGGGGGGGCTGGTTCTGTTCGTAACAAATCTGGACATTATTTTATTGGTCGAGGACAGCAAATAGACTGTCGGCCCACTTAATAGAAAGTCGTAACCGTGGCCTATAGACATTTCGCCCGGTGGTAGGGCATTTGCACGACTGGATGGCTACTACCCCTGGTCTAAAGTATGTCGCCATAACAACAATGAGTTGTGTTCCGGCATTAGTGACCAGGTTCCAGTCTCCCTTAAAAGAGCAGCAGCGCATTTGTAGCAACTTTAGTGTTGCAAATGTCCATAGGCGATGTTAACCGCTTTCCATCGAGTGGGCCGTCTGCCTGTCTGCTGAACTCCTTCAATAAAAAAAAAAATGTAGCCATTAGTGGCCAGGTTGCAGTCTCCATTTAGAGAACGGTAGCACACTGGTAGCACCTTTGGTTTTGAAAATCTCCATAGGCGATGGTAACAGATTTCCATTAGATGGGCCGTTGGCCCGTCCGCTGAACTCATGAAAAAAAAAATTGCGACATTTGACTGTTAAAGTTGCTACCATTATGCAGCCGGTTTTGAACTGGAGACTGAAACCTGGCCTCTTACGCCGGAACATAACTCAAGGTTTAAGGCGGCATCTCTAGACCGGGTGTGGTAGCCATCCAGACGGGCATATGCCCTACCACCTGACTGTGGGTTGTCTTGTCGCTTACTTGACTAGAACTGTGTTAACTCATGGAATTATGTATCTTAGATAATATAATTATAATCTATACATAAAAATTTAAGTACATTTACCAAACAATACTTAATTACAGGAAGTTGAAATATAAACAATGAAAATTATTCACATAATCTTATTAAGAATTTGAAATAATTATCAAAAAATAATCTAAAGTTAAAGTGTTATTATTTAAACTAGCAAAGTAAGATACCGTGACTGCTGATCTGATAATTATATCATTATTACTTTGATACGGAATCTCGATGACAGGGTAACGCCTTACGTGTACCTATTGTAATTAGGGGCCTGAAGGGAATTATCAAAATATTACGAGAATTTCAACAGTTTCTTACTACGAAGAATTTTGATAATTTTTATTTAATTATGTTGTTACTCCTATCTTTCACTTTCTATGAATTATTTGGATTGGCACAACAAGTCTTTTCCTTCCGTACTCCTGTATTTTGATATACTTACTAAACTTATTTATAAAATAATTTATATATAAAACTAGCTGTCGGGGCAAACGTTGACCTGCCCTGAAAAAATAATAATCTAGGCCAGGATTCTAGTGCCACCTATCGGTTCCAATTGTGAACCTAAACCATCCCGGGACCCATCCAAACACACAAAAAGTTTAATCAAAATCGGTAAAGTCGTTCTCAAGTTATGTCCGTACATACATTTCTAAGTTTCATTTTTATATGTAAGAGAAGATTTGCTGTACCTGTTATTTTGTTTGCACAGGATTTTAGCTTTATATTTATATCTTCCTATGTCCGTTCCCCCCTATAGTGGGAGGCCCGAGCCCAGCAGTGGGACATTTATGGGCTGCTATTATTATTATTATTTATTTATATCTTCTGTATCTTGTAAGTAATAATATCAAAATGGAACGTACAGAATTTTTTATATAAAAGTGCAGTTTCATATCTACAATTTTAATTGAATACCTTCCAGACAGACTATTCAAGAGAAACCTTCGGATAGATTGATAAAAATCAAAGCATAGTAATTTATTTATTATTATATAAATAGCAGTTTTCACTTGATTTGAAACTTGTTTTAAAACCACAAACAGACATCCTAATTTTAGTGTTAGATATACTTATAAGTCGTGATAACGTAGTGGCTAGTGCACGCGTCCCATACTCAAAGGCCACGGGTACGATCCTGGTAGGAAGGAACGCATGCACCACTTAGGCAGTTTTCTGACCTAATGTGTATATTGTTACAATTACCACGTGCTAACAACGGTGAAAGAAAGCAACGTGATGCAACATGGACATCGAGATAACCGATGTATCAAACCTGCCAAGCCACCTTGAACAAGCGTAGCAGGTATACTGTCCGTTCCCCTATAACAGGAGTCCCGAGCCCAGCAGTGGGATATTTATGGGCTGTTATTATTATATAGTTATAAGATAGATGATCAGATCTATTAACTTCTAGAATTCGAGGCATTTTAGGGCATGTGATAAAATTGACTTCCAAAATAAATATGCCGATCACGCGAAAAGGGAAGCTAGAAATAGGCTATATATACAAGTCATTAAATTTTCTGAGAATATAAGCTAACAGCGGCGTGATCGCTCGAGAACGTTGGAGCATACCACCCAGCAGCTCACGAGCAAGGATTGTTGTGTGGTACAAGTAAGAAACTTGACTACACATTAAAAATATACTATACATATTGTTACGACCTAGACGCCGATAAAAACGAATTCATACCTGCATACCTGTAAAAACACGTTTTATTACGTTTCGCCATTTGGACTTCTTTTGTTTACTTATTTATTGGTATGCGTTTGCTAATTATTCTAGAGAACAGTCCATTGTTTTATTGTACTCGTTTATGGCCGTTGCGGTCGACTCATTAGCCGGGTGTTTCGGATTTAAAGTACAAACTGTTTCTAGGAAATTCGGTCCACGCGGCTGGGCAGACATATTGCATCTGTGCAGTATAAAGCAATGCCCCGATTGAGGGACGAGGCAGTCGAGCGATAACCACGAGCGAAACAAGACGCGTGTACTACAATCGGGAATCTATTAAGTGGCGGACTTTGCTCGTGTTATTGAATTACGACCTTCTGCATTACGTTTGAACTTGTTGTATTCGGTTATATTTGTACCTGTTTTATACTTGTTTGTATAGTTCTAATAAAACTCTGTAGTAATTCTAACGGCATTTTAATTCGAGTCTCGCGACTCGTAACTATGTTTATCCCCACCAAAATTCATTACTAATAAATTCACTTGACAATGAGTCTGTTAGTTTCCTCATTACTCAGTATTATCTAATTTCACTTTCCATGACACAGACGATAATCTTAAACAAATATATACATATATATATTGTTATATATATATTATATATATATATATATATATATATATATATATATATTTCGTCAGAATCGCAGAACACTATCGTCCCTATCGCAGGTTTGCCTGATTTCGATATTCTGTTAATTCCAATCGCGTGTGTGGGGTAGGGTGACACACCACTGGTGAAAGCCTTTGACCCAATCGCCCGACAGGAGGGAGTATAAATAGGACGACGTGCGAGTTGTTGTATTCTTACAGTATATTAATTTTGTCATTGTTCCTAATTTAACTTACACTATAGTTATATAGAAACCTTATTGTTTACGTGATGTACACACCCGTATTGTAATCGACATTAAATATTATATTTACACGTTTATAACATTGAACGTATATGATGATTTAAACATCATATATCTGTATTTACATAGCACCACGTTCGTATATTAACTAGTCTTTAAATGTGCTAAATTATACATGTGGGGAATAGTGTGAATGGAGCGTTAGGTAAACTTCTAGGCGCTAAGAACCTCAGCCAGAAGGCCCAGCTCACCATACACAACGCGGTGCTGGTACCTACGCTCACGTATGGAAGCGAGAGTTGGGTATGGAAGAGAGAGCATGAAAGTAGAATAAAAGCGGTTGAGATGCGAGCACTGCACAAAATCTGCGGAGTGACGCTCGCGGACCGCGTTCGTAATACCGAAGTAAGAAAGGGAGTTGGTCTGAAAGAGAGTGTCGGGGTGAAGATAAGGAAAAAAATGCTCCGGTGGTTCGGGCATGTAGAAAGAATGCATGATGAAAGAATGACTAAACAGATATACAATGCAAAAGTGGATGGATGCAGAAGTCGTGGAAGGCCACGACACACCTTCCATGATCAAATTGATCGTTTACTAACAGAAGGTGATGTCAGGAGTCTTAGGAACAGACGAGCGTGCATGACAAGATTTATGAATGTCAAAGAAGCAAGTGAGGTGTGTAAGAATAAGCCTAAATGGCGCTCTGTTGTTCGTGCTTACCCCGCAAGGGAACTGGCGTGAAGTTATGTATGTATGTATGTATGTATGTATGTATGTAAATTATACATCAATAAATTGGTGGATGAAACGTGCCGCAACAGCGTGCATGTGTCTCGCCACTCAGTCAAATCAAACCAAATCAATCTTCATAAAAATATATATCAGCAAAAACTCGCGAAATAAATTTTTAAAATTTTAGTAGCTTTTCAATATTCATTACGGCTAACGCTATTTCTGCTAATATAGTAATACATTTTTTTTCTACTACTATTCCCCTGCGATATCTAAAAGATATTGCGGATTTAGTAGAATTCGAATTTTTGACACTATCGCAATAGAATCGTACTTTAAATATCTTCGCATCGCCAGGATATTGAAATAGCAGAATTAGGCCCCAGTATAATTTTTGTTTCGGTAAGCTTCGACGGGTCTTCTCGTCGACCATTCCGCAATGCTTGAAGACGAAAGTCTTTGAGCAGTGCGTCCAACCCATCAATACATACGGTGCCGAGACCTGGACACTGACAGTGGGACTGGTCCACAGATGAAATCAGAAATGATGACATCCGTAAGAGAACGAAGGTAACCGACATAGCTCGCAAAATTAGCAAGTTGAAGTGGCAGTGGGCCGGCCACGTCTGTCGCAGGACCGATGGCCGATGGAGCGACGAGTCCTGTACTGGAGACCGTAGCGTAGGACGCCCTCCAGCTCAGTGGACTGACGAGCTGCGCGTGGTCGCCGGCAGAGGCTGGATGAGGATGATGGGAGACCGGGATATGTGGCGTGTACTTGGGCTGGCCTACGTCCAGCAGTGGACAGAAACTGGCTGAAGAAGATAATTTTTGTTTTGTTTATGTAAAAATATATAAATAAATCCCATTCCAGCCCCCTCTTTAAGGGGTCACAGAGTATTTTATTCTCTATAAGAGAGTAAACGAAAACCAAATCACTTAAATATCAAACAAAATTTTTTAAAGAACAAAGATATATCAAAATCAAGAACAATCAGTGTTGTCGGCATCACAAACAAACGACCGGCTCTGACCTGAGGAGTAAAAAATAAATAAAAAGCGTGATCGCAATGGCAGTTGCAAGGTTCCATATGTTTTTATAACTTTCTTTACATTATACACTTTCCAAGCGTTTATTTTACTTACTAGCTCGGCGACTTTGCTATACCGACTTGATTTGTTATAAAAATCGACTTCATTTATAAATAAGTTTTAATCAATTTGATTTATTTATATATTTTTGCTAAAAATAATATATCATGTAATAAAAACACCCACATTGCAATGACCATATTTTACATATATTAAATAAGCCATTTTTGTAAGAAAGTAAAAAATGTATTAAAATTTAACATGTTTTATGTTGAAATCGATTACTTTCGATTTATTTACGTATAATGTCGATGGTTTAATAGTCTGTGCGTTACATCACTCACAGAGTATTACTATCACATCTCTTACAACAATACTGTCTACTACTACTGTTTTGTTTTTGTTTCCGATGGATTACTGTTGAATGCACAAGGGGGCTTCAGAAATGGAAGGTGATGTATGGATCAAGTTTTCTCGCTCCGCAATATCGTAGAGAAGCAGCTGGCTATAGGCTGGAAGGTTTTCTGCGGTTTTGTGGATCTAGAGAAAACATTTGAAAGGGTTGTGCGGAAGGACCTCTGGGACATATTGCCTGGATATGGGATTAATGGCCAATTGATGCGTGCTGTGCTGGACTGCACACTTACGAGGACTGTATGAGATGCGTGCGGGTGGATGGCAGCCTGTCGCCCTGATTTGACGTCAATATTGGCGTCCGGCAGGGCTGCATGCTGTCGGCTTTGCTGTTCATCCTATACCTGGACCATTGTCTCCAGAGAATAAGATTGATGGATGTCGGGGTGCGGATGAGTGATCTAGTTGTAAGCAACTTGCTTTATGCGGATGATGCCGTGCTTTTAGCCGAATCACCATCAGAACTACAAACACTAGTCACAATGATGAAAGATGACTGTCAGGCGAGAGGCTTACATTTGAATGCGAAGAAAACAAAGGTTATGGTGTTTGAAAGAGAAGAAACCAGAACGATATGCAAGGGTAATGGTCGATGATGTTATGCTGGAGCATTGAATGAGTTTGTATATCTTGGATGTGCTTTTAGCAGTGATGGAAGGTACACCGCTGATATAGAAAGAAGAGTGAATTTGGGGAATAGTGTGAATGGAGCGTTAGGTAAACTTCTAGGCGCTAAGAACCTCAGCCAGAAGGCCCAGCTTGCCATACACAACGCGGTGCTGGTACCTACACTCACGTATGGAAGTGAGAGTTGGGTATGGAAGAGAGAGCATGAAAATTGAGTACACGCGGTCGAGATGCGACCACTGCGCAAAATCTGCGGAGTGACGCTCGTGGACCGCGTTCGTAATACCGAAGTAAGAAAGAGAGTTGGTCTGAAAGAGAGTGTCGGGGTGAAGGTAAGGAAAGGAATGCTCCGGTGGTTCGGGCTGTGGCATGTGGAAAGAATGCACGATGAAAGAATGACTAAACAGATATACAATGCAAAAGTGGATGGATGCAGAAGTCCTGGAAGGCCACGACACACCTTCCATGATCAAATTGATCGTGTACTAGCAGAAGGTGATATGTCAGAAGCCTAAACAACAGACGAGCGTGCATGACAAGAGCTATGAATGTCAAAGAAGCAAGTGAGGTGTGTAAGAATAAGCCTGATTGGCGCTCTGTTGTTCGTGCCTACCCCGCAAGGGAACTGGCATGAAGTTATGTATGTACGTATGTATGCACTACTGTTATCGCCTGTCCTAGAAGGTGATAGAACTACCCACAGCCAAGTGGTGGATGGCTGCCACACCTGGTCTAGAATATGCCGCCATAACAACCTTGAGTTGTGTTCCGGCATTAGTGGCCGGGTTCCAGTCTCCCTTAAGAGATCTCCCTTAATTTAATACGGAATTAATTTGACACTTACTAAGAAAATTAAATAGGGAATACGATTGTAATTCTGAAATAATATTGTCAAGAAACTCAAGTGTTTTGATTATGAAAGGAAGATCATTAATGCTTCCACCTCTCTATTATTTATTTTCATGCGCATCCCTAATTATACAAGACTCGTTTCCTTACGAGCTCACGATTAAGTTATCTGCTCGGCTGTTTCACTGATTTCCAGTTAATTTCTTCATTTTGTATAGCGCCTTTGGTTCTTTTTTATTACAGTTTACGTTCAGAAAATTCGGAACGTACTACTAGAGTAGAGTAAAACTTTCTTGGGATAGGCATACCGCCATCGATCCGTCACCAGACAGTAGCTAACGCACTATACTGGTATCTGTTTAAAATTATTTATTAATTTTATTTTAGGAAGGCTTACAGTCTAATACAAACAAAATATACAAACAATAATATTTTTAAAAAAGATGCTGATAATAAGCCTCCACACAATTATATATATGTTTCATGTCATTGATCTATCTCGATTTCAGGTGAAATCATTAATCATCGCAAATATTCGAATATGCAAATTGAAGTTTAATAACATAGGATAGTAAATATAGAAGTAGATTGTTTCTTCAACTAATGGCGTTTGCATGTATTATTTTCTGTGTGTGTATACTATCTATGTACTATGTATCTATGTTATATACTAGTGCTCTTCTTTTACATTAATAATATATTATGGTTCCGATATCTAAAGGTAAAAAGAAAACCTTATGATCTCACTTAGATTTAAGGCTTTCTGTCGCGGCTTATTAATTCATGAACTGTCCTACTATGATTAGAGATATGATGACATGTGAAAGTCATTTATGTTTTACCTTTAGATCTTTAGATAGTATGGTGTCTTTATGAAAGGTTTTTTTATTTTTATGAAACTCGAACAAAATTATGTTCAGCAGTATCTTGGTGTAAGATATGAAACGAAAGGTTCCCTTTAGTAAATTTCAAAAATATTCTCATTTATTTTCTGAGTTTAATAAACGATGTGCAAAAATGACCATCGTAATTAACTTTTTTTTTATCTATAGTTAGGAATTTTTCATAAGCATGGAACATGCAGGTGTATATGACATTGACATATGATATGACATTATTAATGTCAGGTATATATTTTTATTTTACATTAGAAGAGGTTCGATTTTAACCTCTAGTAATTATTAATGCCTTTAATCTTTATCACTAATACACACGAAGAAAACTTGCAAATGAAGCACGTTTTTAAATATATCAGGTAATTCTGGATTTGTAAGAAATGACTGACAGTACTGTATCATAAATCTAAGGGCACGTACACTGACCCCGTCGGACCCAAGCGACTCAAACCAAGCATTGACAGCCCGACGGGCCGATTAACTCGTGATTCAGATGTCATTCTTACAGTTTATCATGACCGATCTGTTAGGAGGCAGGCTTAATGAAAACGTTTTGGAGATGTCTATAGGAGCTCTGAAAATCAAAATCTCAATAGAAGTCCAAATTGCTACAATTGCCCTATGCTAGCCGTGAAAGTAAAGCAACTTAAAACAGTGGCTTGAAGTGATTAGTATCGTCTATGAACCGAATATGATTTTTAAATTAAATCGACTACAAATCCATCAGTAGACCAGCAGACTTATACTACATATTTCTCATGTGGGAGTGAAAAAAGTTGACAATACAAGAGACGACAGTTGCTTGGGCAATAAATGTCTAGTAATCCAGTTTTCAGCCAGGTTTCCGTTTAAGAGGTTAGAGCCAAGGAATGCTGGATAGACGTCATAAGAGAGGTTATTACGAAGAATGTGAAAAATAGCGCGGATCGAAAAAAAACGAACCAGACCTTGTGAACGTTAAACGACACATATCAATAAATTGAAATTTTTAACACTTCATTCAGTGAATTTACGAGAATTGCAAATCATATGATATGTTAGGGTAATTGATTATGTTACAATGTACTCTGTGGACCACGCTATTGTATTCGTTAATTCTGTAAGGATATCGATGTTTGTGTGTGTAAATAAATAATGAATAAATTTATAAACTAGACTCATTGTTTTCCGGATCGGATATTTCGAACCCATACGAAATTTAGCGCTAAAATAAAGATTAGTATATTAAACTTGTAATAACAAGCATTTCCAATCATTTCTATCCAGTAATATATTCTCGTGTCAGCACAGAATTTCTATCAGAACTGTAATAGTTGCTAGTCACCGTTAAGGTATGCATCAACGTCAATACCTCGAGGTCGTGTGTTAACGAACACTTCAGTAATATATGACGTATGGAATACTCATATGATGATACCTCTAACATCCGTGAAATGAAGTTTTTGTGCTTAATTTTTTAAACGATCGCTTCACAAATTGCCAACTTGGCAGCTGTGAGTTTTCATTCTAATTGGTTCTCACGTTTTTATTTTGATCTGACTTGATTAATTATTATGCTAATTGAGTATAAGTTTGCTATGATTCATTTTAATATTATTTTTGATGGATGGAAAGTCGTTACCGTCGCCTATGGACATTTGCATCACTAAAGCTACGGCCAATGTAACACCGGCCTCAAAGACAGGAACCTACCTAATCACTAATACCAGAATACAATTCAGGGTTGCTATGACGGCATATCAAAAACCAGTGGTGGTAACTAGCCAGAGGACAAATGGCCTTTTTATTATTATTCGAATATTTACAAAGAGAGATAAAAAATTAATCACAATTCCATTCCCAATTTATTTTAGTAGACATATATTAGTATTTTGAGTCTTGTAGATATAATAATCATTTGAATACTTATGATATTGTTATATTCTACTAATTATGTATATTATGTGTTGAATTGTTAGATAAATTTAATATCGTCATAAATATTGCTTTAACTTCTTCAAAAGAAGATTAGCTAAGTGGACTATAAAACCGGCTATAAACATTACAATACAAATCTACCAGCCAAATCGATGCTATAAATTAATTTTACACTAATGCCGATAACGATGTGTATTATAATGACGGAGATACTAGAAATAGTCGTAAATTAGTTCTGTAGTATTATAGGATAGTATTGAGTGGCCTGGTAGTACGGCTTTCCAAGACTTTTGTCTCACCCAACGTATTTGTAATAAACGAAGTGGCAGCTCGTAAAACATCCCTTTATCGACATTTGTCCGAGATTGTTTATGGCTCCCCAGGATTACCTTTTGTGATTGATTCGAGTTCCTCTTAATAAATTCCCTTAGGATTATTACTCTAAAGAACTCTGTTACTCGTTTTGTTCTGCGTCTCGGCATTAAATTTCTTATTTAAAAGGATACCAATCAAATTTATGGAGACAATCATCTGAGATAAAGGCCCGCTTATTAAAATAAACTTTATCTCCGCATTATTGTAAATTTTATGGCTTAATTACGAGTATCAACATTTAGAGAAGGGTCGACGACTTGCGTGTTAGAAGAATTTTAACTCAACACCAATGTATGATAATAAAGCATGTTAATGCTATTTACAAAAATAACTTCTAATCAAATCAGCCCGAAGCAAATGGGTATAGGTTGCCGACAAAACACATGTAAGGCACTCCGCTACCATTGAGCTCAAAACTGTATGCACTGACGATATATTTTTGTCTTAGTACATTCAACATTTGCCTCTAACAATAGCTGCAGTAAAGTTTAATTCAGAACAAGCGTCAACTTCGAAGTTCTTGGTAGCATTGGATAATATAAATTTCCTGGTAGAAGCATCCCTCTCGCTTAGTTAATTAAGACATAGATTATCAAACGTTTTTGAGTAGTAAATAAAATTGTAATCTTTTACCGTATAGCATAGGCGTCTCCACAACACGCCTTTATCTATCTTCAAGCCGAAACGCATAACGCTTCTTTGATCCCATCCCACGCAGACATTTAAATAGTAATATCTAAACCAATATAATACTAATGCACTGTCAATTTTTAATGTATCCTCTGATAGTAGGAAAGTTTAAATATGTAACGCGAGATGTTTTTATATTTATGATCTTTAATTGTTGTTTGTACTTAATGGATCTTTGATGACTGTTTCTTTTTTACAGGTAAGTAGGCGGATTAATCATCTTTAAGAACTCTATTTGTGAGTATGATTGCATGTTCCGTTTCATATATTTAATTACTAACACTTTCTATGTTTTATGCTTCGATGCTTCAGAAGTACCTTATTTTTAAACTGTTTGAAGAATAATAAACTATTCTATTCTATTTTGATTGTCATATTGTTAAGTTATATAGAATAATACATTTTGTAAAATTTCTAATTTGGCTCCAAAAACACAAAAGACATAAGTCACGTCGAAAACTTTCTTTAGAACGAGCCAGCGAAACTGGGAAGCCAAAACAAACTGATTAAATTCTTTAATCTTTATTTACTGAGATGTCTGTTGGATAATTACGTTTTACGATTTATTGTGCAAGTTTTAATGAGAGCAGATGAAGTTTCAAGCGGGAGGACTTGAGATGTTCATTTGAAAATGTCAACTATTTAAATCTGTTGACAAATTGGTGGGCCCCTTTGCAAATATCTGTTGTTCCTTGTTCACAATGGATTTTGTTTCTATTGCTATGACGGTAATTAATAAAATCCATCATGTTTCAATCCTCGTCGTAAACTTTATAAAGAAGCTCTTATCTAATAAATTTGTCTAAAGAATAGATAATTGACTGTATGAATTTTCAAAGCCATTGTCAGAAATTTTTATGTCATAAAAATACAGTAACTGCTAGTTTGTGATGTTATTATGACAAAACTGAATACATCTTAATGAAATTCGGCAATGAAATAAGATATGTTATAGAGGAGGTCTTATGCTATAATTTATCTTAAAATACAAATTTGATGTAGGCAAAAATTTGTATAAGAAACACATAATTCCCCAAATCAGGTCTATGAAAATTAATGTTAAAAGTTTTGTTAAGAAATAAAGAATAGACACGTGTTTTAACATTTTATGGTTATGGCAAATGGTCGTTTAAACAACACCTAATAAAATTGTTACATATTACATGCTCAAATGTTCTAGGGTGTTTTTAGTTATAAAACAGGTTCATGTTTAACCCATCTTATTTGTATTTAGCAAAATTGTGGTTTAAATTAGAGCATACATATCAAGAAGAATTTATACAGAACTTACAAACACAGTTTATAAACATACAAAAAGACAAACTGTGGCGAACCGTTCCACTTCTTTGTAGTCTGCGTTATTTATTATAATAAGTCCTATTTAATTGGTGGTCTACCAAGAATGCCATCGATATCGGGTGACTAGTCTATTATTACTTCACATCGCTTTAAATTCTTCTTAGCCTATATCTGATACGATAATAATGATATCAATTTAAAAAGCAACTCCAAATAAGGCTTACAAATGACCGTTCTAATACAACCAGTAAAAACTCATAATGACGATGTCTTTGTAAGACGAGTAGTCTTGGATTACTTAATCTATACTTACGCTACTTTTACTTCACTTATATCAACACCGTCATCGTTATGTTCTATGACATGTTTCTTACCATTACCTGTATTTATAATATCTACTTTTTAATGCATTCATTTAGAAACTTCTAAGAATTAGCGGTCGTATTTGGAATTCAGCTTTGATGGTATTGTATTAAGGTCGATTTTGTAAAAGTGTATGAATAGATTATAGATTTATCTAAGCCGTCGATACTCAAAGTGGTGTCTATATCGACCCCCAGGACTAAATTATAATCATATTCAGATGATCATGATTATAATGTTGGATTCTATAAATAAAATAATCCACATATAAAAAGAACATCTGTACCGCAGCGTAGAGGTTATAGGTTATAGCTATCTTATACTAATATATAAAGCTGAATAGTTTGTTTGTTTGTTTGCTTGAACGCGCTAATCTCAGGAACTACTGGTCTGATTTGAAAAAATTTTTCAGTGTTAGATAGCCCATTTATTGAGAAAGGCTACATGCTATATATCATCACGCTAAGATCAATAGGAGCGGAGCACCAGTGAAGTATGTTTCAAAATCATGGGGGGGGGGGGTTAAACTTACTTTTTTTTACTTAAGCGGATGAAGTCGCGGGCAGAAGCTAGTAATTTTGAGTCATAAAACTATGTGTGAAATAATGTTTTTGAAGTAAAAAATTATATTGAATATAGAGATTTTCCCGTGGCTACAATCGCATTAATCAATTAAATATCTTTTGGACATATACAGAAATAAATAGTATCCCATAATTCTTTCTTTTGTCAAAAGTACACTTGTACCAAATTTCACGTTAACAATTTTATTCAGCATTGCTCGAATAAGTTCAGTATTAGTTAGACAGGGGGTCTACACAATATAGAATAGCGATAAGTGTTCTACAATATAAAAAAGTTTGGAGACCTTCGTTTTAAGCGAAGTAAAGGAGTCATTCGGTCGTTGACAGATTTTCAAATATTGACTGGTCAAACCATTATCTGTACCCTGACAGGGGGCTTAAGTTCCGATAATGTAGACTTCGTCGCCACCCTTAAAATGTTTGTTTATGTCTGTGTTTGTTTGGGGATGTTTAGGTGTGGGGCGTTTTGTAATTAAAATGGACATTTAAAGACGATCGTGTTTCACGTTTTGTGGAAATGGGTGGTCATTGTTTTTATGTGTTTTAAATCGTTCTCAAATTTATGATCTTTGTTAAATAACTGTACGTATAAATAGTCTTAACATTTAATTAGCATAATAACCAGTTTATAGGCTAAGATATTTATATATTTTTTTAAATGTGAATTCTATTTTAATTATGATTTTATTATTTAAAGACAAAGAGTTTTGGACTGGTTTACGTCAGATCAATCGCCTTTATCGACATGTACATTTGTTTACTTTTGATTTTAATACAATAAAAGAAAACTCAAATTAGTTATATTGTATTGTACTCATAGTCCCTCAAGACTATAAGTAGAATACTGAGCCTAGGTCTTCTATGGGTAAGGTGCCTAGAAGGCTGGCTACGTTTCCTTGGTTGATCGTCATACTGATCCGTTGTCCGAAGTAGGCACCAGATCTCTAAATAATTACTTGTAACTTGTATTTATTTAGAAGGAAAAGAAAAAGAAAATCTAAATGTGAGTCACACAAAATACAGAATCACATATTACATAATAAAATACATATTTAAAAAGTTGTATACCGCTATTTGAGATATTTAATTATGAATATTTGATGTCTTTGTGAACTATTTGCCAGGTGGTGGCAGTTGCACCTCGGGTTGTAAATGAAAATTCGACGTAATAATGGACTGTATGATTATTATTTATAAATACATTATACATTTAAAAAGTATAACAAAGAGAGTACAATATAGCTGAGTGGCTGAATTGATAATTTTTCTTGAAGTGGTAGTATCAGCATTATGTTCATTTTTAGTTTTTTCGGCCTCCTATACCCGCATTCCGTCCGACGCCTAGTTGCTAATCGCGCTAGCTATGGGCGTCGGCGGTATGCGGGGCGCGGAGTGTAGATGTGCTCCGGCGGGCGGGTCAGGGGGGTGCTCTCTGTCCGCAACATCCTCCCCCCGGCGCAGATCCTCGAAGCCATCTCTTCTCGTCAGGACGATGAGCCTCCTTACTGGTCTCCTGAAGATGCCTCCCCGCGTTCGCACGTCCGCGCTCCGTATTATGTTGTCCGGTCCGCGATAAGTGCGCTCGATTTGACCCCGGGGCCATACGTTACGTGGCAACAGACCGTCCGCAATGATAACGACGTCTCCAACACGTATGCTTTCCTCACGTCGTCTTACGTCGTCCCTCGGTGCCAATGTAGGTAAGTACTCGCGTAGCCAACGAGTCCAGAACATGTCCGCTAAAGCTTGAGTGGCGATCCATGTCTTCCTGTCTGCTAACTCGTTCGTTCCCGTGATTGGCAAGCCCGTCGCCGACCCGATTAGAAAGTGGTTCGGGGTGAGCGCTTCGTCGTCTTCAGGGCTCACCGACACGTGAGTTAGCGGGCGCGAGTTTACGGTATGTTCTATTTCCGTGATGACAGTCGTAAGTGTTTCTTCCCTGGGAGCTTGTTCCGCCAATGTCGCGTGGAGTGCCGTCTTCACCGACCGAATTAACCGTTCCCAAGCTCCCCCCTGGTTCGGTGCGCCGGGATCGATGAAACGCCACGCTAAGTGTCTCCCTTTTACGTGATCTGGCATCTCTTCCTTCCATCTCGCGTACGCCGTTAGTAACTCTGTGTCCGCTCCATGGAAATTCGTTGCATTATCAGACCATATCACTTGAGGCCAGCCGCGTCGTGCTCCCATCCTTCTTAGGGCCATGATAGCAGAGTCTGTGCTAAGGCTTGCTATAAGTTCCATATGAATGGCACGAGTCACCATACATGTAAACAGCATTCCCCATCGTTTTTCTTTGCGACGTCCTATGGTCACCCATATGGGGCCAAAACAGTCAATTCCGCAATTGGTAAAAGGCCGTGCGTAGGCAGCTAGACGGTCCTTTGGCAGGTTTCCTTTCACCGGTACTGTCGGCGCAGTCTTCTTCAAACGACAGACCGTACATTGCCGCAGGATGTTTCGCACCGTAGGTCGCACTCGTAGCACCCAGTATTTTTGCCGGACGTTGTTTACGACATGTTCTCTCCCTATGTGATGATGCTGTTCATGTTCACCTCTTATAATCAGCCGAGTGAGGTGATGTGACCCGTCTAAGATCGGTGGGTTGCCGGTAAGCTCGCGCAGGGTGGCCGCATTGATCCTGCCGTTTAGCTTTATTACCCCGTCCCCCCCGTATTCGGGGTCGAGCTTATAAAGCCGGCTGTCACGTGACACGCGTTCTCCTTTCTTCAAACGCTCGTAATCCTTCGGGAAGCTTTCCTGTTGCGCTTGACGAATGAGTAAACGTTCAGCTCTCTCTATGTGTCGCGTTTCCATAGTGCGAGTCCTTCGTCTGCACTTGTCGATAAAGGCGAGCGCGTAGGCGGTCGCTCGTAGCAATTTTCCGTATGACGAAAATCTTGTGACGTCAACGAGTGGCTTTTCATCGGTCGTGTAAGTTACCACGACCTCGTCATCTTCGGTTTCCGTCGGTTCTTCTTTCGGCCAATTCGTCGGGGGTCCATGGAGAAATTCCGGGCCTTTAAACCAGCGGTCGTCCGTTTTCATACTCGAGACGTTAATCCTGGTTGCGTCGTCGGCGACGTTGTAACTTGTCGGCACCCATCGCCATTGCTCAGACTCGGTTATTTCGCCGATTTCGCTCAGTCTGTGTGCAACGTATGGGGTATATCGTACCGAGTCGTTTCTTATCCAGTGAAGAACGGTCTTCGAGTCGCTCCAAAAGATGACGTCATAACGCTTGAAACTATGTTCCTTTTTTATTTCCGCCGCTAACCTGGCTCCTATTAGCGCGGCTTGTAGCTCCATCCGCGGGATGCTTTGCGCCTTCATCGGGGCCACTTTCGCTTTTCCCGCGATTAAAGTGACGCCGACGTTCCCGTTGCGCTGCTCAAAGCGCCAGTAAGCCGCTGCTGCGTAGGCCTGTTCGCTGGCGTCCGTAAAGACGTGTAATTGCATGTTTACGACGTCTCTATCCCCTCCATAGCACCGCGGTAATCTTAACTCTTTTATAGAGTTTAAGTCACGGATCCATTCTTCGAATTCACTTGCCTCTTCCGTTGGCAAGGGTTCATCCCAGCCTAGCTTAAGCCTCCAGAGTCTTTGTAGCACTATCTTCGCCCTTATAGTGTACGGGCTGAGTAAGCCTAATGGGTCGAAAAGTGACATGACCATGCCCAGGGCCTCTCTCTTGGTGGGTGTTTGCGTGCCGCATTTTATGCTGTGTGGAACTCTTGGCATAGCGGTATTAAACGCGAGTTCATCCGTTTCCGGCATCCATAACACACCCAATGTCTTCCCGTAGGGATGCGCGCTAGCACCGAGCTCTTTGGGCTGTCTGGCTCTCTCTTCATCCGGGATATTTTCCATAAGGCGCTCGCGATTCGTATCCCATCCCGCGAGCTGAAAGCCGGCCTTCCTGTGCACTTCTTGTACTTCCGCTATCGCCTTGGCCGCTTCCGTTTCCGTTTCGAAGCTTTGAACCCAGTCGTCCATGTAGTGGTTTTGCGTGATTGAGTGATACGCCCGTGGGTATGTTTCCTTATGATCACTCGCATTCCTATCTCTCACGCTATGTGCGAGGAATGGCGAGCTTCGTGCTCCGAATATCATAGACGTCATAACGTAGCGCCGAGGCGGGTTATGGCGGTCGTCACCGCGCCATAAGAAGTGCTGCGCCGCTCTGTCTTCTTTCCTTATCTTCACCTGAAGGAACATGTCACGTATGTCAGCTGTTACGGCGATCTTCCCTTCCCGGAATCTGAACAGGATTCCGTATAAGGCACGTAGCAAGTCTGGCCCATCCAGTAACGCATCGTTCATGCACACCCCGTTTGAACGGGCGGCAGCGTCAAATACCAGTCTCACTTTGTCAGGCTTATTCGGGTTCGTAACGGCGAAGTGAGGCATGTACCACATGCGTTGGTTTCCTTCGTGGCTTCGTTCGCAAGGCTCGGCGTATCCTTTTGCTAGTAGCCTGTTGACCTGGGCCGTGTATGCTTGTTTAAACTGCGGCGACTTATCCATTTTGCGCTCGATCCCGCGTAGACGACGCACTGCCATGTCGTAGCTCGGTGGCATGGTGACGTCATCGTTTCGCCAGGGCAGTCCGACTTCGAAGCGGCCGTTTTCTCTCTTCACGGTCTCTGAAAATATCTTCAGCGCCCGTTGTTCTTCCGCTACAGGTTTCACCTTGTTCGATATACCGAGTGCGTCGATATCGAAATGAGACTTCACTATTTCGAATAATTCGTCCTTTTCCCGCGGCTCTTTATCTTGCCACGTTCGGACGTGTAATACGGTGTCGTTTCCCTGCGTTACCAGGCCTCTGGGTGCACTCCCGTGTATGGTCCACCCCAAGAGGGTCAGGGAAGCGGCTGGTTGGCTCTTCTTTCCTGCCAACAGTTTTCTAGTCACGATCAGATGCCAGTTGTCAGCTCCAATTAATACGCGCGGCTTGGCGTTCATAAAGCACACGTCGTCTATATGAAGCGTCTTCAAATGGTGTAACTGTCGTATGACTTCAGACTTAACGGAGTGAGTTCCCAGTGCGAGTTTCTTCACGGTGCGCGCCTTGATAGGATGGTAGTGCGGTTGCGCTCTTCCGCGCACCGCGACGCTCACCATCCTACTTTCCGCTTCCCGCTGGCTCGACGTGATGCCGTGAATGTTCAATGGCCTCCTCGGGCCATCTGCCCCTAGCATCCCGGCTATCTCCTCGTCGACGAGCGTGATCGTGGACCCTTCATCCAGCAGCGCGTACGTGCTCACTTCCTTTCCGTTAAGCCCCTTGACGGTAATCGGACACACCTTCAATAACACTCTTCTCTCGGTGTTAGAATTGTGTGCCGATGCCGTCATGACCGACTCCTCTCTGTCGGCCGGTTGACTGACCGACTCCGCTCGGTCGATCGGTCCACTGACGGCTCCAGTTTCCCTTCGTTGGTGTAGAAGTGCGTGATGCGGCTCGCGGCATTCATTAACACCGCACTTCCTCGCCTTACAACGGAACCGTCTGTGTTTACTTAGTAGGCACAAAAAACATATTCTCGTTTCCTTGGCCCACTCCCATCTGGCTGGCAACGACATCGAAGCCAGCTTGCCGCACTGCGTTGTCTGGTGCTCAGCTCCGCAACAGTAGCACACGATCTTGGCTTCCGTTGTAGCATACACACGGCGACGCTCGTTCATCCTCGGCGGCTTCACTTTATTTTCTTTAGTGACGTTTACACTCGTCGTAGGCAGTGATGACGTCATGAAAGAATACTTCATTGCTCTGTCTGCTTCGCCCGTTAGAAATTTCGATAGTGTCATAATCTCCGGCTCGTCTCGGCTCGAGAATTCATCTGCAAAGTCGCACCATTTCGTTCGTAGATGCGGGCTGAGCTTCTCGACGACTTGTCGTGTCAACATAGGGTTAAGTAAATATCCCTTGTTGTCGACACACGAGATGACCGTCACTATATTCTGCAGTTTGGTGGCTAGGCTGTTGAGTTCGCTGGCAGACGAACCCGATCGTGGCAACTTCTTGATGTCTTCCAATGCGCGACTGATTATGATCTCTGGACGTCCATAGCAGCGCTCCAGCGTCTTCATAATGATCGCAGGGTCCACGGCGGTATACAGCAGGGCTGTCACGCACTCCCTTGCTTCGCCTTTAAGGCAAGTGCGTAGACGGCCTAAGTTCTCCGCAGGTGAAAATCCGTGTAAGCTCGTCGACTCGCGCATTGCAGCTTTAAACGGTAGCCACTCTCCCGGGGCCCCGCTAAAGGTAGGCAGCTCCTGGCACTGTCGCGGTGTCGGCCTGTTGCGTGTCATGCGCTCCAGTACGTCTGCTAGACGGTCGATTCCACGATCCCTGGATCTGGTCGGCGTCGGCGATCTTGCGTTGCGCGGCGTTCTGAACGTCACACGAGCGGTCTGGTCGTTCGTTTCTGCAGACCGGTCCCGCGCCATTGGATACTCTTCCCTTGCTCTTCCCGCAGCGTCTAACGGTGGTCGCGGTCCGGCTCCTCTCGTTCCGGGCTCGGTCCTGTCGCCTGCGCTCGGCGACTCCCCCCGTATGCGGGTATTCTTCAACCACTCTGTTATATTTCTCTCTGTTTCCACCCCATCGTCTTCACACACGCTGTTCCCGTCTGTCTGCTCCTTGAGGGCGGCTATGTTCGCAGCGACCCTCTTCTTGATCAGCGACACTTGTAACCGGAGCTCCTCCCGACGGATTGCGGCGATTTGTTCTTCTGCTTCCAGTTCCACTTGCCTCACCAAAGTGGCGGCGCTGAGCTGCGAACGGTGTGATCGGACGGACGGTGATCGCGATTGGCGTTCAGTACGAATCGCGGTGTGTACTTGCGCGGTCGTCGTCTGTTGCATTCCGGGCGACGCGGGTCGCGATACGTTCGGCGCGGACGCGGACGCGGATATATGTACGGACGGCGACGCGGGGGGTTCTTGATACGCTCTCTGCACTCTGTCTTCGGCGGTCTTGCTCCTGGTGTTCGGCATCTTCGGTCCTTGCCTTAGCCTAACACGTATGACCGACTACCCTGACCAGTGTGTATATATGTGTGTGTATAACCGACGATCCTAATTTACTACACTAAACACTAAACACTGAGACCTTTGACCGACCTAACTGGAAACAGCGCACCGTCTATGACTTTGTGAACTGGCCGTTTGGCACCGTTAGGTGGACAGTCACTCGGTCACGGTACGAAGTAACGTTATTCTTTCTTCCGGTCTTGATCCTGCAGACGCGTAGCCTCGGCGTCCGGGGCAGGAACTCTTGGTCTCCTGGTACGTAGTCCGGCAGGAACTCTTGGTCTCCTAGTACGTAGTCCGGGCTGCCCACGATGATCTTCTATAATAATCTTCTTTCTTCTTTAGGGTGCCGCTACGAGACCGTATAGAGTTGGTCTTTCTTCTTTCTTGAGGTTTCGATGGAGCAAAAGACACTGCTCGTTTCTTCTTTGCGATTCTTCTATCCGGCGGCGAAGTACCAAAAAACTATTGGTGGCAGTTGCACCTCGGGTTGTAAATGAAAATTCGACGTAATAATGGACTGTATGATTATTATTTATAAATACATTATACATTTAAAAAGTATAACAAAGAGAGTACAATATAGCTGAGTGGCTGAATTGATAATTTTTCTTGAAGTGGTAGTATCAGCAGTATGTTCATTTTTAGTTTTTTCGGCCTCCTATACCCGCATTCCGTCCGACGCCTAGTTGCTAATCGCGCTAGCTATGGCAACACCTATTTACGTACAGGTTTGATTCGTGGCATCGTAAATTTCGGAAACGAACTTTCTGTTATTTACTATGGTCTGGGTGTCTGGGATCGGTCCCAGAGTGGTGCTTTGTATATCACCCATAAGACAAGCGTTACTTGCTTAGCGTGGGGATATACAATGAGTGTGTTTTCTTCCGATTTTTATTATTATTCACAAATATATATTTTATTTACATTTTTCTTATAAAATATTATACTGTATGTCTTTCAAGACCACGGGCCATAAAAATGGCCCGGACTGTTGGGGGGCTTGCGTGGGGCCATGGGAAGGCCAACACGTAGAGGCCCCTTGACAAATTTAATGTAAATGTGGCGTGACACTGGCCGGCGATTATCCCTGTCCACACCATATAGTAATGCACCCAAGGACAAGCCCCGGCCAGTGTAGGACTATTGTGGGAAGTGAGGACAAAAAGTACCGGGCTATTGTGGTGAACTGCTAATGGTACTAGGGGTCTGGGAATATGGGGACTACGGCGTCTGCCCGTCGCAATGTTCGGAGAACATGGAAAAATGGGCAGACGGTGATTCGCCACTACTTGCATGGGCCCCAAAAAATGCCATAAAGACAGGGACAACATGGGTGTGAGTGGCTAAGGGGTGTAGAGAGGTGGGCTGCAGGTTCACCGAAGCTACTTCCGACGTTAGGCCATTTTATTATTATGTAACCGTATGTAAATGTATGTATGTATGTATGTATTTATAAAATATTATTATTATGTAACCTTTTTTGTCAACCCTACTGACCATCGACGCGTGACATCATGAGGCTATCGGCCAACCTGCGCACGGGTAGTACAAGAATTGCTGGAACATTTCTGATTACTGTGATCCACGTCTTAAAATCCCTTGTAAAACAGAACCTATAATATTAACATACAAAGAGCTAAAACAGGAAGCGATAATTTCAAAAGCAACAAGCGCCTGCGCATCTACAATGATGATTTTATGAACCCATGTCCGGTATGTGAGTAATGAGATCGTTATATGGAGTTCAGAATGGGATTTAAGCGATATAAATCGATTCACCTGATAGAAAAGACCATTTCCTACTTCTGGAATACCAGATTCTTAACGCTCGTTTGTAAGGAGATAAGACAACGAATGTGGGGTAGCATCCTTGTATAAACATCTATAATATTATAAAACTCTAGACATGCCGTGTCTGTACTTTGCAGGTATTTAAAAAAAACAACTGGAATAGACTATATAAACGATGGGCAACACGATGCAATTTTATTTTTAGATTTCTTGTCTGTTTGTTGGTTTTTCTGTCTGTTTGTCGTTTAGTCTGTTTGTTCGGGATTCACATAAAAACTACGTTCGATGCGGTTTTCGCTCATCGACAGCAAATTCTTGGGTTGCGTTAATTTTTATCCCGGGAATCCCGCGGGAAAATTTCTGGGAATTATTTAAAATGGTCAATCGAATTCCGATGCGAGTTTTTGACTGATCGATAACAAATTTTATGTAATAAAATATATGATATTTTTTATCCCAGGAATCCGAGTACAGATAAAACAAGTAAAAAATCATGCAAGTTCTCATAAAGCAGTGTTTTTTGCTAGCTTATACTTACTTATACATTACATTACGCTTCATACCACTCAGGATTACAGCTTGTCTGTACGTACATTAATCTCACAGACAAACATGAAATAAAAAGATACTTATCTTGCTTCATCACGCCGGTATCTGTATATGAAATCTTTGCTTTAACAATGTGTTTAATTGCATTTCGCTGCAATGAGCCAGTGTATTGTGTTCATGTAAATTGTTTTCAATACTACATTAATCATTATATGTTTTTGTAATATCTATATAATATTATAAACATGCCGTGTGTACATTGAAGTTATTAAAAAAAAAACATAACTGGAATAGACTTTATAAACGATGGAGAACACGATGCAATTTTTTGAAGTGAAACTTCTATATAGACGAGGTTTTAGGATTTTTTGTCACGAAAAAGAGTTACGGCCGTGGTGAAAGGCGGCATAATTTAAGAGTAGACGTGGTGAGAGACGGCATAATGTTAGAGCAGACTATGGATATTTTTATTGGTTCCGTATCGAATTCAATTTTTTTGTTTGTTAAATAAATTTTTGTTTGTTTGTGGGCGTCTCGGGACGCCCGATAGAAGTGATAACTTAAGCCCGCCTACCGCTGCCGTATGCGTGAGAGAAACGGAAGCCAGGCAGACTGGCGCCGTAACGCGTTACGTAACGAAGCGGTTTACCCTCCCATAAGAAGTTATCACTTCAAAAATGCAATTATTAAAATGCACCTAACCTAACCAAATCATAATTTGCAGTAAACCTGCGAAAAATCAAAATGTTTGCTGGGACACATGGTAGAAGTGAAACTTCAACGGACAAATGGAAAAACGAATCGCAACGGACAAGTGGAAAAACGAATAACAACGGATAAGTGGAAAAACGAATGGCAACGGACAAGTGGCAAAAGGAATCGCAACAAAATTTTAACTTGAAGTTTTACGGGCAGATTATTAATGTACTTGTCCAATTTGAAAAGCTGATGGCGCTAAGTCACTCCCATACAAAATTACGTTAACTTGAAATTGGTCGAGTCGTAAAAAACTCCCACTAAGCATATAGGACAATGTCTCCAGGGCTCGCTATTATAATATAAAATGTATAAAATTATATATTGAACATTATAAAAATGTTATAGAAATTAATAAAAATATACAAGAAATGCTGAAGAATCATTTTTCAGTAAACATTAGCGTGCGCGAAGTCAGCACAATGGAACATTAAATTTCACAACCCCTGTTTTTATGTATAGAATATGACACACAGACAACTTTTCGACCATCATATTATGTATATGGTTATAAAAATCGACAATACGCTCCGCACTTAAAAATAATAGCAGAAGCTTTATGCATTTGTATGCGGTGACTTGGCGCCATAAAATACGCGATTAACATCAGAGATATATGTATCTACTCCTATAATATGTCAAGAACGATTTCATTGCAAGTTATTTATTATTTCTCTCTTTTATTTCACCTTCCCCTAATTATTTGGGGTGCGCTTAATATGTGTTTTGCTTCCGTACTTCGTACTCTTCGTACGTACTTCCGTCGCACCACAAATCATTATGTCATTCATCACACAAGCCAGCCTTCTCTTTATTAATATACCTTTACGTTTGTTCTCGTCAATCTTCTAGTTTTACATTCTTTCTGTCACGTGGCTTTCACCCCTCCTCGTTACATGCTCATGCCACCTTAGTCTTCTTCCTCTCCATTTTTCAGTCACGGGTGAAACTTTCAAAGGTCCTCTTATGTATTAATTTATTATCTTATTCATGCTTGTAATACCACATATCCATCTTAACATTCTCATCTCAGCTGATTGGAAACGTTTTAGGTCTATCACTTTAGTGGATTAAGTTATTTTTATCTGTAAGGGCCTTAAAATATTTTTTTATTCCAATTCGTAATCTTACCGATCGTTCATTTTCTGTACTATAGGTTAAAATTTGAGAAAAGCTCCATAAAATTAATGTCAAAATACAACCGACGGTAAGACAAGTGAATTATTAGTAAGATATAGGAACTGGTCATATGGCGTATAATATTATAAAATTCTAAACATGCTGTGTCTGTACATTGAAACTATTTAAAAAGAAACAACTGGCATAGACTATATAAACGATGGAGAACACGATGCATTTTTTTTTAGATTTGTTGTTTATTTATCCGTTTGTTCTGGATTCACGTAAAAACTACTTTGCCGATTACGATTTGGTTTTAGCAAATCGACAGAAAATTCTTACACTTAAATTCAGCGCTACTTTTTATCCTGTGTATCCCGCGGGATATTTTCTGGGAATTATTTAAAATGGCCATATTAAAAAAAATCTAATTCCAATGTGATTTTTTTCACTGATCGATAGCAAATTTTATGTAGATAATAAAATGTGTAATATTGATTAACCCGGGAATCCCGCGGGAATTTTCCTAGGAGCGGTTTGTAGTTTTCGGGTGCATAAAAATAAGTTTATTCCGACATAGTTTACACTAAAACGATAACTTACATTATTATTTTAAATGCTGTGGTATTTTGTGTCTCTGGAATCCCGCGAGAATTTCAAGCTAAGCGTGGGCGAAGTCGCGGACATATCTTAGTATATTTTAAGTATTTTTATCAGTGCAGGAACGGAGAAAGAATACAATTTCCTGCGGCCGGGCGGCCTGTCGTAAGAGGCGACCAAACAACCCACTGCCAGGTGGTAGGGCATTTGCCCGAATGGATGGCTATCAACCCTGGTCTAGAGTATGCCGCCATTACAACCTTGAGTTGTGTTGTGAGTTGTGTTGGTGTTGCAAATGTCCATAGGCGATGGTAACCGCTTTCCATCACATGGGCCGTGTGCCTGTCTACTGAACTGCTGCAATAAAAAATAAAAAAAGTATGTACATATTTTCCACCGAACATCTTTGAAAGTGGTCAAGCGCGAATTTCGTAGCCTCGCGAACCTCCGCCTGAGAGCTCCTGTCTTACATTCTTAAGTGTTGGACCTGTATTCAGGACGGGTTTAAAGCAAAAACAGGGAGCTGTTCGCCGCATTCATAACAGTTTTTATCACCTGTCGCCGTCCGGGTATTATGTTCGTAACGACTGACGAATGCTTTGTGATTCTTTATAATGAACGTATGATATGGTATTAAGACTCGGGTTGCTTTATGAGACGTCTAGTTCAAGACACACTTTTATCTTATATATACATACTAGCTGTACCCGGCAGACGCTGTCCTGCCCTTAAAAAATAAAAATCAGAACCCGATCGCAGCACCGGTTTGTGAGACCACCGGTAGAAGCCTGGCAGGAACAACTGTTCGAGTGGTAACTGATCAATTATCGACTGCCGAGAGTAGAAAATTATTAAAGTACTAATATCGCTATTGAAAAATATGGGTTGGTGGTAGTAAAGTGAAAATTTAGGGTTAAAAAAAATGTCAAAAATATAAAGAAATATATTTAGGGGTGGGTCACCCTTATCATTTAGGGGTAATAAAAATAGATGTTAGCCGATCGTCAGGCCTACGCGATAATCACACAAAATTTTATACAAATCGGTTCAGCCGTTTCGGAGTAGTTTGGTAAGAAACACCGCGACACGAGAATTTTATACATACATACATACATACATACATAACTTCACGCCGGTTCCCTTGCGGGGTAGGCACGAACAACAGAGCGCCATTTAGGCCCATTCTTACACACCTCACTTGCTTCTTTGAGAATTTTATATATTAGATAAATCAATTGCTGTTCGTTAATCAATCTAAAACTCACGAAAATTGGCCGCGTTACTCTATTACAGTTTAGTACTACACTACTACGTATCAATTTATAGTAATAGACAAACATTTCATTATTATGTGGAATGCATTTTTTTAAACTCACTTCAATAAAAAATGTGGAACTGAGAGCACAATCTTTTGCTTAAAAGATTCTCCAACATATATAAATATTAGGACTTATACAATGTTATAATAAACTCTAGAACAAAAAAGTACGTAACAACCATTATAGCTGTCATTATTAATACAAAATGAAACTCAATCTGAAATGATCATGTACATTTCTATAAACTTCCATCAACCTATTGACCCGATCTAAAAACGTCAGCGCCTTAATTATTCTTAACATCATAATCGCTCCATACATAAGTGTTCAATGAACATGAGTACTAAGACCGACCGTCCAATATATAATAACCCCTCAGACGCTATAATATAACTTATATCTTTATTGACAATCTTGTGTCTTGTTACACTGGTTATCAAGTAGGTATTAAGACTGAACATCCTTTTTAAAAAGACCTCTAACTCTTAACACTGCATAAGGAATGTGAAGGTCAACTAAAGTTGGTTGTATAGCACGAAGATTATAACGTTACAAAGAAATACTAGTTTACTTGTCGCAGCCACCCGCTGTGCTTCTGAGGCGCCTATACAGCACCCCACACAAGTTAAGCAATCACTCTAAGAAATAACTCCATTATCGACCTTAAAATCTACATGATAAAAATTTAATAATGTCTTTGAACTTTAGTGATAGGTTGTATACCGCATGCGGTTTCATTACAAGGCTTACAATCGTTTATCATACTTAACATTGCTATAATTTATTTGTAAATGGCTCGAGAAGTTTTATATTGTAAGATTATTTTACATGATGTTCTCCGATGTCTACAGCTTTTGTCTTTATCGTTCTGATCTTCTTGGAACTAAGAGAGGTCGCTTTTAATAAAATCGCTGTAGTTATTTTTTTAAATTTAATTGACTACAATAACATATCGTTACCATTACGACGTGATGATGGTGAAGAAAATCATAAAGATAATCTGCAGATCCATCGATGCGTGAAACCCGGCAATCTGCTGTGGACAAGTTTAGTGAATATGCCGTCCATTCTTCTAAAATTAAAAGGTCTGATCTGGAGTTCTATTGGTTTATTAATATACTAGCTGATGCCCGCGACTTCGTCCTCGTGGTGCGGTTTTTTAACTATCCCATGGGAACTCTTTAATTTTCGGTAATTAAAAGTATCCTATATGTTGACCAGGGATATAAGCTACCACCATACTTAATTTTATTTAAATCGGTCCAGTTGTTTCTGAGATTAGCTGGTACAAACAGACAGACAAACAGATACACAGAGAAACAAAAAATTTGAAAAAAATCTAAATTAGTTCTATTTCACTGACTCGGTTTTTAGCATTTTTTTTCATTGTACAGAAATTCGACCTCTACAATTATATTATATGTATATAGATAAATACAAAGCAAATATTCTGTCTGTTCTGGCTGCTGATTAATATACATCAAACACCGCTAAGCTCCACGTGAAGTTTTCTCACAATATCACCATATATCGCAGCATATATCGGCTTCGTTCGCGTAAACTACATATAAATTTGAATCCGCAAAAAATCTTTATCTGGGAGAAAAAATGTCTTACATGCATATCCAATCTGGAATACACATTGTACATGACAAATTTCATTATATTCAGTGCATTTTCAAAATTTTAGAAAAGGGGCAAATAACCATACACAACACACATTTTTTTTTTGGCAGGGGAAACCCGATCGAGGACCATAAACCGCGATAAGTACAGAAGCTTGGGAGGATACTTCGCGACCCATGAATGGGATTCGCCAAGTCTAGGTGGCACTAGCATGCCAAATCAGAAATGGTGTCATGCTATTACCACTCGCCAGTTAGGGATACCCACTAAAACCCCTGGGTGTTCAGTCCTGCAACTTATGCCAGGGCTACGGGGAATCTCAACTAAATCCGCGTGCCCTGACAGGCGGGGACCCACAGGCCACATCCACTGCCGGGGAATTCTTTTATACCCCGGTATCTTCCATGTCTAATCCGGGGCGTGGGACGGTTTGTAACGCGCCTCACGGGAGGAGGAATGAGCGCGCGCGGAATACTCGCCCTCTCATCTCGACGGCATATGCGGGATGAGTGAGAATCCCTATTCCCCAACGGGCCCCACCCGCGCCGCTTACGGCAGCCGAAGGTCGAAGCCCGCCCTCCGGCCTCTGCGCGTCTTCCTTTGGCGGGAACGGGGCAAGGAAGTCCGCTGACGCTCCCGCTCCGCCTCTTCCTTCGCAAGCATGACGCGCTCGCAGGAGGAGGAGACGGCGTCCCATCCTTGTATACCCAACACCCTACCCAAACTATAACACGCAAACTTATTTTCACATTTATGTTAGTAATACTAAGTTAGTATTATTACCATTTAAGCATTTATTTTTAGGATATTTTAGATAAGATTTATTTGCTATAACACTTTTAAAATATCTTGATCAATTAGTAATGTCCGAAAGCTTTAACGATTCATTTTTATATAAAAATCGTGTTTATTTATTTCATTATAAATTTATTACCAAAATATTTTAGATCTGAATACAAAAACGTACATTAAACTCATAATACTCATTTTAAAATATCCGTAATTATCACTATAAAATGCCAAACCTACTAAAATAAAAACATTATTAATTTTACTAAAACATTATATCAATAATAAAAAACGTCATTTTACATATATTTATCAAAATATCAAAAGTTCTTTCTGTGCTTATAAAAATCTCGTTTTGTTTATAGTATGTTATTGTTTATTATCACTTAACACAGTAAAAACTCGTAAAATATTTTATTTGTACCAAACACATATTCCGTTTCAATACGTGATTCGATTCATTCGAATGGAGTCATCCCGATGAATAATCGCCCGGTTTATTATCGATTACAATATTTTACACGTCGCCAACTCGACCCTGTAACATGAGACCTACCTTTTATTTATGTATCAGGCCATTTCATGGATTGTCTTCATTCGATTTTCGAATATTAAATTTTATATTTGAAACTTTATCATGCAGATTATGTTCGATTGTTTTTTTTAAATAATTGGCAGACAAAGACACATTGTATGTTTTACACCGACAAATAATACCTCCCGATGTACCAGTGCACAGTAAGCTAATTTTAGTAGCGTGCGACAATGTACGAATCGTGTAAGCGGGACAGAGCTAAAAATGCATAGCAAGCAACATTGCCATTTCCGCTTGCGAATAAAGTTTAATATAAATTATTGACATGTCGGAAACCACCGAAATCGGTCTGCACTTTTCGACGCCGATCGGAATTATAAGTTGTGTAAAACTATAATATACAACGGAACGCTCTGGAGCTAGACACCCAGACCATAGTAAGAAGAAAAAGAAACAAATATCATCAACCCTCCACTTATATAGTTTACAATACGGGCATTGTACACAAGCCAGAATGAAAAAAAAAACTCAAAACTTCCTTCAATATGACACTGTATTTAAATTAAATGCATTCTCATTAATTCCAATTTTGCATTTTGCGTTCGTGCAAAATCAAGATTTATATATTATTCTCATCGTTACTTGAGCTCACTTAACAAGCTATCTATTAAACAGTATGTTATACAAGTTAACGTTAAGTTAAAGTTAGTATTAAGTAACACCGGTAGTACGTTAATGAATGTTAAACTGGTTACTCGGTTACATTCGACATATCTTTAGTCACGCGATTTTAGAATGTTTAAGTTAAATTTATTTTGTACATTTCATTTAATTTTACAGGATAACTAGCTATCCCGGCAGACGTTGTCCTACCCTGAAGAAATAAAATTTAGAACCCGATTGCAGCGCAACCTACCGAGTCGAATTGTGAATCTAAACCATTCTCAAATCCATATTCGCTCGAAAAAATCGAAAGTAATGCACTAGTACATTAAAAAAAATTATGAGACCTTTTAAAATTAAAATTTTTAACTGTAACTTTCAGAAACTTACTCTTTTGTTGGTCTATAAAATTATACAGTAACGAGAAAAAAAAATAAAAAAAAGAAGTCTGGCGATTTTTGAAATTTTAAAACATTGGAACGACCTATTAAAATTTTTTTTGAGCTGTCCTTTGGAGGGAGTTCTTAAAATATCAAAAACTAACATTTCTTCACTCGACTAAAAAAAAACGGTTTTTTTGTGCCACTCTAATACTTATAGGATATTGATGATTAGGGTTAGGTTAGAATCAGAAATTGTGTATCAGTAGTAAAATTTTCAATTTTACCACAATGTGCATCTTCGGAAAACAGTTTCATTCTTAGAAAAATATAATTTTTAATTACTAAGTCAGTTAATGATCTTGTAAACAAAGGTGAACGTAGTACATTTTTTATTCCAGAATAAAAAATGTCTTTTTTTCTCATTGTATGATTTCAGTAGACGGGCAGACGGCCCACCTGATGAAACGCGGTTACCATCGTCTATGGACATTTACCAACGTGCTGCTACTCTTTAGAAAATTAGATTATAAAACAGCTTATTGTGTATTGAAATCTTTTATGGCAATCATTAGCCAGGTGTGTCCGATTTAAAGTACAAACTGATTCTAGGAAATTCGGTCCACGCAGCCGGGCAGACATATTGCATCTGTGCAGTATAAAGCAATGCCTCGATTGAAGGACGAGGCAGTCTAGCGATAACCATGAGCGAAGCAAGATTTGTGTACTACATTCAGTAATCTATTTAGTGACGGACTTTGCGCGTTTTATGGAATTACGATGTTCTGCATTACCTTTGGACTTTTTGCGTTCGGTTATATTTGTACCTGTGTTATACGTGTTTATATAGTTCTAATAAACTCTATAATAATTCCAACGGTTTTTTAATTCGAGTCCTGCAACTCGTAACAGTATTCTTTCTAATAAAGTGTCCATTAGCACTTTTCTTATTGTCTCTATTAAGGGGACGACGCTTTGTTCATGTGTTCTTTAATAAGTTAGCACAGTACACTACACTTTAGTTTTGTTTATAGCACTAGTTCAAACGGTTTTGTCCTTCTGAGCCTTCTCATTATATCCGTGTTGTCGAGGAGCTGGATCGCCTCGAATAAGTACAGCTGACCATAGCTTAATAACACTATATAAATTAAGATTTAAAAAATATCAAATGACTTTTTTAATGGAAAAGTTAATTACGACACGACACCTCAATTTTTCCAAATCGTCTTTGATTTATTGGCCCCCAAAACTATTTTCAAAGGCCATTAGCATCATCTTAATTCATAGCTTTTCTAATCGTAAGTATAGTTTAAAATTCTTATGGTCAATCATAATTTAATGTAAGAAGGCGAAGGAGAATTAATTGTATACTCGTCTTAATAAATGTTTTATTTTTTACGACAGTGTTTCTGTACTGATTTATGTTAGTTAATACCGTTTACCGGACTGGTCTAAACAACCCTCAGCCAGGTGATAGGGTATTTGACTGTCTCGACTACGACGAACGTAATTTGTCCGGGCTTCACTGCTTTTTGAAGTGAAACTTCTTTAGAATCTTTGTGATTTGAAACGAAAAAGCGACACTAAAAAGAGATAAATACATAAATCTATAGGACTGAGCTTGTGAGAGAATGAGATAGAGAGAGAGATATCACTTTATTGCACACCAAAATATACAATTACAAAACAGACCATATTTACAATATTTTCTAGACAATACAATAGTCGGCCTTATAGCTCAAAGCGATCTGTTCCAGGCAACCTTAATCAAAAAATCTGAATCAGGCGATGTAGGTGGTGCAGGAAAAAGGCAATTGATATATAAATACTCAAACTTATTTATGGAATAAATATACAAATACATACATATATACACAGTCATATATATATATACAATAATATATTTCAAAATACATAAGTAAATATAAATATAAATAATAATAAATGTATTAGCATGATTATATTGTGTAGAGTGAGTTTGGGGAATAGTGTGAATGGAGCGCTAGGTAAACTTCTAGGCGCTAAGGACCTCAGCCAGAAGGCCCAGCTCGCCATACACAACGCGGTGCTGGTACCTACGCTCACGTATGGAAGCGAAAGTTGGGTATGGAAAAGAGAGCATGAAAGTAGAGTAAACGCGGTCATCTCGACCGCGTGCATCTGGCAAGTACTGCGCAAAATCTGCGGAGTGACGCTCGCGGACCGCGTTCGTAATACCGAAGTAAGAAATAGAGTTGGTCTGAAAGAGAGTGTCGGGGTGAAGGTAAGGTAAGGAATGCTCCTGTGGTTCGGGCATGTGGAAAAAATGTATGATAAAAGAATGACTAAACAGATATATAACGCAAAAGTGGATGGATACAGAAGTCTTGGAAGGCCACGACACACCTTCCATGATCAAATTGATCGTGTACTAGCAGAAGGTGATGTCAGGAGCCTTAAGAACAGACGAGCGTGCATGACCAGAGCTATGAATGTCAAAGAAGCAAGTGAGGTGTGTAAGAATAAGCCTGAATGGCGCTCTGTTGTTCGTGCCTACCCCGCAAGGGAACTGGCGTGAAGTTATGTATGTATGTATATTGTGTATAGAATACATTATATTTAATAATTTTAAACACTATGCATACAGCAAGAGTTGAAAATGTTTTGAACTTTTGTGTTTTGAAGCTTAAATATATTATAACGATATAATATATGAAATGTGACGTCACGAAATTTAGAATCCCTCCCACCCCTTGTATCTGTACCTATATTTTCTATATGTTACTACGCAAAGGTATATTTGCTTAGTGATTTAGTGATATATAAATACTTAAGGCGATATAAAAAATATTTTGAATAACAAGATATACATTCTTATGCAATTCGAGAGCCAAGCCAACTAGTGCAGCAATAGATTAGTATTTTATTACCGAAAATGTCTGTTTTATTTTACAAATTTTCATAAAAATGCTATTAATCCTATAAATCGCTCGTACATCGATAGTCGATTAGAGAAAACGCATTTTACATGCCGTTTTTCATTGATTTATAAATATCTCATTTCGAGGCAGGTTGTGTTTTTAAATCTTTTTAAACGACGTAGACTGTTGGAAATGATGTATGACATATTGAATAATGCGACATCGCTAGATGGTGCTAACGATCATTGATCTCACTGTAGAAGCAATCTTTAAACGTCATAAGCAGGTATTAACAGTGGTCAGAATCGGGGTTTAAATTTTGTAAACTTTTTTATAAGCTTTTACTTAACTTGAAAAAACATTTTTTTTAGTTTTACAACAAAATAAGTTACGTATATCTAGCGAAAATAATAATATAAATTAAAAAAAAAACAACATTTTTTTTTAAACAAACTTGTTTTAATGTTCTAATAAACGTAAAAATAAACTTGAAGTAGGTACAGTCAGCGTCTTATAGAAAGAAGCAGCCAAGATGATCAAATAGATAAGAACATCGAAAGTAATCATTAGTATCGGTACAACCATTGTCGTCTAATAGATCGAATCACCCGTCTTGACCAAATACATCAGTACACCGACAACGCCAAATACATGAGTACAACCATCTCAAAGAGACACACTTTCTATTCTAAATGTGATTAGTGTCAAATCGAGATGATTTCATACTAAACCAAAATTGTATTTCGAATTATGTATTTCAAATTGAATTACTTATTGTTAAATTTGCAAATGAAAAGCAAATGTGAAATTAATGTCAATTCTGAAGACGTTTGAAACTTTATCCTGATCACAGCAGTGTGATTGACGAAGAGGATGATATGTGCATAATAATATTTATTACGTTTAATCGAGGGTAAACACTGGGATTGGAAGTATCACTTATTGACTACTTACAAACATTGTAAAACTACTAACCCATAAGGGCAGAGATCGAATCTTTAGTATTTTTGAATATGTTTTATTACTAACTCTATGGACACAGAACGATTTCACGTCGATAGATTATAATCTATAGGGAAATAATGCTTAAATTGTAAGCAGTTTGTTCCGGTTCACAATATTTCAATAGCTCTCGAGATAGATTATAATCTAACGGTCTGTACAATTTAACCATGAATATATACTCTAATATAGTCAATTAATAACGGCGTTCATTTTAACTTTATAACTAAGTTGCATTTGGCTACAGTACCTAACTATAATATTATTTCAGATGGAACAGAGATATTAGCCGAGCCCAGCTAACTAAAGATATATTATTAACCTACAAATTTTATAAATAGTCTCAAGTTCCTGTTTCTAACCAGATATTTCAGTTCTCTTAATTAAATCAGGTTTTTCATACTTTTGTTTACATTCTTTAATACTTGATGACACTGCTTTTCAGCTTTGAACTAAATACTAACTGTATTATTCATAGAGAGTTAGAGTAAGTTTGAACGCTTCTTTAACCACCATAAAGAACTGTTCAAACATACTTGACTATCAAATGTATCATCATCATGGAAACGCGAAGGAAGTTTCGCGGGCAGACGATAGTCTATAATATTATAATATGCTAAATATGTCGTCTCTCTACATTGAAGTTATTAAAAAAAAACACAATTGGAATAGACAATATAAACGATGGAGACACGATGATTTTTTTTAGATTTCTTGTCTGTTAGTCGGTTTTTCTGTTTGTTCGGGAACGTAAAAACTACTAGGCCGATTGCGATTCGATTTTCGCTGATCGTGAGCAAATTCTCACAAAATTCTGCGCTACCTTTTATTCCGGAATCGCACGGGAATTTTTCCGGGAACGGTTTAAAGAGGCCAGAATAAAAAAAAGCTTTCTTATTTCGATGCGATGTTTTTACTCATTGATAGCAAATTTTCTGAAATTAAATCTGTGCTTTTTTATCCTGGGGATCCCGCGAATTTTCTCAGGAGCTGGTTAAAGTTGTTTTACAAATTAGTTTATTTATTCTTACACGATTTTAGACACGATACATTATTTTTTAAATACAGCAATACTTTGTGTCCTGGGCATCTCACGGAAATTTTCCCGAGGGTGGTTTCTAGTGGTTAGTATGCATATAAATTAGCTTATACTAAAACACAATGCACTTTCTTTTTCAAATAAGTAAAAATAGAAAAAGTATAAATTATTTATTTGCATAACAATTAGTTGATTCAGATTCAATTGATACTAAAACGATGGTTTACGTTCTTTTCCGAATGCTTTGTTAGTTTATATTCCGGGAATCCCGCGAAAACTTCCTTGGAGTGGTTTAAAGTCGTTATACTGCATAAAAATTGGCTGATTCCGATACGATTTCACCAGAACGTTAGATTAAGCTTTTTTCAATGACTGGGGTATATTATATATATGTATAGTATGATCTCAGTATAGATCATGAGAATTCATATACGTATTAGACATTAAAATAGTATCCAAGAAACATCAATTATTCATTGCTGATAAAAAAAGGTTTATCTCGAATTCTAAATTTCTTATGTATTGAAACTCTTTAGTAGATATTTCAACAAACTCACATATACATAGAAAATATACTCACATATACATAGTGTATTATGTCAAATGAAATGTTAAAATGTTAATATTGTAAAATAGCTTTGTCTGTACATTGAAGCTATTAAAAAAACCAATTGGGATCCAATTGTTTGATTGATGGAAAATTGAAACAATTAATGTTTTTTTTTTCATAAATATGTTAATTTCTATGAGGTTTTCACTATTATACAGACATTTTTTACTTAAATGCTGAAAAAGCTAATATCATGGGAATTCTAGTGTAATTTTTCAGGAAACCGGATTCACTTTTTCATGTTTTTACTCCTATACACTCCTATACTTTAGTGACGGAAAGTTCCAAAATTTTCTTGGGAATAATGCGCCTAGATATAGCATGAAAACTATTCGTGTTACTCTTATTACAGCATAGTTTAATACTTTATGACATTTTTATACATGACCATATTGGGACTCTTGAGATTTCCCGGGATTTCCTTCCACTTCCAAACCACTAGATCAACTTTGAAATGTTCGCAAATCACAAGACACTGTCTGTAATTATTAGAAATCCTTAGTGAAGAAACATCTGTAGTTGAATAAGTCTTTAGTAAATTACAAATATCGGGAGTTTATGAATATATCCAGGATTCATGTATTGTTATATTAAACATTTATTCAATTTTACATATTGATAAAATAACTTTAATCTTTGCTATCTAAGTAATGAAAATGAAGTCGAAGGCAAATACTAGTTACGTTATAAAAATGAAAAAGATTTTTATAACAGTAATAATACTATTGGAATTTTGATTTAGTATGAAATCATCTCGATTTGACACTAATCACATTTAGAATAGAGTTCATTTTTCTAGTGTGTCTCTTTGTTTTGGCGACATGGTTGTACTCATGTATTTGGCGTTGTCGGTGTACTGATGTATTTGGTCAAGACGGGTGATTCGATCTATTAGACGACAATGGTTGTACCGATACTAATGATTACTTTCGATGTTCTTATCTATTTGATCATCTTGGCTGCTTCTTTCTATAAGACGCTGACTGTACATCAAATCAATGATTTTGTTACATTCTGCAATATTACATATATTTATGTATTGTATAAAATTCTTCTGTTCATGTGCATATCACTGTACTACTCCTAAACGGTTGGACCGATTTTGATGAAATTGTTTGTATCTGTTGAAATGGATTCAAGAATGGTTTGGACCCGACAGGTGACAGTGGAATCGGGTTCCAGGAATTTGACGATTTTTTTGGGTTTATTTCAATGAGTCCCTCGGTGGTTTAAATCCACAATTGAATCCAGTAGGTGGCGCTGCAAGCGGGACCTAGATATTTGTTTTCCAGAATAGGACATCGTCTGCCGGGTCTGATAGTATCCTATGAAAGCTTGTCGCTTATAGATAATTATGCGTTTCTTTGGATCATTTAAAATTTTAATTCTGACAGATTTTCAAAATGTCATTTGAAATAAATAGCCTTCACTCCTCGATATACAATCTGTTGTAAATGCTTTTTTTTGAGTTTCCTCAAAATCTTCCTAATAACGTTTACTGTATTAGAATAATACCACTTATAACTAAAATAAAGAACTTAAGAAATGCATACGAGTACATACATAGTCAGCGGTGCTGCTGACCGTTTAAAACTAATCCAAAATATAGATAATCATTAAAATGCCCCGTTACGTCGACACACAGTGTGAAATTACTTTTTCATTCAGAAAGTCATACGTCTTATTCAATAAAATATTAATAACATCAATTAACATTTGTCCGTTGGACATTAACATATTAATATGTTTCGAAATCATAAATTATGATTGTTGGTTTAGTCTACAGGTTGTTAACCGGAGACGTAGACCCACTGTGGACTTTGAAATGTTTCTTCGGAATCTTTAGTCTGTTAAATACCTCTATGACAAATTAAGTACTCTCTCACATTTGTTGCAACTATTTTCGGAATTGTGACATAGTAGATTATATTTTACTATCTTTACCTTATTAACGTATTCATTGCCTGGATTGGACTCTTATAATTCTAAGCAAACTCCATCGGGATTAGGCGTAATTAAATACAGTGCAAACTCTATATAACGACATTGAAGGGCCTGTGCATTTTATGGCATTATAGAGAGTTGTCGTTGATGGAGAGAAGTCCGTTATTTTCACCTGACGTCTTTTGCTGCACCAGTAATTTTGTTGTACATTTTTACTTATTTTATTCATATCTTGCGATATCGAGGCATCTTGGTGATAAAGGAAGTACTTAGAAATTTTGGTATTTCGGAATTTCTTAGAAATGTCGAGTTTATTACGGGCTAGGATAATAAAACGATAAAAGAACGTACACAGCTGCGCAGTTTTTACTGATTTTGGCCTTAAAAGGTACTTTTTATTACTTAATTGTTGTCGTTATTGAGAGTGGGTGTAATGCTATATAGAGTGTATAATTGCATGGAAGACAAGCTAAATTAACCAAAGCTAAATGATTTGGACGCTTAAGGGAGTTTGTTGTTAAATGGAGTGACGTTAAATAGAGTTTATACTTTAGATCCTGTTATCATAGTTAATTATTATACTTATAGTAACAAATTTGATAAATCGCAACATACTTTTGCGCTTTTTTATTTATTAAACATATTTTTCAATTATTTAAAGCCTCAGTGAGATACAGAGAGATATAAAACAGTGAGCAGTATCGTCTAGTTTTAGAAAAACATCGTTATTTCTTGCAAATTGTGGGTATTAACAATTTGACAATATTGCAGAGTTGATATCACTTACCAATTTCCAATACGTTACGCACATTCAAGTCTTTCGCTCTTATTTTTAGTGGGTGTTAGACCACATAAAGGTTGGGAATATATGGTTTACATCATGGAAGCAAAAAAATCTTGTGAGGACCATGCGTGAGGTGGTAATTTGAGATACATACAATTTATAATTTTTGACGTTTCGTTTAGTCTCGACTCTGTACGTGACTTTGAATATGCTTTGAACTCTTATTTCAAAATAAACACTATAAAATGTTCAGCTCATAATGATATTGAATCGACTTAAGGGAAGTTATACATGTTAAAATAAATTATAAAAGTGGTAGAAAATTATTATTTTAAAGTCTTTTCAACTAGCTATATAGTTTGAGTTATAAATGAAAAGAATATCGATTCGTTAGAACACAGGGTTATGAAAGAAAACAGTTTTTAAATTTTTTTCACACTACTCCACCACTTCGAATTAGGGATGGGCCGCATTTGGTTTGAACCGAAGACGAAATTCGGCCGAACATTCGGTTTGATTTCGCCACGCTTTCTCAAGAGCAACATCGTGACCTGTTGACAACGTCAACTTGATAACACCGAATTTCTGCCTTTTTTACACCATAATCTGCCTCTAGTAAATTTTAAGTATGATAAAAGAAAGCATTTTAGACCTTTGCTTGAAAAAAAATCACCATTTCATAATTCTAAATTAATAATGTTTAATTCATAAAAAGTGATTTCAATCAAAATTAAAGTTGTAATTACTGATGTCCCTTAGACGGGTTTTTTATTTTATTCAACTTACGCATTATAATTAAGCAGTGGCACTACTTACTCATGTTTCTTTGAAGAATATTAAGTTTATTTTATTTTTGTTTTAATTTGATGTCTATATTTAATTAGGCAAAGACTCAATCAAGAACTAATTTTATTTATTTTTTATCACATTGAACGTTAAGGTTTACATGTTCCTAACTAAAATAAATGACCATGAGTATGTAGATGCTAATTTTTATATTACGGTTATGAAGATACGATTTCTATGAACTTCAGTCTAAATAGTGCAAGTAGGTATTTGACTTTTTCCTTGGACCGAATTTTCGTCATTTAAACCGAATTTCGGCCGAATGCCGAAGTTCGGCTCTAGTTGCCGAAATTCGGTCAAACCGAATGTAAAACGAATTTCGGCCCATCCCTGCCTCGAATAAATTGAAAACATGCGTAAGTAAAAAATATTGTTAAACGCATATTGTAAAAAAAAACGTGATAGATACTTCTCAAGAACTCGGTATAAAATATTTTTGTATTATTTTATTTTTTGATTAAAAGTACTATTTTTTTACTCCCAAGTATTGGTAAATAAATCGGCATGTACTAATTTATAATTTCACTATTAAAAAAAAGAATAAAAGTAGAAAATAGTTTAAAAAAAACACGAAAATATAAAAGATCAAAAACAGAAAAATTAGGTGAAATATTTTTATTTGGTAACAAAACCATTTCAATTGTAAAAGTAGAAAACTCATTGGGGCAGATTTCTCTTAGAAACTCGGCTATACCCTTTGGAGTTACATTAACCTCTATGGAACCTTTCGTTATGCGAAATGTCCACTGTTTTGATCATTTGTCTATAGAAAAATAAAACATATTAAATCGAAAACACCTATAGACAAAGAAAAAGAATACTAAAGAACGATAATATTCCAGTGAAAACGTAACTCGCAATACGCGCTTCAATCACAGGTGGCGCTACCTACATTTGTCTATTAACTTATATCCACATAGACCCAGTCGTTGCCGATAACTGACTACGACATGCAAAGAAAGACGGATAGACATGACGAAAACATCCGTTCCGTTTATTAAAACCGATTTTACGTTTAAAAACCAGTTAACTTTAAACCTGTTTCAAACTATGCTCATATTATGTCATATTTTTACCATTTTTTTTTGTGGCGAAACTGACAAATAACCTTACCGTCCTTTTTATTGCGAAGCTTTCAAACGGCTTTACCGTTCTTTTATTGCGAAGCTGGCAAACGTTCCTATCGTTCTTTCAATTGCCAATCTGGCAAACAGGAAGACGACCCGCTTAATGGAAAGTGGTTACCGTCGCCTATAGACGTTTGCAACACCAGAAGCAAACGCGTTGCCAGCCTTTAGGATGAATGATTGGGGAAGTCGGCCATCAGAAGTCTCACCGTACGAAATACGATTTACTCAACGCTACCGTTTGACGCCTATAGAGCAGGCCCTAAGAGCTAAAATCAAAATAAAGAATCCAGCAAGGATTCTACCACGTCAGTGACTAGACAATAGCAATTATATAGGAAAAATCCATTGAAAATCTATAATCTCCAGACGACATTCGAAAAGCTCTACTGGCCCTAGTAGCTGTACATAAATCTCTGAAGCCTTATTTATAAATGTACCTATAACATATCCGTTTTCCGCCTCGATGTCTCTTTGGCCGATATTCAGTCCCCAAAGTACATTGGCTCTATTTGCTCTCATGTCCTTTACAATGTCAGTCTACCGTCGGAAAATGTTACGGGAATCTAGTTGCAGTTCAATACATTTTATTAACTTTTTTAAGAAATCTACATGACAGTAAAGGAATGTTTTAGTCGTTGGTTATATCGTGCGTTTAGTAAGGATTCTTTTTTATTTCTCTCTGTCCGTCTGTGTATGTTAGAGTTATTGAAGTGAAACTTCTATATAAACGAGGGGTCTTAGGATTTTTCTGTCACGAAAAAGCGTTACCGCCGCGTGGAGGGACGGCATAAATTTAGATTAGACATGGTGAGAGGCGGTATAATTTTAGAATATACTATGGATACGTTTTTTGATTCCAGATCGAATTCAGTTTTTTTGTTTGATAAAATAAAATAATGTTTAAATAAAAAATGCATTCATTAAAATGTACCTAACCTAACCAAATCATAATTTGCAATAAACCTGCGAAAAATCTAAATGTGTGCTGGGACAGATAGTAGAAGTGAAACTTCAACGGACAAGTGGAAAAACGAATGGCAACTGATAAGTGGCAAAACGAATCGCAACAAAAATTTAACTTGAAATTTTTCGGGCAGATTGTTATTGTCCAATTTGAAAACATGCCCGTAAAACTTCAAGTTAAAATTTTGTTGCGATTTGTTTTGCCACTTACCCGTTGCCATTCGTTTTTCCACTTGTCCGTTTTTTGTAAAAATGTACGTTTTAAATTTAACGTCAAAAAGCAAAGAAAACTGACGTATAACGCCAACCATATAAAATTTATAAACTTTCACAGTTATGTGTGTGTAAACGATTACAATAATTAAAAATTCTAGCCCCGGAGTAATTTTCAAGCAAATGCCTCAGCCAAATGATAGCTCTATCACTGATACAAAACGAGAAAAAGTTGAGATTTACAAGACAATCACATAATTTTTCATTAAAAATATATCCTACAAGTATATTAAAATTTGAATATTTATTATACATTGTTTAAAAATAAAGCTACGCACCCAAAATATTTACCTTTTCGTCTAAAACAATAAAGAGTTATCTATCTACTTGATTAAATACCAAATAACAACAGCTGTAATCAGCCAATTGAATCTCGTTATTCAAATAGTTTATCTCTAAACCCGATAACCCCAACAGTTGCCTTCGAAACTCCAACGAACTAGTTCTGCACCCAAAATAGAGATTCATCCGCATATCCGCCGGCATTGTTCCACAACTCCCTAAACTATTTGATAACAAAAACCGCCAACTCCCAAAACTCTCGATTGAAGCCGCGGTACCCTAAAAATAACAAGGAGAACGAACAAAGGGGCCGACGAGTGTCTTAATTCCACGAAGCTTGAACCAACAGCCGGGGTTATTTGTTACATTTATCCGCGTATACGCGCTGCGGATAACGCTTAGCGCAATGTTCACCGTTCTGCGAATTTCGAATGCTTCTTTGAAACGTTCGAATTTGAATTTAGAGTGTTCGTGTTGTATCCGAAAATATCCGCGAATTGGGTCCATGACACACTTTACAATCTATTTTAAAATAACTGTCATACAATACATTGCTGTCTTAACATGTTAGTAAAAATTATGTAATTAATTTTGATTACTTATGTAAGCAATATAATACGATATTTGATTAACTACAATGATCTTGTTATAATTTATTACACTCTTCCAAGATTACGAAAGCTAACTTTTTTATGATAAAAAGCTTCTGTTTGTTTCTGACGGGAACTTGCTGGGATGATGATATTCGTTTAAAATGACGAGCAGTTTTTAGGATATAGATGTTTTAGTCAAGAACTGCTTGCTATACTTTTAATAATCCCAAAAGAGAAAGAGCTCCCGTGTTTGGTATCGGTCTAGAATTTACAATTGGAATAAGGCTCCTGTTACTTACATGGGTCCAGCTTTCACCTGATGTTATTTATTTAAAGTGTTAAATATTCATGAATACTTGACATTATCTAGATACACTATACAGCAGCTGTAATAGAATAAACCCTAATTCGAACATCTATGAGATCTTCTGAGTATAACTTAAGTTGCAGATCATTTATATTTGAATCTTTCACGTTGGATTTCTATAAGATATAAGCTGTCCCGGCAGACGTTGTCCTGCCATGAAGAAATAAAATTTATAACCCGTTGCAGTGCCATGTACCGGGTTCAATTGTAAATCTAAACCATTCCCGAATCCACCTGAATACACACAATTTTTGTTTATCAAAATCGGTTCTGCCGTTTAGAAGGAGTTCAGTTACAACAACAATTTTATGTATAAAGATTAATTTAAAGCAATATTGTCTATTCCATAAAAGCATATGAACTCAGCATATCTATGCGTTTCCTTTACTTTTATTGCGAAGACTATATCGAGATGCTTACACATTAAAGGCTGTTTTTTATACATTATTAAGTGTGTGCAACGCATTGGCTCCCTTAGTGTTGCAAATGTCCATGGGTGACGATAGGCACCTATCTCCAGGTGGTCCGTTTGCCAGTTTGCCCACTAACAAACACAAAAAAAGTGTGCAGATGGCAGGTAAATATTAAATAAAAACATTTAGTATAAACCGAAGCAGTGTTTTGACGTTTAAAGTTGCATCCTATATTTAATATTATCGAACTTACCAAAATAAACTTTACCCTTTGTAAACAGTTTTTCTGCTTTAGCAAATTTCAATAGTCTTTTATTTAAATTACCTAAAACAAAAAATCTAAGCCCCTTCATTTAAAAATATAATTTTGTTTTATCCTATTCATTTTCTCGTATTTTATTTCCATAACATCCCCAAGCTTTTCCTTTTAGTGAAATTGCTATAAAACGGCTGTATATAATAATAAAAATAGTTCTTTTATTCGTACTTCAATAAAGATTTTTACTGCGGTTAAAATATATGTGCGTTTTGTGCCAAAACAAGCAGATGATAATATAAAGTTTACGACAATTGGCTGAGCCAAATCGCACGGACATTTCCCTTATAGTTATTTTCTGGTTTTCTTTTATGTGATTAACTCGCGATACTTTATGTTAGACAGTTTTTGATGATTAGGTACTTCGTAGCAGACTTTGTGACCTGCATTAATTTATGCTCAATATATTTTATATTACGGCATGAATCTTTTTGCAAAAAACAATTTATTTAAAAAAGAAAATATGTATTTAGCTTATACAACATGACAAAAACGAGCTGTAATGCCAATTACTTTATAGAAAGACTATACAATTATACTTTTGATATCGGAATTGAACATAAAATATTTTTCATACCGGAAAATGAAATAATTTCTGCAAAGTAAGGCCGTACACACACCGCGAATATTTTTCTGTGATTTTTTTATTGGAAAAAATAACTTATGAAACTCCATGGAAGCACAGAACTCATTCCGTATCGGATTTAAATACAGCTTGCGATTTGTTCCACAAAATCTTTGGAGCTTCATAGAAACGCGCACATCACGAAACCATGATTATAATTTAATGCTAGCTGGACCTAAGAATCCCAAAACACGTGAGCAAAGCTGTGTAGCTCAGCTAGAATAATATTATTGTCTCATAAGGTGGATAAGAGTTGGATAAGTATTTCCACACCTGCATCTATTTCATAGTTTAATTTAAAACGAATATTAAAAGCAAAGTAATAGTAAGTATTATTACTTAACTTTTAATTTTCGTTTTAAATTTCAAGTATCTATCAGCATCAGTTCTTGTATTCTGAGGTCATTGACATGTCGTCGTTGGCTTTTAGTTCCTAAGTGAATTTTAGCATTGAGTTACGAAGTCTCTTTAACGAGTCTTTATTATTATAATGGCATTCCACGTTTTCATGTTCATACTAAGTAGTATTTTTAACATTCATGCGATATACTTAAATTGGAATATTTTAAAGATTATTTTGAATGTATCTATTAATAATATGAAATTAAATAAATAAACCTTTCTATAATTACGTTTAATTATAAATTAGAAAGAAATAAAGAGACTTTATTCATCTGACCTATTAAAATACATATCTGTCTGTATGCTTTTCATGTAATGTTTTCCATTGAACCTACTTAAAAATCGAGTAATTATGAATTCGACTTATCTCCAACATCAAGGACAATACTAATAATATCAAAAGTGTAAATGAAAGCTTTAAGCCCTACAGGACTAGATAGCGTTTCTCTCGCGTTTTGATTTTTATTACTCAAAACTTTTTTAGGACTACTATTACCCTCTCGTTTTTCAGACAAGTTTACAAACTTGAATTAGGCGTAGAGAAAAAATGGTATGTTGAAGAAAGTCGATAACCTAATATTTTAATTTAAATATCCGAAAAAAATATCCGCACAGTATTCACGGCCCTACATTTAGCGATTTGTCGGTCTCGTTGAGTTGATATCTAAATTAGTACGGAGACAGGTATATCCTTTTTTTGGCAAGCTCCCACCAAGTCTTGACGTCTCAATTAATGATCTGTAATTTCAAAGATCCGATTCGGGTCCAATGTAACGAAGCTCGACGGTTATTATAAAGTGGGAATGCAAATGCGCTTATATGCCAGGGAGATTAAAATACTGCGAATGTATACCTTTTCTCAGTGTTTTATTCTTATTGTATTCTAATCTGTTCACTGTATTTTTAAATTTTACTATTTATATCGTTTTATATTAAACAAGTGGTCCAAGTGGACCATAATTAATTTAAATTATAAGTATGAACATTATTAAAGTACTGTTGTCAAAGACTATACTTCTATAATCACAGATTTCGCCAAGGCTATACTGTTAATTTGATTTTAACAATAAACAAGTATATATATGCTTGTGTGTGTCAAAGTCATGGTAGTGTGTGTAATGTTTTTTTATTAATTTAATGTATTTTTATGCACAACTATAAAAAAAAAATTGCATTCTGCACTCCTCTATATAAACTATAAGTGTGCGAAATTTCATACTTCTCCGTTCGCGCAATTTTCGTAAAAAGGGTACAACATTTTTGCTTCACGTATTAATATAATGATTACCGGATCAGGCAGTTGTTGCCCTGGCCTGAAAAATAAAAATCTAAAACTCGATTTTAGCGCCATCTACCGGATTCATTTATTAATCTACTACAGCATTTCGGGATCAGAAGGCTGCCAACATCGTATAGGTATACTAATCCGCTATACGATATATGCATCACTCCTGGGACCATTTAGTGAGGCTCGATATTTCAAAACCGCAGACTCCAAGCGCTCCTAACATCCCATTAGTAAACGACACAAACAGGACTCTCTGATCTATATATACGCTTTGCCTAATTCAGCTGTTTCCTATTCCGAATCAACTGATATATCCAAATTTATAACATATAAATTAGATGTTTGTATTCAGCGAGGTAATGCTTCCAGCCTTCTAGGTGCACTGCCTTGCGCCAGCAGTTTGGTCGAGCTGGATCGATTTTAGTTTATAGTTTTTTATAGTGTACTAGCGGACCCGACAGAGATACTTCTGCTTTGAAAAACATAAAAATCTAGGACCCTATTGCAGTGGCGTCTACCCAAGACAATAAACCATTCCGGGGACTCACTCAAATACGTACGAAAATTTTCATCATAATCCTGGAACCTGACTGCAGCGCCACCTACAAGTCCAATTGTGAATCTAAACTATCCCGGGACCCAATCGAATACACACATTTTTTTAAAATTAATATCGGTCCAACCGTTTAGAAGAAATTCAGTGACATACGGACTAATATTAGAATTTTTTATATAAAAGACTAGCTGACCCGGAAACCTTCGTACTGCCTCAGAATCAATAAATAAAAAACGTTGATTTCTGAACGACGAGACGAACATCAAACGTACGTACATTCAAAACCAAAAAAATGAAAAACAAAAGCTTAACTTTTAAATTTAATTCAATTTCTGAACGACAGGACGAACATCAAATGTTTGACAGGTAGGAATAGTTTCTAAGGGAAAGTGAAATTGTTGTTTTTACTATATTCCAAGCATTTTTTCATATTTACTCACCTTTTAAACCTTCTCTGGACTTCAACAAATAATTCAAAACCAAAATTATCCAAATCAGTCCAGCCGTTCTCGAGTTTTAGCGAGACTCACGAACAGCAATTGATTTTTATATACATAGATATATTTGTGAGGCGTTTTATTTGTTAGTATGTTTTAGTTTTATTTTAATTTGTATATATAGTTTATTTTTAGGATATTTATTACTATTTCATATCTTTTTCTATTTCTGTTTGTCTGTGCTTTGGTTTATAATAAAGTATTATCTATCTATCTATATAACAAAATGTATCCTAAGACTACTGAATTCTGCATTAATTCTTTAATATAAGTGGTCATCAACTAAACGTATATACTTTAATAAAATGTACACATTTTTACATAATTACAAATGTAATAAAAATTGTATTTTTCACCAAACTTCATTATATTCGGGTCAAATGAATTCAAATTTTGAAGAATACTAATTAAAAGTTTGTCCAAACAAAGACACTAAGCAGCTTCCGCCTTAAAGCATACTTTATCAAAAATGAATGCAAAATAATACAATTTGAACAAGAGCGTCTGACGGCCACAAAATAGGGCTGTGCATTTTGTTTCTCAATTAATATCCGTGCCATACTTTATGGCGTGTTTAAATTACCTGCGAATAACTGATTTTGTGTAACTGTTTCCTTGTTTCATTACAACGACATGAGTGCTAGCCCTGGTCGATCTAATTTTCTTACATACATACATACATAACTTCACGCCAGTTCCCTTGCGGGGTAGGCACGAACAATTAATTTTCTTACATTACCTCTATTCTCTACATAAATATTATAAACGCGTAAATTTGTAAGAATGTATGGGATGTATGTTTGTTACTCTTTCACGCACAAACTACTGAATGGATTTTGATGAAACTTTACAATAATAAAGCTTACACATCAGAATAACACACAGGCTATAATTTATAAAGATACTAGCTGTCCCGGCAGACGTTGTTCTGCCCTGAACAAATAAAATTTAGAACCCGATTGCAGCGCCACCTACCGGGTACAAATGTAAGCTATCCTATCTTTCAAGTCGGATCAAACTGCACACGGTGTGCAAATTTGATTAAAATCGGTCAATTAGTTTAGGAGTCCATCGCGGACAAACAACGTAACACGTAATTTATATATATTAATAAAGATATAGTGTGAATTATCCAAAATACAAAGATTTTCCATCATCACGCGGGTGAAACCGCGGCCGCAGCTAGTAGTAAAATAATACAATCGTCTGACCTTATTTTTTTATTCCTGAAGCAGGCAAACTGAGAGGTGGCCTACCTGATGGAAATCGGTTACCATCGCCTCTAGGCGTTTGCACTGATATTGCACATGTGTAACCTGTAACGCGTTGCCAACCTCTAAGAAATGTTATAACATCCTTATTAAAGAACGATAACGCCATGTCATAGCGCAGAGGGAAAACTGCGTGGGGAAGTTCCCAAACCATTTTTGTAGGCGGCATAAATTTTCTAGAGAACCAGAGCCTGGGAGCTTAAGAAAATGGGGGTAAACAAAGTAGACATTCCGTCGATGGCGAGCGATGCGGTTGCAAAAATGAGACGTTTTGCTATATTTGAATACTACTGTTTTTTTATTTTTTATTGCAGGAGTACAGCAGACAGGCAGATGGCCCACTTGATGGAAAGGGGTTACCATCGCCTATAGACATTTGCAACACCAAAGGTGCTACAAATGCGCTGCTGCTCTTTTAAGGGAGACTGGAAACCTGGTCACTAATGCAGGAACACAACTCAAGGTTGTTATGGCGACATACTTTAGACCAGGGGTAGTAGCCATCCAGTCGGGCAAATGCCCTACCACCTGGCTGTGGGTTGTTTTGTCGCCTCTTACGACAGGCCGCCCGGCCACAGGAAATTGTATTCTTTCTCCGTTCTTACACGGATAAATAGATAGGGGTCCCGGCAGACGTTGTCCTGCCCTGAAATAATAAAAATCTAAGACCCGATTCTAATGCTTTCCACCGGTTCCAATTGTGAATCTAAACAATCCGGGGTCCCACTTACACACACAAAAACAAAATCATCAAAATCGGTTCAGGAGATCAGAAGGACCCTAGAACCCGATTCCAGCGCCAGCTACCGATTCCAGTTCTGAATATAAACCGTCCGGGGACCCACTCAAACATACACAAATATTTTGAGCAAAATCCTCGGCCTTCCCTTCAGTCTTGATTCACGATCCTCAGCAGTAAAGAAATGACTTAGAAGAATTCAATAAGGTAGCTATTCGTTAATGGTCTAATTTTTAACGCTATAGTTAAGCGCATTGGGCTACTGTCAATAACTATAACATTATCGCAGATGATGCCCGAGAATTGCAAGTGTATCGGCACCCCTATCACCCGATTGTAACCCGACTCGAGGTTGTAAAAAAGCCCCCATCTCTAGCCGGCCATACCTACCGTATTTATTTTAGTGCCTAATTTAAATAAGACAGGGCTTAACTTCTTTTGTGACTCCCCTTTGTGTTCGTAAACAAATTAGCGTTGTACTTTAAAGGGATATTTTATTTAAGGGAATTAAATTATCATATTATGAAGGACTGTCTAGATAGTACGGCTCCTTTTTGGGATTCCGTAGACTTTCTGTTAAAAGGGGAACGCTTATATATCTTCTTAATATATATAAATTACGTGTCACGTTGTTTGTCCGCGATGGACTCCTAAACTAGTTGACCGATTTTAATCAAATTTGCACACCGTGTGCAGTTTGATCCGACTTGAAAGATAGGATAGCTTACATTTGGACCCGGTAGGTGGCGCTGGAATCGGGTTCTAAATTTTATTTCTTCAGGGTAGAACAACGTCTGCCGGAACAGCTAGTATAATATAATAAATCTTTATTGCCAAAAAATCTGATACATTAACTTATTGAAGTCGCTAACTCCCGAGCTAGGCATGAAGCCTGTGTTTCGGGAATCAGTGCCTTCTCACATTAGTATGTACTTTTAAACACAAAAAATACAAGTCGGTAACAGAGTGTTATGTCTAGTGAGTAAGCGTGTAGTGTGGATGTATGTGAGCGCGCACCCGCGCGCACATCCTATGTGTGCGTGTGTGTGTGTGAGTGTATGATTTTGTTGTGTATGTGTGTGAGTGTGTGTTGTGTATATGGTTGTGTGTACGTGTGTAATTATCTATGTACTGTACAGTTACTATTAAGATAAATAGATTAAAACAGTGCTTCGATGGTAGTGTAGTCAAGAGTAAGTAGCCACTTTTTTAGTTTAATTTTAACTTCCCGACTGATGAGTCTATGTATATTGATTTGTTTATTTGTCTTGTTATATAGTGTCACAGACATATAGCATATAGTCTTAACTTATATAGTCTTCATGCCTGTTCATCTGTCTCTATATCATGAAATTACAGAAATTAATACAAAGAGAGCAGCAACGCATTTAAGAGAGCAGTTACAGAGAGCATTGTCTGCTGGACTTATGCATAAAAATATTTCGAAAAATACTGTGGATTGGTGAAATAATACATTTTTCAAAATCAGCCTTATCAATTCCTGATTTTTAAAAAATCTGATGAGACTATAAGTTTTCACTAAAATTGGCCCCGAGATTCGTATGAGTACAGTAGAATCCGTTTGTTATGACTCCGTCTATGTTGGCTACCCGCTTAATAAAAAGTAATTACACAGCCTAGTTTGGTTTTCATATAACAAACATTCTTAATAACAAAGTCAGATATAATGACCTCGCTTATAGTGATATGTCGCTTATTCTATCCGTGCAGGAACAGAGAAAGAATACAGTTTCCTGCGGCCGGGCGGTCTGTCGTAAGAGGCGAAAAAACAATCCACAGCCAGGTGGTATGGCATTTGCCCGACTGGACGGCTGCCGCCCCTGGTCTACGGTATGTCGCCATAAAAACCTTGAGTTGTGTTCCGGCATTAGTGACCAGATTCCAGTCTCCCTTAAGAGACCAGCCGCGCATTTGTAGCACCTTTGTTGTTGCAAATGTCTATAGGCGATGGTAACCGCTTTTTATCAAGTGGGCCATCTGCCTGTCTGCTGAACTCCTGCAATAAAAAAAGACCTAATTTCATAAATTCCGTTCGCTTATAGGGACAATGATAGCAGTTTTAGAAAGAATCTTGTGCTTAAAATGATCAATTGCCTTGATTGTAATCAAAACAATTCTTCTACAAAAATAACAGTGCTAGATGTAATTCTTATGCTTAGTAATGACTGGGACAAAATATATTAATTATGTAATAATAATTTTCCTAGCAGAAGGTGATGTCAGGAGCCTTAAGAACAGACGAGCGTGCATGGCAAGAGTTATGAATGTCAAAGAAGCAAGTGAGGTGTGTAAGAATAAGCCTAAATGGCGCTCTGTTTTTCGTGCCTACCCCGCAAGGGAACTGGCGTGAAGTTATGTATGTATGTAGCAAACAGTGCATGCTCAGTAAGACAAAGATACAGTAAGATGAGAGAAGAATATTATTATTATTATAATAATGACGAGACGTACTAAAAGTTTGTACTGCAACATATCTCCATAAATTATGTATACCACCTTTGACAAATACAATTTATTTTATTCCTGCCACGGGTTGTTTGGAAGAGATCGCTTCTTAGCAATAAGACCGCCCATTGTGCACATTTGGAATATTTTTAGGATATAAGTTTTTCTGTGTTTTCTGTAATGTTGTACAATAAAGTGTTATCTCTCTCTCTCTCTAACCGCTAAGGCTAAAAATTAAAATACTAAGCGGGTCGTTCTTTATATTCATTGTCATGTCATTATTATAACTATAATAATATTTTTCTTTCCTTTTATTGTGTCTTCGTCGTATTGAGTATGCACTGTTTGCTTCAACTCCATTAGTTCTTCAAAAAGTAATTCTGTAACATACTTCTGTATAAAACTTATGAAAAAAAGAACTTGAGATATAAATAGAACGAGAAATATAAAGAAAAACTTAGCTAGACATGTTGCTGGGGAGTTTCTTGCCGCTTCTTCTCCGTAACAGGAATAACACGTTGTGAAGCGGTGTCCATAGAATAGGAAGTAAAATTAAATTTTAACTTACATGTATGACCTTCAAAAAGTGTTCTCCAATGGAATTTATTTTGAATAAAAACTTTCGAACTTTAATTTGAATATTATTTTTCCTTGTACGACATACGTGTCATGGCTTAACGCTCTCATTAGAAAATACTAATAATATATCTTTCACATCTTACGCAAACAAAAAACGACACCACGTTCAACGGGACATAAAACTATAATGGATTAGTGTTGCTTCAAAAGATTTTAGCTAATTAACGTAATGATGCTACAATTTCGAGGTTCCCTTGAAGCGTTGCTTTAAAACGGTGAGAATATTAACAGGGTGTTAGTGTAGTCTTTAGTGAATAGATTTGGATAAGGTTCAGTATAATACCTATAACATTTTTAAGAAATTGTTTATTTACTTTAAATAATTGATTCCTATATTATATTGATATTAGTTAAACTTCTACGGACTCATTTTTTTTTTGGACTCATATTTTTTTTCTCCTGGTGGGCCCGGGCGAACGAGATTGCCTGGGCTGATAGACGGACTCATATTGTGTTATAGTAAGTTTGAAGGATTCTTTATGGTTCTTAAAGAAGCCTTTATCAGGAATGGAGAAAGAATACAAATTCCTCCGGCCAGGCGGCTTGTCGTAAGAGGCGATAAAACAATCTATAGCCAGATGGTAGGTTGCCCGTCTGGATGGCTACTACCCCTGGTATAGAGCATGCCGCCAAAATAACCTTGATTTGTGTTCCGGTATTAGTGGCCAAGTTCCAGCCCCATCTACGAGTCTGGCAACACATTGGTTGCACCTTTAGTGTTGCAAATGTTTATAAGCGACGGTAAACACTTTACACCACAGTTGGGCCCTCAATACACAATTCAGGCTTTTATGGTGGCATATCTTAAGCCAAGGGTGGTAGCCATCCATTTGGACAAATACCCTACCTACCACCTGGCTCTGGGTTATTTTTGTCGCTTATTACAACAGGCCGCCCGGCCGCAAGGAATTGTATTCTTTCTTCGTTCCTACACGGATAAAATATAAGGACAGTCATGTTCAAGTTACCATTTGGTTCGTAGGCCCTTTACCTGTTGCTGTGCTTGTTAGTTATTAAGTTTTTTTTACTATTATGATGAAGAAGAACTTAAACATACTACCTACTTATCAAATTAGGTAGTATGTTTAAGTTCTTCTTTTTGTCTCGTGGGGGGGGGAGACAAACCTTCTCGCCCACTGGCTGGGGCAAGCCAGATTTTAAGTTTATGATTGACAACTGTTAATGTGAGATTATATAGAGATAAAAGTCATCACAAAATCGGCTGTGTAAATATAATTTCAAATCACATATTTTACAAATAAACGGGTTATTTATTCCTGCAACGACCCGTCAAGTCCATTATAAAACGAATTAATATTTTGTAACGTTTTAAAAATACATACTTTAAAGAGGTACCCTAAAACTTAGACAATTCATCATAATACTGCCAGTTTAAGCAATTACTGCTGGGAGCGTTAATGGTAGACATCCATTTATTAATCTATGAAAACTCGTTTCGTCCAAGAACCAAGTTGTGATAATAATCTTGTTTTTTATATAATTACTCACTTATTTATTTCCCACAATCTTGATCATCCTATTTTGTATGTTATTTTTCTTTTGAAAAGTTTTAAGTGACTTAGGACGAGCACTTTGGAATGTTTTTCGATGTTCGCTATTTAATTACTAACCACTTTATTTCATTAATAACCAATATGACCAGTATACTACTAACTGGGACGAGGCGCGAGGAATATATGATACCAAACATTATAAATGATCCCCGAGAGGACCTGCAATCCAAGTACAAAAATAACCACAAATCAATCAAGTATAATCTGAAAAGATTCTATACTGATTCCCAAACGGGACATCATGCTCACATGTGCAGACCTGGGACTAAAATGAGAATCATATACTAGAATAATGATAACTCCGCTTTATTATGAAATCAGAACTACGCACTAGAATGATGATAACTATTACTCGTCTCTGCTCCTATTTATGATATAACAATATTGTGTACACGAGTCCCTGCGGCACGAATAAACCCATGAAGTTTCTGTGCCACAGTTCAAATGTTTCTAATGTATATGAATGTAAGCATGTTGGATAATAAATTTAAAAAAAAAACTACACAACACCAAAATTAATTAATCAATTGCCCACCACACTAAAGGAATCTTTGTGTATATAAATGTATAAGATTTTCCTGAAATTGCGAGGGTGTGTTGTATCACACGCAAACCTCATAGGTTTAAGTGGTGTCTTACTTCTATTTTGTAATGTAATTTTTTTATTATAGATAAATAAATTAATATTTCTCTGTTTAATAACGATATAAATCGTCGATACTTAAATTGTTAATAGGTAACATTATATAAACTCAAAAACACATCAGAAGTCGATGAATTTGTAATGAATTCATATTAGGTAAGAAGGAGTCTATTAAAAATCGAAAAACATGGCATATGCTTTACGAGAAAAACAGTTTGTGGAGTTATAATATGATTGATTTTCATTTCGTATCATTTTATGAGAAATCCTACCTAAATCGTACAAATAAATTATATATGGTAAATCATTATTATTCGATAAATAAACATTTACATTGCATACTTACAAAATAAGCAAATTATTTATGTGATATTGATAATAAACTTAATATCTGGGAACAACCTAAGTAGTAATTGTACCAGAGCAAATGATATGATTGTTTTCGAAATCAGTCATATTTATACAATTACTTTACGTAAAATAATATCAAAATATATTTTAAAAAGTATCATAATATATTTGTTTTATAAAGAAGGTTTTTTAGCGGCTTCAGTTGCGTAAACATTTATTCTTTTTAGTTTCAATATATAACCTAGTTTTAAAATGGTAATCTGTTGGAATTGTAGCTCTCTAATTTACCTAATTTACAACCAATAAATATATTTAGTAATTAAAGTTGTGTAGTTTCAGTTTACGTGTTGTTTTAAAGCAAAAACATTTACAGATCTTTATAAAAATTCAAAAAGTTTTATACATTAATAACAAATTTGGCTCTGATAAATTTGAATTGATCGACTTATCAGGCTAACCAAAAATTAACATTCGTTTTTTTGTTCGGATTCAGTCAGTTATCTACTAGTTTTACTTGAATGCACTTCTTTGACAACTCTGTTAGAAATGGTTAATTTCTACTATTTTTCACAGCGTTATCTGCAATGTGTATCGCTGGAAGCATTTCTACGAAACTAAAACACCTTGTAGGTATTAATTATAGTTAACTGCCTGTTGACCAACGATTACGCTGTCATGGTTTATTTTGATCTTATACTGATTTAAATATAAACTTTATTATAATATACGAAGACTTTCACACAACTTCGTCATCAGTGTTTATATATTTCGAGTCCTTATGCCGTGTATCTTATGTACCGATATAAAAAGTATCATTAGAAAGCGCATATACAATAAATGTTATGAAGTGTATGTTCAAAGCAGTGAAGGAAAAATCTCCTTAAGAGTTATTTGCAAATCTTGGCGAGAGAAAAGTTGATGTTGTGTTGTACATTTTTAACCGACTTCACAAGGAGGAGATTTTCTTTTTGTATGTTTCTGACACAATTTCACGGTCAATTTTGGACTAATGTGGGCATGTGGAAAGAATGCATGATCAAAGAATGACTAAACAGATATACAATGCAAAAGTGGATGGATGCAGAAGTCGTGGAAGGCCACGACACACCTTCCATGATCAAATTGATCGTGTACTAGCGGAGGGTGATGTCAGGAGCCTTAAGAATAGACGAGCGTGCATGACAAGAGTTATGAATGTCAAAGAAGCAAGTGAGGTGTGTAAGAATAAGCCTGAATGGCGCTCTGTTGTTCGTGCCTACCCCGCAAGGGAACTGGCGTGAAGTTATGTATATGTGTGTGTATGTATGTACTATTACAAATATTATAAGTTGGCGCATACAAGTCTACTCTTATACATCATGGCATGGACAAACAGAAGTAGAAAGTACAACGGGGGGCTTTAACGCTAAAAAGCGATCTCTTCCAGGCAACCATTGGCAGAGATTAATAGATTTTTAAAACTGACGGTGGTGCAGTTTATATATAATGATTTTAAGTATACACAGTACATATAAATACAAAAACAAGGTCCCTGAGGTCTGTTTCAAAACTGAATAAATAGAACAGTCATAACTTGAAATCACAGAATAATAGAATGGAAAATAATGCGCATAACTAAACATGTGTAGTCACATCAGGATATTTGAGAGTCGAGTATATTTTGGAATTGTACCAACTAATACAGAGAGAAAAGATTTTTATGTTCTTTTTTTATTTTTTTTATTGCAGGAGTTCAGCAGACAGGCAGGCGGCCCACTTGATGAAAAGCGGTTACCATCGCCTATGGACATTTGCAACACCAAAGGTGCTAGCTACAAATGCGCTGCTGTTCTCTTAAAGGAGACTGGAACCTAATCTAACCTAATCCTAGTTTATTTTTTATCTAAATCTATCCTTGTCGCGGCACGAATTACAACAGGAAGGTACACATCGGTCCAGCCGAGTATGAAATCAGTACGCTCGCGCCGGTGTGTACACACAATATCAAAATTGCATATGACAAACGCTCATTGTCTACGGCCAACCGCCAATATTCGATAATCAAGAATGGAACAAAGTATTTTAAAATCGCATAATATTTCAATATACGCATATTTCAAGCCAAAGGGTGCTTCATTGAAGACTTCCTACGCTTCAATCCTTTTTTAGACTGTGGAAAATTTAAAAAATCTAGGCTGAAAATATTTTCAACTATAATTCTTTTAAACAAAATATTTTTAGTAGTTTCTGAGATATTGGGTATTATATATTGAATGCTTCTTTTGGGGTTCTAGAGCGAAATTACAAAAATAATAAACGCACTTTATTTCGCCTGAGTGATTCTCCTGATCGTCCGCAACCACTTCTTTTTTCAAACTCATGCTAGATGTCATCATTGTCAATCACGAACTTTGATTGATGAAATTCTTAAGAAGGAAAGGATATGACTTTAATACAAATGTTGTGGACAAAATGATGCGCTCGGAAGATTCACCCGCCTGCACTAACAGGCAATTAGCTGATTGTTTAAAAAACCAACATTGGTGGTTTTAACCGACAACCGTCCCACGTTATCTGTTACATAATGATTTATTTATGAATTAAACTCGATTATTTTATTTCGAAAATTGTTAATTCGTGGCACTTCATTAGTACTAATCAATGAAGTACCTACGATATTATTTGTAGAACTACGTTGAAAAAAAAACGTAACTTTATAAGCATGAGCTGCCAAAATTATCATCATAATCCGCCCATTGTACTACTATCTCTTGTATTTTTCTATTTCTGTTTATCTCTGTTTTGTTGTACAATAAAGTGTTGTCTATCTATCTATTTATCTATCATAAATCGGATGTCTGTATATCACAGAGGATCATTTCAGGAATTACCAGATTATAGAAATGAAACTTGGCACATATGTAAAAGTGTGGTTTATCTACAACATTATATTTAACATATATTTTCTTTTAATACTGAAAAAGTAAACAGATTTAAAAATTTCATTGTACGTGCTCTGACACGCATTTAGAAGAGTATTTAAAAATAAAACCAACATTGTTGGTTTGAACCAACAGTCGTCCCACATCATCTCTTATATGTTAATGATTTCTTTTTGAATTAAACTCGATCTGGCATCTGTAATTTTTCTTACGGTAGCAGGAAACAGTTTACTAAGTGATTAATATTTATTAGTGGGCTTAGGGAGACCCTTGTAGCCTCGACGTGAAGGGAAAATGTTAATTTTATGAATGGATTATTATAGGCTTTTTGTGTATTAAAGTGAGATGTTAAAATTGTCTTTGCGTGTAATTTTCATGAATATTAATGGCACCGTAAAGAAGTCAATTTTGGTTATATTATAATAACATTGGTTTTATGATTTTCGTAGCTTTATGGCAGTGAACATAATGTAGAGTGAGGGATGTATTTTTGTGTATCACAAACACGATTATTTATGAAGTATAATTTATCTATCTTGGGGCCGCTCGCACTGCCATTTCTGACGAAAACTTCAAACGGCGCAAAAATACCTTGGAACAAGTTACATATTTGAACCATTTGGGGTGGGGACTTTGGGTAATGCTGCCAGCCTTCTGGGTACACTGTCGAGCGACAGTGGTTTGATGGAGCTGGACTGGTTTTAGTATAGGTTTTTTTACTATTATAAGTATATAAAAAGTCCATCTTCTTTTATTACTAAAGTATAGCAAACAAGTTAACTGATCACCTGAGGGAAAGTTGATATCCTAGCTTATAGACAAAAATATATTAAATATCCTGTATGTTAGGGATTATTCTAGAGTCACTATTGCATCATATACCTCTCTTCTTGCCTTTGTTCTTAACTGCTTAAAATTTGCCAAATTTATTGACTGATGATTTATTGAGGAGCGGAGCAGTAATAGAAACATTACTGCACCGCTCCTTTGGACCCTAGCAGCTAGCGTAATGTTACGAACAGTACCTTCCCTTAATAAACAGGTTTATATTAAGCAACAAGAACGCTCTTAATCGAACTTTTAGTAAAATTATTACATATTATGTATCCATTAAACTTATTATATAATAAATAGCCCATAAACGTCCCACTACTGGGCTCGGGCCTCTCACCATTGGCGAACGGATAGTGTACCCGCTACGCTTGTCCAAGGCGGCTTGGTAGGTTTAACACATTGGTTATCTCAATGTACAGGTTTCATCACGATGTTCTCCTTCACCGTTGTTAGCACGTGGTAATTGTAACAATATGCACATTAGGTCAGAAAACTGGTTCCGGTTAGGATTCGAACCCGCGCCCTTGAGTTTGGGACGCGTGCGCTAGTCATTAATCTACCACGACTTACGAGATATACATTAATATATTTATATATTGTACATATATACAAACGCTGTTCTATAGACAAATTTTATAGTGTTGATCGTCGATTTCACATATTTTAAACGCATAAAAAACATAACTACCACGGTTGCCATCACTCAAATATCAGCTTATTAAACCTACACCTCAGTTGCATACAAATTATACATGTCGGCCATTTTGGTTAGGTTCGTTACAACCCGACGCACGCCACTGGCACTCGTAATTATGTTGTTAGACTGCGTGAGACGCGTGTGTGTAGCCGTACTAACTAGGGTTACCTGATTTCGAACCATTAAAATATTGTACACATTTTACGACTTTGAAAGCGATTGTGGTTCGGGCATGTGGAAAGAATGCACGATGAAAGAATGAATAAACAGATATACAATGCAAAAGTGGATGGATGCAGAAGTCGTGGAAGGCCACGACTCACCTTCCATGATCAAATTGATCGTGTACTAGCAGAAGGTGATGTCAGGAGCCTTAAGAACAGACGAGCGTGCATGACAAGAGTTATGAATATCAAAGAAGCAAATGAGGTGTGTAAGAATAAGCCTAAATGGCGCTCTGTTGTTCCTGCCTACCCCGCAAGGGAACTGGCGTGAAGTTATGTATGTATGTATGTATGTATGAAAGCGATTGCGTTACCAAATATTTATTTAAATAAGTAATAGCAATAACAGCCGGAGGACGTCCCACTACTAACCTTGGGCCTACTAGTTTATGAGAGGGACAGTATTCCCGCCACGCTTGTCCAAAGCGTTTTGGAGAGTTTGACATATGAAACAAATCTATCCAATCATACTTAATTAATTAATTTTTGCTAGATGTTACTTTCAGCATCCTTCATAGGCCGTGGCCTAACATACACTGAGAAACGCCCATACTTTATATACAAAGAAATAAGACTGTATTTGAAGAAATATTGACGTACTTACATTGATATAAATACATACTATATTGCAAATTAAGTTTCTATTTACGTTTACTGAAAATACTATTCAACCTTGGCTGCATCAATACAGCGAATTGATTGATTTATTTATAAAAAATCGTCGCAATAATATTATTCTTTTTACAAATTTATGTGCTGCCAACCCTAGCTTTTTATATGCGCGAATAAAATGCATCGCAGTGTGCGTGAGCTGCGCATAGGCATCCGTCAGTTTATTTTGTCCGTGTGTGTGTTTGTCGGCTTTTTTGAGCGGTATGGTTATCTAACAATAATTACAATATATATACCTTACACCCGCGGGCGTGTAGCACGTCCCCTTACTATAATTAGGGTTCCGTATTTATTATACAATATATTGGTCATCATATCTATCAGTCTGTATATCACAGTAATTTTTCGCCAACGTACTCGGCCTATACAAATAAAATTTAGATAAAATTAAAAAACTTCGTTTAAAAAAACCGACTTCAAAAACTAAAAAACTAAAAAGTATAAAATAACTTATTTCTAAAGCTATTATTATTAATATATATTATCTAAAACAACTTAAAGTCGGTGCTTAGTAATTTTCAAAAAAATAGAGTAATTTTTATATTTTACTTTGCACCGACTTCAAGATGTTTTAGATAATATATTAATAATAATAGCTTTAGAAATAAGTTATTTTATACTTTTTAGTTTTTGAACTCGGTTTTTTGAAACGAGCTTTTTTAATTTTATTTGTTACTTTTTAGTGTCTTGCTATGTATGGATAGACATACGAAAGGTGCCGCGCTCCTTAAAAAATATAGGTTCCAAGAAAGGGGAAAAAAATGTTCGTAGAATGAAAACTACTGGGCCAAACTATGTTAATTTTTTAGGGGACTAAATGGCAACTATTCCGCATCAAACTAAATAAGAATCACGTAAATCGGATCATAACTGTCAGAGTAATCGGTGTACATATGGAACGGAATGGAAAATTTTTCATAAAATGAAAACTACTAGTTCAAACTATTTCAAATTTTTAGGGGATCAAATGGCAGCTATTCCGCGTCGAACGAAAAAAGAATCACGTAAATCGGATCATAGGTCTCGGAGTAATCGGTGAACATACATAAAAAAAAACAAAAAAAAAGATCCCGACGAATTGAGAACCTCCTCCTTTTTTGAAGTCAGTTAAAAAAGTTAAGTAATTAGTATGTAACTATGGGTTGTTTTTTTTTTGTATATAGGTTGAATTTTTCACGTGGGCCTTCATGGCCAAATCCTAAACTACATATACGAAATAGCCAAATATAGCCAAAATATAAATTGTATATGATTGTACTCCACAAGCTAATACGCGGGTGACTTTTTCAAGTGGCCTTCAGGGTGAAATCTTAAACTATACGAAATAGAAAAAAGACTCAAATGAGTCTCGGGGTCAATTTTGTCGAAAACTAAAGTGATGGCAAACAGCAAACTAAGGTGAAGAGTTAGATTCCTGATAAGGGTAATAGATTTTTCAAAAATCTAATTACACAACTTTAGTTCTCGTCAAAATTAGCCCCGACACTCTTTTGAGTCTTTTTTACAAGCTTTTATATAACTTGCAATTGATGTATGTATGTATGTAAGTTAAATTTGACCAACTTCCCGGTTTCCGATTGAGCTGAAATATCGCGTGATAGTGCAATAATATGGTACCATAGAACTGATCTGATGATGGAGTCGGAAGGTGGCCATAGGAACTCCTGTACTAAACAAGATAGACCCGTCGTGTTTGGGCTCGTTTTACTTGTCTTGGCTAGCACTCTGCTGCTACATGATATCTAGGATCTCAAAAGCTTGTATTTAAAAAGATTTTTTAAAAAAGCTTATTTCTAGTTCGTATAGTTTAAGATTTCACTCTGAAGGCTACTTGAGAAAGTCACCCGCGTATTAGCTTGTGGAGTACAGTCATATACAATTTATATATATAATAACATGATAACGATGATTGTTACTTGTTTTTATTTAAATTCATCACATGCACAGAACCCTTCACTATACATGGATCGTCACGCGTATATCCGATTTTTTATGCTATCATAACCATCAAATGTAGCGCCAAAAATATTATAAATGTGTTCTACCAAAAAATCTTTTCACGCTTGCCTTCAATAACCATAATAAATTAACGCGTTTTTTTATACGGAACCTTTAACATATTGACGGTGTTTGATTACTTTTTGTTTTTCTAAAATGTCTTAATCAAGAGCGTTGGTAACAAAAACAAGTTTTGTTATGAACTGTGTGGTGTTATTAGATTTTAGGTTCAATAACTCAATTTACTTGTTTTAGTTTGAAGTTTTCCTTATAACTACTTCGGAATCGCAGTATAGTTATTAAATGTTTTTTCATTTTATTTTATTTTTTATACCTTTATTTATTTATGAGGGTTTTTTCAAAAAGAGAATGTCACCCCCGTTATTGCTCCCAAAAATATATAAAAGCAACATTAACAATTAATTTCGACGACTTCAATTAAAATAAATAATTTTAAACAGCGTTCTGGTCTCATCGGATAGCGGTGAGGCCAGAAGACTGTTAAAAAAGCCTAAATTAGACGTTTTAGCGCCAAATTTGTCACGTCTCTGAGGCTCGACGCGCACATATTCAACCAAAATGTGATGGACATCTTCTTTCCCTCCGCATATAGTGAGTGGTATGGCATTTGTCTTTCACATTGGCTACCGCCGCTGGTTTATGGTCAAACTTTAACTGTGCTCGAGCATTAGTAGCCATATTCCAGGTCTATTCGAGGCCGGCAGCACATTGGTAGCAGTGTTAGAAACATTCATAAGATTCCGTAAACACTCTAAATCAAGTGGGACATCAACCTATATATATTTTTTTTTAAGTTTTATTGCAGGAGTTCAGCAGACAGGCAGACGGCCCACTTGATGAAAAGCGGTTTACATCGCCTATGGACATTTGCAACACCAAAGGTGCTACAAATGCGCTGCTGCTCTCTTAAAGGAGACTGGAACCTGATCACTAATGCCGGAACACAACACAAGGTTGTTATGGCGGCATACTTTAGACCAGGGGTGGTAGCCATCCAGTCGGGCAAATGCCCTACCACCTGGCTGTGGGTTCTTAAGTCGCCTCTTATGACAGGCCGCCCGGCCGCAGGAAATTGTATTCTTTCTCCGTTCCTGCACGGATAGATATACTATATACTGTACTCCAGTATTAAAAATAGAATAGAAATATAATAAAACTGCGTTGTAACGGTTTTAAGCGCGGTAATTTATTTTATTTTTATTATATCGACTTTTCGGCCACTTCATCACGGAAGACAAAGGTGTCAAGTGTCAATAATATTGTTAAAGTTTTATTTACTACCGCCAACTTGTTCATTTTAATTATTTACTTTTAATTTTGTTTATGGTTATTATTTACTCTATGGGAGCCTTCGCAACATGTTGTAGCTTGAAGAGAATAAGCAGCGCAAGAAACTCTTCAGCAAACATGCCTAATTCTAATAATTTTATATAATATTAAAATGGGTGGGAGGAAAAATAAAAATAAATTATCAATCAAGTTGGTTTGTGATCCGGTGCACGAAGAAAGATTTATTAGGTACGTATACTAGTCGCGAAAACTTAAGAAAATCTTATAAAATAAAAATATATTGAAACTATTTGAAGTAACATAACTACATATATTGGCAAGAAATGGAATTATTATAAAGTCGTTATGTCTATCTATGTTACAGAATTTTTTCTCAAAAATTATTGGGTATATATGACAAAAATTTTATAGTAAGATATATTTAATCTACCTTACGATGAAGATGTATTTTATAATCACTTATTAAAAAAACATATCTTTTATACCAATTCACTCAAATTTTAAAAGTCTTTTCATTCATTTTATATTTATACTAGCGGCCCCGGCAGACGTAGTCCTGCTCTGAAAAAATTAAAATCTAGAACCAGATCTCAGCGCCACCCTACCAGTTCTAATTGCGAATCTAAACCATCCGGGAACCCACTCAAACACACAAAAACAAAATCACCATAATGGCTCCAGGTGATTAGGAGGATTCTAGAACCCGATCTCAGGGCCACCTGCCGGTTTCATCGGGATAAAAAGTATCCTGTATCCGTGTTCTGGTTCTAAGCTACCTCCCCAACAATTTTCAGCCAAATCTGTACAGCCATTCTTCAGTTATAAATAGTGTAAATAACACGACTTTCTTTTATATATATAGATTAATTAAAAAGCTGAAAAAGCGAAAGAAAAATGACATGTAGCGCAATATAATCATGTGGGATATAGAAACTTTTTAGAATTACGTTCAATTGTGGTTTCTAGTATATTTTATATTTTGAGAAGATTGGAGGAGGCTCTACTAACAAGAGCACACAGCTCTTAAATGATAGATAAATAAATCTTAAATGTTATATATAAGTATAGCTAAACTTTACATTTAATCACGTAAAGAATTTCTGTTAACAAATGTTTGCTAGTTTTTATTATTTAAGTTAAACTCGTTTAGTATGAAAATTGTTTGCGACGTTTCGCCTTAAGAATCGTGACGCAGCAGCTCATTTACTGGGGCAGGCAACCACTGTGCTCATTCTCATAGACTACCACTTAAGGACCCATTGTTTATCTTTTGTTACTAACAATTTCATTGTATTTGCATTCGTTATCTAGCGTTTACATCTAGTGAGCTTAAGGACCAGTTACATATGTTCGCCGATGTTTTATTGTTGTTTGAAGTTGTTAAAATCAGCAACATTTAAGGACAAGGCGAAATAATTCGAGGTCTCTATGCGCACCGCAGTACAGTCAATTGGTTTAAATGGTTTTTTTTATAGCTGAAGTATAGCAAACAGACGGCCACTGGATGGAAAGCGGTTACAGTCGCCTATGGACCTGTACAACACTAACACGCTACCAGCCTCGAAGAAAATTTATGACACCTTTTTATAAAAAAGCCATATTGCAGCGCTATGGGGAAAAGAAACTAAACTATTGATTTTTTTTCTTGAACCCTAAAGGTTTTTTAAGAAAGTTATTATTAATATTCTTCTAAGCCGGCACTAAGTTGGTATCCTCTGATGTTGCAAAAGTCCAAAGGCGGCGGTAACTAATTGCCATCTAGTGGGCCTTTTTAATTTTTTATTGCTGGATTTCAGTAGACAGACAAACGGCCCACTTGATGGAAAGCGGTTACCATCGCCTATGGACATTTGCAACACCAAAGGTGTTACAAAAGCGCTGCCGATCTCTTAAGGGAGAGTGGCACCTGGTCACTAATGCCGGAACACAACTCAACTCTGTTATGGGGGCATACTCTAGACCAGGGGTGGTAGCTATCCAGATGGACAAATACCCTACCACCTGGCTGTGGGTTGTTTTGTCACCTCTTATGACAGGCCGCCCGGCCGCAGGAAATTGTATTCTTTCTCCGTTCCTGCACGGCCTTTCTACTGTACTGTAACAATAAATTAAAAAAATCGAAATGTCTGCTGGGTCACATAGTAAAAGTGAAACTTCAACGGACAACTGGAAAAACGAATGGCAACGGATAAGTAGTAAAACGAATCTCAACAAAATTTTAACTTGAAGTTTTACGGGCAGATTGTTAATGTGTTGTCCAATTTGAAGACCTACCTGTAAAACTTCAAGTTAAAATTTTGTTTCGATACGCTTTGCCACTTATCCGTTGCCATTCGTTTTTCCACTTGTCAGTTGAAGTTTTACTTCTATTATGTGTCCCAGCACACATTTCGATTTTTCGCAGGTTTACTGCAAATTATGATTTGGTTAGGTTAGGTACATTTTAATGAATGCATTTTTTATTTAAACATATTTTATTTTATCAAATAAAAAAACTGAATTCGATCCGGAAACAAAAAAACGCATCCATAGTATATTCTAAAATTGTGCCGCCTCTCACCACGTCTAGTCTAAAATGCCGCTCCTCCGCGGGGCCGTAACGCTTTTCCGTGACAGAAAAATCCTAAGACCCCCCCCGTTTATATAGAAGTTTCACTCCAAAAGAACATAGATCTGATGCAGAGAGACCGAACACCAAAATGGTAAGTAGTAATTATCCATCACTAAATTCAGAGCTATTGAACTGTTGACGTGAAATATTATCTGCTATTCAATTAATATAAAATATAGTCCAAGTGAAGTGCAGTTTCCATTTTATATAAATATACGCGCATACACCAGCTAAGCAATTTACAGTCTGCTGAACTATAAGTTTTAAACATGGTTTTAACAACTTACATGTGTTGATGGTGAATATAAAATTCGTGAAAAAATTTGCTTATGTTTTCATTCGTTTTGCATCATGAGGAAGCCCTTAAATCTAGGAAGATATTTCCTTATTCCTAACGAACTTAATCTACGTCATCCATTTGATTTCTTCAATGCAATTGCGAGTACGTCCGATTTGATATGCAAAGATATGCGTCGTCTTTAAGAAGATAACTTGTTTGAACGAGGCAAATGAACGTGGATTGAGACATAACGTGGGTCTCAACCTGTAGGGTCCATTCCTTTTTTTGTCAAAGCCCTTTGAGCTCTCCTAACGATTTCTCTTAAAGGATTTTTAATTGCATAACTTTAGCTGGGGAAAGGGCGCCGTGGATTCTGCAAAGATTTTAGTTGTTTGTTGATTGTAGAAGAATTTTCGCAGATTTTGAGTGGTTCCAAGTGGTTCATTGTTATTAGAAATTAAGCCAAAAGTGTAATGTAATAAATTATATTATAGTTTATAGAAGACTGATTATACTTAAACATTATAAGATTGGATATTTATGGCATTGTGTTAGTTGTTCTGTGGATTTGATTTCGTTATGAACAAACGTTTGTAAGACTCGCAAATTTATTTCCGGTCTGTGTACACGTTGTATTTTTTGGTATAATAATAATATTCTAAGTGGATGGATGCAGAAGTCGTGGAAGGCCACGACACACCTTCCATGATCACATTGATCGTGTACTAGCGGAGGGTGATGTCAAGAGCCTTAAGGACAGACGAGTGTGCATGACAAGAGTTATGAATGTCAAAGAAGCAAGTGAGGTGTGTAAGAATGGTCCTAAATGGCGCTCTGTTGTTTGTGCCTACCCCGCAAGGGAACTGGCGTGAAGTTATGTATGTATGTATGTATGTAATAATATTCTAATTTATTATGGTGTACAATTTTTGTCTACTGAAAAGTAAAAAATCAAAATCTCAAAGTCCAGTTTGACTTCAATTATAAAAAATCATAATTTTTCGTTATAATCTTGAAATTGTATTTCCGAACTTACTCTTTCTTTATGACTTGGATCTATTTAATTTAATGAATCTCAGCAAAGATGTTCCTTAGGCTGTTGACGTAGTAAGGCAACGGCTAAATGACAATAAATTCATTAAAACCTAAACCATCATAATTAGATTTATGGAAGTAATTCTTTCATTACGTTACTATAATAGCAGTGTCCTAACATAGACATAAGCAAACTGTTGCGCGCCGATAATGATCCTTTCTGAACACGTGTTTTATCAGCCCTTGGAATTTAAATTCTCTGTAACACTTGTTATGATTGTACATACATACATACATACATAACTTCACGCCAGTTCCCTTGCGGGGTAGGCACGAACAACAGAGTGCCATTTAGGCTTATTCTTACACACCTCACTTGCCTCTTTGACATTCATAACTCTTGTCATGCAAGCTCGTCTGTTCTTAAGGCTCCTGACATCACCTTCTGCTAGTACACGATCAATTTGATCATGGAAGGTGTGTCGTGGCCTTCCACGACTTCTGCATCCATCCACTTTTGCATTGTATATCTGTTTAGTCATTCTTTCATCATGCATTCTTTCTACATGCCCGAACCACCGGAGCATTCCTTTCCTTACCTTCACCCCGACACTCATGTTATGATTGCCTTCATTATTATTCATTTTCATTTGTTCGCCTTAATTGTCATGGTATTGAAAAGTAGCCGTCTATTTTTAATAGCTAATCCCTTTGACTTGGGCCTGTGCTATCTTCGCTATGGCGTGCCTGTGTTATCTTCGCTATGGCAAACTCATTTAATTAGCCTACCTTTGTAAAGTAAATAAACGAAAACATACAGGCAGAACCGGCTGGCTATAATGACTCTATCATTCACGTCCAACAGGCAAAAAGCCGTAAAAGCCTATATATGCAAAGTTGCACCCATAGCAAATGGACGGCTGGAATTAAGTCATCAAGGCTCACTATAAGGGGTCTTGGTTCTTCTTTAATACTACCATATATCAAGCGAATTGGAGTCATCATTTGTAGTGTGTAAAGTTGATATTTGATTGCATTTTTGTAAGGTGGTGTAAAAATCGCATGGTCATGCTATACCATGACGAATCGCTACAGAGACGTCAAATCTTGCATCTATAAAACCAACAAGTGGGGTTTTAAGCGGTTGTTACACTAACGACTTGATTGTACTCATTAGTTCGAGGTCGGGGTATACGTGGGTGTGTGTATGAGATTTTGTAACATACTAGGTAGTTTTCTTGTGTCTTTTCATTGCGAATCTGGCAAAGAAGCAGACTGCCCACCTAATGGAAAGTGGTTACTTACACATATAGTCATTTGCAGCTTCAGGGGCGAACCCAACACGATGCCGTCGCTTCACGGCGATATTCTGCGAGAACGTGGTGTCACACCGGTCGAATAAGGGGCCATCCATAAATTAAATTAAGGGGGAGGAATCATCAAGGGGGGGGGGGGGGTTCATGAAGTCACATTTCAAAATAGAATATATTTAAGCTAATTACGAAACTGTTGATTTAATAATGTCTTGATGTCAAATTACAAAATATGTGATGTCACACTAAGGAGGGAGCAGTCTCACGAATGTGACCAGCTGTGACAAGCACGGGGGAGGGGTCAAAGGTCATGAAATTCGTGTGGCGTAATTTGTGGATGGCCTCTAATAATTCTACCACGTTATGTTTGCAGGTTTCATTTCATAGGTCGTCATCATCTGTGCAGATACAGAGAAAAAATACAATTTCCTGCGGCCGGGCGGCCTGTTGTAAGAGGCGACAAAACAACCCACAGCAAGGTAGTAGGGGGCATTTGCCCAACTGGATGGCTACCACCCCTGGTCAAAAGTATGTCGCCATAACAACCTTGAGTTGTGTTCCGGCATTAGTGACCAGGTTCCAGTCTTCATTCAAAGAGCAGCTGCGCATTTGTAGCACCTTTGGTGTTGCAAATGTCCATAGGCGATGGTAACCGCTTTCCATCAAGTGGGCCATCTGCCTGTCTGCTGAACTCCTGCAATAAAATAAAAATATTCAGAATAAATATTTGTGTGACATAGATACAGATTTGTATATAGGTTCGCGTTTGACAATGATCTAGCCCAATGTTGAGCGGAGATATGGTCTAAGGTGGAACACGCTTATCTAGAAGGTACCTATTCATACGGGCCTTGAAGACGCTCAGGTTGTAGGTATTAGGAAACACTCACTCAGGCAACAAGTTCCACTATTTTACGGTGCACATGATGAAGGTGAAGGCAAAATACTTTGTTCGTATAGGTGTAATGTCCAACAAACATCAGTGTCGCATGGCGGTGCATCTGGTTTGGCCGATGATAGAAGAGATACAGCGGGATCAGATCGAAGACCTCCGTTACATACTCTCCAAAATGATCTGATAGAAAACAGTAAGCTGCGTGGATGTTCGAGACTGTCCGTCTGAGTTCGAACATGTCAATAAAGTACATAGTACAATGAAGGAAACTTACCTTATATTGTATTCTACCTATAATCCTTTAAGATTATAAGCAGAATACTGAGCCTAGGTCATCGAAGTCAATGGGTAAGTTTCCCAGTAGGCTAGCTACGTTACCTCGCTGGATCGCCATATTGATCCGTTATCCGAGGTAGGAACAAGCCCTCTGATCACTCGAAGAGTGAATTTTGACAGATATTTGTATAGTCTCTGCATAAAGTTTTGAATTAGTGCAAGGAATAAAATCCGCCATAAATCGGTAGTATGCGCAGGGCCTAAGTTAAAAAACCGGCAAGAAACGTAGCAAATGCTACAAAAACCGTCAATGTGTCGCTCGTGACGATGCTACCGTCGACTTTTGTCGCTCGAGCGTTTTACCGGTTTTAAAAACGTATTGTTGGTTTACTTTTTGTAATATCTGACTGTTACGCATGAATGGGTATGTAGGTTTGTTTGCTGATGATTCTATAAGAACACTCCGTTAGGTTGTTTGTTTTGGAATAAAAGCTTCCACTGTTTTTGAGTGTTTAAACACTGAAGACAAACTAGCTAAGGTAGCGGAATTTAACAAGTTAAATAAAAATTGGTGTTATGATGTTACATGAATTATTTTTTATTTGATGTCTAATAGCTTATTCATAATATAACATGTAGAATAAAATAATGATTAATATAAATTTTAGTGAATCATTGCATAGCATTTAGGCTTGCAACGCGTAGGGAACGTCCCTGGTGTTGCGAACGTCCATAGGCAACAGTAAGCACTTTTATGCACAAAGGGCATTCTTATCACTCAGTGCTTTTCAATCTTTTTGAATACGCGACCCTTGAATCATATACAGGCAAAAAATTAGTATTAAAAAAAATTACGTTTATGTTTTTTCTCTATTTTATTACTCATATTCATTATTAGGGTTTTATACTCTGCAAAAAGCTGCTGAGCTTAGAAAGTACCTAAGGTAGAAATTTAAATTGCCTTATCCCTTTTGCCGGCGACCCCCGAGCAAGGCTCTGTGACCCCCTTAGGGGTCGCGACCCACAGATTGAAAAACACTGTTATCATTTAAAAGCGACCTCTTACAGGCACCCTCAGGCATTAATAGACATGATAATCGCGATGGCAGTATACGTAACAAATAGTACGACTACTTACATTTTACTAATAAATATATATATTATGTTACATATATATATACAGACGTTTTATATATTAAATAGATATATACTTTATATGTAATGTAACATACAAATACATACATTTATGACGTTGCAAGGACAATGCCCATTTTGGGTCCCTCCCCCTAAAATCGGATGAATCTTTCTAAAATCTTATAATATTTTTTAAGTTATTATGGTAAAATTATAGAATATTTTGTAGCCCAACATAGCAAATACATAAACATATTTTTGAAAGTTGTAACTTTAAATTTATAGTTTTCTAAGAAATATTAAGATATTTTCTACAAAATAGTGAAAAAATTATTAAGGCTCGTGCAATTTTATATAAATCCCAACTCTCCTAACAAACTCCTTTAAGAATAAGAAGAGAAAATGAAAGATGACAAAAATCTATGATCATTTTACAGTAAAATAGGGCTATTGTATAATAAATTCTGTCGTAAACAATAACGGATATTTTATCATTACTTACCAATTATTTGTATCGATCAACGGTTCAGTTTAAATTAATTTAAATAATTGCTATAGGTACGTAACAATAAAACAGGAATGATTTGATCACGTAAATGGAAAACATGATCAGTAACGAATTGATTTTAAAATCAACTTAATTGGAGTTAATTAATGTTGCACGTTGGCTGTTTGGGGTTTTATTGTATTTTATAAAAGATAATTAATTTTCAATAATTATTAAAATTATTGTTATAGCCGAATTCGTTTATAGCGACTACTGTGTATAGTGAACGTAACTAAGGCGCGACATGGGGATATTTGATAACGCCGTCATATAGTTCTTCGCACGCGTTAGCAACGTTCCTGATGTTGCAAAATCCATAAACAGTGGTGAGCATTTTCCATCAGCTAAGTCGTTTATCTGTTTGCCAGTTTTGGCAAAAGAAAGCAACGAATCTTCCAGTCAGTCCTCTGCACGTGGCTTAAATAAACAGGTCAAAACAATTTCTTGTCAAGTCATTAGACTTGGCAAGAAAATCAGTTATGACCAGCAAAACGCTGTTAAGGACGAAGTCCATCCCAAGTTGGCAGCACATATCATAGGCCATTCTTTCCCTTCCTAGCTTATATCGGCAATAATTCTACACTGCTAACACGGTCCTCTACTCCAAGACTTCTGCACCATCAGCCAGCAATCCTTAGAAAAACAGTGATCGAACCACTGCTATTTGAATTTGCATATTTTGTAAACTATGCCTTACCCCCTTATGTAATAAAATCAATTAATCGTTTCCAAAATATAGATGTATACATTAGTGTGTAATTAATTTATTATTGTATAAACCACCTACTCTACACTTCAAAGTAGAATTCAAACATTAAACCAAAAGCAAAGATACAAAATTAATCAAAATTAGTGGTGGGACGAATTCTATAGAAATTCGGCAACGTTATAAATATGCCGATTATTAGCAGCCTTTACATATTTAATATTAACATCAAAGTTAAATAAAAAAGGTAAATAGACAAATACTTTAAATTTGAAATTAAATTTTCACTATGATAAATATCAGCTATTTTTATGACAACTTGTACTTTAGGGCTAAGGTCTATTTTTTTATAAATTGTATAGTATATACCATAAATTATATACCATACGATAGGTATATATCATAAATTGTGCATAAATTAGGCTGCGCTGCCTTGAATTGTGTATTGCTTATTAAAAATATAGCTTAATATTTTCTTAACTTTTCGCGACTTGTATACATAATAAAACTACGTTTTAACGGTTTAAGTGCGGTAATTTTGTTTGATTTTGGTTTTTCCGACGTTTCGGCCACTTTTCAGTGGCCGTGATCATGGAAGACAGAGATGTCAAGTGTCAACGAGTATTGTTAAATTGCCACTGAAAATTGGCCGAAACGTTGAAAAAACCAAAATCAAATAAAATTACCGCACTTAAAACCGTTAAAACGTGGTTTATTAAAAATATGGCTTTTTAGGTAAAATAGTAATGTAATCAATAAAAACATTCAGAATTTGTAGTTCTTGATAACTGACGCGCTTTAACTCACAGACATACATTCTAAAACTTGTATTATTATGTACTGATTAGTATATATATATATCTATTTGTTTTGCAATCTCTTATAATTTAATAGCAAACGTAAATCGTACCGCGATCATCAAAAAGTGGGTACTAAAATGTTGCTTCAAATAGACGCAGGAATTGTATGTCTCAATGGTACAGATTTGCTGACGGAATAAGCCGAATATTCGGCAATTTTGTAACAGTCTAGTCGGCTAATGTACATATGGCCCATCTCTAAACCCGACGTCAATGTTCATTTATTCAAGTACCGTATACCATTATAGAGGTACGGAACCAATAAAGCGAGGACTAATACAGCTAAGCATCAGAATTTGCATTTCAAACGGGTCCCTAGGGAACTCTGTAATGTTGTGTTAGATTCAAAACATTGAGCATATTGACGGACGACTATCTTATTGCTCGTGAGTTTGCTTACTTTAAAATATTATTGATCAGGTTGCTAATAAGTTATATTATGACGATTGGGTTTATACAAATTTTTTCTTTATAATTTTGAAAAAAAAAGTTCAATACTTTTTCAAGAGAGATCATCATACGTGTGATTTTAATTAAATTAAAGGCGCACCAAGAATATAATAATTTAAATTGAGAGTAATGATTAATGGTAATAGTGTTTAATGTGCTAACATTATAATTTTTTAATAGATTGATTTGCAATATAAAAACATATCCTGTTCAAAAAAAATATTCAAAATAAGTTCCACTGGGGAACACTTTTTGAAGGTCAGATATATATGTTAAAATTTAATTTTACTGCCTATTCTATGTAAATCGCTTCGCAACGTGTTAATGCTGTTAAGGAGAAGAAGCGGCAAGAAACTCCCCAGAAACACGTTTAGCTAAAAATCGTTTTTCTTAGTATTTCTTATTCTATTTATATCTCAAATTCTTTTTTTTTTATAAGTTTAAAACAGAAGTATATTACAGGATTACTTTTCGAAGAATTAATGGAGTTCTAGTAAACAGCGCATGCTCAGTAAGAAAAAGACCCAGTTAGAAAGAATATTATTATTGTTATAATAATAACGAGACGTAAACCTGTAGGCGGGCTTTGTGGCGAAGCCATAGGTGAGTAGCGCCACCTCGTACCTGACTCCGGTGGCCAAGGCAAGGCCCACACCTCCGTGCTTGCCTTAACCATCCGGCATGGAGTGGAGATCACTAGAGTTAAGAATCAAGCTCCAGGGGTGGAAGTGATAAATGGTATCACGTCAGAAGTAGCTACGGTGAACCTGCAGCCCACCTCTCTACACCTCTTAGCCACTCACACCCATGTTGCCCCTGCCTTCTATGGCATTTTTAGGGACCCATGCAGGGAATGGCGAGTCACCGTCTGTCTATTTTTCCTTGTTCCCCGAACATTGCGACGGGCAGACGCCATAGTCCCCATATTCCCAGACCCCTTGTGCCACTAGCAGTTCACCCCAATAGCCCGGTACTTTTTGTCCTCATTTCCCACAATAGTCCTACACTGGCCGGGGCTTGTCCTTGGGTGCATCACTACATGTCGTAGACAGGGATAATCGTCAGTGAGTGTCACGCCACATTTACATTAAATTTGTCAGGGGCCTCTACATGTTGGCCTTCCCATGGCCCCACGCCAGCCTTCCAAATATCCGGCCGAGTTTGTTCTATCACAAATCTATCCAGAATTTATGTGACTGAAGCTTTATTCGTCCTTTCTTTATGGCTTTGGGAATTAACTGATTATCATGATTTTAAGTCTGTACTTATAAGGTACTTATTTATTTATTATATAAGGTACTTATTTATTTATTATATAAGGTACTTATTTATTTATTATATAAGCTACTTATTTATTTATTATATAAGGTACTTATTTATTTGTTATATAAAGTACTTATTTATTTATTATATAAGGTACCTATTTATTTCCGACAGGTGAAATAAACATAGGTACTTATATTTTTATTCCGGAAAATGAGTATTGTCCGCGGAATAAATATTAGTTTTCTCAATAAAATCTAAATGCAACAATTATCATGAGCTTTAATATACTGGTATGGGGTATGCATTTATTGAACCACTTTGTTCAAATCATTGAACGTAGGATAGATGAAAGACGCTGTGTAAAGTTTTAGTTTTCAAAAATTACAATATACATTGTACGTCATCTAAATACTGCTCGCTATCGAAACCTTAAACATACCTATTGTGGACGAATAACTACATTATATTAAAGGGGCCTTATATCGAAATAATTTAACACACTTACCATAATAGCAACGTGTCGCATAACTCCCATCAGGCACTCAAAACGCTCCTTCCCTCCCACCCATAATTCACGACGACGTGATAAGGACCAGTGTTGTGACTTGTGACACGCGCCTGTATTATATCACAACCGGCTGTTCTTGCTACTAATATCGCCCGGTTTTTTTTATTGTGTATATAATAATGTTTTATAATAATAAGACTACGTTTTAACAGTTTTAAGCGAGGTAATTTATTTGATTTTTATTACTCCGACGTTTTGGCCGCATTTCAGTAGCCGTGATAACGGAAGACAAAGATGTCGAATGTCAATGAGTATTGTTAAAGTTTTATTTAGCCTACCGCCAACTTGGTCATTTTAAAGGTTATAATTTACTCTATGGGAACCTAATCTAGTTTACCACCGCTTTGCAACATGTTGTGGCTTGAAGAGAAGAAGCGGCGTAAGAAACTCTTCAGCAACATGCCTAGCTCGAATAAATTTATATAATATTAAAATGAGTACGATAAAAATAAATTGTCAATCAAGTTGGTTTGTGTTCCGATGCACGCAGAAAGAGCTCACAGTATCTTGAGGTCTGGCAGTTGGTTTTTGCTGGGTTTTGGTCTTAATAGTTTTAATAATCGGATCCCAAACAGGTGATACTCGCCAACCATTTTCTCTATTGGAATTTGGGCGTTTTTTTTTATTTCAATTGCCTCACGCATCATTCTAGGTATGAAACGATTCTCTTTCGCGAAGATTTGTGATTTATCGAATCTGATGGGTTTGACCAGCGTGTTCACTGCTCGCAGACTTCATAGACCTTGTGTGCTTCATATCAGCAATATTTTCTTTTACCCTTGTTTTTATACTTCTCTTATTATTTTTCATTTTTGTCTATACAACGCGAATACTGAACACGACAATAATGCAATTCAAAGTTTATAAATCATATCGTAATAGTAGTACTCTATAATCATAGAAAGAAGCGGACTATAAGTTATTTATAACTTAGTTTAATTTTAGTATTTAATTAAATTGTATTTTAGTTTATCATAATAATGACAAACTTTTTTTTTAACTTAAATCAGTAATTAATTAATAATAATAATAATCGAATTCAAATTCATTTATTTATATAAATTTATTTCTAGGCTTTATATAATTATATCTAAAACTTATGGTAGGTAATAACAAATTTTGAATTATAGTAGTTAAAATTAAGGCTACAATTTTTTTGGCGGCGGTTGCTGCACTAGACTCTAGGTCTGTATCGTGGCACCCAACACAATTTTATTATAAGAACTTAAATATAGTGGAATTATTTATGAATGAACCTATAACTATGTATAATGAGTGCGTGTGTGTGTGCGTGTGTCGGCACACAAACGGCAGATCGGCAGCCAAACACATAATGTATATCGCCAAATTGAGCAAGTTACGCTTGTGTTGTGGGTAATATACAACGGACTACTCTGGGGCCGTTCCCAGCCAACCAGACCATAGTAAATAACGGAAAAAATACCTTTTCGAAATTTACTATACCAGGAATCGAACCCGCTGCCTCTGCGTTGCAGTGAGGTAGGCCGGCAAAAGATTAGCCCGCTCAACCACAGAAGCTGTCGAATAAATTTACAAATGATAATTTTGACACATCAGAACTTTTGGGTACCATTACCCAAAAGTTCTGATGTGTCACGTACTCTTATAATTTGGAATGCATTCTCATCTGAAGTCTTCCTATACAGGCGTGACATGATTTTTCTCAATATTATTGGATTCTTGCGATACTACCAGGACTATGGCGGACAGACAAGTTTGTTTTTGTTTATCTCGCTTGATTTTGAGCGGAGATATGGTATAAGATCGATCACGCTTACCTAGAAGCTACCTATTCACACGAGACTTGAAGACACCCAGGTTGTAGGTTTCGAGAAAAACAGATTGTGGTGTTGTAAATTTCCACCACGAGAATTTGTCCATTGCATGAAGCAATAAAAAACAAATGAATAAGATTATCATCAATAAGGATTCTAGGATAAGGAGCATCGGCTTCACCATCACGTGAATGTCGAGGCGATCCAGCTCCTCGACAACACGACATAACGAGAAGGCTCAAAAGGACAAAACCATTTGAACTAGTGCTATAAATAAAACAAAAGTGTAGTGTAATGTGCTAGCTATTAATAAAGAACACACGAACAAAGTGTCTTCGCCTTAATAGAGACAATAAGAAAAGTGTTAATGGACACTTTCTTAGTAAGAATACTTTTAGTTAATTTAGGTTATATTTAAATTACTTATTAATCTTTATAGATTAGATGGTAATATTAATAAGGTATTTTCTTTCTAAACATATTTCTACAAGTATTTACACCATACAATATTTTAAAGAAAAATTTTACTTTTTTTGTAACATATAATCGAATACAATGCAAGAAAACTTAACTTATTTGTATTCTACTCAAAGTCCCTTAAGACTATAAGTAGAATACTGAGCCCAGATCACCGTCTTCTAGGGGTAAGGTGCCCAGAAGGCTGGCTACGTTTCCTCGCTGGATCGCAGGAGGTGAACACCAGCCCTCTGATCACCCGAAGAGTCAATGAGTCGTTGCGATAATGTTTCTAAATACCTTATTCATACAAAAAAAAATAAAAAAAATAAGGACTCTCCCAAGACCTTATTTCTGATAGATTTTTATTCAAAATCATCACTTTTGAAATTTTTCTAAAAATACAATTTGTTTCTACCAAAACCGGTACAAACACCGAACATGACGGCACCAGAAAAAATGCCCCCGGAAACCTGTGATAACCATCTATGATTTTAATTACAGTTTAGAAACCACGCCTGCCGTCTAATTTATGTGGCAACGTCCAATCGAATTAGAACCGCTGACGTGGACCATGGAGATATCCATCGAGCTTTGTTAATTGTTAGATGTTCAGTTTTGAATACAATATTGTTATTATACCAAGTGCGGAAAACGGTTCTTAGGGAACGTACCCATAATACGTGAACCATTTTTTTTTAAATTTCCCCCTCCCCCCTTGGTCACCATCCATAGTATATGCTAAGACCATCCCCCTCTAGTTTTACGTAGTAATTCATAAATATGATATTTTAACAAAAAGTAAAAATAATAATTTGGTACATTAGCCGTTTAAAAAGCGATAAACGCTTCGCCATATTTGAATATAGCTCGGAAAAGCGCGAGATTTCCTTAGTGGATATTGGCTACGTGACCGCCCTTGCGACCAAACGTGGTATTTTGAAGACCTTCCCTCCCCGAACTGGTCACGTAGTATGGGTACGGTCTCTTAGTGCTAACTCACATCTCCAAACTTCTTTAGATTTAACCCTTTTATTAAATTTACTTATTTTGAAATACCTATACTTTTATTTATTTATTTCACACAATAGAAAATAACTATCAACACATTTGATAATTTTTCACATAATTTCAGAATTTAAGTCGTATTCACACTAAGTCGTAAGCAAAGCGGCAGTAGGAGCGCGACTGTCGCGTGACAGTCGGCTTCTAGCCAGTGTTGCAAGCACACGTACATAAAATTATTGCACAATAAACGAAACAATAACGAAGTGTCGGGGTGAAGGTAAGGAAAGGAATGCTCCGGTGGTTCGGGCATGTGGAAAGAATGACTAAACAGATATACAATGCAAAAGTGGATGGATGCAGAAGTCGTGGAAGGCCGCGACACACCTTCCATGATCAAATTGATCGTGTACTAGCGGAGGGTGATGTCAGGAGCCTTAAGAACAGACGAGTGTGCATGACAAGAGTTATGAATGTCAAAGAAGCAAGTGAGGTGTGTAAGAATGGGCCTAAATGGCGCTCTGTTGTTCGTGCCTACCCCGCAAGGGAACTGGCGTGAAGTTATGTATGTACAATAAACGAATTCGACACAGAACAATTTATCATTTAAGTTCAATTGCGTCCTGCTTTGTGGGATTCGAGGACCGATGATTACAGCAACAGGATCACTATTCATACGCCGATTTCGAAACAAAGGACCAATCTAGTATTTAGTCTTTAGTATTCTAGTCTTTTTTATTATTAATTCGACTTTGATGACGCCGAAGGAGAACCAAAAACAGCAGGAGCAATAATGATGTCTCCTCGTTGGAATCCATGATTGGAATGAAGTGCGCCACCCTAATCTAAACAAGTCGCGCGGCTGTAGTTGTAATAAAAAGGCATGTGCTGCTGTTGCGCTGCTGACGCACTGCTTACGACCTAATGTGAAGGCGCTCTAAACGTGTGAATACAGCAAATTTAAAATACAGATATTGCGTTATTTGAATAATATACCATACAGTAGGATAAATTGTGTAACATTTAAGTTGATATGAAATATAATATATTAATTATTGTTTTCTTCTTACTCGTCAATAAAATAATTCTTTGCAAATATCTGAAACAATTTACTTCTTTTAATTTAAGTGTATACAGTCCACACTACTATACTTAACTTTATTTTTAAACACACCAATTTCATGTTTAGGATGTATAACAAATTCATAATCATATAAATATTACTCGTTGTGTTGTTTTAATTAAAAAAAACCTATGTAATAGGTACTGATAAATAATTGTTTGTCTGTAAATAAGTACTAGCCATTTTCCTTGAAAATGAGTCTATAGAGATAATAAAGAATTACAAAGGTGTATTCTATATGTGTATAACAGTATATATTATATGTGCTAATTTTTTTTTTTTTCAGGAGATCAGCAGACAGACAGACGGCCCACTCGATGGAAAGCGGTTACCATCGCCTATTGACATTTGCAACAGCAAAGTTGCTACAAATGCGCTGCTGCTCTCTTAAGGGAAACTGGAACCTGGTCACTAATGCCGCAACACAACTTAAGGTTGATATGGCGACATACTTTAGACCAGGCGTGGTAGTCATCCAGTCGGGCAAATACCCTACCACCTGGCTGTGGGTTGTTAAGTCGCCTCTTACGACAGGCCACCCGGCCGCAGGAAATTGTATTCTTTCTCCGTTCCTGCACGGATAAAATACACACTCTACACATTAGTGTGTAGAGAAGATCGTGAGGTCAAATCGACAGCTCTCATGTCCACAATATAGCAGACAAACTATAAGAGTTTCTACCGTCTGTACAAAAGAGAGTGTTCCGAGGAAAAGTTTGTTTTGGTGCCAAAACCTCATTTTTACAACCACACCTCGTTCATCCTCATTTCCTGGAGCTCCCATGCTCAACTACGTAACGATTCTCTGGAATGTTTGCTCCGCGTATTACAATAATCTAGAAGAACCTTACCGCCGAGGTTTTCTCTGCGCTTTGACATGGGGTCGTTTAAGAAGGGCGTTATAAAATTCTTGAGAAGCCCGCAACGCGTTCGCAACGTCCCTGATTTTGCAAACGTTCATAGGCGACGGCAACCACCTTCCATAAAGTAGCCCGTCTGCTTGTTTGCCTGCCAAAGGAAAAACATAATATTGAGGTCGGTCGGAATAGTGTCCATTGTGTTTATTCGTAATACAAACCTATTTAGAATAACTTGGAAATATACGATATATTTGTTTGACGGTCGATTAATTTATTTATTACTCAAACATTATTTTCCCAGCGGGAGTCGAACCCCCAAACATGTCATGTTAACATACGTTGACAACCATTATCATATTCCATGAAGGTTCGTTAATTTATTATCGTGAATAACCAATAACAAAGTTATACCTCATTGCTACCTTACACACAGTTTGGATTATTAATGCAATAATGTCTGTAGAAAATAACTTAATTTAAACTTAGAACTACTTAAAATTCATCAAACTACCTTCAACCGCTTTCGATATTCAACAAAATGAGATAACTTTGACACGGCGTACTTTATGTTACATTAAATCAGAAACTAATGGTTCTCACTCGAATTCCCTCCACACATTATATTCCATTACCTGGAAACGTACGCATCGATGCCTTTGACTTTAGAGCCAATTTGTATATCTATCCCTTACTCTCTCTGTGTTTTTAATACGTTTATCTTGCTCTAACGCGACCTGGACAAGCCTATGTCAGAATTAAGCAATTATGTTTAATTTCGAGACGTCCATATAATGTTGGTCGTGTTGGTCTCTAGAAAATGTGTTATTTCGTTATTATAAATTGTGAGAAGGTTATTTTTGAGCAGCTGTAAATTATATAGGCGAGTTATAGAAATTATTTTTGTTACCTTTTTTACGGTACCGACGCACTACTTTTCAATGTTACGCAATGCTTTGAAGTAATGAAGATTATGTTAGGTCATTTAAACTACTAGAAATTCTGAATTCGAAAATAAGATAATAATATTGTGTTGTGATACATACACTTAATGCCGCTTGGATAAGATTGCTTAAATTTATTTAAGAAACGCAAAACGTATTTAACAGCCTTAAATACAATTAGCGTCTTGCACAACACAAAATTTTCCGCTAAATATGTTTAAAGAATTGTCAATACGTCTTGTGTAAAATGCATTTAGGCAGTTTAATATGAATAACTAATTTTATTTAAAGGCGATCGTTATGCAAGCGGCCCTTAGTGTTGCGCAACACTTTCAAGTAATGAAGATTCTGTTAGGTCATTTAAACTACTAGATATTCTGACTTCGAAAATAAGATAATAATATTGTTACGAGTTAGCGGGACTCAACTTAAAATGCCGTTAGAATTATTATACAGTTTATTAGAACTATACAAATACGTATAACAAAGATACAAATATAACCGAACACAACAAATCCAAACGTAATTCAGAAGGTCGTAATTCAATAAAACGCGCAAAGTCCGTCACTATTAGATTCCCGAATGTACACACGTCACGCCCGTATCGTAATTGTAGCTCAACTGACTCCTCTTTCCATCAGGCCGTCGTTTTATACTTCACAAATGCAAATGTGCCCAACCAGCAACGTCGACAGAATTTTCTACAATTAGCTTGTAATTGTAATCCGCAACACCTGGCTAATGATGCAGCCTACAAGCGGCCGTAAACGAGTACAATAAAACAATAGGCTGTTCTCCACAATAATTAGAAACGTATGCCAATAAATAATTAAACAAAAGAAGACGATCATAAAAGGATTACAATCAGTTCAAATGCCGACAGGTAATAAAATGTGCTTTTACAGATCTGTACGTGGAATTTGTCTGTGTCGGGACTAAGTTGTAACAATATTGTTATAATGCATAACACTTAGTGTTGCGCAACACTTCGAAGTAATGAAATTCGGTTAGGTCATTTAAACAACAAGATGTTGTGAATTATAAAATGAGACAATAATATTATCATAATACATAGCGGTCGCTATAACCGAAATTACTTTGAAATTATATTCATAATCACGTCATTGTAACGAGGAGTGGACTGTAGATTGCAGCCAGTTCTTATATTTATTTGACTATTCATTAATTTGCCTTACTTGGTTATGAATGAACATAAACTCCATGGCAGTAAGAAGCTAACTTCATGATTTCTTGACCTCTCAACAGTCCTACATGAGACTCTTCCTTCCCTAGTGTGACATCACATATTTGGCAATTTTACATTAAGAAATTATTAATTTAAAACAGCAGTTCCATAATTAAACTATTTTTAATAAATTAAACAATACTTTTACATATAGAGTTAGAAATATTTTGGAGATTTTATTAGTTAATATTTCAAATTTTGTATTTGATAACTCTTAAATATATTGATTTTGAAATGTGACATCAGGAAATTTAGGAGCCTTCCCACTCGTTATCATACAATGTCACACTTCGTCGACCTCCAAAATCTATGAAGTAATTTGTAGAGGGCCCCTAATGTCAATTCTTTACCTATGGAACCGTAAAGTACAAAAACATATCGAAAAGCTTTAGTCTCCAAGCTACTAAAATTGACAAAGTACTAGCAATAAAATACAATAAAACGCTTAAATCTGTTATTTTTGTTACAGATGCCGTCGTGATTCGGGAGCCATCATTAAAAAGGTTCGTTAAAAACAAACACACAATTAGTTGTACTTTATTACGGCTAACAACTTGATATATTGGGTCTGTCCACAAGAACGTTTTGGTTTTAGCAGCTGTGGCTATCGTGTAGGGATCTTTATTACATAGATTCTAATTTTAACTGGAATTACAACAAGAAAAATTCTACTACATAGTATACTAAGGCCGCGTTCCATATGAGAATCACAAGGACCACGCTCACGACCGCCATTTTCACAAGCTTTTTATTAACTTGCAATGCATGTACCTATGTATGTATGTAAGTTCGGATGGAATCTTGCAAATTAAATTTGACCAACTTCCCGGTTTCCGATTGAGCAGAAATTTTGCACGTATATGTACATCGCGTGACAATGCAATAATGTGGTACTATGGAGCTGATCTGAGTATGGAGTCGGAAGGTGGCCATAGGAACTCCTGTACTAAAAAAGATGTCGTGTCGTCGTGTTTGGGCTGGTTTTACTTGTCTTGGCTAGAGCACTCTGCTGCTAAATGATATCCAGGATCTCAAAAGCTTGTATTTAAAAACCTTTTTAAAAAAGCTTTTTCCCATTCTACTTGCTTCAGAGATTATTATCATAAACTCAAATGGAACGGATGGAAGCGTTGCTTTCATTAACGACGAAAAACATAATCGTCATTGGTTAATATTATATGGTTGATTTGACTATTGCGCCTTTTGTCAACGTATCGATGGTGATAATTAATGCTTTGTGCTCAACGCCTACTTCGACCCACCACTTGACATGGGTCATTATGAGCGTTGCCTGATCGAAAATTAAGACATTATTAGTAAAGTTTTGACCACGACCATAACAACTGTGTTCGCTATATGGAACGGCTGAAGGAGCATTTTGGACATCGTTAGCCACAAGTGGAACGTAGCCTAAGTAGACATAAAAATAGACAAGTCCTTTTGAATTACCAAATATCATGCCTTAAATCTATTAATTGCAGTGCAAGGTGCCAATAGGGTAATCAGAAATGTTGTCGGTGCGGGGATAAAGTTCATGAGCTGGGTCATCATGGCTTGTTTTGTGTGCGGAGTGCCGGTAGAACGTCACGGCGACATTATCCGCCGGTCTCTTGTCACCGTCGGGGTACCAGCTGTTCTTGAACCGAACGGTCTGTACCGCTACAATGTCAAGCGACGAGACAAAATGTCGTTGGTACTTAATGTTTATTTTTATTACCTTTCAAGACAAACAGTCTTAATAATATTCTACGAGTACTAATACATGTGAGTATTTCTACATATGAAAGTTAAATAGCGTACTTACTTTGCTATATTGTTTATTTAACGAGTAAATGAGAATGCCTATTATTCTAATTAATATTATAAATGCTAATGTGTGTTTGTTTATTTGTGACGTTTTCACGCCTTAACTACTCGAGAGATCGTGATGAAATTTTGTATAGACATTATCAAGGGTATATTAGAATTATATATAAACAACTAAACAAGTACTGTTCCGCACTCCGTTCGTCTTTTATTGGCGCTATCGTTGCAATTCGCTAACAAATATTTCGCCATGGCAACGACAATGATAATGCAATTTTAATGCTCTCATGGGTAGTTCCAACTTCACTAGATGGCGATACGGCCATTTTGAGCCAATTAAGTTTGACTCTGTCTACAAAATTCATATTAAAGCATGCGAAGTTGAGCGGGCTAAGCCTTTGCCGGCTTAACTCACTGCAACGTAGAGGCTTTGGGTTCGATTCCTGGTATGGTAGATTTCGAAAACGAATTTTCTTCTTTATTTGCTATGGTCTGGGTGTACGGGATCAGCCCCAGAATAGTCCGTTGTAACCCATAACGCAAGCGTAACTTGCTTAATTTGGGGATGTATAATATGTGTTTTTAAATTTTTTATTGCATGAGTTCAGCAGACAGGCGGACGTCCCACTTGATGGAAAGCGGTTACCGTCGCCTATGGACATTTGCAACACCAAAGGCTACAAATGCGCGGCTGCAATCTTAAGGGAGACTGGAACCTGGTCACTATTGCCGAAACAAAACTCAAGCTTGTTATGGAGGCATACTCTAGACTAGGGGTGGTAGCCATCCAGTCGGGCAAATACCCTACCACCTGACTGGTGTTTGTCTGCCGATTATTATTATTCTTATATGTATGTGCTAAATTGTACTTATGTCTGTGACTAATGTAATCGTAGTAAGTTGTCAGTTTTATCAAGCAGCACTATAGAAGATTCGTATCGCCAGATTAGCTGAGAATTTCCAGGATTTAGGTTGCCTGGTTGGGTTCACTTGAAGCGATAAGGCCGCCTATTGTATTGCTTAGAAAGTATTGTAAATGTGGATTTTGCAATTGTTTATTTTGGTGTGCAATAAAGTGTTATCTATCTACCTATTACGCGCGACTTGACTTTAACACGATTTTCTAAAAAAGTTCAAAGAAACTAGAACGCGGGCGACATCTGAGTTGCGTTAAAAATGCGAGGTTAAAGTTAACAGCTTAGAAATGTTATGTTATAAATTTAAATATATTTTAAGGAAGACGTTAGCAAATAAATTTTTCGTCTATTTATCAGCGCATGTTTTACTTGTTTCTTAATAATCGTGTAAAAATGCGAAGAATGACAACCGCCCATTTAAAGGCTTAATACTGTAAAACTTTTAAATAGAGTAAAAGAAAGTCTAATCAACTAAGATATGTTTTTATCATTTTACAACATTTGCAACATTTGTGGATGGATGCAGAAGTCGTGGAAGGCCACGACACACCTTCCATGATCAAATTGATCGTGTACTAGCAGAAGGTGATGTCAGGAGCCTTAAGAACAGACGAGCGTGCATGACAAGAGTTATGAATGTCAAAGAGGCAAGTGAGGTGTGTAAGAATAAGCCTAAATGGCACTCTGTTGTTCGTGCCTACCCCGCAAGGGAACTGGCGTGAAGTTATGTACGTATGTATGTATGTATGTACAACATTTCGCAGCCTCCTAATTTTTGTACTAGTGTTCAATCTTATGACGTCATAACTTTATAGAGTTAAAAGAGGAGTCTTAAGATGAATAACAATAACGGACAGAGAGCACCACTTGACCCGCCCGCCGGAGCACACCTACTCTCCGCGCCCCGCATACCGCCGACGCCCATAGCTCGCACAATTAGCAGCTATACGTCGGACGGAACGCGGGATATAGAAGCGGCCTTGGAAGCCGAAAGGACTCACTCTCATTCGACTCCATCTCGACTCTCTTGTGCACTTACTGCTTTATTCGGAATAGCACCAATACGCACTTTCTGTTTCTATTCCTTCTATGTATAGTTTAATTGTAAATAATGTTAATAATAATCATACAGTCCAGTCTATATCGAGTTTCATTTTAAAAGAAGCAACTATCTGAATAATGTTAGAATTGTTTGTGACATATTTGTTCACTAATTCAGAACAGACTTCTTACAAATAAATAATATGTCAACACATAAACTTGCCACTGTTGGGCTCGCCTAATTATTAAGGATGGGGGGGGGGGGGCAATGCACCTACCACAGTTTTCTATGGTTGACTATCAGATTTCGCACATTGATTATCTCGATTACATACTCAATCCCGATGTTTTCCTTCACCGTCAACAGGTAGGAAATATGAATAATATACACTTTAGATCAGAATTGCTACTTTAGTGGTACATGGTTCTCGGCCAAAATTCGACCTCCGTCTTTTGAGGTACGCGTTAATTTGAGTGCATTAGCCACTAAGCTACCACAGATTTTACATAATGGCCACTAAAACAAATGCTGCATCACTTTTTATAAAATTCTTCGAGACGCTATAAAGTTAATTTATAAAGAATACAAATAATAATTGACGCCAGAGGCGCCTAATTTCCGGTGATTCTTCACCAAATTTCTGAGATATACTTTACATTGCTCAACATGTTCACGTTGGCGATCTCTTATAGTCATAAGACCACATTGGACTTAACTTTTTCCAAATGTTTCTTATTTTATTCCACATCTCGGTAAATTGACAGTAATAATAATATACTTAAATAAACAATAAAAAAAAATACAACTGACATCAAGAAAGACACAACTTTAAACAAAAACAAATAAATTTTAAGTTTTCTTCAAAAAATTAATGCTATTTAAACTGATATTAATTAATTATGATAAGCTTTTTTCTTTGTATGAGGTAGTTTTATTTATACCTAAGTTTATTTTTAGGTTTTATTTGCTGTATATACAATTTAACTTTAACTTCGTTAGCAATGTATTTATTAGTTATTTTCATTTAATTTTGAAGTTGCAAGTAAAATTTAAACTCATTTCTCTTGGCCCCAACTAAGATAATACTCACAGCAAATTATTTATAATATAAATCAATAAAATTTACAATAATTTTACCCGAAAAGTTCACAACAGTGTAAACATTTTTAATGGATATGTCTATACTTTACGTTATGAATTGCATTTCCCTTCCGTGTTACTCTGCGTAACGGGTAACTTTGATTGTACATCATTCAGGCTTGTTTACAACAGTCGTTAGCGCGTTAAACGATTATTCGTGAATACTTTGATATTGGTATTTATTACTCTTGCCTTTTCAGGAAAGTGACTTTCATAAAATCTATAAAAAATGTAAGCTTCTAGACTGTGAGAAATCGTTTAAAAAAACTACCTCTTCTGATCACCTAATTTCACTTCAGGGATAATTTAAAAAATATTTGAAACAATACAATTTGCTAGGTGGTAGGGCATTTGCCCGACTGGATGCCCGGCTGGTTGTGTTCCGGCATTAGTGACTAGGTTCCAATTTCTCTTAAGAGAGCAGCAGCGCATTTGTAGCAACTTTGATGTTGCAAATGCCCATAGGCGATGGTAACCGCTTTCCATTAAGTGGGCCGTCTGCCTGTCTGCTGAACTCCTGCAATAAATATATATATATATATATATATATATATATATATATATATATATATAGGTTGATGTCCCACTTGATTTAGAGTGTTTACGGAATCTTATGAATGTTTCTAACACTGCTACCAATGTGCTGCCGGCTTCGAATAGACCTGGAATATGGCTACTAATGCCCAAGCACAATTAAAGGTTGACCATAAACCAGCGGTGGTAGCCAATGTGACAGATAAATGCCATACCACTCACTATATGCGGAGTGAGAGAAGATGTCCATCACATTTTGGTTGAATGTGTGCGCGTCGAGCCTCAGAGACGTGACAAATTTGGCGCTAGAACGTCTAATTTAGGCTTTATTAACACTTTTCTGGCCTCACCGCTATCCGATGAGGCCAGAATGCTGTTTAAAATTATTTCTTTTAATTGAAGTCGTCGAAATTAATTGTTAATGTTGTTTTTCTGCCTGTCTGCTGATATCCTGCAATAAAAAAAAAACAATATTTCTTATGAATATCCTAAATATGAGTTTTTTATAGCTTAGCTTGAGGAATTATAGGTACCCTATGCGAGAGTTTTATTTCCTGTTTGGCTCTCCACGTTACTGTTTCTTTGAGATGAAATGCTGTGTTTTTTTGCAGAGTAGTCTATATTTGTTTCAAATTTTATCAACATCAGTCCCAGTAGGCAAGTACCACAAGTCCTATATTAATAAAATAATAAATGTATGGGAATGACAGTTATCTAGTTACCCTATGTATTATGTAATTCTCATACATTTCCATTCTATTAGTTTAGCACTAATGCCTCTTGTCTACAGGGCTGTTTAGCCGTTTAGTTGTAATGCTTTCATAAACACAGTTGCTGTAGCATTTATAATGTTAAACACTAGCTGCGCCGCGTGGTGATGGAAAATCATTATATTTTGGGTAATTCACACTATATCTTTATAAATTATAGCCAATGTGTTATTCTGATGTACAAGCTATATTGTTGCAAAGTTTCATCAAAATCCATTAGGTAGTTTTTGCGTGAAAGAGTAACAAACGTACATCCATTCTTACAAACTTTCGCGTTTATAATAGTAGGATGTATTATGCAGTCTTTAGTCCTAAAACTAATCAACGCTAAAAAATAAAAATATAAATGTTGACATAGAAATATAATTTTTGAACTTTCCAAGAATACAAGATTTTAATTAGAAACCTAAGGTTCTTCGTACACCACTCTACCACGCCGACAGTTTCGTCGTTGCTATCATGTTGCGTAATTGAGATTTTCATGGTGAAAAAATATAATTATTTCTAAAATTACTAAATAAAAGCGTATTCTAAAACGAATATTACAAAAAAATATTGGATGACAATAAAAGAATCCGTTTAATTTTTATGGTAATCGCAGACATATACACATTTCGTATAGAAATACAGTATAACATACAGTGAAAAATTTTGTGTCCAATCTCAGCCATCAAACAACAACGGAAATGTCGTTTATTGAATATACCATACAAGGAATCGAACCTGGGACCTCTGTGTTTAAGTGAGCTAGTCGGATAAAGGCTTAAACTACTCAGCCACAGAATTTGTGTTATTATCGTCGTATAAAACAGGTTGGTTTTATTTACTTTATTTTGTTTATGTATATCAATAAATCATAGTAAAAAAATTAGCAACAGTTACAGGTATAAAATAAAAGTTTTTAGTATTCTGCAATGCTGGTTAAGTCGCAGCTCGCATTTTACCTTAACTGTCTGGTTTCTATGTTTTGCTAATCATTATTTCACCTTATTATTAGTAGAAAATTGCTGCATTGCTGTATGGAATTTATGTTAAATCAATGCTAATGCAAATTAATGAATAGAGAGGGAGTTATAGAAACTCGGCATATGTCTTGTATACGGACCTTGCACTAAAGTTGTTCACAAAGTAATAAGAACAATAGTATCGGCGACTTATTAGCGTCGCGTCGTGTACGACAAGCCTTAGTGATGCACATGACAGCTTATAACGAGGTTGCGGGATTTCTTATTTTTTTCAAGGGTTTAACAGCTAACCGTAGAGTTTACGGAACCAAATTAATTTTGTCAACAAAAAGTTCGGTGACAGCTCTCCTTTAATAAATGTCTTCGAGTTCTCAAAAAAATGGTATTTCTAAGAAACTGATAATCTCTTATAAAACCTATAAACAATTCTTTGAAAAGTGTATTATGTTTTATTCTACATGTTCTGTACAGTTTAGTCCTGTTCAGTGTGATATATATACTCTAAATACATCGAAATATACTTATTTAATAACTTAGCTGTCAGCAGCCTGAAAAGGTGCTTTGTTGTTTCCTTTCTATTAAGATCTAAATCGTTTGACACTGACTTAGTGCAAAGACGGTGCTAAACCATGTTTTAAAATATAGAAAAATATCTTTTTCCAAATATACAAGAGGTACAGTTTTTTTTTCAAGTATGTAACATACACCTCTCCGATGGGTAAAACAATTTGGATGTGTTTTTCAACAATTTATAATAGCTTAACTCAATGTCTTTTTAAATTAAAATCGATTCGCATATACGAAAGGTACCTGTACCTACCTGTACCTGTACCTATATGTGTACCTATACTGCAGAGTTTTAATATTATTTTATAATCATACGTACATACATATTATCACGCCTGTTTCCCTTGGGGATATGTAGAGATTATGGATCTTCACTTATAACGATCGTGACAAACAACTTTCGCTTCATCTACTTTCATTGACCTCTTCATACATGCACGTTTATTTTAGACGCTTTTTACCTGACCTCTGTTTAACGCTTCTGCTATTTCATGGTATGTACGTCTAGATCTACCGGCAGCAACTCTATAAGTACTATTTTATAATCAGAACACGTAAATGGATGTATATTGAGTTTGTGCGTGGCTTGCAGGCATACTATTTTCAAATATAATTTACATACATACATACATAACTTCACGCCAGTTCCCTTGCGGGGTAGGCATGAACAACAGAGTGCCATTTAGGCTTATTCTTACACACCTCACTTGCCTCTGTGACATTCATATAATTTAAAAATAAAAAATGTTACGTAAGTTGTATACAAAATAAATTTAAAATAAAAAATAATAGTATTAACATTTGAAAAGAGAACGCGTTTATTAACTGCCAGTCGGATATGTGAAAACAGATGTTTCACCTTCCCGACTGACGTATGGGTCAGCGGGGTCGGCCATCTTGAGAAGTTTCCCGCCATCGCTTCCTGGGGTGCTGACGGCGTAAGCGAAATAAACTCGTCTACGAAAATAAGCTTAAAAGCCATGTAATATAATATGGTGTTAATTATTTTTCTCGTCAAGTAACCTATAACATAATAAAACTCTTAGATTGGTCGTGTTTGAGCAATTAATATAAAAAAGAAAAATTGGCGAGGGGCTAATTCGTACCAGGAGATTACAAAATACAAATTAGAATTTCTGTAAACTGTCTGTTCGAGCAACACGTGAAACAGATTAAAGTAAAACTCGAATAGAGCTAGCTTATATCCCGGATCAACACTGAGTATATATACTATTTATCTCGATAAAAACCGGCGGACGGATAAAAGATGGCGCTGTGATCGCGTTTTTTTATGTTCGCGACAACGCGAACGAAGTTTCGCTGGCACATGCTAGTGTTTATAAAATGCATTTTTTGTTAATTCAAAACTTTTTTACAGAATGTATCAACTTCGTACACCTGTCTATTTTTTACTTACAATAAAAACGATGTATTTTAAAATAAAAAAATCACTATTAGTTAAACTCAATATTAGTCTTAAGAATATTGATAGTAAATTAGCAACCCTACTCTGTATATTTCGTACGATATTGACTCGATATTAAAACGCTACATCCCTGAATCACATATCAGGGGCGTAACTAATAATTTGCTAGCTGGTCCCAGGCCACGCACCTGTCTGCAGGGCCTCGTTTTAATGAAGACATTTTACTTTAGCAGGTGGTCGAGATTACCTGTTAATTTAGAGTTACCTGTTGTTTGTTACCCTAGTATTTTATCTGGGAGCAAGTGGGAATAATTTAGTAGGTTAGGGATAGATTAGTCTTAGTTAAATGCTGTTTATTTATTAACGAAGTAAATTCATGCTTAATAACATTGTTTTATTGTAATGAAGAATAAGGTCGGTGAAGTTCATGACAGTTCACGAACTATGAAGTATTTATTCCGTGTATTAGTGACAAAATGTCGCAAGATATTTGTAAGCAAGCAAGTAAAGGAATGAGTCTATTAAATCATTTTATATGTAAATTGTACATATTACATTTATATTGAAAGAGAGTGTCGGGGTGAAGGTAAGGAAAGGAATGCTCCGGTGGTTCGGGCATGTGGAAAGAATGCATGATGAAAGAATGAATAAACAGATATACAATGCAAAAGTGGATGGATGCAGAGGTCGTGGAAGGCCACGACACACTTTCCATGATCAAATTGATCGTGTACTAGCAGAAGGTGATGTTAGGAGCCTTAAGAACAGACGAGCGTGCATGTCAAGAGTTATGAATGTCAAAGAAGCAAGTGAGGTGTGTAAGAATAAGCCTAAATGGCGCTATCCCGATGCAATAACAAGCCAAAGTTATATCTCTTTACTCTTCTTAAGACAGAATTGCTAATACGTAGAGGTCACAAATGTCGACTGTTTTTATCATTTGGCTACGGAACCATAAAAAAGCATTTAATCTAAAACAACTCCTATCTCAAAAATAACTCGACGAATCCGGTTGAATTCAAATTTCGAGAAAAGTATTTTTGAAGGTCTTCAACCTCCATTTTTACGACTTCTATTTTTTTTTTAATCCACATTAAATTTCTTTAAGCCTCAATTACAGGTATAGCAAACACCTTTAATCTTTTTTCGCGATTTCAGTACAAGATTGTATTACACCTATAAAAAAAATCGAAATGTGTGCTGGGACACATAGTAGAAGTGAAACTTCAACGGACAAGTGGAAAAACGTACTTGTCCAATTTGAAAACTTACCCGTTAAAACTTCAAGTTAAAATTTTGTTGCCATTCGTTTTTCCACTTGTCCGTTGAAGTTTCACTTCTACTATGTGTCCCAGCACACATTTCGATTTTTCGCAGGTTTGCTGCAAATTATGATTTGGTTAGGTTAGGTACATTTTAATGAATGCATTTTTTATTTAAACATATTTTATTTCATCAAACAAAAAAACTGAATTCGATCTGGAACAAACGCATCCACAGTATACTCTATAATTATGCCGCCTCTCACCACGTCTAGTCTAATTTATGCCGCTCCTCCACGCGGCCCTAACGCTTTTTCGTGACAGAAAATTTCTAAGACCCCCCGTTTATATAAAAGTTTCACTTCAAAAAAATGTGTGTGTGTGCAGTTCACACGCATTAGAAGTGAAACAGTGTGACAAGGGGTGGGTGGGATTCTAAATTTCGTGACGTCACATTTCATATAATTATTATATCGTTATAATATACTTAAGCTTTAAAACACGAAGTTTGAGGTATTAATAAAAAAAATCAAAACATTTCCAACTCGTATCTGTATGAGCATTTAATTGATTAAATATAATGTATTCTATCTCATTCTCTGATAGGCTTAGTCCTTTAGATTTATATATATCTCTATTTAGTGTCGCTTTTTCGTTTCATCGACTTTCAAATCATAACGATTCTAAAGAAGTTTCACTTCAAAAATGACATCAAAAACCAATGCTCACGTCCTTCGCAGTTTTAATTAACTCATTTAAAGCAGGTGTTCATGATCAAACATTAATTACCTGTTTATAGACATAACCTTTGTTTTCTTATACATCCTTTTTTGCGGCGAGACTTTTGTCAGACGAATTTATGTGGGGATTATAAATCCTGTCAGTTCGGCCGACTTAACAGATGTAAGTAATTTAGTTGTTAAGTTCTGTTCATTGTTTTATTATGATCACAGACAAGAATATTGATACGGGTTTTGTTCGTTTAACAATGGCAATAAAATGATCGTAGGCTGTTTATTATTGACTAGTTTTGCCTGCAACTTCGTTCGCGTGGGATTACAAGTACAGTGTAAACTTCATGTAACGTCACTCGATTTAACGACAAACTCCCTTAAGCGTCCAAATCACTTAGCTTTGGTTGGTTTAGCGTGTCTTCCATACAATGATACACTCTATATAGCATTACACCCACTCTCAATAACGACAACAATTAAGTAATAAAAGTACTTTTTAAGGTCAAATTGAGTAAAAACTGCCCAGCTGTGTACGTTCTTTTATCACTTTACTATCCTAACCCGTAATAAACTCAACTGTCGATATCATGCATATCGAAATTTCTAAGTACTTACTTCCTTCATCTCCAAGCGGGCTCAATATAGCAAGATATGAATAAAATAAGTAAAAAAATACAACACAATTACTGGTGCAGCAAAAGACGTCAGACAAAAATAACATACTTCTCTCTATTTAACTACAACTCTCTATAACGCCATAAAATCAGTTCCTTCGGTGTCGTTATATAAAGTTCACACTGTTTTTATAATCATATCTTCTGAACCCTACAAGATGTCGTACCCAGAACATTAAAATACAATATAATTTCGCAATTCGAGACGGGCAAATATTTTTAAAATTTTATTTGTAATTGGGCATCGTATAAATAGTAGTTTTATATTTAAAACTATATTTTAACGATTTTAAGTGCGGCAATTCATTAGATTTTATTTCGACGTTTTGGCCACTTTTCAGTAGCCGTGATCACGGAAGGCAAAAGACAAAAATCAAATTAAATTCTGCGCTTAAAACGTTAAAACATAGTTTTAACTAACTGTACTAATCGCGATTAACTTATAAAAATAATAGTACTTGAATTTTGGCATTTATTTTCACACTTTAATTTTATTTTTGTGATATATCAAAATATGTATGTAATATAAGCCGGTAAACATCCTACTGCTACGACTGGGCTTCTCAATGTTAGGGGTTAGTTAGGTTAGCAGATTTCACACACAAGTAATAATGTTTTGTCGGTTTCATTCCAATTTTTTCAATCATCCACTGAGGCTAATTGTTTAGGGATTTTAGTTTTGTTTTTAAGATTAGTATTGTACGATAAATTAGCGAATATATAAAAACCATTGTTAGTAGCTGTTTATGTTTTAATCATAAAATAATTTACTACTGTTTTCTTTTTAGTATGTGGCTACAATGATATAATTCCTTCATACAGAAAAACATTAAAATTAAAATTTATAACCCTAATATAAAATTTTAATATTTAAGCTGCATAAAATTAAACATCCAATTATATCATGCGGGTAGGTTACACGTATCTACATTGTCTTTCTTTTTCTGACAAGACATCGACGTAACTTTCCCGACAGCGACATCTTGGGCTACATCGCTTTGCGTTTCGAATTTCGAACGCATTGACGTTTCCCATAATTCACTCCGAAATAAGGACGTTTCAACAACCGCTCATCGATATAATAAAATCGACTTTATAATTATACGCATAAAATTCAAAATCAATTACATAATCCAATTCATCCCGAACACATCGGAAACGAAACTTTGTGGAGATAAGACGAGATTCCTTTTGAAGTCTTACAATTATCGAGTGATCGATTACAGACTCTATATACAATTGTTTAAGATTTTATTTCTTTTGATATACTCGTTTCAATCGGCTCGGAATAAAAGTTATTGAATGATCTTTGATTAGATGATTATCGGATCGGACGCGATGGGTCTTGCTCAGTCTTGTACGTACATTTTATATGGTAATTGAAATGTGATATAATCATTCGATTTCGGGTTTGTTATCGATGTTTTATGATGATCGGATCAAGAACACTTGTACCTGACAACACTACGTACGAATAATCGGATAATTATCGATTAAGTCGATATCGATTACGTGCATGTTAATTGGTGAATTCGATACTCGAGGTGAGTTACCGAAGATTTTAAGTAAGAAACTTGGTTTGTTATAGAGCTCTCAGTTAAAAATAATGAGGCACCCATGCTGTAATGTAACATAACCACGACTTAATTTTCGATTTGTTTATTTTTGGACATGCATTTGAACTTATAATATAACAGTGCGTTTAAATTTTATAGTCACGTACATGAATTCGTTTAGTCTTATTGAAATAATAAAAGATTGCTTAATTGTAAAATTTAAATTTTATTTGGTGTAAAATATTTCTCCAATATTTTTATTTTAATCTTTCGCATATTTGGACCTCTTTAAACGTTTTCGTGTATGAAGGAGTCTAAGTTGACGTACTAAAGGATGGAGAAGTACAGAAAATTAAAATCAATATAATATAAATATATATAAATCATACATTATGTGTTATAAATAATTTTTACGTTCATACTGACAACGTAAAATACGGGTGTGTGTCTGTACATATAGTTTTAGTCTATGGTCAACCGACAGTCGCTGTAGGGCATATAGTTTACATACAAAGGACAGGCAGACGGCCCACTTGATGGAAAACGGTTACCATCGCCTATGGACATTTGTAATACCAAAGATGCTACAAATGCGCTGCTACTCTCTTAAGGGAGACTGGAACCTGGTCACTAATGCCGGAACACAACTCAAGGTTGTTATGGCGACATACTTCAGACCAGGAGTGGTAGCCATCCAGTCGGGCAAATGCCCTACCACCTGGCTGTGGGTTGTTTTGTCGCCTCTTACGACAGGCCGCCCGGCCGCAGGAAATTGTATTCTTTCTCCGTTCCTGCACGGATAAAAATGAGATATTATCACTGTAGTCTATACAGTTTAAAAACAAGGGAAGGCTCAAAAAATCCTGGCCTAACGTAGTCTAGGATGACTTGTGTGCCAGATGTCTCAAAACAAAGAATCCCGAAGACCGCGCGAAGTCAGAAGAAGTAGGACTATGCGGACGAAGCGGACTCTAAGCTTCAATACGAATGCTCTGAACACAACCGGGAGTTAAAGCTTGCATAAATTCATATTGATATACAGTTTCCGATTCCGCTTTTATGCGCCCGAAAATCTAAAAATCGCTCTCAGGATAATTCCCGCGAGATTCCCGGGCTGAAAAGTAACACAGATATTAATTCTAAGATTTATTTATTTTTTATTGCAGGAGTTCAGCAGACAGGCAGACGGCCCACTTAATGGAAAGCGGTTACCATCGCCTATGGACATTTGCAACACCAAAGGTGCTACAAATGCGCTGCTGCTCTCTTATGAGTCACTGGAACCTGGTCACTAATGCAGGAACACAACTCAAGGTTGTTATGGCGACATGCTTTAGACCAGGGGTGGTAGCCATCCAGTCGGGCAAATGCCCTACCACCTGGCAAATTTGATATCGATCAGCGAAAACCACATCGAAATCGGCCCAATAGTTTTGCGTGAATCTCGAACTCATAGACATCCACAAACAGACAAGAAATCTAAAAAAAAAATGCATTGTGTTCTTCGTCGCTAAATAATGTATTCCAGTTATTTTTTTTAATACCTCCAACGGACACGGCATGTGTAGAATTTTATAATATTATAGATTCTTGTAATAATTTAATTTTAAACTTAACCTTAACTTTTAATCCTTAGTTTGATTTCTGACAATAATTACTCTTGAAGCGTAGGAAGTCTTTAATGAAGCACGTTTTGCTCAAGAATTGCGTATATATTCACTCATATATTTGAATATTGGCGGTTGGCCATAGACTATGAGTGTTTAACATAGGCAATTTGTGATCCTTCGCGTACACACTGACGCGTACTGCATTCATACACTTTTTTTTTGTCAATGACAGGCACAGAGGCCTGGGGGGATGTTCGCGACCTGTGTGAGTGTGTGGGATTCGCCAGATCGGGGGTGGCACTATCGTGCCTGGTCAGAACCGGTGCCACGCTATTGCCACTCCCCAGTTAGAGATACCCACTAAAACTCCTGGGTGTTCCGTCCTGCGCCTTATGCCTCTTCCTATGCCAGGGGACGTGTCCTCCAGCTACTTCTTGGTCTATTCCAGGCGTGGGGCGGTCTGTAACGCGCCCCACGGGAAAAGAGATGAGCGCAGAACACTCGCGCTCTCATCTCGACGGCATGTGCGAATGAGTGAGAACCCCTACTGCATTCATACCCGACTGAACTGGTGTGTACCTTGATAAACCGTGCAGCGACAACTGTAGATACCATATTTACACCGTTTTAAACTGAGCAACCTTCCATGATCAAATTGATCGTGTACTAGCAGAAGGTGATGTCAGGAGCCTTAAGAACAGACGAGCTTGCATGACAAGAGTCATGAATGTCAAAGAGGCAAGTGAGGTGTGTAAGAATAAGCCTAAATGGCACTCTGTTGTTCGTGCCTACCCCGCAAGGGAACTGGCGTGAAGTTATGTATGTATGTATGTTAAACTGAGCATCCAAACCTAAAAAATCCCAAAACACGATCGATACAATAAAAACACAACTTTATAACAACATAAGATATCGTTTGAAAAAATGGGACAATAGAACGGCAGATGTGCCCGAAGACTGCACAATTAATTTTATACCATTTCTATAAACATCTCAATCCCATAGGAAACCATTTCTTCACAGTTTTTGACGTGTTATAAATTTTTACGTGAACTGTTTTTTGTTTGGCGGCCATATGCCGGGCCTCTTATGTTTTATTCAAACGTACTCTGTCCTTTTGTAAGAACTTACGATATTAAATGAAACAAATATAATATTTGTTAATATTGTAAGTAATTTTATTTCGATCGTAAATATATTTGTTGGGTTCCGAGAGAGCGATATGTGCTTTAGGTTGATGTTCTAGCAAGTAATTTTAAAGCTTCGCCTTGTCTGTTCGCATCACTTGTGATTAGTTGCATTATAATATAATCATGCTAATACATTTATTATAATAACTTATGTATTATTGTGTATATATATATATATATATATATATATATATATATATATATATATATATATATATATATATATATATATATCTATATCTATATATATATATATATATATATATATATATATATATATATATATATATGTGTGTGTGTGTGTGTGTGTGTGTGTGTGTGTGTGTGTGTATGTGTGTGTGTGTGTGTGTATAAATGTTTGTTATTGTATTTGGTATGCAATAAAGTGTACTCTCTCTTTCTCTCTCTCTCTCTATGACTAAAACAAGGATTTGCCCGCGACTTCGTCCACGTAGGACAGAATAAGCTAATTTATGTGTGCTAACAACTTTGAACCACTCCCAGGAAAAGTCTCATGAGATTCCTGGGGTATAAAGCACCGCAGATTTTAAGTTCGGGAATTTGCTATAGATCAGCGAAAACCGCATAGAAATCGGCTCAGTAGTTTTTACGTAAATTCCGGACAAACAAAAAAAAGAAAGATATCCTACACTTGCACTTTGGTGTGTGGAGTATCATTAGAGAGATCTTGAAACAGCATAACGATGTTTTAAAATCAGTTCTTCATTTAAATCAGTTGTCGTTGGCTGAATGAGTTTCTGATTTTGTAGTCTACCCCTCTAACTTTGACTACAGAATAAAAAAAATTGAAAAAAATAACGAGAAATTAAAATATAAAAAGCATTCCCAACCAAAATAGTTGTAACTAGATTCATTGAGTTGTTACCGAGACATAGAATATGTTTAAAATTTTAAAAAGTAATAAAAACTGACATATTACTGCCAAGTCAAAACATAATAAAATATTGAGTATGGCGCTAATAAATCCTCTTGTAGTGTCTACAAAAGATTTCCTTTCATTCACATGTTAAAACCGCCAAAAAAATTCTAAAAGCATATTTTAATATTTTGGAAAATTTCTTTATTAACACGTCTAATGGACTTAACCTGTGGGTTGCCGCGGCTTCCATTGACACGGAAATCCCATATACCGTGTTTATTAATACATATTTATGGCGCGGATTGTGAATAATTGGGTTAATATGAATACAACTAGACATTTATACGAGCTGAAATATACTCAAGTTTATTATTTACTAGGGTTAATTCAGTGTATTTGATGCAGGTCAGGCGCTTGAAAATAACCGTAGTAGCTTTCATATGAAAGCGTTACAGACGAATAAACACAGTTTTATGATAATCATATTATTTTTAGTATGGATTGTTCACAAATTTGGTCTATGCTTTTTATAAATTATTTTATTTACTAGCTTTGCACGCCACATCATCCACGCGGGGTTGGGCTTTTTTGGATCAACTGAATATTATAAAATTCAAGCATTTATTCAAAATCATTAACATAAGCGTACGGGAAACAATATGGTATTGTAAACAACTGCTGTAGTATTACTCTGTTGCAGTTGTTAGCGCCCAATTCCAAACATCTCGAATATTATTATATACACTAGAGTTTGCCCCGTGGCTACGCCGCGTGTCAAACCCTGGGCAGTACCTTTATTTTACTTAAATAAAAACTTAATGCGGTTTTTCATATATAATATAAAAACATATTTTTTATTTTTGTTATTGCAGGAGTTCAGCAGACAGGTAGACGGCCCACTTGATTGAAAGCGGTTACCATCGCCTATAGACATTTGTAACACCAAAAGTGCTACAAATGGGCTGCTGCTCTCTTAAGGGAAATTGGAACCTGGTCATTAATGCCGGAACACAACACAAGGTTGTTATGGCGGCATACTCTAGACCAGGGGTGGTCGCCATCGAGTCGAGCAAATACCCTACCACCTGGCTGTGGGTTGTTTTTTCGCCTCTTACGACAGGCCGCCTGGCCGCAGGAAATTGTATTCTTTCTCCGTTCCTGCACGGATAGGATATAATAATAACAAAGAAAGTAAGTCTATATAATCTAGACAACTGCCCAGTATAACAAGAGGTGAGTCGAAGCCAACCTTTTTTTTCTCAGGGGGAAATCCTCATGGACTGCGAGTCGGACTTCAACCGACTAAAACCCTTCCTGACACCTTATTTATCTGCGTCCCTGCCGTTAGCCTATCGCAGATAAACTTTTGTCTACTTCTACTTCTCATCTTCTTTTTGTCTTATTATGTTATTAACATATTTGTAAATTGACCTCCATTCGGTTTTCCCTTTTAGTAGAGTCTCTACAAAATTATCCGCGTTAATGCTTCCCACTTCATTCTTTAGTTCAAGCCCTTCTATGGTCCACCTTTGACACGAAAAAAGACTGTGTTGTGTATCATCTACTTCATTAGGACCATAAACACATTGATTATTGTTTCTTTTCCTATTCTGGCTAGGTAGAGGTGAGTCGAAGCCAACCTGATTTGAAGTAATATATATAATAATAAAATGAAAGAAAAGAGAGAGAAGTAAAAAAATGCCATTGATAATAAAAATCCCATTTCTATAATTCAATGTATTTTGATGCGCTGAATCCGAATCTGGGGTTAGTTTGGTACATGGTTGGTGGTCCATACACCCTCAACATTTTGAGGGTGTATGGACCAAACTGGCACCAGGTCCGGATTCAGCGCGCCGAAATACATAAGAATAGATGGGTCTGGTCACAGGTACAGACCACTTTATTGTGGGCCAGTATCATTTTAGTCAAAAACAGAAATCTACGAATACGTTGTTAATTTCTATGACTGTTTGTCTATAGGTGCTAGTAAAATAAACAAATAAAAGTCGTATTAAGACGCAATATACAAAAAAATAGCAGTGCAAATATATTTTATTGTACGTAATAATATCATCAATTATACACAATACACTATTAAAGATTTTAGGGCGATGAATTTAATTCCCTACATTTTTGGTTTGTTCAACGAAACCACGACAGATGGTCAAATCGCCAGCATTGTCACCATTTTTTTTCCAGCGAAACTATTCGTCCACCAAAATAAATTGTTCTTTCATGCTCTTATTCAAAAATAGACTTTAAAATTGGGGAATAGCTTTCAGTTTTGTACGCAGTTCCTTTTACTAAATATTTAGTTTTAGGTTGACGTATTTTAGGATATTTGTCACAAAAGTACCGTAGCGTCATATACAAAGAGTTCAGTTTTGTATGAACATTCAATTCCCAGTGAAGTTGCATTACAATAAACATTTGTGAATATGAGAAAACGCTTTACCGAGTATAAAATGTTTTTGTATGACGTGAAATAAAGCGTAATATTTTAATTTGGTCCTTATTGTGATATATGTTTGTTTTAAATTTAATTATGCATAAAACAATTTTAAAATAAATTATTTCCATTGCGTGTTGAGATTTATTATACACTAATGCCACAAGATGCTTCGTTGGTGTTGTCATGACGACGACATATTTGTTAGTGAATTTCAATGGCAGCACCAAACAGACACTACTGTAGGTACCGCCATCTTTTTGCTATATTCTTCTATCCCACGGAAAAGATGTATCTATCGGGATGAAATTATCATATGTGTTGATCCGGGATAAAAGCTAGTTTTAATCCGTGCAGGAATAGAGAAAGAATATAATTTCCTGCAGCCGGATGGCTTGTTGTAAGAGGCGACAAAAGAACCCACTGCCAGGTTGTAGGGCATTTACCCGTCTGGATGGCTACCGCACCTGGTCTAGAGTATGTCGCTATAACAATCTCGAGTTGTGTTCCGGCATTAGTGGCCAGGTTCCAGGTCTCCCTTTAAATTATTAAACAACATTTTGTGTTAACACATTCTATAACACATTCCATAGTGCCAAACAGAACGTTTGGCACTATGGAAGCTGCATAGATCCAGTCGTCGTGGCGGACATAGGGATGCAAACAAAACATCGATGTTTTCAAAAATCGATGTATCGTTCATAAAAATCGATGGTTTAACATCGATGTTGAACCCAAAACATCGACGATACATCGTTGTTCAAGATCGATGTTTTATGAACGATGTTTTATCCTACATAGACATAACGCGCCATCTTGCGCTCTATCTGTGATCTACACAGATTTTCTTTATATTATTTTTTTCATAAATTTTCTTATTGCCAATAATAATTTATAATATAAAAGTTGATTGTTATACTTATTTCTTCCATTTCTATTAAAAATGACAATCTTTCTTAGATGTAAATTTATTTTAAATGGTGATAGGGGTATGTTAGTGTATGCCTACGCTGTTGAATAGTACCTAAGTACGGTACTGAATGTTGGATAAAGCAAAAGACATATAAATAGAATAAATATAACATAAGGTGTGCTAAGGTGGTTTTGGGCGTTACATCGATGTTAAAAAAAACGATGTTTTATTTGCGTCGCAGGAACAAGCGTCAAAAGTTTATGTAAATGGTGATAAAAAAACATTGATACATCGTTCATAAACATCGATATTTTCAACATCGATGTATCACTTTTGAAAACATCGATATCCTAACATCGATGTTTTTTATGAGCGATGTTGCATCCCTAGGCGGACAACGGAGAACTGGCTGGCGCTTTTTTTTATTGGACTTGGCTTTATGTTGTTGGTCCGAAGACGTCACAACTTTACCGGGTTCTTCAAAGCGAGCGCCATCGCTTGGCGAAGGCGCTCGCCCACGAATTGATACAGTTAAGACAACAGCTTAATGCTGAGGCATCATCTGCGTTAGTGTTAATGATTTAGGTCATGGCCGAATGCTTATTATTTAAAGCGTTAAAAAATAACGTCGCTAACACGTAGTCACTTTTGTGTATGTGTACAACATTATCAGTCAATATTTAACGTCATTAACAATGTCGCATCTCAAATAGCTTATTAAACCATTTCTCCGTGAAACGGCCCAAATCTTTAACACTAACGTAGATGAAACCCCAGCATAATATTAAACTTACGTAGTCACTGCTTCGCTTTTCGAAAAACCGACTCCCACCTACCAGGAGCCTCTAAGGTCATAAAACTACCCCCTTATCATCAATAGACGCTCTTGAACTTTATCTGTGTACTACGTAATAAAACACGTATGGCGCTAAACATTATTATTTTAGGTCCCTTGGCGCCAAACATATGGCGTTGATGAGACGTAGGGAAGCCATAAGTCGGAAACATGACTTTGCAATTTTTGCCTCTTTTCGTAGTATCGAACCGGCAAAATCTTTAATATAAATTTTGGAGGGTAGACCTTTCAGTTAAGTTTATTGTAAATTAAAAATTTATTTAAAAGTGGGTCGTTGACAGTCATATTAACCAATCATTTTTTATAATCCGTGCAGAAACGGAGAAAGAATCCATTTTACTGCGGCTGGACGGCCTGTCGTAAGAGGCGACAGAACAACCCACAGCCAGGTGGTAGGGTATTTGCCCGTCTGGATGACTACCACCATTGGTCTAGAGTATGCCGCCATAACAACCTTGAGTTGTATTCTGTCATTAATGGCCAGGTTTCAGCTTCACTTTAGAGTGCAACAGCACATTGGTAGCACCTGTGATGTTACAAATAACTAGTAACCGTTTTCCAACAGATGAGCCGTCTGCCTGTCTGCTAAACTCATGCAAAAAAAACTGCTTTAGTACGCTCATACAAGTGTTTGTGATTAAAAAGTTGAGAAATATTTTTTGGATCATTGAACGTTGTATCCAAGCTTAGTATTTTTTTTAAATAAATGAGATTATGTAATTTCTTTGTGAGAAACTAAAATATTAAACTAGACAAGGGATCGTTTCGTCGTTCAAAGTGTATTATTCTGAATAAACGACTACCATTGATTTCCAATAGATTACTGATAAACAATTACCATCAAAATTAACATTTTATACCATATTAAGCATTTCAGAGTTGTTAACCCTATGTCAGTAAACACTTTTACGACTTACAGAAACAAAAAAATAAGGAGTGAATAGTAAAATTTGCCCCTTGAAATCATAAACTTTGTTTACCTACACTTGTTCGAGGTCGTGACAGTTTTACTTCCATATTTTTTTCTATTCAAGGGCTTAAATCATTTGTTATTGTTCTGTTCTGACTAATTTGATTCGGCATCTGTTTAATATACCATAGAATAATTTGTATTTAAATCAGAACCTTTGCTGACCGTAATCATTCAATTTGGATTTTTTAAAATAAATTTCTTAGTTCATCTTCATTCCCTAAAATTCCTATATCCAAAATTTCATAAAACCACATGAAACCTTATAATAACACTACATACTACCTGATATTCTAATAACGAGTGGCCCAAATGCAGTACCAGAGAGGATAAAGCTATAGGGTTTTATTTTTGAATGTTGAGAAGTTAGTGACGTTTGCGTGTTGAATTTTCGACCACGCAAACTACAACTGCCATCAGTCTCTCAGTGGATTTCCCTATTTCACATGTGCTGAGCCACACTTGATTGTTGATCCTACCCGATCTCATACATCCGACTATCCAGAGTCAATACCGAGACGACCATGGGATGATATAGATTGACCAACGGAAGACACTAAAAGATCTATTAAAGAAGACTCCAGCAACTCTTATCTAAGTTATTCTCTTATCTTTCACCTTCTCCCAATTGTTTGGAGTAGGCAGAATATGTCTTTTGCTTCCATACTCCTCAATTTTGACATACGTCCTCTGTCACATCACATATCATCAAATCATCTTTTATACAATTCACGCATATCTTTTTGTCTACCTTTACATTTCCAGGCATCAATCTTGCAGTTTAACATTCTTTTTGTCACGTGATTTTCATGCCTCCTCATTACATGACTAAAGTGGTATGTACTTTAGTCTTCTTCCTTACAATTTTTCAGTCACGGGTCCAACTTTCAAAATAAAGCTCATATCTAGTACCTCATTGAAGTAGAGACAAAAATAGTTACCAAAAAACTTCATTGAGGAAAAAATACTCTTGTTTATAAACATCAGACGGTCGGTTTGTGTTATTTGGTTTTCTTTCTGTAATCACCGGATAAAACCTTTTCACCCGTAATTTATATCTGCTAAGCTGAAGCAAACTATATGGCCTCTTTAACCTAATCTGACGCTATAACCTCAGCTAACTGCAGAGGGTTTCGTGGTAACCGTTTCTGTATAATAAACCATATTTTGATCAGCTATTTCTTGCTTACTAAAAGTGACTCTAAAGTTTGGTAATGGACTATAACAGTGGTTTATTAACACTCTTCTTTTTATTCTGGTAATTACAAGTTAATAATATTCGGTCTATCCTAACGCTATAACTAATAATCAAATCTAACGCAACGTATCTAATTTTTTTCTAATAACATCATCAAGACATAATCATGGTGGACGTGTATCTTATTTAAATATACTATCAACACCTTCAAAGAACTTTTTATAACTACCATCGGAACTATCCCGCACTGATTCAAAAACACATTAATCATGTAGTGTGTTAGGAGAAAGATTGAAAATGGCGGATGGGGTTCATACCTGAGTGTCAGGTAGGAAAAAAATGTAATTTGGATCTAAATCAGAAGGTGTAGAATTGAGATATTTTACCAGATTTCTTGCCTTATACGATTTCACCCTTGTCGAATTTATATTGAGGATGAGCGGACTGAGTATTTTCTAGCTCTGCTCACTAGAACGCAGAGGTTCGTATGATTTCTGGTAAGGTAAACTACGTAAACAAATTTTTCATTATTCACTGTGGTCTGGGATCGGGCCCAAAGTGGTCCGTTGTATTATTTATAACATAACGCAATTATGACTTGCTTAAGTTGGTGATACTACAATGTGTGTCTTGTCCGCCGATAATTATTTAATTGCATAGTTGCATATCCTTCTTTTTTTTTAATTCAACCTTTGATTTATTCAAACAATACTTGCATCGTCTGAGAATTAGATAATAAAAAAAAAACATAACAAAATATCTCATACTAACTTCGTAAACTTCCCTGTTTAAGGTATAAAGAAATCAATTTGTTCTCGGAACAGTTACAAAAGTTTTGAAGTGAATTATCTCGAGGTCTATTTATATGAATAAGAAAGAGTCAGGGGCTCCAAAAGATTTTTGTGTAGTGTCTCTATTTTTGGTCAGGTGCTTTAGGTTTATTGGTTTGCATTGTTATTTAAGAGATATTACCATTCATTCATTGTTATATCAATGAGTCTTCGCTGACCTTTACGGCGGTAGTATAGATAAACGTAGTGAAAGACGCCTTCTGGCGTCGAAGGCTGAAGGTCTGCGCTAAGTTGCCGATAGGAGGATCAATAAGTAAAGCAACTCCTTGGGATTTCTGACGCAACCTTTGCTTGCTCCAAGGAAAGCCAATCGGAGCTTACCATTGGCTGGTGACGAAACTTTATGACATTTCTTAGTAAAGTGGGTGGAAACTGACAGGTTTGTTTACAATTTTCTTTATTGCCAAAACTAACAAATAAGCAAACGCCCACCTGCTGGAAAATGATCCCCGTCGCCTATGGATGTTTACTATACCAGGAACGTTGTCAACGCCTTGTCGGCTTCGAAGAAATTTTATAACGGCCTTATATACCCACCCTAGTTTCAGAAATTATTGTGATATATATCAACCACCCCATAAAAACAAAAATTAGAGCTTCGAATAAATCTTCCAAATTTAAAAAAAAAACACAAAGGTTCCTAATTCGAGTGAATTAAAAAAGAATGTCATTTGTTTTGAAAATAGAACCGTTCTTAATTTTGTAAGGCGACTCCCCACGCGAGATATGATCTTCACAGCTCATTGGGTGACCATCATACATTCCTGCATACACATCCCAACTATATTTCACACTATCTGCAATCTTTTGTCTTGACAACTCACTCCAACGTTTCAAGAACGTACTGTGAACATTATAAATTTCAACTCAGGGACAATAATTTTCATCGCCTCCCTTTGGGAAGTTCTAAGAAATTATAGATTTGATCTTTTTGGGTACCACCGGCTAAGAACAGTTTGCTCTAAGGCTTGTTAGCAGCGAAAAAAATCTATATAAATAAGTCTAATTAAATAAGTACATATTCAAATTATAGAATAGCATGGTCATATTCTGTCGGAAACTATTTAAACTAAATACTAGAATTAATATGGAATTATAATTTAAAAGTTTTATCTATAATATTAAATAAACTTAAAATTAAGCATTTTTTTGTAACTTCTTCGGAAATAAACCGATTGTCACGAAATTTGGTTTATATTTTATTTATTGAAAAACATTATGTGTTAATCGATGCTTAATATAGGCATATCGATATTAGCCATATGAAAAATGATGGAAAACTCTTTAAATATTCTGTCGGGATTTGAACCCGTCCACGAGTTCAAATCTTAGCATTCTTGTGAATCAATACCACAAAACGACAGAATATTTAAATCAAATTACATACATTTAAGTTAATGTAGCTCAATATACAGAACCACAAAGCACGACACAAAAACTCACATTTGACGATTTTGTTTGACGCTTTGTGCTAACCGCTAACGAAGGATGGGTACCTGTTTTTTATACTTATGCTGTGATGTGTGAAAGGGACAGAGTATATGGTCAGTTTGTAAATAAACTGGGTTTCGTTTCGGAACTTTCGGAGCAGTGATGAGTGGTGCAGTCTCTCTGCAACCGCGAATGCTGTGGAGTGTGTCGATCCGGTATAATATAAAATTTAATAACCGCCGGCGGTCCCGCGCGTGTTCTATGTAGCGTATTCGATATTTGAAATTTTTTAATATTCTTCAAATAACGGATATTGAAGTAATATTGTGATAAAGTATGTTTACGGAGTCTGTTTTAAATAAAACAATATTAATCTAAAGTAAACAAATAAATATTTTACGTATTTTTTTTAAAGTTTCATTAATAATAGTGTTATTCCAGGATTTTGTGTTTAAGCTATTGGATCAACAATTGACATACTATGTTAAATGAAAGTGAAATACCACAATTTTTTAAACATTGTTTTATAGATGCGGTATTGTGTTCAATGCAGTGAAAATTCTGTAAATTAACACAGTGGATATTTCAGCTGTATTTTTTGAAAGTAAGTGCCGCTTTTTGTATTTAGATTATTTATTAAAGTAAAATTCTTATGCCCATGCCCCATCTGCGTTAGTGTTAGTAAATGTGGCTAAATGCGTCTTTATAGCGTTAAAAAATAACGCCGTTAATTATTAGCTACATTAGTGTATATAAATGACATGAAATGGTGAAAGCTTGACGTTGTGAAGGATGACATGCGTACCAATGGTCTCAAAACGAGGGATGCTGAAGACCGCGCGAAGTGGAGTAGATAAAGTAGGAAAGGGGATCCTGGGCGTCGGAGTGAATGCTCCGAACGCAACCGGGATATAACGGTCGGATGATGATGATGATGAGTGTATATAAATGAGTTAGCTCCCAATTTTTAACGTGATTAATAATGTCGCATATCAAATAACGAAATAAATTATCGGCTACATCTGGGTGCCATAGTCACTAATACTAACATTATCGCAGGTGTAGTAGGGACATTGCAGAATACGACATCCAAATGGATATGCAACATGTGTTTACAATAATTATTTCAAAAGTTTCATATTAAAGAGGAGGCGTTAATAAAATACCTTCATATCTTACTTTCCACAATTCACTATAGAAATATTTTTAATTATAGTTTAAACAATAATAATAAAGCAATTTGACTCCTTAAAATTATTACTTCATAATGTAATATTCTCATATAAAATCAAAGAAGCTGTGACGCTGCTGTTCGATGATAATACTCAAAAAATAATTATGCATAACTATGAGACAATGTCACAGTGGTAGTTCATAATAACCCTAATAAGGTATAGCAATCTAGCATAATGACCCTGATAGAGTACGGCAATTCGGCATATTACCCTAATAGGGTATAGCAATGCAGCATAATACCTCTAATAGGGTATTTAGTAAAAAATGTATTAGAGAGAGAGAGAGAGAGAGAGAGAGAGAGAGAGAGAGAGAGAGAGAGATAACACTTTATTGCACACCAAAATATACAATTACAAAAACAGACCAGATTTATAATATTTTCTAGGCAATACAATAAGCGGCCTTATCGTTCAAAGCGATCACTTCCAGGTAACCTAAATCAAAAACAAATTTGAATCAGGCGATGTAGGTGGTGCAGGAAAAAGGCAAAAGGTACATAAATACTCTGTGTATAGTTGATTTGACTGTAAATATCTAATTTACGATAAACAAAGTCACGCAAAAGTCATACTAACACAGCCCATACGTGATATTACATATTTAGAAAGAAAGAAAAATATTTTATTTAGGACAAAAACTAAGTTAATACAAATAGAAATAAAAAAACAATAGAAACAAATAAGTCCTAAACTGGACCTAGTCTCAGCGTAACGCTAGCCAACAAGGACTAGCGCTGTTCTTCCGTCTGGTTCACTATAAAGTGAAGTCACGGTGGACAATGCAACACACATAACAACAACAATATATACAGCATATTAGTTATTATATATAGCATATTTAAAAATAAATTACTCCAGTTATAAAATCTTTATGTTCAAAGGATGTTATTTTATCATCCTTGCAACCGTAAGGCGTTTAATGTACAAAATGCCCCATAAAAAGTGATAATATAGATTAAAATTGTCCATTAAAATACCATTAATTAACAGTTTTAGTATGCATTAAAACTTTCTAACGCAAGCCTCTGTGAGTTCGAGAAAATATATTCGTCCTTTATCTATTTCTGATGCCCCAGCTGTACCTGGAGCAATGATAGTTTGAATATGGACACACAATAAGAAGCCCGGTTTGACACTTAAGAATGCCGATAGAATGTAGCTTTGAATAAAATCAATGGAACTGAAGGTCAATAATAAGTAATACAAAAATATATCGTTATATACTTTTATCATTATTTTTTGGCGTCTTATATATTGCTACAAAACATATTTCAATTATAATTATCGTCCAAGTCCCAAAATAACGCTATTTTTATTAATGTTCCAATGTCGTATTAAGGTATGGCAAATTTCTAAAACAGTTACCTCCTAAGGCTTTTATTTTTAATTTTATATTTTTACTAAGTGGTTATTAAAATTCATTAACTCAATTAGTTTTCAGAAACATTTTTGGCCGCTAAGCGACAATGCTCTTTTAATATAAAAAATATATTAAAATCAATTCTAAACAATAATAGAAATTGTAAAGATAAGCAATCAGCGCGAGATATCTGTCAACGTTTAACGTCATCAGCAATGTCACATCTCAAATGAGGCATTTGTTATATTTGCGTGACGCAGTCACTAACATGGTCCCAGGTGAGGCAGGGGCATAAAAGGTGTTATTGATAAAGTACAATATTGGATAAAAAAAATTAGATGAAACAACTTGAACGGGTTGGTCTGAAAAGTTAACATTTTTTCGTGTCAATATACAGTTGGGATTACCAAAACTTTTTGTATCAAGAAATAAATTACGTAGTCTCGTCTACAGTGTTTGATTTTTTGCTATTTTAATCATCAAGGTTTCTTTTTGCCGTCTGTCTTAAAGACAAATAAATAACAATTAGAAGGAAAACCGACCAAATTTATAATTTTTTCGAGCTACTTTTCCCAATAACCCACAACACCTGACGTTCTATATGTTACCGTGACATTGGCCGAATCGTCAAAAGTAGAATAGAACAAAAACAAACAAACTTACTTTTCTAGTACTTTATAAGCAAGAATTTCGAACTTTGAATTGTTAGAACATCGCCAAGTATACAATAAACTAAATTATCGATAAAACATGCCCAGTACACCATGCAAGTTTTTTCACGCCACTGAGCTTATCGAAAGCTGATAGCAATATCAAAATAATCCAATACCCGTTTAAGTGTTGCCCCCAACACATATGTCGCGTTAACGCTCTTTTGTATGCGTATCAAAATTAAGATAATGGGTATTGTCTGACGAAATTTATATTTTGTTATTAGCCAAGTTGGTTTACAGCTGTCGGTAGTGTTGGAAGGTTTATCGACAATTAATTAGCAATAAACTTACGGAATATCTGATGATTTATTATAAAATAACATTAATTTGAGAAAGTAAATGACAGTAAGGCAATTAACAATGTTTATTGCTTGAATTGTTAAGCATTTCTGAGAAACATCAGAAATTATTAATAAACATTAAATACAAGGCTGTCAATTGTGTTCGTTTATAGAAACATTTGTATACTCGGTTATTTTTTTTTTAATGTTCTGTATTAAAAAACTTTTCATTTCATTTAAAGCATCAGTATCATAAAAAACCTAATGAATATCGCTGTCAACACTGTTTTATTTTAAACCGGCACTCACCTTTAACATCTCTCAATCTAAAACAAAATAAGGCCGTGTTATAATAGTAAATTAATGTTCTAAATCCTTCTTCAATAAAGAATACAATTGATGCAATTCCCAATGCAAGCAGTGAGATCCAAACCACAATAAATATCGCAGATTTGCAGGATTGTTCATACCGGGAATATAACCCGAGACTTTTATGGAACTGATGCATTAACATAAAATAATAAACCAGAAGAGATTTCAGTGAATTGCTATAAATTTCAAATTTATTGTTTTGATTACATTTTTCAAATTTGGAATACAATATATCGATATTTTCTTTTATTCATCGAGCTATCCACTTCCCTGTCTTCATATTTTTTTTAATAGAGTGGGCAGCGACCGTTGCTTTAGATTGGTGGCGGTTCCATAAAAGTGTTCAGGTAATAAGATAGAGAATCGGTAATGGCTATATAGAGAGGAGTATGCGTGCTCGAAAGTGTAATTTTGATTATGACATCACATCCTTTGTATAGTTTATGGCACGGAACATTATATTGATTTCCTCTGTGCTCACTTTTAGTCTATGGTCTATTGTTTATGTGTATTGAGTTGGTTATTTTAATTGATTTTTCAGTTTATTGTTTACAATTAGTTGCGGTATTAATGATTTCCGTTGATTTTGTAAACAGTAGTTTAGTTAATCGATTTATATTTGTCATCGATTTTATAAGTTATGTCATTGGTTTTCGGTTTACTATATAGTGAGTTTTAAAAACATACATTGTATTTTGTAACCGTTGTTTACTACGTAGATTTCACGACTATTATCTTGATATGTTTAAATCACCTTCAGTAGTTGTCATGTATATTTAATTTCCTTTTTATTTTTAATCTGAAGTTTTAACATTGCATGCGATATAATCTTTTTGTTTTAAACCAGCCTAATATTTAATATTCAATTCAAGAGCATTTTTAAAATTTGTATGCCTGTCTAAAGCAAAATATTTACTGTAATCTACTTATATATACCACTTGTAAAAAATGCCATCTTTTCGACAAAATAAATTACTATGACTTAGAATTGTCTCACTTATTTATGTACGTTGTTAATAAACAAGATAATTATATGCAACAACGTTTAATAAGATATAAAAATAATATGAACTAATTAAAATTTCACTTTCTTTGCGTTATGCAACTATTGAAGTCGTTTTGTCTTCCTCGAATGTTTTTTTGACTGTTAAGTAACGAAAGTCTGTGAATAGTATGTAGCATAAAAATTACATTTTTATTGTCTTTTGTACTACTACAAAATTTACTTTCAAATGTTACATAATATTAGACAACGGTTGCCTGTATTTGTAAGTTAAACCATTTTATTCTGTGACTCTTGACAGTGTATACATGAAATTTTAAATAATAGTGTTTTTTATTTACTGCTATTATATTGACATTGCCATATCATTGTGTAGTCCCAAATAAAATAGTGTATATACGCGTGTGGGGTATCGTTAGAGAGGTCTTAATATAATAACGACGTTACAAAGTGCCTTTTTTATATAAGTAAGATACACGCTCCTCAAGTCTTAAAAATTGTATGCGTTTCCTACAAACTTTTTTATCTGTGCGATAGAATGTGCGTCTCTCTAACTTTTTAACTGTGTAGAAGGTGTGTCTCTCTCCTAACTTTTTAACTATTGGTTAGAATGTACGATCCTCTAAGTTTTTAACTGTGGGTTAGAATGTGCAGTCCTGTGTCTTTTTAACTGTGTAGAATGTGTGTCTATCTTTTTACTTTTAAACTATTGGTTAGAAAGTACGTTCCTGTAAATTTTAACTGTCGGTTGAAATGTGCGTCCCCCTAAATTTTAACCTTGAAATGGTTAAAAAGTCGGAATGATATATGAAAACATTTAAGGTGGTTGAACGACAACAAATTCAATAAAATATTATGCGAACAAGACACTGTTTTAAATAATATAAGATATTTTTTCATACAATTGCCAAGTAGCAATAACAGAGTGTTCCTCATCCATACGGAACTCTTTACTCGACCACACGCACTTGGCCGATTTGTCCAATAAATCAAAAACTATTTATTATTTTCTGTCCAATATTAGCTTTGTGAACCATACCAACCCATTTTTTGCTAACCAGCTGACACATGTCATAACTACAACGTTCGTTGGCAACGTAATATTTATTTTCTTTCTGTGGTAAGAGATTAGAAATAGTGTTGTGACTGATACAGTATTTATATACGACATTTATGATAGCGCTTGGTGTATGGGTTAAGAAAGTAGTCCTATCCTTAATTCACTTTCTTGTATATTTTTAAGACTTCCGCAATACAGAAGTTGTATTCCCTAGCATAGTGTTTAATTATTTTTTTCAAATTCAAATTCAAAAGGAGAAGAAGCGGCAAGAAACTCCCCAGCAACACGTCTAGCTAAATATTGTTTTTTTTTATTTTATTTTCATATTCTATTTATATCTCAAATCCTTTTTTTATAAGTTTTGTACAGAAGTATGTTACAGAATTACTTTTTGAAGAATTAATGGAGTTATAACAAACAATGCATACTCAATAAGACCAAGACACAATAAAAGGAAAAAAAAATAATGTTATAGTTATAATAATGACATGAATTCCTTACAAGCTTGGCACGATAAAAACGTTATACAAAATTTAGTATATTAGTAAATTTATAAAATATATAGTTATGTGTGATGCGCTGAAAGTAACTGAACCTGCTTTTTTCTAATAAGCTTTACAAAAAAGTGGGTTTCTTCATTTTTTATATAGAAAATAGTTTTATTTCTGTCTTCATATTTTAACTAGCGGACCCGTGTCCACTTCACTGGGCATCATAAAAAAATGCACATACACCCACGCACACAAGCACGCACGCACGCATGGTTTAATTAAGCTTTGTAACTTTAATTAATGCATAAACGCAGAAAGCACTCGCAGTGCTCCGTGCGAAGATGTGCACAATTCTTGCGTGGGACGTTATTTCTGTAACATATATGACAGGCGTGCCCGTGCCCAGTTCGCTGGATGTAAAACATTTATACTTTTATTCGTTTGTAATCACAATCAACAATGAAATATAGCCTATGTGGCTCGGAAATAATGTAGCATTGTACTGATGAAAGAAATTTTAAAATTGAATCAGTAGTACCGGAGATTACTCCGAACATCCAAACTCACAAACTACCTCTTTACAATATATATTACTAGCTGATACCCGCCCGCTTTGCGTGCCGTAAAATCCGTTCTTAGCTGACCTCTACTTGCCAAAAGGAAGGTCCATGCCAAATTTCCAGTCTATAGGTATTATAGTTCCTGAGATATCGTGATGAGTCACTATATACGTGGATTTCAATTGTGTGTATATATATATATATATGGATTATATTATATTCTTAACAACGTTTATATTTTCTATGGTTCTACTAAATGTATATTTTTAATAAAAATTAGATTTTAAAATTACACACGATATGTGTATAATATATATACGAATAATATTATACACTCTAAAACTTTATATTCTGCCAGTTAATTCGTCTGTGGACTTTATTTATAGTACGAGTAACTACATTACTATATTAAGACTTAAATAAATTGTTATAACAGTAAAACTAACTATCACAATATAACCGAAATGTTTTCTGGTGCACAAAGAAGATTAATATTGAAAAATAGTTTAGTTTGTAACATTTCTCCTCCCTAACAATTACCAATACACCCCTAAAATCAATAAGCAAGTTAGTGCTGCCCCACATTGGTTTTATTTGTTTAATTGAGCATCCAAATATTTGTCCCTTCTTCCTATAGGTACGTCGTTAGTTGTGTTCTCGTTCTGTCAATATGTCCACTACACATCACTATGTTGCCCACTTGACAACTTCGTACGAACATCGGTCTTACTGCTTAGTTATTAAAGTTTCAAATGGTATTACACTGATTTTCATTCCTAATCAAAATCCGATTTCGTTCGGTTGCATTATAAAGCATACCTAATGCTATTGTGTTTAAGGTATATGTTAGGTTGTGCTATGAATATGAATTTTGACTGCAATAGGCGAATCCCAATCAATATAGCTGATAATGTTGGTAATTTTACCGCATGACACTTTCTATTTGCAGTGTTAAATGTTGTTAGTGCTTTTAAATGTTTAGACCTGTCAATTGTTTTAGAACAAATTAGTTCTCTTCAGATAATGAATATCAGAATTGGTTTATGAATACAGTTAAGACCAATTTACATATATTATACATGACTTAAGTACTTGACTGCGAGTGTCGGGGTGAAGGTAAGGAAAGGAATGCTCCGGTGGTTCGGGCATGTGGAAAGAATGCATGATGAAAGAATTACTAAACAGATATACAATGCAAAAGTGGATGGATGCAGAAGTCGTGGAAGGCCACGACACACCTTCCATGATCAAATTGATCGTGTACTAGCGGAGGGTGATTTCAGGAGCCTTAAGAACAGACGAGTGTGCATGACAAGAGTTATGAATGTCAAAGAAGCAAGTGAGGTGTCTAAGAATGGGCCTAAATGGCGCTCTGTTGTTCGTGCCTACCCCGCAAGGGAACTGGCGTGAAGTTATGTATGTATGTATGTATGTACTTAAGTACTTAATTAACTGTGAGTGAGGTGAATTAAGTACTTATTATAGTTTGGATAGAACTTGAAAAAATATGCTTTAAAGCTATATCCTATATCTTACTATTCACTCACTTGCATTACCATCGGTTGAATTTTGACATTGCTTGTATGTAGCTTGTGTCAAATTTTGGTGAATGGTGGTTAAGATATAGGAACGTGCCATTAGTGCAGGCGTGCCCAAACGGTGATAAGGAGTTACTCGCAAGTTAACAAAATATTTAGCTAATGCAAATGTGTCAGGCTTTATAACTCACGACCAACTGCAAATAGCTACATAATGGCGATCGGTGTAGTCTAAGCGTTGGACCGTCTAGTACGTTGGAAAGCAGAGACTTTGTGTTTGGTTCCTGCCAGGGTAAAATTGTAAACGAATTTTTGTAATTTTACTATACTTTGGGTGTATTAGTATACAACATTTGATTCTGAAAAAGTATGTTCAGAAATTCATGTATTTGCAGGAAACATAGAGATGTAAGTTGTTAAAGATTAGATACATGATCACAGTAGATGTTTCTCCTGGTGAAGGCATACAAATTACATATTTTAAATTAGACTAGCTGTGCCCGCGACGAACCCTAAAAGAAGCCTAAGTTACTCCTTGTAACATCAGCTATCTACCAGTGAAAGTCCCATCAAACACGGTCCAGCCGTTACAGAAATTAGCCGGAATATCCAGACAGACTAAAATTCTAAAAACTGCATTTTCAGGATCTCCTGGTCATAATTATACCCGCTTAATTTTTTCACATTTTTATTTTGATATTACAAACCGACAGTTCAATTTTATTTATCTGTATATAATATCAGCTCATAAATGTCCCACTGCTGGGCTCAGGCCTCCCATTATAGGAGGAACGGACGTATACCCACGCTTGTCCGAGGCGGCTTGACAGGTTTGACCCATCGGGTATCTCGATGTGCATGTTGCATCACGATGTTTTCCTTCATCGTTGTTAGCACGTGGTAATTGTAACAATATGCACATTAGATCAGAAAACTGACTAAGTGGTGCATGCGTTCCGACCAGGATCGAACCCGCGCCCTTTGAATTTAGGACGCGTGCGATCCACGCAAGCGCTAGCCACGATTCTCTATAGATTATTAAAATTAGAAACAAGTGATCGACAAAGTTCGTGTCAGACAACACATAGTAAAGGGGTCTGTAGAGATGACGAACGTCTTTTGTTTTTATCATTTGACTCTTAAAAAGGCACATTCTTCAAGAAATTATAAATTAAATAAAACCTCACAAAACAATATCACAACCATAAAATTAACTTGTGATTTGCTTCAAACGGATGTATAAAGAAGAGAAATTGCTCCAGCAAATAAATTGTGTCCCTTTGATGTTTCACCAGTTGTAAAATTTTTATTGTAAGGTTTTATCGGTCGTACGGTGTCTGGGATAGTTTATAATCTATTTTATGGATACGATCTCCGTGACCATTGACTTATAGTTCAATGTAAAACTAATATAAGTGTCTGGGCATGTGAAAGAGAAGTTAGTGCTTGGTACAGAATTGTTATGGTTTCGAGTAAAATTATTTTCAAACTTAATTTTTCGTCGCCATTGTGATTTCATAAAATCAGCAAGGTGGAGTGAAGTGGCAATGGGCCGGTCATGTCTATCGCAGAATCAGCAGACGAACTCTAGTGTCTCGATAAACTTAGAGTCAGACGCCTTCCAGTCCGATGGACTGACGACCTGCGTAAGGTCGTCGGTAGGCGCTGGATACGGACGACGGACGACCGGGATAAATGGTATAAACTTTTTTTACCCTTGTCTTCTGCCAGACGGCTCGCCTGATAGAAAGAGGTTACTATCGCATATAGACGTTTGCAATACCAGGGGTGTCGCCAACGCGTTGCCGACCTCTAAGAAATTTTATAACGCCCTTCTTAAAGAACCTCATGTCATAGCGTAAAGGGAAAACCGCGGCGAAAATTTCCCTCCAGATCATTGTTGTACGCGGAATAACTATTCTAGAGAACCATTGCGTAGTTGAGCGTGTGAGCTCAAGGAAATGGGTGTGAATATCTCGTCGCTTAGGGAGGCCTACGTTTAGAAATGGACTGCGATTGACTGAAGGTATCCTATATATACTACGTTTATCGAGAAGCAGTCTCCAATCCAGGACTTGTCTGCTGCATCAACTATCAGTCCTTATTTTTTTTTATTGCAGTTCAGCAGACAGGCAGACGGCCCACTTGATGGAAAGCGGTTACCATCGCCTATGGACATTTGTAACACCAAAGGTGCTACAAATGCACTGTTGCTCTCTTAAAGGAGACTGGAACCTGGTCACTAATGTCGGAACACAACACAAGGTTGTTATGACGGCATACTCTAGACCAGGGGTGGTCGCCATCCAGTCGAGCAAATACCCTACCACTTGGCAAGTCCTGAAATAAACCTGCTCATTGATACTTCAACTTGCCAGTTTAGCGACGTATATTGATTATATTTGTTCTATTATATTATGATACTGTTAAGGCCATAAACTTAATTTTAAAAAAAGGGTATATCGTGAATTCGTGACAACTGTCACTTAAATTGTCAAAAGTGTTCTATATGTCATTGTTTGTAAGTGTCACTTTTCAATTCGTTAATAAATGGTTAACTTGTTGGCAAAAGGTTTTTATTTAAATCCGACATTATCACAAGCAGAATCAGCGAAACAAATCAATAGATAGTTTTTTATCACGTAGCCAAACAGATACCTTCATTTCGGATTTTATCCATAAAAGTGACTCCAACCATAGACCGCTGAGCGACTTGGAATTTGTGGACCTATCCTACCATTAGTATCCACGTCTCAGTTCAAATATGATCATATTTATTTCAAAATTGAATCCTACAGATTACTTGTTTCACAGCCTCTGTGGTTGAGTGGGTTAAGCCTTTTCCGGCCGAATTCACTGAAACGCAGAGCGAATCCTGGTTCGGTAAATTTCGTAAACGAACGTGATTTACTATAGTCTGCTTTTCTGGGATCGGCCCTAGAGTGGTCCGTTGTCTATCATGTCTATTATCAATCTGGACATGTTCCTGTCAAACAGCCATAAACCCAGTACTGTCTATTATGTTTTCTTTTAATTTGTTTAACTTGGGAATATACAATGCGGTATTTGTCTGCCGATTTTATTTATTTAGTTTCTTGTTAAACGTCATGATACCACCGCCTATAAAGCAATTTTACTCGCTGTCAATGGAGAAGAAGCATCGTAACAAATTGGCTTATAAGAACTTTCAATTGATGACTGATTTAAGTTTAAAAAATATTTTATTAAATAATAAGGCGTTGATTGAAACTCTTAATTGAGATTTTCTATAAAATCAAAACCAGTGGCAATTAGTATCGGAAGAATGTCTTTTGAGTTACGTTTTTTTACTGGGTTATTCTTCTTCTATGTCGATGAGACGCATTGCTCGAAGTCTATCGTCATTAAGCACTACGACTTCCTTTAGTTCAATATAGACTCGTTTATAAACCCATAGAACTTCCCTAAACGGCGGTGTAATTACATTTTTATTTTCATTACTATTTAACTTGTACTGCAACATTAAGTAGCTGGCTTTAGTCATAAATGTCTGTCTTACCATTTTATTGACCGTCATGCACTTTATATTTTATCGTTTTTGAATCTAATCATATCGAATTAAGTGGCCGTAAAAGTTTGAAATCGTATTTTATAAACGCCGTTTATATACCACAATTGTTATAATAAATTAATTTATAACTAATTAAAAATATCTCGCAACAGCTGTTATTTTTTCATCGATATGTAAAAGCACGGAAAGATACTATAAATGGTAATTACTTAGTCTTACATGACTAGATAGCGTCATTGGGCATTCATTCATTCTTCTCTCAATTTTTTTTCTAAGACGATTTTTCACCCTTCTTCGTTACATGCCTACATCCCTTTAAACTTCTTCCTCTCAATTATTCAGTAACGGATACAATGGGCTCTTCGATAGTCAAATCAACTCATATAATTTTTATTATTATACAAAATTCACAAACTCTTATTTTACAAGCCTTATTTTTTATTTTAAAATTTTATTTTAAAGCTTTTTTACAAGCTCATATTTTTTATTTTACTTGCAATGTTTCTTTGTTTCTTTCGGTCAACTCTTCTGTTCTCAATCGTTCATAAAGTCTATTCCAGTTGTTCTTTTTTAATAACTTCAATCTACAGACACGGCATGTTTAGAATTTTATAATATTGTAACGAGTGCGAGATTTGAATTAAAATGCCGTTGGAATTATTATAGAGTTTATTAGAACTATATAAACACGTATAACACAGGTACAAATATAACCGAACACAACAAGTCCAAACGTAATACAGAAGGTCGTAATTCAATAAAACGCGCAAAGTCCGTCACTTATTAAATTCCTGATTTATAGTACACAACGTCTCGCTTCGCTCCTGGTTCTCGCTCGACTGCCCCCTCTCTCCATCGGGTCATCGTTTTATACTGTGCAACTGCAATGTCCCCGTATCTAAGTCGACTTGATCCAACACACCTGGCTAATGAATGCCATAAAATATTACAATACAACAATGGTCTGTTTTCTAATCACACATTTTAAACACAAAGTAAAAAAAAGAAGACGACCACAAAAGAATTTAAATTTTATCAGTTCAAATGCCGACGGGTAATAAATGTGCTTTGTTTCAGATATGCAGGTGGATTTTGTTTTTTTCGGGATCAGAGTTGTAACAATATTATAGATAATGCTAGTCGCGAGTCTCTATTATACAGGAAAATCTTTAGAGCATTTTAAATAAAAGCTTGTGACAACTCTATGATTGTGGCTCTATTGCATGGCTTCAGGCCGATAATGATGAACTGTATATTTATATTAATACCATCTCTATGATTGTATCTATCCATATTCGCTGCAATAAATTGTAACATGAATTTATTTTATTCAATCTGCGGAGTGACGCTCGCGGACCGCGTTCGTAATACCGAAGTAAGAGTGTCGGGGTGAAGGTAAGGAAAAGAATGCTCCGGTGGTTCGGGCATGTGGAAAGAATGCATGATGAAAGAATGACAAAACAGATATACAATGCAAAAGTCGATGGATGCAGAAGTCGTGGAAAGCCACGACACACCTTCCATGATCAAATTGATCGTACACTAGCAGAAGGTGATGTCAGGAGCCTTAAGAACAGACGAGCGTGCATGACAAGAGCTATGAATGTCAAAGAAGCGAGTGAGGTGTGTAAGAACAAGCCAGAATGGCGCTCTGTTGTTCGTGCCTACCCCGCAAAGGAACTGGCGTGAAGCTATGTATGTATGTATTTTATTCAATATAAAATCCAGACCCGTGTGAGCAAAGTTACGGGCTCAACTAGTTTCGTAATAAAATACCTAATGACATCTTCCTGCATATAACTTGAAGTAAAACTATTCATATACTCTTGACAGTGACATGTAAGTTAATAATTTAATGTGAACATAGAAATTTTAATATCGGTATTAACTTAATTAGATGCCTAATTAGATATGCCGGTGTCTTCTGTAATGTCTATCCAAATGTTTACATGTATAACTAGGCTTTTTAGGGTTCCCTAGGCATTTATTTGATTAGAAATGTATTCGCCGTGTCCAAAGTACTGAGTCTATAAGGATATTTCACAAGAAGATGTCCATATACTACATAATAGACTAGTAAAACTACAAAATTAAAATAGGGGTTCCGACATACAGGTAACTATTTTTGGAAAAAAATATAATGTATAATAATAATAGTGTCAGGGATCGTTATTTAGATCTTGTCCATTATAAAGTAATGATGATACTCTGTAATTGTTTATTTAACTCTTTAATTATTTATTTAACTCTTTAATTATTCTTTTTACAATTTAATTATTTGTTTTGGTTTTTAATCATTTATCTATATATTAATACACAGATCAACCAATTTATTCAATTTGGTTGAAAAGCATAGAACTGAAAGGACAAGACGATGTTTAATCACATTCAAAGATTAAAACTTACACATATTTATATGTATCACTTTGATTGATTCATCTATATATTAATACGTGAAGCAAAAACTTTGTACCTCTTTTTGTGAAAAATGCGCGGACGGAGGAGTATAAAATTTCGCACACTTATAATTTATATAGAGAAAAAGCGACGAATGCTATTTTTTTTACACAATGCATAAAAAATACATTAAGGGCCGCTTGCATAAGGTTGCTTAAATTTATTTAAGAAACATAAAACATATTTAACATCCTTAAATACAATTAGCGTCTTGCACAACGCAAAATTTTCCGCTAAATATGTTTAAAGAACTGTCAATACATACATAACTTCACGCCAGTTCCCTTGCGGAGTAGGCACGAACAACAGAGCGCCATTTAGGCTTATTCTTACACACCTCACTTGCTTCTGTGACACACTGTCAATATGTTTTGTGTAAAACGTATTTAGGCAGTTTAATATGATTAACTAATTTTATTTAAAGGCGATCGTTATGCAAGCGGCCCTAAATCAATAAAAATACATTACACACACTACCATGTATTTGACACACACGCATATATACTTTTTTGTTTATTGTTTAAGTCAAATTAACAGCGTAGCCTTAGCGAGATCTCTGATTATAGAACTATATTCTTTGACATTAATTATATTGGTCAAATTTAGAACACGGGCGACCACTAGTTTCAGTAATTATGTATGTAACCAATAACTGCCGAGGTATTCGATTCCAGTCTTAAAAATCGTGTCCCTTCTTTTTCTAACTCTTTGAATGGTTGTGGAGCTTCTAAAATACTTTTAACGAGAATTTTTTGAAGAATATCTGTTGAGTAATTTTTTGACATATGAATTATTTCCGATTTAATATGATTTTTATCGTTTCTTAGACAAACGACGAAATCATTATGCGTTTTTCATTTCTACGGAACCCGTCATAATTCCATGCTGTCAAGTACTTGCCTGGTTTTTTATTGTCATTTGATTTTGGAACCCTCAAAAATCATTGACATGCTTCAAAGAATGTGTCATTCATCGACAGAATACCATACGCGCGTTATCTCCTAAAACGTATACGAACGTGATAAAACAGAGATTTTATGATACCGTGGTAATCTTAAGAAACAATGTTCTTCTTGGGTGGTCAAATATAACCTGCTAAACTCGATTTCTTACTCCAATAAACACGTGTTGTTTCAGAGCAGCCGGTTTTGTTTATTTTTAAATCATAGAAACGTAAAAGCTGTACGGACCGCTTGTACCTAGTTTTTACCCAATAACGGATATTTATTAATGAGGGCGAATATTGCAAGTATTTATAGATCCAGTATTATACAGGCAACACTGATACGCTGTTATTTTGAACAAGAAATTGATAGGCAAGGGAACTGAGTTCGTACAATTTTGTCAGATGTTTTAATTATCACGAACAGCTTAGCCGAATTATAGGTCTTTGACTGACGCTAAACAACTGAGATGTTGTCCCAACTCAAATAGGTATATTTCACTAAACACTCGAGATTTTCAACACCAACCAAATTCTAATTTAACGGCAATAAATTTCCTACAAGTATTATTAATATAACAGGGAATAAGCCTGAGTTCATACAGATTTTTCAGATGTATTAATTTTCGGGAACAGCTTAGCAATATTGTAGGTCTTTGACTGACGCCAAACAATTGAGCTGTTGTGACAAATCGAATAGATATTTTATTAAACATTAACGATTTTCAACAAAAACCCAATTTCAATCAATTTCCTACAACTATTATTAATATAACAGGGAATATGATTTCATAAAGATTTTTCAGATAATAAACCTTCAGTATCTGAGCCAAATTGTAGGTATTTGACTGACGCCAAAAAATTGTTGTAGTGGTAACTTGAAAAGTCACATTTTACAAACCATTTGAAATTTTTATCACGAACCTAATTCTGGCTTAAATGGTGAATTAATCAAATAAGACTTGGCTTCAAGATCTTTGATACAAAGTGTTTATTTACGCTTTGGTTCAATTTAGATATAACAATTTCCTGAGCACTGTTAATGTACTTAAATAGGAAGAACACAAAGGGAACTCACCGGATCTCCTTCAAAGGTTTTTACATGGCGACACAGTTCTTCTATGTTGTTGTTCGTTATATATTTTATGGCCACTATTATTAAGTTTGACAAATTATTATATTTTTTGCATCGCAACACAATTTAGTTAAAGTATTTTAATATTAATTTCACCTTTTTATGTGTGTTTACTCACAGAGTGCAGTTGGACTACCGTCTTTCTGTAGATTTCTTCTCACCCAGTGAGCGGAGTTATATTTGGAACGAATATAGGTAATTATGTAGCAACGAAAGGGATGGACAATTAAAAGTCGTGCGCTCAAGTGATGTTATTTTAATTTAATAATGAGGCGAAGGTTCATTTATTGTACTACCACAGTTGCAAATGTTTAATTTATTAGTTATGGATTTTATTCTTTTAATAAGTATTAATTTACTTTTGAAGTATTATAATTGGCGTAAGCACAAAGCCATAAAATTCTTACTTACTTACTTTAGAATGCGCTGCCTCTTACTGTCAGAGGCCAAAACATCGCCTACATTTAAGAGCGCACTCAGAAAAAACTACTTTTTCTTAAATAAGAAAAAGTAAGAGGCGACAAAATAACCCACAGCCACACAGTCACAGGATGGTAGGGCATTTGCCCGACTGGATGGCTACCACCCCTGGTCTAAAGTATGTCGCCATAACAACCTTGAGTTGTGTTCCGGCATTAGTGACCAGGTTCCAGTCTCCCTTAAGAGAGCAGCAGCGCATTTGTAGCACCTTTGGTTTTGAAAATATCTATAAGTGATGGTAACCGCTTTGCGTCAAGTGGGCCGTTTGCCTGTCTGCTGAACTCCTGCAATAAAAAAAAACAATTATGCCTAATTCTTATGCTATAGATTAATATATATTATGTTTGTGTATATTTATAAAGAAGTATATATACTATTTAAAAATACAAAAAAACAAAGACATCGAAACTAAAATACACTATGTAGCAGATCACTGCCAATGGGGAGCGTGCCCAGAAGGCTGGCTGCATTGCCGCGCTGTATGGCAATACTTATTTGTTGTGCGAAATATGAGCCAGCCTTCTGATCACGGGTAAAGTCAAAGAGTTTCTTACATATGTCTTTAAAGAAACTCTTTGCCGATGGACCCCATGGGCCTAATGTTTCAACCCCAAACGGCACAAATATATAACCTTTTCCTAAGGCTCCATATTTTTTTAAAGAAATTTATCTCATCTGGTTATCAAATGTGTGAAGGTTGATCTTCAGGGTCTAGACTAATACATGCCAATATCACCTTAGTTTTCCTCCTCTCAATTTTTCAGTAATTTATAAAGTAATTTAAGCATGTGTATTTAGTTTATAAAAATTCGGATTCATTCATTCATTATTCGGCGATGTATGGCGTATGGCGATCCAGCGAGGAAACGTAGCCAGCCTTCTGGGCACCTTGTCCATAGAAGACGGTGATCTAGGCTCAGTATTCTACTTATAGTCTTGAGAGACTATGAGTAGAATACAATACAAATAAGTTAAGTTTTCTTGCATTGTATTCGATAAAAAAAAAGTAAAAACTTTATAAAATATGTAGTTTAAGTATGTTTGTTTAAGATCTACCTAATAATCTGCACCACCTACACCGCTAGATGAGGTTAAATTATTCCTTAAGTTAGGTTGCCTGGAAGGGATTGCTTTAAGCGATAAGGCCGCCTATTGTTTCTACCATGACAATATTGTAAATGTGCATTTTTTAAATTGTAAATTTGGTGAGCAATAAAGTGGTATTTATTCTAAAGTGATTTATCTGTCCTTATAAATAAAAACAGCGTATGTTCCAAGTGAAAAGTAACTGGTACATTAATTTTATGAATAGATTCATATGTATCAATGAATGACCATTCTATGTCAGTTCTTTATTTATATCAAACATCCGGAACTAAGCGATAGAATAACCCACATAAAACGCTTTTAATGCTACGAAAGCATCTATAAACTTAAAAAGCAGTTAATTACGGTAGCCAAAACCGCATCACATAAGAACTTTTTATATTCCACATAAAGTGTTCTTTAAATAACAAATTTATGCCACCCTGTATTATATCCCTGCTCTATCTGGGAGAATGTTAGTGTTAACGACGTTGGCCAAATGCGTCTTGTTTATAATGTTGAAAAATAATGCCGTTAATAATAAGCTACATTATTGCCGCTGTCTTCTATGGTATTTTTTGGGGCCCATGCAGAGAGTGGCGAGTCACCGTCTGCCCATTTTTCCTTGTTCGCTGAACATTACGACGGGCAGATGCCATAGTCCCCATATTCCCAGACCCCTAGTACCACTAGTAGTTCACCCCAATAGCCCGGTCCTTTTTTCCTCATTTTGTAGAATAGTCCTACACTGGCCGGGGCATATCCTTGGGTGCATTATTATATGGCGTAGACAGCGATTATCGCCGGGCAGTGTCACGCCACAAGTAGATTAAATTTATCAAGAGGCCTCTACGTGTTGGCCTACTCATGGCCCCACGTAAGCCCTCCAAAAGTCCGGGGCATTTTTATGGCCCGTGGTCTTTAAAGAGCTACATTAATGTATATAAATACGTTATTTGTCAATGTTTAACGTTATTAACAATTAATAACAATGTCGCATCACAAATAACGCATTAAACTCATCGTTACATCTGAGTGAAAGAGTCACTAACATTATCCCAGATGTAACAGAGGTATTAGAGAAGGCGTGGTGGCTTAGTGGTTACCGTACTCGCGTCCTTAACTCAAAGCGCGTTTTCGATTCTTGGTCGAAAACGTGTACCTCTTAGGCAATTTTTGACTTAATGTGTATAGGGTTTTTGTTTTTTAAACGAATTCTACGGACTCTGTGTTAGGAACCAGCCCATAAGCATTGCCGTAAATAGCCTTTTATGCGCCCTATGTGACCTCCATAACTGCACCCTTGTTTTTATGTTGGCCTATGTATAGGCCAGGCCTACTTTATTTCATTCAGGGTGATACAATAACGCACAAGGACCTTGGTGTCGGCGAAACCGGAACCTGGCCACTAACGCTGGGACACAACGCAAAGTGGTTATGGCGGCATACTCTGGACCAGGGGTGGTACCCATCCAGATCCTATCACCTGGTTGCGGGTTGTTTTCTCGCCTCTTAAGACAGGCTGCCTTAACGCAGGAAATAAAATTGTTTTTCCATTCTTGCACGTATAGAAGATAAATATATATCGAGGGGTGAAAAGCTATTTGCTTTAAGCGACATTTTGTGACATGCATAAACTGTTGGGCTTTTATCATTTTAATGTCTCAAACTTAAGAAAATACAAGGAACCTAATTGACAATTAAATCTATGGGTGTACTTCTTTTTAAAGTATGGTATAAAGTTTATTGAATATGCGTTTTTCTAGTAATTTGTAACTTGAAAGTTTTCTTCCTACACATTTTCTAAATGTCGCTTAAAACAAATAGCATTTCAACCCTCGATATATTTTTATATATTTTGGAAGAAAAATCTATTTTTTAAAGAACTAGAACACAAATAAAAAAATGAGCGCTATATTTTCTCTAATTTAACAGACGTTTCTGGTGATACTGGCATGTAGGTACGTATGTGTTGGAATCGAGCACTAGGGGCGCAGCGGGAACTTATCAGGAGCAAACCGAAAAAATAATACTCCTGCCTGGTCTGGCCATTCTTGCGCTCCTCAGAGTCTACGCCCTGTGCCTGGGCACCGGTGGCACCGCCCTTTACGGCACTGCCCATAAGCTAGCACTGCTTGCAGTATGTTTGGTAATTTAATACAATATCCCTTTTCTTCTTTCAAACCTACGCAGTGCGAATGCCTCGTGATAGCGTGACTCCAACTATTGTAAGTATTGACACCACTCATACACATTAATGTACACTATCTGGATACATGTTCTGACATATTGAAACAAGATAAACTATCGGCATAAGTCATTTGTAATTTCAACACAATGTTTATTTTAAAAGAACAACAGACTACGCACTTTTACAGCTTCTCAAATAATGCTGAAGAGTACAAGATTTTTTTTCCAGAACATGTTTTTATGCCTATGTCGTAAATTACGTGAAATATTAATAGCTTATCGAAAGCTGTGTCTAATTTTTCAAATTGACATCTTGTCATATTAACTAGATTTTAATTTTTTTAAGCTAATCATTAGTTTTGTCTTTTGCTAGTTATTTTATACATATACGCATTTATTAAAGCAGCAGCAAATACTATAGCATGAGAACAATATAATGCGAATAAACTATACTCACACGAATTTTTTTTTAGCTCAAATTAATAATTTCAGACAATTATAGAGGTTGGACTTGCTGCTTGTTTGAACATATTAAACTTTTAGAAAATAAATTTTTAATTAAAACGTATGAAAAACAATTATATGAACAAGGAGAACTTCAACAAAATAAATTTTATTCATCGAACAAAAAATGTTGGCTACATTTGTACGTCGTTCGAGAAGCTCTTAAACAAATCATTTGTCAGCCCTGATGAGGTCCAGCACCGTACCTACCGCTAACACATTGATTTTGATAAAACATGGTGTCTTGTCGATAAGTTTCATTCAATTTCTCTTTTCGGTCATCAATTATTCTTGTAAGTAATTTAAAAAAATAACCTACATTAGTGTAAACAGTGTTTGGACGCTGCATGTGAGACTAGACTTAGCATACGGACTGTGGGAGTGTAATAAAGTCAGACACGTTTATTTTTAAATATGGCTTCGCTTGGTTTATGTATCTTGTAACAAGAATTCATTTTTAAGGTCCTACGCTGTAATTCTTATGTATTTTTAACCGACTTCAAAAAGAAGGAGGTTCTCAACTTGATTGGTATTTTTTTTATGTATGTACACCGATTACTCTGAGATTTATGATCCGATTTACGTGATTATTTTTTAGTTTGATGCGGAATAGTTGTCATTTGGTCCCCTAAAAATTTAACGTAGTTTGGCCCAGTAGTTTTCATTTTATGAAAAATTTCCGTTCCCGTTTCTTGGGACCTATGTTTTTTAAGGCGCCCGGCACCTTTCGTAGAGCTACCCATAGCTAGACACTAAAAAGTAACAAAAAAAAAGACTTCGTTTAAAAAAACCGACTTCAAAAACTAAATAAAGATTTTTGGCTAAGAATTTATTTAGTTTATTAAAAGACAAAATATGTAATATAAACATTTGTGTGCCAAGTAAACTATACAAATCACAATATTTTACAACATTTTGTTGTTATAACAGTGTATATGGTAATTTTTATGGTTTGCTTAGCACCGACTTCAAAATGTAGAAAACTTTATATTATTTTGTCTTTTAACCCTTATCTTCATTTTGTATAGTATACCATACATACAACTTTATAAAAATATACGATCACTATAAAATAATTTTTAACTTAGTTTTATTAAACATATGACATTTCTAGACGTTTATTTATGCTTCAAGAATAAAAATAGTAGTTTATCTGTCATAATTTTAAATCAGTTGTGAAAAATAACTGTCAAGATGCGCCGCTCAGGTTTATCTAAGGTAAGTTTTATTTTATTTTTATGTTTGTACCCCTAAATATGTATGTTTATTATAAAATACACATGCCTAAATGTGTGTTCTTACACATTGTTATATATATGCTATTGTCGCTATGAGAATTAGCATGTTTTTGGCGTGTTTTTTACTAACGTATATTATACTATACAATGCCGCAGTTGCAGTAATTTACCTTTCGTTGGTGGTGTATAGAATAATATACATTGCTAACTTCACGGTATCAATATTTTTTTGGACTTTACTATAAAATTCAAATTGCCAGTATGTCTATCTTATATACTAAACCAATTTTATTACAATTTAAAAGACAGTTGTACTTTTGTTTGACTGCCTCGTTGATATAGTGGTTATAGAAAGCGAAACACAAAGTTGTGGGTTCGATTCCCACAAAAAATACTACTATTATTATTACTGCTTGACTACCTACCTATATAAAGGGACAAATAACATTACATACATTATTTACCTATCTATAATACAATATGGTTTGGCTTTGCATGATTGGATCAGCAGAAATTTCTCCAGCGCCATCGATAAATTCCAATCTCGAAAGGTTAAACCTCCTACAAGTTTCTGGTGATGAGGTAGGAACGTATGCAGATGATATTTATGCCGATTCAACCGAAGTGCCTCTTACACCTATTCTTACGCAGGTATTTCCTAATCCATCTGAAAGTAATTATGACGCTCTACCCTCAATTTCATCTTTGCCATCTTTGCCTTCAAATCAACCACTTGCATCCACTCCTGTCGCCTATAATCGTCACATGGGAGGTGTCGATTTGGCAGACATGCTGATTGCATTATATCGCACTGGAATAAGATCCCACAGGTGGTATATGAATATTTTCTCGCAGCTTTTGGATATATGCATCAACAACGCTTAGCTTTTACGTCGGAGACATAACAAAATGACCAACACCACTAGAAAGCAGGATCGCCTAAAAGATTTTAGGTATGAAATCTACAGCGGCCTACTGAAACGAGATCGAAACGTTTCAGTGAAAAATTTAGACGCATTTCCCGACAAAAAAAATTAAAAACCGATATCTGAACGACCATGCGATGATGTCCGGTATGACAAATATGACCATTGGCCGCAAATAACCGGATATCAGAGGTGCAAGTGCTGCAAAGCTGGCCAGGCAAGTACGGTGTGCACAAAATGTAAGGTTCATCTTTGTTATGTGAAGAATTGAAACTGTTTTTTGGAGTACCACCGCAAGCAAAAGGGTTTCTGAATTATTATATTACGATTATTTTATAAAAAAAATTGTTCAAGAAAGATTTATTTTATTAAATATTTTTACTTCCACCAAGACAGTTATTTTTATTTAAAATCATGTTATTTACAATAATCTTTTGGTATATGTTAAAAACTACCAGTAACATTCCAACTCTCCCTAAACATAGCAATGTATAGCATAATATACATTCCTAAAAATGCGATAATCACTGTACGTGTAGCAATGTATAGAATAGTATACATCTTGTTTTTCCAAAATTTTCATATCACGATTTTTTTAAATATTTTTTTGATGTGTTTTAGAGCCCAAAGAAGCTACCTATATACATTTTTTTTGCTTTTCTTCCAAAAAGCAATCTTGCCACGATAAGGGTTAATAAACTAAGATAGATATTTTATTGTACACCATTACAGAAAACACAGTAAAACTTATAGCCTAAAAATATTCTAAATGTGCACAATAAAATAAACTAAATAAATTCTTAGTCAAATATCTTTATTAAATTATTTTATACTTTTTAGTTTTTGAAGTCGGTTTTTTAAACGAAGTTTTTTTCTCGTATATGTTTAAATTATGTACAATTTCTTAATAAAAAAATTACAAATAATATATAAGTTCTAAATCACTGTCAGTTGGGAACGTGGTTTTAACACCGAACGCCACAAATATGTATCCATTGCCAATAGATATTTGCGGAGTCGCCCTTCTGTCGCGCGTTAGCTGCGCCAGCTAACACGGCCGGGTCCTGAAGATGGGACGCAGCAAAAGTGATTATACACTAGACAAAAGTCGAACTAATATAACCGTCTCAGCCTCTGCTAAATTAATGGTCTTTGACTGAAACTAAACAACGAAAATCCTGTGGCAATTCAAAAAGTCGTATTTCAACACAAACTCCTACGACCACAAATCCATCACTCTTCAAGTTCTCGCCGAAAAACAACTGCCTGTTATTACCTATATGCCTTATACAGTCAATATGCTATGGAAGTAAAACGAAACTTTTATTCCTCAGTCATTGATGAAATAGTAGCTTGTGAGAGTGACATATTTAGGCAAGAAATAGTTTGGCGCACGAGCGTAGCGAGGGTACTAATAATTCGAGAGTCTAAATAGGCCTTTCACTAGAGGTTAACACTGCTTTTCATTTCGAATATGAGGAAAGTAAATAAAAAATGATTAGTTACACAAACAACTACTTCTTTAATAAAATCAGGCGGTAAATCCACATCTAAATCTAATGAAACGTCATCACGTACCTACGTCACATATGAAACGTCAAGTTTTTTTTTCTGTAGTATTCTATCAGCCAGTATTCTTTTTTTGTCACTATTGATAGTAAATAGCTCAAATGTATGTAAATTAAATAATAATTTAGTGAAAAGTAATTTATAAGTATTAAATTATGTTACAAAATTGTTGATATTTTTTTATTACAGTTTATGCCGCGATTTAACAATGGCTGTAAAAAATTTTGGGACATGAGTCGCGTTTATTATCTATGGTTCTCATAATTTTCTAAACTTTTTGAGGAGTTTTTGGCGGGAACCGAAAGGGGACGTTGTGCTGTGCAATTTTATTTTCTAAAAATGTGTAAAATTACTTTAAAATGAACAATAGTTGTAGGATATTGATAGTTTTTGAGTAGTAATTATGTGTTTTTGTGAGAAATGTGAACTGTATAGTCAAATGTGGCCTTTCGAGTTTTCACAAGAACTCCGTTGAATGGTGTGGATTGTAGCCTACAATACAACTGCGCCTAGCTTAAAGGCCTTGTTGCCAAGCCATAAACTTAAAAAAAAACTAAATTTTTTGACAGCTGTGAGAATCACTTCCCAGGGACGAAAAGTGCTGTTTTCATCCCTATAATTAGGCAACTGCAAGCGTACTTTCAGTATATGAGAAATGAAAAGTATTGTTCTTGACTCTCAAAGGAACTGACAGATTAACAACACAACAATGACCACTTCAGAAATGTAAATAGTTACTATTATTACTAACAACAGACTTAAATATAAATAACTTTATCATCGAATAACATAAAGAAAACAACTGAGTGAAACAACATACTCAGAAAGAAAAGTCTGAATGACACTTAACGGTAACTCAACTAACAAAATCACTTAATATCCTCAAGACTTGAAGCGTCACAGTTCTACAAATAGTCAACAAAGATTGTGAGTCTCTTAAAACTTTGTAGGTAACTGTTATCGTGTAATATTTAAGAAATCATTTACAATTGAATAGGACCCATCGGCCATCGGCCGTGATCCGAAGACTGGTCTGTATTTCGCGCAACGAATCAGCATTGCCATACCACCTGGTAATGCAGCCAGCTTTCTCTCTGGCAGCGATTTGGTACCTAGTTTGTTGTTAACTTATTTATAATTTAGTTGTATGTCTTTCAAGACCACGGGCCATAAAAGTGGCCCGGACATTTGGAGGGCTTGCTTGGGGCCATGAAAAGGCTAACACGTAGAGGCCCTTTGACAAATTTAATGTAAATGTGGCGTGACACTGACCGGCGATTATCCCTGTCTACACCATATAACAATGCACCCAAGGACAAGCCCCGGCTAGTGTAGGACTATTGTGGGAAATGAGGACAAAAATTACCGGGATGTTGGGATGAACTGCTAGTGGTTCTAGGGGTCTGGGATTTTTTTTTATTTTTTTTATTGCAGGAGTTCAGCAGACAGGCAGACGGCCCACTTGGTGGAAAGCGGTTACCATCGCTTATGGACATTTGCAACACTAAAGGTGCTACAAATGCGCTGCTGCTCTCTTAAAGGAGACTGACACCTGGTCATCAATGCCGGAACACAACACAAGGTTGTTATGGCGGCATACTCTAGACCAGGGGTGGTCGCCATCCAGTCGAGCAAATACTCTACCACCTGGCTGTGGGTTGTTTAGTCGCCTCTTACGACAGGCCGCCGGGCCGCAGGAAATTGTATTCTTTCTCCGTTCCTGCACGGATAAGAATATGGGGATTACGGCGTCTGTCCGTCGCAATGTTCAGGGAACATGGAAAAATGGGCAGACGGTGACTCGCCACTCCCAGCATGGGCCCCTGGGCATTTAGTTTATTATTAGTATTTAATTGCGTTGTTAAATTAGTTTATTTTATTAATATGAGTAAATTACATCACTGCAACGCAGAGGTTCCGGGTTAGATTGACGGTATGGTACATTTCGGAAACTATTTTTGTACGTTATTTACTATGGTCTGGATGTCTGGGATCGGCCCCAAAGTCCACCGTTGTATCTCACTCATAACACAAGCGTAACTTCCTTAATTTGGGGATATACAATATGTATGTTTGTCTGCCTATCCGTGTAGGAACGGAGAAAGAATACAATTAATTTCCTGCGGCCGGGCGGCCTGTCGTAAGAGGCGACGAAACAACCCTAAGTTGTGTTCCGGCATTAGTGAGTGACCAGGTTCCAGTCTCTCTTAAGAGAGCAGCAGCGCATTTGTAGCACCTTTGGTGTTGCAAATCTCTATAGGCGATGGTAACCGCTTTCCATCCAGTGGGCCGTCTGCCTGTCTGCTGAGCTCCTGCATTAAAAAAAAACAACTTACTGCAATACATTATCATTACTATATTATACATGTTAGTCTTTATTATTATTTGTTTCTATTAATGCGATACACTCACAGGGTAGCAATTGTAATAATATAAACCGGCTATAAATATAGCCGTAACTTTCACTTCAACATGACAGCTCGAAAAGTGTATCATGTACAGATCCTCGCAAAGTTTTTACTCGAACAAAAACGATGTCAGGAACGAAAGAGAGTGCTCGAGTGTCATACATTTTGATGCCGCTTTTTGTTGCTGCCCTGTTGTTGTGGCGAACAAAAACAAACTTGTACGCCTGTCTGTCTGTTGTTTTTGCGGCCTGAACAACTTATATACATTGATTCGTCTTGAATAATCACATAATTACTTGCCGCGATGAATGGTTTATGTCATTGTTGTTTTTGTTGTTGCTTATCATGTTGTTAAGTAATGCAATTTAATTGGTTTCCGTCTTGCGTTTTTATGTGAATCTTTTTAAGAGATTGTTATTGATGAATATTAGACGATTCATATCTGCCTTTCAATTAGTACTAGTGGTCGCCCGTGGTCAAAATTCGACCATAATAATTAATGTCAAAGACTATACTTCTATAATCACAGATTTCGCCAAGGCTACACTGTTAATTTGATTTGAACAATAAACAAATACATGGTAGTGTGTGTAATGTTATTTTTATTGATTTCATGTATTTTTATGTATAATTTTAAAAGAAGCTGGCGCTCTGTTGTTCGTTTTTTTTTTTTATTGGACTTGACTTTATGTTGTTGGTCCGAAGACCTTACAACTTTACCGGTATTTTTGGGGCAAGTGCCTTCGCGAAGCGAAAGCGCTCGAGCCCGGGGGGGCAACTTGCTCGAGGGAGCTCCCTAAGGAGTTTTACCTCGGCTGGACTATTGCCATGAGAGGGGGATGAATTTAATGATGCCCAACATAGGGCGACACAAAGCACTAATTGAGAACGGGCGACGGGTAATATAAAGCCCGAGGGGAAGGATTCCGGCGGGCCGGGCTGTTGTTCGTGCCTACCCCGCAAGGGAACTGGCGTAAAGTTATGTATGTATGTATGTATTTTAAAAGAATATTAGCAGTCGTCGCTTCTTCTCTATATAAGCTATAAGTGTGCGAAATTTCATACTCCTCCGCCCGCGCAATTTTCTTTAAAAGGGGTACAAAGTTTATGCTTCAGGTATTAATATATAGATGAATCAATCAAAGTGATGCATATAAATATGTGTAAACTTAAATCTTTGAATGTGATTGAATATCGTCTTGTCCTTTCAGTTCTATGCTTTTCAACCAAATTGAATAAATTGGTTGATCTGTGTAACATCATTATAATAGGGCAAATGAAAGATACATCAATAAATATACTTTTCATCGCCTTCCAAGATGTCACAGCCATATAGATTCTGTACCAGTTTACAAAATTATGACGTCATAGTTTTTAGAGATATTACTCAAATAGTGAATTACAGTGAAACTTGGTTAAGTGGGACCTGGATAAGTGAGAAACCTCCATAACTGGAACTCATGCTGAGGTCCCAAAATTTTGGCACTGAATTACCCCTGTTAGTGGGACGAAGCAAACCTCTATACCTGGGATTCGTTCTTTCGCTTTATCATCATAGTTACCTCTATAACTGAGACAGCGAGTGAATTTTATATTCATAGACCTCTGTAACTGTTTTTTTTTTATTTTTTTTTTATTGCAGGAGATCAGCAGACAGGCAGACGGCCCACTTGATGGAAAGCGATTACCATCGCCTATGGACATTTGCAACACCAAAGTCGCTACAAATGCGCTGCTGCGCTCTTAAGGGAAATATAGATATATTGTCTTGAGATAACATCGTTATGTTTGTTTACTTACTTATTCTTATTGTTACAACTTGGTCCCCCCGACAAAGACAAATTCCACTAAGCACATTTTATTACCTGTCGGCATTTGAACTAGTTGTAATAGTTTTATGATCGTGTCCTATTGTACTCGCTCATTAGCCTCATTAATCAGATGTTACAAGCTAATTTTAGGAAACTGTGGCCGCGTTGCCGGGCGGACATACATTTTCATTTGTGGAGCATAAAAGGACGACCTGATGGAGAGACGAAGGCAGTCGAGCGATAACCACGAGCGAAGCAAGACGTGTGTACTAACAGTTAGGAAACTCTTAGTGACGGACTTTGCGCTTTTTATGGAATTACGACCTTCTGCATTACGTTTGGACTTGTTGTGTTCGGTTCTATTTGTACCTTTGTTATGCGTGTTTGTATAGTTCTAACAAACTCTATAGTAATTCTAATGGCATTTAAATTCGAGTCTCGCGGCTCGTAACATTATTCTACCCGCAAATTCCGCATTTAACTACGTAAGTAATTTTCAGCTTCAATGACCTCCAGTTTTAGTTTTGCTTTACTATCATACGGATGTTTATTTGAAAAATGTCAAAATGAAAACTACAATCTTTATCCGTACGTGAAAAACTGAAGTTAATATGCGTTTATGAAAGTGGGAAGACACGCGATGACATCTGTGTCGATTTTAATGTGCCAAAATCCACTCTTTGTAGAATAATTCAGAATAAAGATAAAATTCAATCACAATGGATATCTAAGACACTGGGTAAGTGAAATACCTCTATAAGTGAAACCACATTGCAGGTCCCTTGATGTCCCACTTAATCAAGTTTCACTGCATTTATTGATTATCATAAGATGGTATTTTAAACTCTGTTTTATATGTTAGAATATATTGTATCTAATGGCGCTCTGTTGTTCGTGCCTAACCCGCAAGGGAACCGGCGTGAAGTTATGTATGTATGTATGTATGTATGTATGTATGTATGTATGTATGTATCTAATATATTATTCTACAATTTTCAAGACCTTGCTAGTAATGCCCTTCACGCCTTTGTACATCAGAAATTCCTTTCATCCCTTTGTTGCTTTGTAATAACCACCTCTCATATTTATATATTGTTTTATTACCGCAATGCGTAGCGTTATATAGAACTAGCGGCCCGGCGCGGTTTTACCCGCGCTCTGTCCCGCTCCCGTGGTATATAGCGTCATGTTATATAGCCTACGACACTCCCTGTTAACGTAGCTTTCCGACAGTAAAAGAATTTTTAAAATCAGTTCAGTACTGACAGACTTTACCTCTTTATAATATTAGCATAGAAGTATAGATAAACAATCATATAGCGCACTAGAATATGCCCGTAACTTCGTCTACGCTAGACTGGAAATTCCCGAGGGATTCCTGGGATACAAAGAACCTCAGCATTTAAAAAGAATGTAAGCTATCGTTTCAGAAAAAACTGTGTCGGAATAAGCTAATTTGTATACACCCGAATAACTTCAAACTGCTTCCGGGAAAAATTCCCGCGGAATTCCCGGGATATGGATCATACATTTATTACAAAAAAATGCTATTGATCAGTGAATAAATCGCATTGGAATTGTTGTCTTTTTTCAATATGGCTATTTCAAATCAGCCATCAATCAGCAAAGTTGTCGATCAGCGAAAGCCGCATCGAAATCGACCCAATGGTTTTACGTGAATCCCAAAACAAGCAGACAAGAAATCTAAGAAAACTGCATCGTGTTCTCCACCGTTTATATAGGTATAATCTATTCCAGTTGTTTTTTCCTAAATAACTTAAATGTACAGACATGGCACGTTTAGAGTTTTATAAGAGAGAGAGAGAGAGAGAGAGAGAGAGAGAGAGAGAGAGAGAGAACACACTTTATTGTACACCATTACAGAAAACACAGAAAAACTTATAGCCTAAAAATATTCTAAATGTACACAATGGGCGGTCTTATCGCTGAGAAGCGACTGACAACCCGTGGCAAGAATAAAACAGATTTTATATGTCAAAGTTGGTTTATATAAATATTGTGCGATATGCAGTTACTTACATTAATTATATTTTATTCAATAATAAACATATAAGTATGTAAAATAGTATGTAAGTGAGAATTCATAATATAGATATACATATGAGTAGGTAGGTATATCGATGAAGTAAATTTTAAGAAAAATGTCTGATGCATAATAAAACTACGTTTTAACGGTTTTAAGCGCGGTAATTTATTTGATTTTTTTTCGACGTTTCGTTCTCAAGACACTGTGAGCTCTTTCTGCGTGCACCGGAACATAAACCAACTTCACTGATAATTGCTTTTATTTTCCTTCCACCCATTTTAATATTATATAAAATTATTAGAGCTAGGCATGTTTGCTGAAGAGTTTCTTGCGCCGCCTCTTCTCTTCGAGCCATAACGTGTTGCGAAGCAGTGGTAATTTAGATTAGGCTCCCATAGATTAAATAATAACCATAAACAAAATTTAAACTAAATAATGAAAATGAACAAGTTGGCGGTAGGCTAAATAAAACTTTAACAATACTCGTTGACACTTGACATCTTTGTCTTCCGTGATCACGGCTACTGAAAAGTGGCCGAAATGTCGGAATAACCAAAACGAAATAAATTATCGCGCTTAAAATCGTTAAAACGTAGTTTTATCTTATACTCTTATACTTTAATATATAAAGCTGAAGTTTGTTTGTTTGGTTGAACGCGCTAATCTCAGGAACTACTAGTCTGATTTAAAAAATTCTTTCAGTGTTAGATAGCCCATTTATCGAGGAAGGCTTATAGGCTATATATTTTCACGCTAAGACCTATAGGAGCGGAGCACCAATGGAGAATGTTTCAAAATCGGGGGGTTTTTGCAACTTACTTTTTTACTATTCCACGCGGATGAAGTCGCGGGCAGAAGCTAGTAATGTATACAAGTCGCGAAAACTTAAGAAAATATTATGTCTGATGCACACATAAATTGACGAACTAACAAATATTATCATCATACTTATCATCCTAGGCGTTATAAATCCCGGTTGCAGAAAGTTTATTATGAAGATCGGGCTTCGTTTCTCCGGACTGATACATAAATTCAACGCTCTGGTTAGAGTTACGTTAGTAAAACAGAACTTGTCACTTTACAAATAATTTCGTTCCTTCAAATCACTTGAAAGTTTAAATGAAGTCAAAATAAGCCAATACTAAAAACAACCATTAAATAAATCGCTCAGCCAATTACTTAGAAAATCAGATTATCTAATTTGTATTAAAAGTACCTTAATTAGTGGATACTTAAGTTAAACTCGAAGCTTTGTCTCTTAACAAATTACAACATAAATCCAAGACGGAATTACGTTACCTAACTTGTTGGGAAAGGGGAAGATTGGGGAGAAATTAGGTAAAAGTTATGAGAGAAAGGGGAAAACTGGAAGCAGACTACAAAGGTAATGAGTTTTAGCGTTATATCTACAAAAAATTTAAAAAAAAACTATAAAATACGCTTTTTTTTACAATAAAATCATTTTTTCTTACACTATTTTTCATTAAAATTTATTTTCTATTTTTTAGTTGGATTTTCTATAAAAGCGTATTTTTTTAGTTTTTCTTTAAACTATTATTTGTTTTTAATTTTTTTGTCATTATTTAGTGATTTAATTCCCTTTGGTTAGGCGCCTTATATTACCTACCTTTCCCCTCCTTTCCGCAAATCCGCACGCTGGATAGAGACAGGCGGTGCCATCTGTCGGCTGACCACGACTCGTGCCGGCGGGCGGCCCAGTACATCGACGGCCTCGCGAGCACCGCACGCGCAAAGTGATTTGCATAGAACGCTTTTATCGTAAACCCGCTCCTGTTGTTGGTGTGATATACGCAACCCTTGAAGACGTGCTTTACAACGAGGATTGAGGATCCGCAGGTGAGTGCCGCTATTCTACCCGGCTGTGGATTTTGCCTCCTTCCATCACCAACAAATTCTACCTTCGTCACCCGCACCACCACCCTTCTCCGTAGAAACTTTGAAAAAATAATTAAATACACTCTTAAGATAAAATGGAACGTTATATAAAAATAAGCTTTTTTAAATACAAGCTTTTGAGATCCTGCATATCATGTAGCACCAGAGTGCTAGCCAAGACAAGTAAAACGAGCTCAAACACGACGGGTCTATCTTGTTTAGTACAGGAGTTCCTATGCCCACCTTCCGACTCCATCATCAGATCAGCTCCATGATACCATATTATTGCATTGTCACGCGATATACACATACGCGAAAAATTTCAGCTCAATCGGAAACCGGGAAGTCGATCAAATTTAACTTGAAAGATTCCGTTACAAACATACGTATGAAGCTAATAAAAGCGTATTAAAAAAACACCCGGCTTCGCAGCAAGTCAAACCTACTAGGGTTTACCTAATAGACCTATTTTTAACTCTAGTTTATTTGGAAAGAAGGAATTCACACGGTTTACAGTTTTTATCCCGGCCCCGTTAATTCTGATCAGAAGCCTGACGTTTCGTCCGATCAAACCGAAAGAGTCAATGATATTTAGATAGAAGAAAGAACCAAGATTTCTTAAATGACGGCAACGAGTCACCATTGCCATACAGCGTGGCAATGCAGCCAGCCTTCTGGGCACATTTCCCTCTGCTAGCGATTTGTTACATAGTTTATAATAAACTTATTTATAATTTAGTTTGTTTTTAGTATTTAATTGCGTTGTTAAATTAGTTTATTTTATTAATATTATAACGAGTCCTGTAGGACTCGAATTAAAAATGCCGTTAGAATTACTATAGAATTTATTAGAACTATACAAACACGTATAACAACAGGTACAAATATAACCGGCCGCAATCAGTCCAAATGTAATGCACAATTCAATAACACGCGCAAAGTCCGTCACTAAATGTAAACACGTCTTGCCTCGCTTGTGTTATCGCTTTGACTGCCTCACCCCTCCTTTCGAGCATTGTTTTATACTAAACTATACAATACAATTTGTCTACCTGTCAAGCGTCGACGTAATTTCTTAGAAAACGTAATCCGCACACCTGCTTAATTATTCCTGCGAACGGCCATAAACGAGTACAATACACAATAGGCTGTTTTTCCAAGTAAACAAAAGAAGACCAAACGCGGGAAGGTAATAAACTGTGCTTTATGGCAGGCAGGTGTGCATTCACTTTTGTCGGCATGTAACAATATGCTTAAATTAAAAATACCTATTTAATAATTAATTACATCGACGGCCTCTGTGTTTAAGCGGGCTTAGCCTTTGCCGGCTTACTCACTGCAACGCCGAGGCTCCGGGATCGATTCCTGGTATGGTAAATTTCGGCAAACGAATTTTCTCTGTTATTTATTACGGTCTGGGTGTCTGGGATCAGCCTCAGAGTAGTCCGTTGTATATTACCTATAACAAAAGCGTAACTTGATTAATTTGGGAATATACAATATATGCGTTTATCTGCGGATTATTATTATTTAAAACTACAATAATACAGTCCATAGTTATAACACAACAATAAATTAAACATACAATGGAAAATGCACTTAGATATAAAGAAAAATATATAATAACCAAGTTAGTACTTACTAAACGTATGCAAGTGTGTATGTTTGTGCGTGTATGTGTGTGTATGAATGTGGTGCTGATTGAATGAATACAAAAAATGACTATTTCTAATTTTTAAGTACTAACTACTCAATTAAAACTACATTCTAACGGTTTTTATTGCAGCATTTAATTATTTTTTTTATTGGAGGAGATTAGCAGACACGCAGACGGCCCATTTGATGGAAAACGGTTACCATCGCTTATGGACATTTGCAACAGCAAAGTTGCTACAAATGCGCTGCTGCTCTCTTAAGGGAAACTGGAACCTGGTCACTAATGCCGGAACACAACTCAAGGTTGTTATGGCGACATACTTTAGACCAGGGATGGTAGCCATTCAGTCGGGCAAATGCCCTACCACCGGGCTGTGGGTTGTTTAGTCGCCTCTTACGACAGGCCGCCCGGCCGCAGGAAATTGTATTCTTTCTCCGTTCCTGCACGGATAGATAATTTAATTATCATTTCGTCATTTCGGCCACTTTTCAATAGCCGTGTTTATCGAAGTTTTTGTTTACGGTAATCCATAGTTTTAATCATGTGTACTACTCGCGAACACTTAAGAAAATACTATTATATACTTTACTACACCATAGTGACGTAGCAGTATACACTTTTCTGAAGTCATATCCGTGCAGGAACGGAGAAAGAATACAATTTTCTGCGGCCGGGCGGCCTGTCGTAAGAGGCGACAAAACAACCCACAGCCAGGTG